>CM053977.1:8578790-9178790 GCA_028641955.1 Protonibea diacanthus
GCAAAATCCTTGGAATCACTACAATCAGTGAATCTTGTGCCGTTGAGCAATAGCAAGCTGTCTTGACATCGCTGACCTTCGAGGTAAACACAAGAACCAGAGAGGCCACAATGGAGAAAGCTTTCTTTCTAAATTTTAGAGACATATTATAGTAACTCTTTCTTACATTCAATTATTCAGAGAACAAAATGTATGGGGTGAGTAAACAGCCCAGTAGAAAGAAGATGTAATGTGACTGACAAGCATGTTGCCGACTTGCTAGTGTGCGACCCAGCTCTCGGCAGGCACTTGTAGCCACAGTCACAGCTGCGAGATGATAAAAGTTTCAAACTGTAGTCACATAACAAAATACAAAATACAGTTAAAGGTTTATGGTGTAACATTTTACCATTAGGTCACCAGCTTCTAGCACCGCATATTTTCACAATTTAGCTACAGTATGCCACTGTCCGGTGTGACAGGTCTTAATCTGGGGGTTGTTTAAAAGCTGTACAGTCGACTGTTTTTGTGTGTATTGTCAGTCAGTCAGTATAGCCCAGCAACACAAATTTGCCTCAAGGGCCTTTGTAATCTGTGCAGCATACAAAACCCTCTGTCCTTATACACTCGATTCAGATCAGGACTCCCTTAAACAGGGCCGAAAAACCTCAGGAAGAGCAAAAGAGCAGAGATCCTTCTTCCACAGCGGACAGACATACAACAGATGTCGTGTGTACAGAATAGAGCAAAACAGCAAAATGACGATAGAGAAAAGCAGGATGGGAAAAAAAATTTTATTAGGCTGAAACATACTTGAAGAAAACGATCTGGGAGGACGTCGAGCAACATCCAGGTGCTGCCAAACAGATCTGACCAGGAAACAGCACAAACACACAAGAGGCAAAACTTTTTGTTATTATTAGAGGAGTGACAGTCAAGACTATGACAATAAGAAAACAAAATTATCTTTTAATAGGAAACAACAGGTTTATGTAGCTCTCAGACATGAATATTGGACAGATATAAAACCGGGTTGAAAACAAGTTGATCAGCAGAAAAGGTGTAGATGAAGGTGAAAACAAGCTACTGTTCATACACGTGTGTTTTTTTCTCTAAAGACTACACATTGGATGCTATACTGTCCTGCCCGAGCGGGAGAGTCGAGCTTAACCAGCCCCAGGGAGCGGGATTATGAAGAACAACCATCTGATTTCTTCCTCCTCCTCCGACCCCCTGCCTTTCCCCAAAACCTCCCATCTCATCACCGCCCCTCACTCACCAACCCCAGCCTCCTCTCGCTTGTATGATTAAGGGTCAAGCGTGCCACCTCGTCTCCAGGCCATCATTAAAAGGGCGACAGAAAAGAGAAAGAGAGAGAGAGGGAGAAAGACACCCTGGCACACGGGGCTAATGAAAGCCATGAATCACAGTGTGGTCTTTAAAGAACATATTAGTGGCATCATTAACTCTGCACAAAGGCCAGAGCCGGGGTGAACAGACAGGTCGCTCTACCAGCAAGCCTGCTGCCCCACCCCCTGCCACCCGCCCCTACTGCTCTGCCTTTCATATCCCCTAGAGCCGCCTCTCATTAGGGAGGCACCCATATTGCCACATACGGTACGGTCCTTGACTATTTCCCTCGACAGATTTGAGAGAGATCTAAGGTGCAACATGAAATAAAAGGCAGAACTCGGCAGGAACCACTGACTCAGTATATTTAACTATAAGGAAAAAGGCCTAAACAGAGGATGTATCGACACATGAATCAGTAGCAAACTGTGCTTACAGAGTATCCTGGAACAAACTCCAAAAACAAAAGCTTCTGAATGAGCAAACAGCAGACATATTTTTTGATGGACACGCTCCTCTTAACCTGCCACTTCCTGTTTCAACAAAAACAACTCTCCCTCCAGACACCCTGCAGCGGGGCCCTGTGGGTACTCCTCACGGGCAGTGACCTTTTCACACAGCCTCGGGACAAAGTGGGTCTCCCAGCTCACCCTGGAGCAACATCACCAACACCACTTTCCCTCCATATGCCCCCGCCCTCCTCCATCGCCTCTTCACGTACCCGGGACATGACGGTATTGCTGTTAGAGGCTGGAGCCCCTCAGTACCCTCCATCAGAGGTGTGTCTGCAGCCCCCGTGCTCAGGGAGTCGGCCCAGGCCTCATTAGGAGCTCCATGATGAAATGAGCTGAAAGGCCCCAGCCTCAACCAGCACCAGCCAGCAATCACAGCAGCCTGAACTGGCAAGGCTCATCTCACGGCCCCATAGGCGTTAAATCATGGATAACCTCCTCGTTTCTCTCGCTATCTAACTATCCGCACCCCCTAACTTGTTCTCTGTCTCACTCAGACTATGTATGGCTCGCCTCTTCTCTCTGTTACTCTCACAATGCTCCCTACCACCGCTCCCACCTCCCCCACCATCTCTTCCCCTTCTGTCTGCCTCGATAGGTCCTCACTCTATTACTGCTACTCGCAGACCACACTGTACTTTACAGCTTCACTCACTGGAGGCATCAAAGTTTAACACCTACAACTTACAGCTGTCAGTCACTTCTCATCTCCCACTTTCTATATTTCCATGTTTCTCTCACAGATTGCTTCTCCGAGCTTTTCATCATGTGTTGTACTCTTTACTCCGCTTCTGTCCTTCCCTGACCTGTCTCTTATTCCCTTCTTCAACTTCGTCAACTCTCATGTATCGACCGATCTATCTATATATCTGGCCTTCAAGATCCAGCTCCTGCTTTGAAATTATAATCGTAATTCCCTGTGCACTGGTGACATGCAGGTGTAAGTGCCTGCAGGTATGCAGGTATAAAGCACAGTCCCCTCTGCATGCGCTGCAGAAAGAATCAAAGCTACGTCTCTCCGGGAGTGCTTGAGTACCTATCAGAGCAAAGGGGAATGATTTTAAAGGACTAAAGAGGACGGTGAGGACACCAGTGACAGAGATATTAGCGTCTCGTTCGCCGTCCGCAGAGCTGTTAGTAAAAATCAAAACATTTCACTGAGCTTTGACTCAGTTGTGAGCAGTGAGGCATCACTTGCAATCCAAAACTTCAGAGGAGTGGAACGCCGGGAGCAGGTGATAGCGAGCATTATACAGTCTTTCTTGAATATATGTTTGAATAATTGAAAGCCACTTAGTCCCATTTGAATGGTTGAGTGTTGTGGATCAACTACACCTATGGAGGGACGAGGTCAGCATGGCTAGCAGGGACAGGCATTTATGCTATAGCACCTAATATATTCATGAAATGTGAGCGCATGAAGGTCCCCACGTATGTCACAAAACACAGAGCCATGGATAATTAAGGATTGTCGCAACGCTTTATTTCTGCAGGCAAAACATCTCTCCCCCGCCTTCAACTCCGCACCTTGTATTAAAAGCATAATTCTATGATAAAGCTAGTTTAGGGAAACCTAATGTTATATTAAAGCGGAGTTAATCAATGCAAGGGGAGCCTTCTTACCATACATTATTATGCGCTACAGAATGCTTTAATGTGCAAAAAAGACCCTTTTTGTTGGCCAAGAGTAGACATTATATTACTACAGGTTAATAAAACTTTGGGTTTCTTAATTTTTCATAGTGGTTAGTGCATATGTAAATATTTAATGAGGTCTTTATGCTCCAGATATTCCAACAAAAAGGTTAATAAGCTCTAAGATGGAGGATAGGGTATATAATCGCTGGCCTGTCCTATAGAGAGAGACGAGGAATGGTGAAGCAGTAATAAAGGACCAAAAGGAGGAAGTGAGAGGGAAGAATAATGACACTTAAACTGCATTATGAAATAAGAAATCTATATATATGAATAATTGTTAGCCTTAATCTTACAGTCATAAAGGTATGCTGGTCGATAATCAAGCATGTAGGGCTGCAATTATTTTCATTATTAGCTGGTCTGTCAGTTATGTTTTTGGTTAATAAATTAATCATTTAAATTATAAAATGTTTTTAAAATGTTGGAAAATAACTGTTAATACTTTCTCAGAGCCCAAGGTGACATCGTCAATTTAATTATTTGTCCAACCGACACTTCAAAAACACACAAAAAAAAATCAATTTACAGTGATCAGAAATTTGTGAAACTGCAAAACCAGCAAACGTTTGACAAAAACAACTATCTGTGATTACATTTATGCCAATGGAGATGAGACATATAAATGGTATATACAGTAACTGCCTCTTTTTACAGCACTTTATTAACAACAATAAAATAAATCATTGTTAACCAACCATTCAAATGAAATACTTTTATCAATACTAAATAGCAGCATAGTAAAATTAATTTGACGTCAACAGCAGCTGTCAATGACTGCTCTCCGTTCACATTTAATTTACTTTGTTAACACACTTTAAAAATAAGATCTACATGTTGACATCAGCCTAAAGCTGGGAAACCCAAATGTCACTTTCATTTAACTCATCTTCCACCCTCATGGTACGCTGAAAGCCTCGTCCCATCTAAAGCATATAGCTCTTTCTTTAATTAACACATACACACACTGTGGTGTGTTGCAATATCAAATTAATATTTCAGTGCCTGCTTCGTTTTATGGCCGCTACCATTTGAATAGGCCTTAATAGAGTGACAAGACATTCCCACCGACCACTGTCCCATGAAAAATGCACAAGCCACTTAAAACCAATGGCCAGTCACAAGAAGACACTTGGCCCCTCAAGACAAACCATGACTTCTTTCCTGATGAGGGAAAAGCAGGCATATTTTCAGCGCCTGCTGTGGAAACTAATGCCCTCCCCTGCACACACATCTGTTATGAAGATTGGATGAAATGGTTTGATAGTGAAACATTAGCTTCTTTTAAATCTCACGCCTGGTGAGCATTCTTCAAATGTAACGCAGAGTTAATAATTAAAGTGCCCCATTCGCCATAATATTAATCGTCAGAGCCATCTGATAGTCTCCTTGCCCAAAAAAAAAAAAAAAAAAGTCTTTGACTCAGAGATTGCTTTAACATATTTGAACTGAACATTTGGCTGCAGATGAGCTCATTTCGAAAGCTGAAAATATCTGAGAGTTTTCATACATGTTAAAAGCTTGAAATAATCAATAGATGTGAAAGAATGCGGGGTAAAAGGTCAAAGACTTAATCTGGGATGGTTGAAGGTCAGTTTATACAGTTACTAATGCATGCTGAGAGCTACTGAACGCTGTTGAACTCACTGAGTTGAACCTTGGTTCATAATGTTTAAAATCCCCAAGACATTTGAAGCAATCAGCATTTAAGAAAACATGTTTCTGACTCGTGAACCTTTACCACTCTTCGACCTTTCCTCTCTCTGTATCGTTGTTTTATTACAGTATCAGACAGTTTGAGCGTGACTTTTTGCTGCCCCTCTTCATCTCTCTGTCTCTAATTAGCCATCATTACCCCAGTGTGATAATGAGACGTCAGTAAATACAACAGTGTTTACAGAGAGATAACATGATTACGGCGTGCAGCGAATCCACTTCTTCTAACTGTGCAAACTGCTGAAATATTAAAGCCAATAAGATTCAAATCTGGGGAGGTCTGAGAGATAGAGAGAGCGAGAGAGTGAAGTTATTGACTGAACTGGACTGATCAGGTAACAAAGCACATGTCGGCATACACGTTCTACCTTTGTACATAACAAAATACAACGCACTTCACATTTTTCATTAACAGTGAGGTAAAGTCAGGCCTCAGCTTATTATAACATTAGTTAGTTGTACAGGTGAAATACACACTACATGACTAATAACTAAACACATGCAACAGTATTACTTACGCTGAAGATGACTTTTATTCTTGGTCTCTTACATGTTAGAAGACATAAAAAATGTCTGCCTGTTGTGTTACAGTAAAAAAACAAACAACTGAAGTCGTTTTAGTGGCAAATGGAACTGATGTAGACACAAAAACAGAAAATAATTTACGGACGATTGAAGGATCTGAATGAACGATCTGTGCTGCTGTCTGTATCTGAGAGAACCAAGATATTTCCTGCACCATTAAGTTAAACGTTCCGCTAGAGAGCGTCAAGGGAAAACTTTAGGAAGAGCAAACAAGTAATCATCTTCGTCGCAGCCTCATCAGCAGTCAGTAGATGGCTGCAGTAGATACTGTATCACATCGCTCTTACAGTATGTTGTAATACGACCAGGGATCAAATTGGTCGAGTCCCTCATGTTTTTTAAAAATAATTTTCAGTACTACCCAGATGACCAAGACAAATATAATAAATAACTAAATACATTTTAAATACAATTTTAAACAGTTTACATTAAGACTGGTTGTATTTTGGTAGCTGTATCATGATCTAGTGATGATGTTTATATTTATATACACAGTTTCGATGAATCTAAATAAATATTGTATATGTATATTGGTCATGAATTAATTCATATGATTAAGAACATATATAAATCAATACCAATGAAGTCATCAACTATTTTTTATTTATTTATGACCAACCTGGAGTGCTTTAATATACTGATAATAATAATATATAACAAAGTTGCCATATTAGTATCAAGATTTAATTTTTTGTCCAGTATATTATCATCATATAGCAACAATTTTTCCAAAGATTTGTGCAGCGGATCTCTGATATTAAGGAGATTTTAAGTTGTAAATGTTTCTCTGAGAAGAAATGATGATGATTGAGGGATTTCAGGAGGAACAGAGGAAGAGATGAAAAGAATTTGGAATGACAGGATGAGACAGGAGAAGAACAGGACCCCACACAATAGGGGGCTTGAGAAGCCGTCTGCAGCGCTGCCTGACTGACACACAGTCGCAGCTCTTCTGCCAGGGCCCCTCCCAGAGTTTGGAGAAACAGAGCACAATACGCACCCACTGTGAGCAGACAAATACACCTGTTCAGACGCACAAAATGACAGGTAGAAATACACAGAGAGACATAAACACACACAGGCAGACATCCTATGGCTGTCATGTAAGAGCTGTTTTTGAATCAAAGACAGGTGAGGTATTTATCTATATGTATCTACCTGTCTGCAGCAGGGAAGAGGAGCTAAAGCTAACAGATAGCTTTAATGCATAAAAGGATAAATAACCGTCTGGAGGAGAAGATTAAAGTAGATGCTGGATTATAATTAGCTGACTGGCCCACAGCTAGGAATCACTAGTACATCTTTGCCACTGGTGATAGAGTGTGTGTGTCACAGGGTTGACCGGGGGAAGGATTGAACAACCTGTCACCCATAATTCACACATAAACTGTACGGCGAGGCTGTGCATGGGCTGTGCACGCCTTCCCAGTCTCTAGTACAGCCTCCTCTCTGAAAATATGATTCAGCCTAAAGTGCCTTAAACCTCATGTTGTCCAAAAACTATTAAAAACACATCAGTGAGCACATGCACTGTAGATACTCACCAAGCAAATGTGTATTAATCCACAGCTCAAAATAGTCCCTAATAAATACATTATTTACTCCTGTTTGAATAAAGTTTGGTAATAACTACAGTGCACAGCTGTTTAAGGAAGTTAATTAGCTTTTTTTTAGAAATGGAAAACATATTCTTTACCCCTTTTAGGATACAGTCAGGGCTGCATACAGGAGTGAGGAGTATCACGAGCTTTACCCTTTAAACGATTAAACAGCCTCTAGCTATAGCTACCAAGCAAGTTTTACCACTACAGCCGTGTCTTGTAGCGTTCGTGATGTTGACCCACGCTCTCTTTTTCTCTCTAACCCTTTTTAACCGTAATCTCTGCTGTCTTAAAACGTCATCTCTAGCCATGTCTGGACCGGGGAGATTGACGTGTGCATTAAGCTAGTCACTTGACTGAATCTGTCAACACGGTGACATTTAACCCGTGAAGGTCTTGGGCTTGTGGGAGATATATTCGTAAAATATATATATATATACACAGTATATATATATATATATATACACCTCACTATCCCACTTTGTTCAGGAATATGAGCAACTGAATTTACTAGTTAAAATCAGTTTTTGCATAAATACAAAAGAACATGTTTATGCACATTATACAGTCTTTTGTATTGATTATTCTCTGCTTCTCATTGTTACATATTTATCTGGTTTCTTGTGCTGCTGTACCACCAAATGTCTTTCCTTGAGATCAACTTAATGTTATGTTATCTTTTCTAACTAAAATTAACTGAATTTCTGTCCATCAGTATGTCTGTTTTTTGATTTTCTTGACAGCCGGTTATCCGATTGACAATGTGGGTGTATTGCTGAGGAAGAAGGAAGTGCTGTGCTGTGTGTGAAGCAGTTTGAAAGAAAATACTATACCCAGAGCCATGGCTATAGTCATGTCAAGCATATAAATATGGGTTAGCTGTATACTAATTTTATTTTTAACCCTACACAGTGGTTAACTAATGTTATTAAGCTAACGTTAACAAGCTACCTTCAATGGATAACGTCAGCCTACCCTTTGTAACACCCTGGGAACCCGTTATAACTTGGGGTAGCCGGCAATCGTGAATTCATGAATTTTATCAACAGTAATGATATAGAGATAAATATTTCATTCACTCACTGTTACGTCTGGATGAGAAGTTAGATTGCAATGGCAGGGCTTTTCTTCCAGCATCTTCTGCAAATGCTGGTAACCTTACTGAGAAATCCCACCGGGCATGTCTAGTCTCGTCATGGTCAGTTCTCCACGCGACTTCAAACTCCACCAGGAGCGTTTCAGAAGAGTTTTACCCACTAGATGTTAACTTGCTCAGCTTTGGTCATTTTTGGCTGTTTCACGATCTGAAGTTCGCACATGGTGTTTTATTTTGAGTAAAAATGCTGTTTCTGTGTCTGACCTTCAGCTCAAGCTGCTCTGCTCTACTCGCACATTGTATTCTGAGTGGAGAACCGTCTTCTGGTGGGGTTTGAAACATTGAATAGAGCGGCTGGGATTAGCTTCGTCGGCTACGGCGCACATGAAACATGCTGCATCTGTGCTAGGTGGAATTTAGCCTTTAGTCTAAAATCCAATTTTTTAATTGCATATTTTGACATTTTTACAAGCATGCATTTTGCTTTTCATCTGTGAACCTTTTAACTGTCATTTAATAAAGAAACAGAAATAACAATAATGATTATTATCATTAATAATAATAATTTAAGTGTGGGGTATTATAACATTGTTGTGTTGTTAATAAAGTTTAAAAAAGGAAAAGAAATAAACTGGTGGTACAGCTAAGGAGCTGGGTCTGGAACTACAACATATATAACTCTCCAGCTCTGCAGGTTGACGACAGCTGAAAAAGCTGAAAGCAGCAAAACTGTCAGTCACCTCAGTCTTAGTGTGGAACGAAAATATATAGTGAACCCAAAAGAGTGGAAAAAACAGTTTAGAGCCAGTGTTCAGTTTGTCCGTTCTGGGCTACCGTAGAAACATGGAGGTACAACATGGAGGACTCCATGGAAGAGGACCCGCAACGTCTGTAGATATAAAAAGCTCATTCCAAGGTAATGAAAACATAACAATGCTTATTTTCAGGTGATACTGAAACATATTTATTCATTGTATATTGTATATTTGCCATATTCTATAAATAGATCCTCTAAATCTTTAAAGGCTGCTGCAAATTAATATTAAATAAACACATTACATTCCTTTTTTTAAAAAAATGTACTACAATTTCTTTCATGTCAATGTTATTTTGAATGAGTTTTTTTTTTTTTTTTACTTTTTTGGAAGCTCAGCTCAACAGAAAGCTCCAGTTTAATTTTAGCCTTCTGTGTAATTACAGATTTTACATTGATACAAACATGAACACAGTGACACAAACACAAACAGCACAAGTCAACAGGTTGCATCCTTTGCATTTGAGAGACAAAAGGAGCTGGAGGACAGGTCTCAGCGTGGCATCCCAACACCCACGCCTTGTTTTACCACTGTCAGGGGAGAAGCCTAATGTAATCATCTTACAATCCAGACCTGAAAATGAGCAACCTCTCTCTTTTAATTCATATCAGGTCAGCTCTGTGTTCACACTCTCACACACACTGGCACCCATTAAGGGTCCCAGAGGTCCATGACGAGACTCCTTTGTCTCTAATGGAGGAGTCGACAAACAATCTGTGAGTGCCGGAGTTCAGAACACTGATGGAAATGCAGGAAAGTGGCGGCGAGAGTGAGAAGAGAGAGAGCGAGAGGGAGACAGAAAGACAACAACTGACATCTCAGGGAATTTCACAGGGATGGCTAATCCAATGTGATCAGCGGAAGATTTTAATATTTAAATAGCCAGCAACGCACCAGAAGTTTCTAATTAAATTATAACTCATGCTTGAAAAGCAAAAGTGCATGTGTTGTGGGAGCTTAAATAATTCAGCCCGCCCTATATCTCGTCTTTCTGTTAACCCGGAGACAAATGGCACTTGCTAGGGCTTTTAGACAGGGGGCTGGCACTGTCAGAAACATGAACAACATCAGCTTGTAAAGGGCCTCACCCATCAGGGCCCAAATCCAAACTGACTGGCCTCACTACTGAACAATGTTCCTAACCTAGGAATTAATTTGGTTAATTAATTCATTATTAATTACCTTAAAGGCCACACAACATTGGCACATTGTAAAAAGATGACAGGAAAAAAGCCTCTTCCTAATGAACTGGGGATGTTAATGAGGCACCAGACAACTATGTTCTGGCTCCTCTCACTATATCATCCTACCTGCTTGCTCTTATTACAAGTTTCCAGCAAAAAAAGTATCAGAAAAGAGTTTATTAATTAATACACTCTTGAAGGATATATGAGACGCTCACAATATCCATGAGAAGCGTAAAATATTTAGGGTGGTAACATTCATATTAATGGCAAAATTACACATACATCTCAGAAATTAAATTAGAATTCGACCCAACATTGATGGCAGAGTCATGTCAAGCATATAAATGTACTCATGGCTCGAGGTTAGAATATCTCTTTTCATTCATTATTTTTTTTTTTTCCCATCCACCAGGTATCTTCGCTTTTGGCTACTCAGCCCTCGCGGCGTAATTCCAGAAAAGAATTACATTTTTGATGGGAACTAATTAGGCAGGCCTTTACCTGAAATTCTTCCAGACTGTTGCGTGTTCCTGAGTTGGGATGATGGTGGTATAAGTTATTGAGGGGCACCAACTGTTCTAACTTCTGCTCAGGAACGGAGGGAGACTTGAGAACACAGAGGTCTGTTTCGCAGAAGCTTGTACTTTGCAGAACAGAAGAGACTCTTAAAAACAAACTCCAAAGAGACAGAAAGTCAATCCCTCCGCAAAGGCCTTTCACTCTTTTGACAAATACTAAACCCTGGTGTCATAGTCTGTTGCTCTCCCCCGTGAGGGAAAGACAGTGTTCTCACATGCAATGCATATGAGACAGACGGAGAATTACAATACAGACACTGGAGTGTATTTCTGAGAGAATAACAGTCCTTACTGTGATTACTGCATTTGATGGTGAGTACACCTCAGACGTTTTGCTGAGTACTCTCTATTTTTATTTTTTTTGCTTTACCTGTTCCTTTTTCCTCCTCTTTATTACCATGTCAGTGCATGCAGAGACACAACTGGCAGAGGGTGGTAAAGTGGTAAAGAGAGTGTGGGAGAAGGCAGACGGTATCATGATCTGAGATGATGAAATAAAACAGCCTGGCTGCTCCCATCTCGTCTCTTGCTGGCAGTTGTAGAAAAAGCCACAGAGGATTTCAGGTAGGAGGCAGACGCAGACATGAGAGATGTGTCAGCTCCGATACAGTTCAACACAAAGGAGACCAAACACCACAAACTACCAACACAAATTTGTGTCTTGTCCTCAACAACAAGAACAGAAATAGAGGGGTTGATTCCAGACTTGGCTGGAGGAAGGAGGGGGGTAGTGGTGCTGGTGGTGGTGGTGGTGGTGGTTGTGGTGGGGCGAGCTAAACTTGGGGATGTTTATTCTACAACTTGGCGAGCACTTTGAGAACACGGAACAAAGACATGCGGTTCTGTTCTTTTGTGCTCGCAGTTCATACAGCCTTTGGCCTCAAGTCTTCTCAAGTCCCCAGTCATGACTGATGTGAGCCAGTCAAGACGTATAATTCAGATAGCAACTACAAGAAAGCGGCGAGTCCACCCCAGGGGTCTCTCTCTCTCTCTCTCTTTCAGTGTCTGACACATACACATACTGTATATATGTATGCATGGCTTTGTGAGCCGCCCCTTATGATTGCCACTAAGTTTATAATTGTTCTGATCATAAAGAAATACCTTTCAAGAAGCTTCAGTTTCAGACCCGGAGCCTGATTAAAGAATGCATGATACTTCAGTGACAAGACTGTATTATTAATTCATTGCAAACAGTGGAATTTGGGTGTGTTACTTTGAAAAATGTTCAAAACTGGCGGCCTGTAATAAAAGCACTGAGAGAAATTCCAACTCATTAACATTTAATCACAAAATTCTCTTTCATATGAAATACCCAATATAGGCTGTCAGAATCAATCAGGTGTCCAGAAAAAGGGAGATGACATGCCAAAAGGATGGGGAATATGTCAATTGTGGCACTCACTGTTTCTTCTGGCTGTCATAGTGCCAGCGTTGCCTTTAAGCCGACACTGTTAGGAAATGTGGCTCCGTAGTGCTGCCTTAAAACACTCGGGGAGATGTGGAAGAAGAAGAAAAAGAAGAAGAAGAAAAAAAGGGGGCTTCTGTTGCAGAACCTTTGCTTGACAGGAGCCAGCACTGGAGTTTGTGTCATCTCTTGGTGTGGGAGAGGTGTTCAAAGCCAAGGCTTCTGGGGTTCTTTGGGGGATCTAGAGGAACTCTTCACTCATAATTTTATAATTGGCCTGCTGTCCCGGGGATCCATGCCAGTACTCTTGCCTACACCTTCAATACATCTCTTTGAAAGCTTGAGGTTGGCCCTCGTGTAAAGGGCTGGTCGTAGAGATGCAGAACAAGCATCAATGATGAGGATGATCCGGATTTCCCATGATGCTTCTGGAGGGTACAAGCACCAAGCAGGAGAAAGACACAAAGCTAAGCTCAAAGAACAAAGTTTAAAGTTTAGGGCGGTGTTTAATTATCACAGAATATGAAATTTTAATGAAAAGAACATCAACGAAAGGATGGAAAGGCGCATGAACTTAAAAGCAATGAGGAAAAACAACATTTAAATGTACTTTTAGCTGCTGGGTAGTTCATTTTTATGCCTCTACCTCACCAAACATTTGACCCGTCCATTGATCCATTTTCTGTTACTGCTTATCCCTTTCAGGGTTGTGTGGGCTGGAGCCTATCTCAGCTGGAATTGGGCGAGAGGTTGGGTACACCCTGGACAAGTTGCCAGTCCATCACAGGGCTGAGAAAACCATTCACGCTCCCATTCAGACTTACCAGCAAATTTGAGTCACCAATTAACCTATTGGGTGCATGTCTTTGGACTGTAGGAGAGAGCCGGCGAACCCAGAGAAAACCCACACAGACACGGGGAGGACATACAAATTCCTGGCTTCGAACCAGGAACCTTATTGCCGTGACAGTGCTGACATTGCTAACCAGTGCTGCCCTTTGGCCCAATCAGCACGGGGAGACACACTGTTGAATGTCAAACATCAGAAATATAGCAATGTTACATGAAGGAGAAGTCAAATTTAGATTTCATATATAGTAAATGGCTCATTGTGTAACAGAAGAAAGAAACCACCTTTGTTACTCCCCTAATTGTTTGTTGACATTTGTTCTATCAAATACACATTGCCATGTTAACAATGATATACAGTATCAAGCCATTTATTTAAGACCTACTTTCTTTGGATATAAATGATATACATTCAATTGGATTTATTTTAAAAAAATGTGTCTCCTTTTTCTGAAAAAGAGCTGCAATGTGTGTGTTTTTTTTTGTTCTCAGCCAGGAACTGGCATGCAAGTTAATTAACCTGAGCCCACTAGCTTCAACATTAGAAGTACAGTGTGTACGCTCAGCAGCATTTGTGCTTTTGTCATTACTTTTTCACTTTTCCAAAGCATCTTTGGAAACGCTGTGGCATGTTGGCCCAGATAAGATTCGACAAGGCAGTATGAAACGTTTTTTATGTGTGTCCATACGACTAAATGGCAAACAATACAATATCTGGCTGTAAATTACACCTGCGTACACAGCAAGTTAAAGGAAAGATACAGTAAAAGGCATTCTGACTGTCTCACTGAACAAATTGGGTCATATCCTTTTCTATATCTGTAGGCTTGTTGATCAGTACAACATGGTGACATTCAGGGTTTAAAAACTCACATTTTAATTACAGGCATTCATTTCCACGCACTCATTTTTGGATAACAAAGCTACGAGCAGACGACCAGCGAGACATTTTATTCTCAGGTACTGAGAATAGCAGTATCATGTCCACATTTATGCTGCTTTTCACCTCTCATTAGCAGGATTGAGTCAGCTACAGGCTGACATTCTTCAGATGGACAGGAGAGGGCTCTGCCAAATACCTTTTGATGTTGCAGATTTTGGCTGGTTACAGATCGATGTTGACAGAGGCCACACACCATTTTTTCACCAGAATCAAGTTTGGTAAAAAAAAGAAGCTGGGAATCTTGGTGATACTTACATTTACAGCAAATGTGATGACTGATGATAAAAATATGTGCCTCCTTCTGTATCCGTCCCCACAGTGTTGCCACCTCCTGTGACTTTATGTTTTGACTTCACCTTCGTGTCACGCTGACAGACACGTCACTGCCTCTGGAGGCCACAGTAAGTACTATGTCTGTGACGCTATCAAAATGGAAAAGAGAGATCCGAACTGGAGGGTCTAGAGGGACAAAGGAGCTAAAATTTTTCTTCTTGTCTTGTCTGGTTCCTATCCAACTGCAGCGATGTTTTAGTTGACAAAGCAATTCTGTGTCAATCCAGAGCGATTATTTCCCACGTTGAATATTGCAGGGCTTCTACCCAAAGAATGAGGTATAAATGCAGAAGGGATTACTTAAATATTGAAATGACAAAGTCAGGGGAAGTTGGTGAATCCCTCACCACTTTAGCTCATCTAACTCTGATAAGTGATAATCAAATTTCCCCATATTCCCCATATATGTGCACCACAATTTTAAAAAACAGGAGTTTAGGAACTGGAACATATTTAACTTCTGCTGTTGACTTCTAATCATTTTAAGTCTATTTCTATCCATTATCTATACCTGCTTGTCCTTAGCGGGGTTGCACAGAGCTGGTATCTAACAAGCTATTTTAAATGTTTCACTGTTCTTTGTCACACTGTTGAAGTTGTTTTATTTACCAATTTTGTTGGACGTGGAAATTTTTCTTTTATTCAACAGTGTGTTAAAGCAACATTTCATAGAAATTGGTATTTTTTCAACTTAGTGCCCCTCTGTTTCAGAGTGACACTGATAAATATAGACATCTGTACACCTGTATTAAAAAAAAACCCAAAACAAACAAAACTAGCACTCACTCAGCTCCTCTTAGCATTCCTCTGCACACAAAACCTCGTCTTATTAGTGGTCCAAAACACCTCTGGTACAAACAGTAACACTCCCCGAGTGCTCTGAGCTTGCAATCCAGGCAGCCCGGCTAACAAAGTGAGCTAACAGCAGCTATAGCTCACATCAGCTCCATCAGGAAACTTTGTAAATCACAGAGAGTTGAGGAGGAGCCCGAGGACATCAGAGGGAAAATCAGTGAAATACTTGGTGGACTTCTCACGGGAGATTGTACCCGGAGCACAGAGTTACAGAAGAAAAAGAAAAGGCGTACAAAGCGCAGAGTGGAAATCAAAGAGACACCATTCACCTGATTACTAGTCAATGTAGCATCAAAATGCTGTAAATTCCTCCCAACTCCACTTTTGAACCTTGTTTTCATCCTGTACCAATCCTGATAAAATATAATCAAAAAAAAAAAAAAAGAATCTGAGCAGCCACTTCCAGAGCCAAATTTCCAAAGCCAGAGCCAAAAAATCTACAATCATCCACCCAGCACTGGATACACTGCTGTGTATAGCTGACTGTGCACTTTGAACTCCCTCTGGAAGAATAAACTATTCCCCCACGGGGATCAATAAAGCATCACATTATTATTATTATTATTATTTAACTAGAGCTTGGACAGATTGTGGACACAGTTGCAACACAGACTACACTACTGTAAGCCAACCTCACTACTAACCTACTTGACCTTAGTGAGAACTTGGAGAGCAGGATCATACAGTACAGAGAGGCTATAGGTTAGTAGACCCTAGAGCTATATGAGGGTGCTATTACAACTGCATGGGTTGTTGATCTCTAATGACTGTGTGCTGGGCTGTAATGGTGCTTGGAGAGAGTGGAAAAGAGAAAATAAGAAGAGGTAATCTCAGAAAATGCTGACCTCTGAGCCACAAAAAGTAGGTGAGAAGTGTTAACAGCTCCTTGGCACTCCTCCAAGGTTTTCTTTATAACCTTTGGCCTTTTCTCTCTGTAGACTGGAGAGAGCAGACCTCCTCTTATCCACCTCGTGTAGTTACTACGGCCTTTCCACTGCCCATATTTCAGGGTCAAATGAAACCAAAGATAAATCTTTTTTTAGGCATGCTCTCTGTTTTCCTCTGACTAGAGGCTTAATCTTTTGGTACGGTAATTTCGTGTGCGCATGCGTGCATGTGTTTCTGTGTGACACACAGCCTGGAGAAAGCACTGAAATTTTAGTAGAAAGACTAGAAAGATGAGTTTAATTTCAAATTCTCTCATGCTTGGGGAAAATATAGTTAGCCTGAAACAAAACAGTTGGGTTGTCTTTTCAAATCATGTGACGTCTCACTCTGATATCTGGAGATCGAAATTATTACCCAAATTATTATTATTTTTAAATGACAAATTTTAAATGCGAAACTTGAATCTATTAAAACAATTTTATGCCGTAGGAACTCTTCACAATGAAGAAACAAAAAATACATTTCATAATTAAAGCACCAATACGACAAAATAAAACTGTTGCAATCAAGTAAATAAGTCGTACAGTAGAATGTCTTTAAGTATGTATATATGCTTGTAGTCCAAGTGTTTCTAAATCTTCTCATATGTTGCCTTTAAAAGCCTAGCATTTAAAAAGAAAGTATAAGCTACTCTAATGCCAGAAATACTTGAGTAAAAGCACCACAGACTAAAGATTGTATTTCATTTCACTACATTACAGGAGGTTTGCTGAATAAATGTAGATGTGAATATTAAAAAACAGGTGAAATAAAGGTAAAGGTTGCCACAATAAAAAAAAAATACTACCAAGGGAAAAAAAAAGGATTAAAAAGCATTAATATAATGCTTATTATGGCCTTTTTATCATTAAAGATACAGTGTATCAGTCGGCTGCTTGGCTGAAGAGTACAAATGACAGATGTCAGCTTAAAAGTTGGTGTTACCTTGTCACCAATATGTCGTGACCCATTCCCTCCCCTCGACGCCTCCATCACACCCCAGCAGCCATTAACGCAGTTAGAGCCCGGCCAGGGGAATAAACTTGCATTAGTCCGCTGGTGTGATATTGACGGTTGTCACTGCCATCGGTTGTTTGGAACGTGACAGGACAGTCACACAGGAACATTTTCAGAGCAGTGGATTCACCTGATTCTGCTACGATACTATATGTTTGATACAATCTTAAAGTAAAGCAGAGACAAAATGAATAAATCCGGATGCACAATACAAAATCAATCAAGACCACACACACATATATATACACACACACACACACATACACGTGCTCTCACCGATCTCCTGATTAAGACTGACTCAGTGCTTGCACACCTCATCAACCCTCAGCGACAACTCCCCGGAGAAAACAGGCCTCATTATGCCAGAAAAAAAACAATGACACCCAGCGCTAGCCGTGACTCTTTTGCTAATGGACGAGCTGAGCGGGGAGGAAGGAGGCAGATCTGGATCTATGGGTAAAGGCTCGTACCGGGAGCGTGCGAGCATGAAACCTGATGTGATAGCGTGCCTCGTGGGCAAGTATTATTCCAACTGTATATCATTAGCAGGGTGCGTTTTCTAATTAGCAATAGGGCAGAATAATGAATACAGCTCCATTAATCAAAAGGTAATATATGTAAAAGTACTGTTTTATGGCCTTAGGGAAGAGTGTGAAAGGTAGGAGAGAAAACACAAAAATGAGATGGAATGTGAAAACAGCTATCATTGCCTTACTGAAAAGAACATTGCTTTTCATATTCATTTACACACACATCCTTTTATGCAATTTATGGTGCTTGCTCTATGGAGCCCAAATAGAGTCCAATTGAAGTAGGGAGAGTCAAATGAGAAGGGAAATTTGAGTCAGCACAAGCTCCTTCTCCTCTGTTCAAATTATAGCACTAATTGTTGTATTACATTACATTCAGGAGCTACAGTGTGTCGGTATGCTCGGGCGTCTTTGCCTTGGTTAGAAATCGCCAAACTGTCAGAGGAAAGGAAAAGAGATCGCTGTCAGTGTGGTCGGCTCATGTCAAGAATTATATGAACAGCGGTGAGGATCGTATTATCCGCATTATTCAACTGTTCACCGTTTCCTACTTCAACAATCACAAAGAGGTCAAAGTTTCGACCTGAGATCTTCTTTATTATTCTTACTGTCAACAAACTGCATTAGTTTCACTTTAATTTAAGGCGTCATTGTGCACGTTTGAATTAGAGAAACTCTCCTGGACACAAGAACTGTTTGTAATTGTAAACAACAAAGAAAAAATATTCCAAGTAAGTAAGTCAGTATTGCAAATGTGTTCTGTTATAAAGAGTAAAGGTATTGCTCTTTCAGAGTGTTAAATTGTTGATTGGTTAAGCAATATTTTAGTGTTGCAAAGAGGGACACAGATGAGGTATGAAGGTCAAAGTTTCTGAAACACTTCTTTATCCCACAACAGCCAACAATACATTAGTTTATCTCTCTGTACTGTCTGTGGTAGTCAGCTCCATGGGTCTCCACCAAATATGTAAATCTTTAAAAATGGGTCAAAAATTTGAAGTTTCATTATTAAAAACAAGGAATTAAGTTTCTAGAAGTTTCTAGTTACCCAAGAGTAAATGGTGCACCTGCTGGGGACTATTTTCAGTGGTGGATTAAGACACATTTAATGTGTGAGTGAGTATTTACAGCAGCAGGATGGTGTGTGTGGAGCTGAGTCAAAATAAGCTGTAGAACTCCATGGCAGAGAGGAATGAGACGTTAGGCTTTGAACGCACAAACAATACTTGTTAGTTAGATCGGTCACTGTTGGTTTTGGTCTTTTCATGTGATTTGTTGACAATAAGTAAAATAAAGAAACTTAAATTTAAACACACACACAAAAAAAGAAAAGACAAATATAAATCAATCCACCAAAAACAAAGTTGGTAAGGGTAAGAATCTCACCTGTAGCAATAAATGTCATCTGTGAACGAGCGTACAAGAGAGGAGAGATAAGAGAAATAAATGCTTGAGATTGAAATTACACTGACCTTATTAATCACGTCTCACTGGTGTTATTTATCTATTGGTCTCTCAGTGGAGCGCAGAGGGAACTCTTTACTGGAGCGCTGTAGGTGAGGTGTTAAAATTTTAGGGACAGAGGAGGGATAAAGGGGGGAGGGGGGGTAACACTGAGGGACAGGGATAAAACATGGAAGAAAAAATGAGAAAAATAAAAAGATGAAAGTTGATCTCTGTGCCTATTCAAGAAATGTTTGAGAAAGCATTTAAGTGATCTGATATTTCTGCTGCCACAACACTCCCGGCTACTTTGCGCTGAATCTCCAGCTCGAGCCTTTTTTCATACATTTGCACCTCGCAATCCAAAGTGAGCAAAGCCATCTCCTTGTGACAGCAGCCTGGGCTTTTAAATGCATCCTTAGATATAAATAAACTTTTCTGAGCGGAAGCTGCAAATGCATTTATCCATCCCTCCCAAAAAAAAAAAAAAAAAAAAAAATCTAAAGATGAATCCTGAAGTCTTTCTGAGAGGAGAAAATAGAAATGTCATTAAATTCCTCTGAAATATAGATCGCTTTTCACAGGAAAAGACACTTGGCACGCTGGAAGTCAGGTTTATTCATCTCAACTTGGCAATGAAATAATTTGATCTCATCACATGATATTACTGCTGAGGTTTTAATATAAATATGACTCTGCTTGTTATTTGGACACATCTCTATTGCAGCCAAATACAAGTAAAACACTAATAAACATAAATATTACAAATTATTTACATGTTACATATGTCTACATTTTAAGTAGTAAAAATACAGGCCTAAAATGTACGAGAAAATATTTACAAGGCCACATCTTTTCTGAAATGCTGCAAATATCTAAAAAAAAAAAAAAAAAAATGAAATAGAAATCTCAAGAAGTGTAAAATGCTGTAAAATAATCAAACTTTGTAGGTGTCAATGAACAGAGAAGGAGTTGAAAATTTTGAAAGGGAGAGAGAAAAAAAAAAAAGAGTTTGTTCCTGACATGCATAAGATTCTCTGTGATTTGACATGTTGTCTCAACCGTGATTTGTTGCCACTCCCCAGAGAGCGGAGTTAAAAGACTCGGAGTGACTTGAGGAAGACATACACTTTAATCACGTTAGCGAAGTTTCATGAAAATTTCAGCTCAAGATGCCAACATCTGCTTTCCATTATTAATCACTGTTGTCACCACAAAGAAGATCCTGGCAACATGATACACTTGACTTTTGAAGTTACTTACTTTTGACTGTAACACAGGTATTAATGTCGCACACACACACACACACACACACACGCTCAGGCACATAAATCGTACATGCACACACACGCACGCACACAAACCTGCAGAAGCAGGGTTGGGAGAGAGCAGAACACACATGAGCAAATACACAATTAAGTGAAATGTGAAAAGTGGCTTGAAAAAAATGGAAAAAAGGTCATATTAAAGGAGTAAATCGGACTGACAAGTTAGTGAGAAAGACAGAATAAAAGGCATCAGCTTCTTTTTTTTTTGCATTCTTCTCTTCACTTAAACATCATGCTCCTCCTTGCACTTAAAAGCAGGCCTTCCGTGTCTACTTTCCCATTCTATCTTATCAGTGGCGTTTACCTCCTAACGAGGGTAATGATATCAGCAATATCAAAGTAGCACTTTTGTCATGTTGCATTAGAATCCCTCCCCCTCTACCTGCTTACGCACCTCTGATCAGCGATTGTTTGCAGAGATGCCGAGTGAAAGACAACTATTTATGTGTAAAAGAGAGCGCAGCCTGTCGCCTACTTGGCAGTTGATCATTCTTAAGCAGCTCACCACCTCCTAACCAACTGCATTTCTTTTTATTCTGCCTTCTTATTCTTTCTTCTTTTTTTTTTCCAGGCTGTCTTTCACTCCTCTCTTCATGTGGACTGGGTTATCCGATCAGACTGTGAAACAAGCCAGCGAAGGGACGCCTGACAGCGCCAATTAGAGAGGACAGAACAGCGAGCCCTTTCTACATGCATTATTCCAAATAAGTCTTTTGTGTACAAAGAACTGCGGCAAAAAAAAAAAGTGTGGACAACCTTCACTGGTTATTTTGCAAACAAAATGAGCTGCACTGCTTGTTGCAATGTCAAAACACGACAGATTTGCTTTGGAAATTGCAGGAGAAAGATTTTTTGCAGCTTGTCAGACAATTCAAAAAGAAAAAAAACTAAAACAATACACTCTTACCTGACCTAAAATTACACTTAAAAACAGTTTTCTCGGGGACAAATGTGGCTACATCTTTTACTCACAAAGCACCTAAATAAAACCTCCTGTATGTCGCTGTAAAACTCGAAAGTTTCTGGAGTCTGCAGAGAGATTTCATGAAGTTTTATCCCAGCTCTCTGCAGCTGTATCTTAACCTGGTGCTGAAGGATCATCACTGCACAAATTGATACCCATTCCAGCCCTAAGTATCATGTTACATCACCACCAGATGGCGCTTTAGCCCTTTAGATCTCTTTTACTGTCTCATGCAGAAGGCACACACACACTAACACACACACACACACACACACACAGTCTGTATGAATGAATAGATTAGGCCCCATGTAAACAGGCAGCATCTAGAATAACATTAGATTTATATGAGAAGCTCTGGTGTGATGTTTCTGGACCTCCCATTCATTTATTTATAAGGATGCCTGTAGTTACTAATGAATGCATATTACAATTATTAGTATTCTGTCAAATATTTATCATTATAGTTTATTTATTGGGTTTGGTGTAGACTTCACTGCATAATTGTGTTTGGTGTAGAATTATGTACACATCTGCTTTAATGCTGTCTGTGCAGCAACATTAACAAATAATATTCTCAATCAAAATCAAAATTTAAAGCATGCTCCTTGTTTATAAATATTAGAATAACAGCTACATTTTAAAATTATTTTATACAGATGAAATTAATACATGGTCTGAATGTGGTCATGGAATTTGAGAGAGTATTCCTTTTTGTGTTGGAGTGTGCAGATGAATTCAAAACAAGCTACAAGCATGTATGTGAGAGCGCGCGCACACACGCGCGCACAAACACACAAAGCAACACATCACTTGCCGCTTTTCATGACAGCACATTAAACTACAGCGAACTGAGATGCAGTGCAGCGAAAGCACAAAGTACGCCGAGGCAGCTGGGTTCAAGGAAACAATATAAGATCGATATGCACGTGCCTCTCTGCTTCTCCGAGGTGTGCGGGGCCCCCGAATGCCCGGCGGTGTTGCTCTTCTAACACAGGCTTCATTACCACACTGCAACACGGGGTCTCTTATCAGATACAATAAGAGGAGGAATGAAGTGAGACAACAAGAGGAGAAACACTGGGGAAGGCCACTGAAAGGCAAAGCTGATCCTTCGCGGGGATCACACGCAAAACAATGTTTCATCTTAATCAAAATTATGTCAGAGCAGGTGAGCACACATGGAGACAGACAAAAATAAATAAATACACAACAACAGCAAAAAAACTATCACACACAGGAGGAACAGAAACAAAGAACAAGGTGACTTGAGAGAGAAAAAAAGATAAAAAGTAAAAACATAGGGTAGAATTCTTGTGGAAGAGGCAGAGACTGATTGCAGTTTGTGCTTGAGCATTGCAACACTGACTGGCTGACTGAAGGACTGATGGTCTGTGGGAAAGACCTGCCTCAGCCCTTCACGCTCCCTTGCTCATCGCTCAGCCACCCAGGGAGCCGTGTCCTTCATGGGACCTCCAACTCACTGCCCTGATAGCGCCTTTCTACCTTTCTGCCTCTCCACGCTTCCACCTCTGCATCCGCGCAGGGAAAGGTACCGGCCTTGCTAATTGGTGATCAGGGGATGGGTGTCACACCAGGGGGTGGCCTCTTGATGACGGGAGGCCAAAGGGTTGGGGTAAATGTGAGGGGAGAAGGCATTTGCTGAAAGGTTGAGGCTGAATGTGAATGATAATTCAGAAAGAGGCGGTACAGACCCAACACTCAGCAGCACAACACACCCATGCATGATTTCACATCGGTGCAGCCACCTTTAGATGGCTGCAGACTTTAAATGAACATGTTTTTTACAGGTTTGATACTGACATTGATTGATGTACACTGGCTAATTGCTACGGTCTTTCAGAATAACTGATTAAAAACATAAACACTGACCCTCATGCACCTCCTTGGGCATTTACTTTGCCTTTTCCTATACTGCAGGTAGAATAAACATTTGAATAGCGTAGGACAGCAGAGAAATGAAAACCCTCCTGTGTCCATGCTTCAAATGAACAAACAGCTGTGTTGCTGCTGGAGCTGAACAGAGGCATCGAGCCGTGTGGCCAGCCCCCTGCCCTTTCCCTGTTGCCTTGGATGGCTGTAAACAGACTGAGAGGCAGGGAGGTCGAGGCACACTGCCTGGGAGCCCGGGCTCCACCGAGGCGCGCTAATTACAACAATAATGGAGCCTGATCGCAGGTCCACGCAGGCCATGTCTCCCAGTAAACTACCTCTATGTATACTAGCTACCGATGTTGCTTTTTCCTGTTGTTTGAGATTAGCACGTAGCTGTTCTCTGTACCCCATTAGGGGGATGCCTGGGCTGGTTAGAGCATGTTAAAAAGGCCCCCAGCTCTGGCTCAGGCAGCAGGCTCTGGCCTAGCATAGTTAGGCCTAATGAGCAGGCGTTAGCGTAAACACGCGTTAATGCTGTGGGGAAACAGGCAGGGTCGGGTCAGGGAAGTGATGTTACCGGTAGGGTGGCTAGCACACCAGAGCTGGGATCCTGATTAGTGCTCATAAATAATGCAGCAGGCGAGCCTGGTTGGAGGACGGGATTGGCTACAGCGGGGTGAAGCTGCATAACGATGACAGGAAAACCTGTGTGAGGTCGCAGTGAGTCAGACTCTGCTGGTAAAGCATATGATTCAACTAAAGCCATGACAGCGGTAAAAGAAGTCTTTATTTACTTTATGTCATCGTTGAGATCGTGTGCCTGTGTTTTGTTTTAGCCGTGATGGTGTTAACCTCCCATCCAAGCCTGTTCACTTAGATGACATATGCCACTGCAGAGCGGATCATTAACCCTTCTGTGGCAGGGATGTGGAGTGTAATATGGCGGACAGGGCTGCAGGCTACAGCCGGAAGGGCTTCACACTTGGCTATGTGTCAGTTTGAGAGGCAGTAGGGGACAGAGTTCAGAGGTCGAATCCATTATGGAGGATTGAGAGGGAGTTTCTGTTTGAGGGTGACATGTCATATGTTGCTATGGGAACGTGGGGTATGAACTCTGCCCTCTGTGAACTTCAGCTGAGACCAGAGGAAAGAGTGAGACTCTAACACTCAAGTCCATTAAACCAATGAATCAATTGGGATACGAGGAAGGGGTGGCAATCTCGTTCAAATGGAGGCTCAAGTGACTCATTAGCGAACGACTGGACAAAAATTAATTGATTAAATTAATTTACAATAATGCAGAATTCTGTTTCCAAGATCAGCACAGTGAGTATCAGCTGAAGTCATACACTGTAAGTCTGAAATAGTCGTGCCGTTGTGAGTCAGACAGCAGAGGCAGCAGGGGTCCAGAACCAGGATTTATGCGGTGTTAAACTTGACAAACTCACGTGCAAATCACAGAGCGCTGAAAAACATGAACATACAGAGATGTCTTTGGTGTCACTCAAAGGGTTTTAGGGGACACAAACAAGCGAGAAGCCCTGCAGCTCTGTGATGCAGTACAATGACACCAGCACCAAGTATAAATTAGTGAAAAGATGACAAATTTACAATGACTATGAAGGTTTGAATCTCCAATAATTCTGCAGTTATGGAACGGGTTTTGTGCTAATAAATACTAAATGATACTCTGTCGTCATTATTTACTAAAAGTATTTTTCACACAACCTTGCTAGCAACCTAGCACAGTGGCTAAACAATGACTATTGCATTCTCATGCGACTGATGACATGCAACATCTGTCTGGTAGTTAGTTTGTCTAATAACTATATCATATATAAATTTGCTATAGCAAATTTATTTGGTAGTCTGTGGTGGTGAGCGGTGTTGTTACTCCATAACCTCTATGTGGTCTCACTTGACAATGTGTGAGCCATTCACCTAACATTAACTATAATGAATAAATTAAGACTTAAAGGTCCAGTGTGTAAGATTTAGGGTGATTTAGGATGTGGAATATAATATGCATAACTATGATTTAATTAATGTATAACCACCTGAAAATAAGAGTCTCTATGTGTTTGTTACCTACAGATATTGCAGATGTTAAACAGCCATGTTTTCAAAGTAGCCCAGAATGTGTAAACTAAACACTGGTTTTAGATGGGACCTTTCCAAGTGCCAGCCTAAAACTGCAGTTTCTCAAACAGCCACTTGAGGCTGGTTACAAAACATGTCAGTCTCCATAAGCTCCCATATTAATATGTCCAACTTCTGGACATATTAATAAACATGTTTACTGCCTGGTACAAAAAACACTTTTGGTCTTAATAAGCAGTTGCCTGCAATGACAAGGAAACTCAAGTATTTTTCTATGCATATGACACATTAATCCACAATTCTGCCTGTATTTAAGTTATTTCTGTTACGGCAGGGGCAGCTATACACATGACCCCTATCTATTATCAACAATTAAAGCTTAGCCAGACCTGCTATGATCTGTCCCTCATGAATTTAATACCATGGTGATATTACATATGTTAACTCACAGATTAGTACTCACACAAGTCCTGGATCAAATCACACGCAAGACCAAACAAACCACCAGGGATATGAAAAAACAAGATGTTCTCAAATGAACCTTTCACTGAAATCGAGGGAAAGCAGTAAGGTGAGTCCAAACAAACACCCCAGGACTTGGATACCCGATCAATTAGTCCCCAGGATTCCACAAAGTTAGCAGCTAACCCACTGTGTATCTATCTATTGTGAAGATCCTCTGGTGCACAGGAACCAAAAAAGTGTAGAACAAAAAAAAAGACAACAAAAAAAAATCAACTTGAAGAAAATCAAAGTTATATTTCAAAGACCAGAAAAATTGGAAAACCAAAACCAGGAATCAGCAGTCAAAAGCGTGAGCCAAACTAGAGCTGGAAAACACAAGGTTGGGCTGCAACAACCATATCACACACACATCGGCATGCACACACTTGCATGTGCAGACACACACATTCTCACATACACATACACCATTCCCCTCTCCGTTCCCCCTCCACACACAATGATGGCTCAGAGTCAAGTCCAGACGAGGGCATGCATCTGAAACAAGAGTGAATCCATATTACATGTGTAGTGTGCTGTCTGTCTGGGTCCGGGTCATCAATTATGAATAGAAATATACAGCCTCCACAACCGAGGCCCTGGTGTCTCACCACTTGTAAAGGATTTCTTAAAAGGGGGGACAGACACACAGGTTTGTCATTCAGATGCATGCCCAGGACTTAAGAGACAGACACAGAGAAGGTTTCCTGTTCTCTTACACTTCCCGCCTGGGGAACTTTCTTCTGCTTTCATTTAGGCCATTCCCTGTTGCGCTGACCTTAAGTGAGGCATCAGAAACTTACTGTAAAATACTAATGGCTCCAGTATTGGGAGTTAAGTTAGACATAATGATGTCACGACATAAACCCGCTTAGCTTATAGGCCTAAATCCTGTCTGGTTACACTTGTTTCTGTTGCTAAAAGAGAAAAAACATGACTGTCTTCTATGTACGATAACTCAATCCAACATGAAATTCCTGTTACATGTGTTCTTGTTGCTCTGTAGCTATTCAGAGGGGAAACAACAACAAAACAACACAATGGTACAGCTTATTTCCTGTCGGCATGATGTTTCTCCTGTGGAGAAGTCATTAATCATAACTAAACATCCCAAATCGTCTAAGAATTAAACAAAACATCGCCACCTTTATGTGTGTTTATGTATGAATCTAACACACTCTGCTACAATGCAGACGGCATGGTATTACAGAGCACATGTAGCTGGCAAAACAAATTTGCAATTCTCCTTGTCTATTCCCAAACCCCCAGTGTACTGCACGTGCCCTCTAGAGACAGAACAAACAGCGGTTAAGATGTTTTAAAGGCTTTGCTTTCTTAGATACCTGTGCAGCTGAATACCAATAGACCGCTCTTACATTAAGGGGGTGTGGTGACAAGGTACTACATTCAGAGCTAGCGGGGAAATGCTAACTCCTCAGGTTTCCTCAAGGGCAAAAAGGCGCTTAATGCCTTTGCGTGATGTTATGTGAGGGTGTGTCTTGTGCATGTGTGGCTTATGCTGTCAACCTGTTCAGTCTATGAGCTGAGGTAAACACAGAGGCCCCACAAGTGTGCTATAGTGTGTGCTGTAGTCCCTTCGACTGGTGGCACATATCCCACTGATTTCTAAAAGGTCACTGTCATTATTGTTGCCTAGCAACCTTGTATGGGGAGCCATAGGTGTACACTGTACAGTGATTGTGGATTTGTATGCTGAGGTGCAGAAGATCATAGACTGGGTGTATTATGGACCAGAGATATGACGTTGATCTGTTATGTTAAACAGACGCAGCTGAGTGCGTTTTGTGTCTGAGTATCCACCTGCCTGTGCTATTATTTCACAATTTGTGACATTTTAAAAAAGTTTCTTCTCTTGGCTGAGGTGGAAAAGACAAAAAAGAAGAAAAATAAGTTGTGCAAACGCACACAAGAAAGAGATTTTTCAAATAAATGATGATGCTGCAGAACCGGCTTCTGCTTCACTGATGATTGATTTCAGGCACGAGTGTGGATGTAGCATTAGAGTATTGTTGTAGACCACTGTTTTATGTCTGTTACACCAAAAAGCCCCCAAACTAAAATAAAAATAAAAATGGCATCAATAAAAAAAAAAAAAAACATCATGTGTAGACAGAGGAAACATATGATGGAAGTATATTCATGAAAGCAACACATGTCCTAACTTACTTAGTTGCCTGAGATTTACTGGAGCCGTTTCCGGTCTACATTTTTGCGTTTACACATTCTTAATCACCTCTCCTCATGGTTACGGACAATGTAATCTCAATAAACAGGTATCTGCATGCATAATCTGTAGGCAAAGGACAGAGGAAGGAAGTAGTACTTACCAGTCATGTTTGACCAGGCTTTGGTTGCAGCAGTTCCTGTGGAGAGCGAAGGAGACATAATGCACTGGTCGAAATCTGATCACGAAGCCCATGAGCTATTATCAGACAATGATTTAGCTTTTTTTTTTTAAAAAAGTTATATTCATTTGCAGATACCTGTTTCTAGAGATCAGCAGAAATGTGTCTCTCTCGTCACCTTGTATCACCTTGCTAATCAGATACCGGGGCAAGCCCTATCATTTGTATTCCAGATATCTGCTGGTTACACCAGAAGCCCAGAAACACTGGCTGTTGCCCTCAGACGCTAAAAGGCTACAAGCTCAGATATTGTAGAGAGCAAGATTTTTTTAAGCATAAAAAACATTATTTTGAACTTAATCCTGCAGAAACATGCAAGGCAAAAGTCAGATAATGTGCACATTTTCCAGAATGTGGACAATAATTGATCATGTGTCCAGTATTTCCACATCTAACAAGACTGTTGATTGTCTTCTTCTTTGTGAAAACAATGTGATGAGATTAAACCTCTGAGCTGAGGTTTGTTCGGGGTTGAGACAACAGGAACCTTTCCTGCATCTCTCTCTTCCTTGTTTCTTGTCATACCTTTACTATCACGATAGAAGGCATCATTTTTTGAAAGTTTTATCCTATGCACTGTCCTAACAGACCTGAGTGTACTTTGTTACGGATTTGGAATTTTCTCTGGTTGTTTTTGCATCTTGTCCGATGATGTGCACCCGCGCAACACCTAGATGGAAGTTGGTCTGAGTTATGATACAATGATAAAGCCAGTGTAAGGTATGTACAGAGCCTTGTATAGAGGCAGAGTGATCTCTGAGTCATGTCCCATTTGTGGAGGTTGATGGATTTCCCCCTTGCTCTGCTCCCTCAGCTCAGTGGGGAGAAGGCAGGGCTGATAAGGTGATTTATCTGCACCTTTCCACCTCCTGTAATGGATGGCACATCCACCTTTCCCTGAAACTTCATCATCTCACAGCTGCACCCCCTCTCTCACGAAAAGGTGTGAGAGAAATGAAACAGACATGCTACATAAAAAAAATAAAAAAAATAAAAAAATGAAAACAGACTAACCAGATAGTGACTTCTTTTCCACACTTTCTCATTAAGGTTAGGAGAGTGTAGGAACATGACACTTAGCACTCTGAAGCCACTAAATCACTCTCTGATGTCAAGCAGAACCAAAATATTGGATAGGTCTCTGCTTCAGCTCATTGCTACCGGTGCTTTGATTGATTCTTTAATTCCGTCATCTGGCCTCGGTCCTTTGGGGTCCGGCTCTGTGTTTTCATTGCATAGCTTCAAGGGCTGGAAAAAATGATGGGAGCGTCTCACAAAACATGGATATGAAGTAAAAAAAATAAGGACTTTGTTGCTGACATTGTATTATTTTTATAAGACGTTTTCCTGTGCTTAGCAACTACTCCACTGTTTATGTAGATTTAGAAGTGAATTTTTAATTGTAATACTTTTGTAACACAAAACAGGTTTGTCAGTGTCTTTCAGGTGACTTGTGGCTTGTTTCCTGATTAAGTAAAATCTATCTTCTAAATATCTGATATTCACTGCACTGGGCTGCTTTGCTTCAACAATAAATCGCTGAGTACTTTACTTCCAGCTGAGCTTCAAAGCTACGAGGAAGCAATAGAGCTACACAGAAGCGGTGTATTTAGCTGTGTTGTAAAGCACAGTGTTTTGAATGAAGCTGTGTTTATGACCCTTCATCACAGGTTTTCCTTGTCACGTTGTTTTATTTGACCACAATTTGGAGGTTTGAAGATGTGAAATTATCCAGTGGTTCACGGGGGAAAAAAAAAAGCTAAGACTAGAAGTCAAACAGTAGAGAGCAGAAAGGTTTTTGATTTTTATTTAATCACGTTAAATCTCGTGACCCCTCTGATTTCTCTTGGGGAGTCATTACCTTTACAGTATTTTGGAAAAACACTGTTGAAAAAATAATGTTTGGGGAGTTTTTGGAAAACATTGAACATATCAGTGGCCAAGAAATGGATTTTGAGAAGTTAATATGGCATTTTAATATGTTTTGACACTGAGTTGCGAGTGTAAGACCTGTTAGTCCAGAGAAAGGTATGCAACAGAACAAGCTACAACCTTCCCAGAGACACCTTTAAATTTAGGAGGTGGTGAGTATTTAATACAAGTCTTAACAAACAAGTTTTTAACAAAAGATGGGGTTCATGATTATGGTCAGAGAGAGAGAGAGAGATCTTGTTGGCCACAAACTACTCTCACACTCTCTTGTGTCAAATCAATGCTCTTCATACACCCATCTATCCACTCTGACCTCCTCTCAACAACTTTCTTTGTGACTGTGCAACAGCTTCAGCTTGTGAAGAAACAAATAATAAAAATAAGAAAAAGTAAAAAAGAAAGTGATTTTTTCTGAGTGCTTGTCTTTAACAACTCTCTAATCAATCTGTAGGCAGCACAGCATCTCCACAGGGATAAAAAAAACAAGGATTCCCTGCTGATATCCAACCTGAAGAAGCCGTTCGGACGAGTTTGAAAACTTTTCAACTGTACCACAACAGTCCGGTGGATTTTTTTTTTTTTTTTTAATTATTAAAACATTATTAAAACAATTATGAAACTATTATTATTGTTTTGACTTGGCCTGTTAAATAATTCTACAGTTTTTGTTATGCACCTGCAATTTTAAAAAGGTACCAGGTAACCGACTTTTACCTCTCTACACTAATTGTTCCGTGGTGTTTTAAAAACTCATAAAAGTGGTGACTGCCATGACAACTCACACGGTCTACTAATTGGATCTTCTGAAACTTAACTCACCAACATAGAGGCTCAATGTATTTTGAGTAACTAGATTATTTTAGCTTAGTTCTGAATTGTTTTTTCTTTGCCCTGTCTTCTGTATTTCTCCAAACATAACAATCCATTTGCAGCCCATGAGCCGGTGAATGTATCAGTCTGAGGATCTTTTGGATCTGCGTACTCCTCTGTAACCAGCTCCTTACTTTTCCTTAAACGTAATTATAATTTTTACGCCACAGAGAGGATACCAATTAACCTCGGTGGTCAGCATTAGAAGCACAGCAGCGTGCCGCTGGTTTCTCCTCCAGTGCCTCAGGCCTCTGGCTGACTCACCTATGTTTTAACAGTAGCGAAGAAAGAGGGCGTAGGGTTGAGGAGGAGGAGGGAGACAATCAATAGCAGATCAAAGTGTTTTAGCTTACCTTGGGCTGCAGAGAGAGAGGCGTTGTAATCAGCAAAGACACTGTTTACTCGCCGAGCCTTCCCAAGGCGGGGTGGAGGACTCCAGGCGCTGGGGTAGGCTACTTGTGGTATGTTCAACCATCTGAAATTAGAGATGGAAATAGAGGACCATGATGTAAAACAAGCTGGTTTATGCCACAGCCTTTCATAGAACAGTACAGAAATTTCAACATTTAAATGATGAATTTTGTGTTTGTTTGTGTGTTTCCTTGTGTTTCTTTCTGGCCCTCACTATCTTGCAGTCCACTGTGAGCTAATCACCTCTTTAATGTGCAGCTTCCTGGTGATGAACTTCATAGAGAACACCTTAATGTAGCATGCATGAATTATTTTTGGTCTCTAGAGGCTGAAGTAGAAGTAGCTTTCAGGCACGTAGATGGACGCCACTCACATATTTGTGTCCTTGAGAGGACCTGGCCCAGTCCCAATGTCCACCCTAAGCCTTGAGCACTGAATGAAACTTGGCAAACATTTTTAGATTGATTAATAACCTTCTAGTTATTTGCAATTTATGATTAATCGAGATGAAAACAAATCACACCTACATGTCTAAATTCATGTTTCTCAGACCAGTATAAATCATTTGCACGGGGTCTGTTTAGGTTCTAGATCATTAGCATTTACTGTAGTTTATTAGTTAGCGTCTGTTGTTTGTCTTTAAAAATGGCAGTGGCGAGACTGGCGGAGAGAGCGCAAGGAGACAAAAGTCAGCCACAGGGAGGTCTCATCTCATCGAGCCACATCCGTTGAGTGGACGTCTGGCTGAGTGACATTGACCCATGACACCAACCTCCCTCCACCGCCACATCCTCCAAGCTGTAAAAAGCATGTCTGAAACAAGGGGGGAGTGGGGGGGGGGGGGCAGAGAGGGAGTGAAATGGGAGAGAGGAAGAGGAAGAGGAGGAGGAGGAGGAGGAGGAGGGGTGTTACGCTGAGTATCCATGGAGAAAAGGAGGGGAGGCAGGGGGTGTTGGTGGTGGTGGCAGTGGAGGCTATTCCTGTTTTGGTGAGCTGCATCATAACGGAAGCGAAACTGTTAAATCGCCTGTTTTCTGCCTCTTTTATTTCCCGTCTTTATTTTTAACCTATGTCCACTTTTGGTTGCCACCTGCTCTCCTCTCTCTCTCCGAGCTGAAGTGACCACACACCACACGTGTCACAGGCCTACCAGACAGGGGAAACCAGCAGTGATTTAGCAAACAAGCGCTCAATCAATGGTGCAGTGAAGCGCGTAACACATGCCAGTCAAAACCTATTACGTTCAAACAGCCCTCTTCAACTTCCACTCCACTGGTCCGACCCTTGGGCTGCTAGTCAAAGAGACTGGCCAGAGGACAGCCAGCCACAGTGTTATGAAGTCATACAGAAATGCCGCTTGTTTGCCAGCGATAAGGACTTATTATTTTAAAAAAAATCTGGTAATGGGTTTGGTGTTATTTAAAAATTAAAGAATGTGTGAAAAACATCCATCTGCAGCACAAACACTAGTTTAGCTTTTACACTTTTTTTTTTCTTACTTCTGGTACTTTTGTCTTCACTCACCATTACTCAAAAGATTTTCTGAGCTGTAAACTATGGTGATGAGCAGCTTCTCGAGGCATTCAACTTCTGAATGTGTGCGAGCATATTCAGGATGAAAATCTGTTTCAACTGCTCGGCGTCTTCTGGGTATTTATTTCTGGGAAAAATCACTGGGAGGCAAGCATCACATTTTGCTCGAATAGAAGAATAATAAGGGTAAGAGGCCAAAATATTATTTGCACCATACATCTGTTTAAGGTAGGTGGATCAGACAAATCGATGTTCATTAGGAGCCTTTTTGAATGGGTTGCACATCATCTCTTCCAGGTAGCATGGGATTGTGTACTTCTTAAACATTATTGCTCTGTGTACCAGTGTGCGACCCTTCAAAGTGAAGCAATGTCTAGTTGTGACTCCACGTCACAGGTTGCATAATGTCAGCCTTGTCAATCGTGAATTTTATTTTGCTAACTGCGATACAATTATGAAGATATATAGTATAGCAGCTGCATACATGTATAGTAAATACCAGCTCTTTCTTGAGCTAGCCCAATGCTAATAGCGCTAGAAAATGTATAATGATGGACGCTGCCCTCTGGTCTGTTTCCCTGTTCCTGTCACTGTTGCTTTTTTTGGCCATCAGTGCAAATTCTGAGGTGCCTGGCATCATCCTGTGATTTACACACATGCACCGTCCACGTGCACTTGCGAAAAAACACACACACACACACAAACACCCACCCCCACACAGGCATACACACACACAAACCCGAGAACACACACAGACACACAAATTTACAAAGACACACACACACACACAGACACACACACACCCGCACACACACAAGAGGCAGGCTGTGAGCAAGCCGGGTTTTTGTGTAGCACCACATGCGAATGAGGCTAAAAGAAGTGAAATGAACCCTTTGAGTCAAAGAGGAGCTTGGGGCGTGCTGCAGGCAGAGAGCTCAGTCAGAGAGGGAGCTTGGCAGGCAAATGCGCCTTCTGTTGACAGCTTCCACTGAACATCTAATGGCAAGAGATGGGGGCCCACAACCGCTTTCTTCCATGCCATTGGTTTCCCATTTCATCGCATTTAGTAGGGCGCCTCTCAGCGCATTTGCGAATATGTCAAGTCACCATTCATATTTTACAGTTATTAGCATTGTCTCTCGATTCTTGTTTTGTTTGAGCGATGTTGTTTTTCTTCTTTTTCTTTCTAAGGAAAGTTCTTTGTTTCAGCTCTTTTCTGTTCAGACTTAGAGAACAGGGCTAGGCACTGATGCCTTGGAGACTGGGTAGTTTTTTTGGAGAAGGAGTTTATGTATTCTTTATGATGTGATATACAGCCCGGGAGAGGGAACATTGGGTAAGAACATACCAATGCCAGGCTACGTTCTCAGCATGATATGAGGATGAAAATGATATGAGAATATCTGAGTACTTGCTCTCTTTCTGTCAATACCTGAGGTTGCTATTGTAACTCATTGGGCGATCAAGATTTTCAAGGTGCTCCTGCGCAATTTCCGATTTGCTTATTTAGGAAAAAAAAAAAAAGGCTGCACAAATCAGTATTTTTCATACTAGCAATCAAATGTGTAATATGAAAAGGGGTAGGTCATGACAAACCCACGGAGCATTAGCAATCCCCCTCAGCTCTATAAGGTGTTTTAGTGTCTTTCAGCCCATTGTTTTGTTTTTTACAAAAAAGTTGGGCACTTAAAGTGTTGCCCAATCCTTTTGGGCTTGTGAACCTTGGTTCACATGTCAATCTTGTTAATCATCTAGTCATACCTCACATTTATCTTATGACCAAAGTTGAGAACTGCTGCTCTATACAGAAGAAGAGTGGACATGCTATCAAGATATCAAGATCAAGATCGTCTGTTTTTTCCTCTGGTCCTGTCACGGTTGCATTTAGCCAGAAATTTTCCCTCCGTGAAAACCTGACTCCACAATAAACTATACTATGGTTTTTACCAGTACAACAATAAACTGTAGCAAACCAGACAACGTCCCAAACACAACTCTGGATATTCAGCCATATTCGTTCAAACATCATTTACATGATGGAATCACACGTAAGCCAAAAAACATGTGAATCATGAGTTTTTTGAGGTGCTACATTTTCAGATTTTATTGAATATGATCACTGGAATTTTGGGTTTAGCACCCGACTGAGAATCCCATTGCTGAATCACAAGCAGCGTCATTTAAATTACCTTCTGTTGCTGTAGAAGCGACACTGTTCGGAAACAGTTCTCAGCTTTAAAAGATTCCAACAGAGATTCATGAAAACCTGGAGTTAACATTCAAATGTGTCCTTTACGCATTTCAAGTCAGTTTCGCTGTGTGTGTACAGTAAAGAATGACATCATTACTGGAAGGTACCTTACTTGTCCTCTGTCTCACAACCTTTAGAAGAAAGGCCACATCTCCAGCTGCATTCCAATTAATATTTCCCCCTCCGCACTGTACATACATACATCACCTTGATATGCCCACTGCTTTGAATGCACTGAAGGAAATGAAGTAAGAAAGTACTTTTCTTAATGCTTGAAAATGATAAACATGTTGTTCCTTGGCTATCTAATTTGCTGTGATGGCATTAATCAGTGTTGCACGGCGGGCGACGGCAAAGCGGAAAGGACAAAATGAACCAGGACATTAGTCAATGAGAAGAATGATGCATTAGCCGTTCACTCATAAAGTCATTGAGTGGGGAAATTAGAGAAAGGACTTATTGTTCACTTGACTTAGACTCTCTGTGTGAGTATTAAACTACAGTACAACACAAAGCGCAAAGACACGGGATGGTTTGACACAAATGGCCCCGTTTACTAGTGGCACACTTAACCTAAAATAAGATTTTATATTCTTATTAAACCTCGTGAGAGATTTTAGCTCATTTAACTGAGCTGTATCAGTTTCTGCATCCTGTTCAAAGCACTAAATTGATGGTAAAGTTATTCCTTAAAGTATGAAAAGTACTGTGAGATGCACTTTTTTTTTTTTTATTAAATATTCTTTAATTTCTCTAGTTAGTTACATCCATTTATAATCCAAATAAACAAGCTTTGAAACCATAATAATTCAGGGTTTTAGATTTATTTCAATATATAATAATAATATAAACTTACAATGTATTGTTTCCTACACTGTTGGCAGCATTTGGTGAACTAGTGAATAAGTAAATTACTTTTAAAAGAATTAGGTACTAAGAGTTCTTACCAAGGACGAAAAAGCAGATCCAAACGGTGGGTTGGACTTTATATGGCATCCGCTTGCTGGTTCAGGTGGTGGAATCTCTCACGCCAGTTCATGTTACTGTGTAAAGATATTAAAACAGTCAGAGCATATCACAGGTCACATTACAGAAATATAGTTTGGATTATTTAAATATGCAAATGTAATGTTGATGTAGAGAAAAGAAAAGAAATAAGACAGAATATAATAGAAATTAATATAAAATGAGAAATTACAGTAGCATGCAAGGTGCAGATATGTTATGACGCAGCCACTGTAGTTTTTATATTGTTACCTAGCAATTGTTAGGAAATATTGAAACTTTCACAGGTGGCATATCTAATAGTTCGATTTCTATTACAAGCCAAAGCTGCCTTCAATCATGATCACTTTCAAACGAACGGCTTTCTGGCTTTAAGGTGATCACAATTTCATATTTTCAAATTCCAGTGTACACTCACTCCCTTTGACTCCAGGTGTCAGCGGTTTAATGACAGTCATGCTATTGTATCAAAACTACCAAACAATATGTGAATTTCAGATGCTTTAATGGAGCACATATGTTCCTTGTATGTATTGTGTGTCAATAACAAATATTTTGTGCTTTTCTTAGCAACTGAATTTTTTAAATTTAATTTTAGAACTTCATACTGTATTCCTTTTAAACACTGCAAACAGAAGTGGTGATTGTCACACATATTTCAAAGCTGACGCATTAATCCTATAGTACAATTTCTCTATTTCTGACTTAGTTTATTGGCCCTTCATCAAACTTTGATTACGCCTACTTTGATAAAGACAGAAAAGAAATGCTTTCTTTTAGTAATATAACACAAACACATTACTGAAACAGTTTCAAATCTGATTACAAACGCCCAGTATTTACTATTATATATAAACTGTACGTGCCAAACTGTAAAGATGAAGGATAGAGTTTCAGTCAATGAGGCAGAAAGTCAGAAAAAGAGAGAGAGAGAGCAGTGATTTAAAGACAGAGGAGGAAGAAGAGCAGGCATAGATGAAGGGGTCACGGGGTAAACAGAAAATAGATACTGTACAGACTGGCGGATGGACAGAACAGTTGGAGTTGGAGGAGCAGTAAGGAGGTTTCTGAGAGAGGAGGAGAGCGAGGAGACTGGGGGGGACGGAGCCAGACCTCTAACAAGTGATTATACTGAACCCCCCCCTCTCTTGCCTCGCCTCCCTTCTCTCCCTCTTTTTCTTCCCCTCAGGGCATAGGGACAAGAGAGCAGCAGGCTGGCAGTGTCTGCATGTGTGTGTGCATGTATGTGTGTGTGTTTATGTGTATATATGTGTGTGTGTGTGTGTGTGTGTGTGTGTGTGTGTGTGTGTGCACCCTGCCTGTTTCAGCATATTGTGCCCTCAAACACAAAAAGATGATTAGTGGGATTTTCGGTGGGCTGAACAGCATGCCTTTAAGACTGCGACAGCTGGTAAAGGATGTTCAAGATGAAATGGTCCTGGGGTCTCCTCGCAGCCATTCCACTTGAAGAAAAGACAGAAAATAAAAAAAAACGTTTCTGGCCAAATAACAGCAGCTCTATTCATTCACAGTGTTACATATTCCAATGAAGTCAGCTGACCCAGGTAGCTGAACGTCATCGCTGTGATGGACAGGTTAGGAAAAAAAAAAAGGAAACATCTCCCCATTTCCTTCACTTCCTCCTTCGTAAACACACACATTTTTTTAAGCGCCCACCATTACATACAGACACACATATACACACACACTAAGGTGTCCCCTTGGCCCGGAGGTTAAACAAACATATTGACTTTAATCAAACTAAACACTTAAAGTCGGGCTTATATTAAAACGGGGCGAATCTCTGCATTCCCTCAAAGCTCATATAAATCCAGCCAACAATATCTATTTATTCCTTTATGCAATATGCCTTTAATAAACATAGTGTCAGAGGGAAACCAAATCATCCGCGGCTGAGAGCATGTAAGAAAATCAATTAAAATGAAGTCACGGAGCTGGCCGCCCAATTGTCTGTGGCAGTTATTTGATATAATATGGTTAATACTACAGGCTGGGTAAATTAACACAATTTTGCCCCAGTCGACTGTGTGTGTGTTAGTGTGTGCGTGAGGGTGTGGGGGGAGGTTTGAGGGAGGGCACTGAGCTCCCAAGGGACCTCTAGGAGTCAGAGTAACACTTGAAGTAAACAATAGCAGTGGCTGACCAGAGAGGACCTCAGATGCTCAGTGAATCTACCGAGATGTAATTAAAGCTCGGACAAATTTTCACTTGTTCTACACACGCGCTACAGCTGAAGGATTTGTTGTTGTTGTTTTAAATATACCTTCAGAGTGGAAAGTTTCCCTCTGAAATTGCAGTAGAACATCAAAATTATACTGAAGTGAGCAAAGCAAACGTACTTAGTTACTTTACACCTCTCCAACATGACTTATAGGTAGCTTCATTTTAATATGTCATAGAACAATATACACTGTACCTAACACACTAATTTGTTATCAGTGGACCAAGATATAACTTATTAATTAATATATTCCTATAATTCTATATAACTTGTGAATCAAATGACTGAGTATTAAGTATATACGGTATATTTAAGCTACCACTAATACAATAACTTAATAAAGGTGAGTTAGATTGGTAAGTTTTAGAGAGAACTAGGCAAGTTTACTTGGAAGTTGACTTTGGTTTGAACCCTGGATGTCTTTAACAACAAGCAGCTGCATTATTTTATCTGATTCTATTTATGTACAAACAAGATATGATTATGCTTGGTACAAATGTATAAATATAGGCCTGGGGTTTAATCCAGAGACAATTATTTGGATCATAAGCACAATATTGGTTAGTTCGCTGTTAGATATTCTGTTTTTGTTCTTTTTCTGCTTCCTTTCTTGCTGTCTTTTCTTTTCCACTACAATTTTATATTTAATAACTCTCCATCTTATTGTCGTTCCCTCTCTCTCAGTCCTGAACCACATGGCTGGTCATTGTTGGTGGTGCACTGTACTGTGATGCATGGACTTCAGTGGATCGTTTGTATGGTGTCGCAGAGCGATTGATTCTGGTGGTGGTGGTGGTGGTAGTGGTGGAGGGATAGAGAGGGAGGCAGGCAGAGGGGCGGCGGCCAGGCCCCCCACAGCCTGCTGGGAGAGGGAGCTGGAGCCAGGCGCTGAGCTGGAGGGCAGTACCGAGGGTCACAACACATTGTTCTCCCTTCTCAACCCGTCTGTAACCTGTCACACACTTGTAATGGATGGTGAAAGAAAGACTGGGGAGAAAAGAAAGGGAGGAGGAAGTGAAAAAAAAAAAAGAACAGTTAGATGTACTTTTGGATTTTTTTTTTTTTTCTGTGACTGTGACAGATGAGGGATCAATCAGGCCTGAAGACAGTAGAGACAAGATGATAGTAGTGCATCTGTTTTTTAGGAAAACAACTGTGAACCAGATCCCATATATCCCTTTACAACAAACCCTTCATACTTTTATATCACCACTTTTCAAAGCATAGTGTAGGTTTTCAGGCAGATTTAGTTGGATTTTGTTTGTTCGGTCAGTATAAAAATCACTATATAGAGTCTTGAAACTAGTCAGTCTCACTGCAAACATCATATTAAGAGTGTTTTCAAAACAGTTCCTGCATGCACATTATAGAAATCACACATTGTACATATCTACATAGAGTTAGAGAACTAAAACACTTGATTAGGGTTAGGGTAACACAGTGGTTACTGTATATGAAAAGGCAACAATAAGTGCAACGGAGACACTGCTGAGAAACAGTCCGATACGGACAGATTTACAAAAACATAACTATGGTATGAATAGATGAAAACTGAAACCAGTGGCAGCCTAAAAGGGAAACATCTAAAAAAAAAAATGGACTAGACTATATAAGAGCAAGTGTTGTAGTGAAACACAGTAGTTCCTGTGGATCAGAAGGTGATGAAGGCTGAACAACCACTGACAGATCTGATGGTCCTGAGAGTATCCCCGACACAACATGTCTCATCAGCAGGCTCAAAATGAAGACATGGAACAGGACACTGGATGACAGAGGCTCCCTTGGCATGTGTATGTGTGTTGAGTGTGTGTCCGTGTACGTCCATGCGTGTCTGTGTGTAGGGTAACTTTGGCACTCCGGACCTTGCAGCTGTGGCACATCGCAGAGCCAGTGTTTCACGTCAACATCAAGGAGCCATGGGTGTGTTCAACATGCAAATGATAGCAGATCAGTGAGGCCAGTCTCTGCCTGCACTCTCCTGTGAGCCGCTGAACAAAAAAACAAAATCCCTACAGCACAGCCATTTCATAGCATGACAATATCTGTCAGATTGTGTGACACGACTCACCGAGATATATCACATGGCTCGGTGTGTAAATATTAAGTGCAGCTCCGTCTTCCCTTCCTCTCACACAGTATCTCATTTTCTCCGGGCGTTTTCTGGGGTCCATTTGAAAGGGGGGGCATGTAACACAAAAGGCAATGAGGCTTAATTAAGACACTTTAGCGAGCGATCACAGTGGGCAGATGGCTTTCTGTAGTGGATCCAAGCTCAACCACGGGACACTGTGAAGTTGAAAAGAACTGCCAAAGGGGGCACTGCAAGTGGGCTTCCCTCCTCACCAGCCGAAACGGGTGGAGGGTCGGTGGGGGGAAAGGATGGAAATCGAAGACATGCGGGTGAGAAGGGCGAAGAGTGAAAAGGAGACCACCCTGTTTTCTTTTATTAAAGGAAAAATTATCCTGAAGGGGAGGTGCGTTAAGGATTGATGATAGTTATTAAGAGGTTGTAAAAGAAAAAAGAGAAAGACCGGGACGTAGAGGACAAGTTTGCCGCTTTTATTTGTCTAAATATCTGACCTGGCAACTCATGGTGCTGTGGGATCTTTGTTTAGAAGAGACATCCATGTAGACAGGGTTACCACTCACGGTGGCTGTCGTCACTGCACTCTCTCTCTCTCTCTCTCTCTTTCAGCCCTGTAAGACAGCATGGCGTGTCTCATTTCTAGCTCAGTGTGTTTGTCAATCCTCAGCTGGCCCTGCTCCAGCAGCAGACAGATCAGAGGATTATGTAAGCTGGAGGGGCCTTGAGCTAAGTGTGCTGAGAGTTACTCAGAGGTGTGATTTGACAATCTACGTGCCAAACCATCGCCCAGCCCTCAATACATGCAATAGATGTTAGTGATCACATATCCAGAGGGGTAGAGCGAGAAGTAAGAAAGCAAACCAATATTTTTGTTCTGTTTACTCTCAGTGCTCTTCTTCTTCTCCTTCTTCTTCTCCTGTGTTGCTGTTTCATTTATGTGAGTTGAAGGGAGGCGGGGATGAATGGAAGATGGATAGAAACAGGTAAAAAGCGGCGATTCATCTTCAGGGAAACTGAGCTGAGACTGTAAAGAACGTTTTTAATGGTAGAGTGGCGTAGATAAAATAGTGCGGATTGCCAGTGGCTATTCTTTAGTCAAACTCTCCCGTTAAAACAAGACTAAATTATCGGCGCAAGGATCAAACAGGTGAATCATTTAAACCAATTATCACCTCTACTATATGATAATCTGAAACAAATCAGAGCAAGTTTGACACAGACCGTCCCTGAGCTCGCAACCGCACCCGGCAGAGCGTGAGATACGCAGCGTTCAATGAGAAATGAACATGTTAAAAGAAACATAGAAAATCACCTACATGCTAATTCAGGAGGAGGCTGATGAAAGTATGCAGGGGAACAGTGAAGATGCAGAGTTTAGCATTTTTAGCAGGGCCATGCAGGATTCTAGAAATACTGAGGTCATAATTGCCCCCAGTTGTATCGCAACCCATTTAAGCAATTATTAGATAAGCTATCAAAAAAGAAAAATCTAAAATTTTAGTCTTTTACTTTAACTTTTTTTTTTTTTATTATATCTGCCTAAATTGTGGTTTAGATCTGGCTTCTCTACACTGCCAAGCAATTCTTATGGACACTAAATCACTTTAATTGTAATTTGTTTTGGGGGTTTTTTTGCTTTAAAAGAGTCAAATATTAAGCTCAGAATCAGCCTTAGACGTGTAGTATGTGTGTAATAGTGCAAAATGTTCTCTCATTTTGATGTCCTGAAGTGTTAAAGTGATTTTTCAAGCAATAGCAGTGATAATTATCTGGCTCCACCTTCTCTAACGTGAGCTTTTTCTTGTTGTATATCACAGTTTACTTAATGTCTTTGAGTTTTGGACTGTGGGCTGACCGGAAAAAGGACATCACCTTGTGCTGGATGTTTTATAGACCAGATTCATCATCTAATCAAGAAGGTAATGGACAGATTAGTCAGTAATGCAAATAATCCCTCAGCCTTAGAAAAGACAGATACGCGTTTACAAGCGTTTATCAGAAAACATTTTTATCTGGTTTTAATCCCTGTATCAAATACATGAATCAATTAATTCCAGAGTGGGAACTGGTGTTTTTAATATTGGTGCTAAAGTAAATCTTGATGGCAGATTTCACCTTCAAGGCCTTAATGTGACGTCAATTGATAGAGTTAACAGTATGTATAACTATTATGTTCTTGTTGTTGAGCATCTGAATGATTAATGCCTTACACTGTCCAAAACAAAGCATATACACTGTATGTATGCATATGTTTGTTCATTGTTTGTTGATGCAGAATGAGTGTTGTGGCTTGAAACCCTCCCTTGAAGTTTCTGCTGTGACAAGCCCCTGAGCTGTGGATGAATGGATGAACATGAGCATCGGCAGCTCTGCCAGCGTGGTGCCCATTCCTTTGAAACCGCCAAGGTAAACGTATGCAGCGTGCTATTTTCATCTGTCAACCTAAATCTCCCTCTCCAACTGGTCATTTTTATCACTTGCCAAAACTGCCAACTGGTGATAAACTTTTAAGTTAGTTTTTAAATTTCATTTCCCTGGAGTCAAACCGAGCAGGAGTCAGCCAGAATTTGCAATGAATTGCCCAGGGGCAAAAATGTTTTGTTTTTTCCCCCTCCGCACCCACTCGCGCAGAAAAGAAACAAATAAACTGTAAAAAAAAAAAAAAAAAGGGGAAGAATTGTACAGAGACAGCAAGGCAAGCCTACAGACATCCAAAAACACAAACACATACATGCTAGTCTTTGAAACAAAAAGTAGACTCACACATCTATCTATCTATCTATCTATCTATCTATCTATCTATCTATCTATCTATCTATCTATCTATCTATGCAGGAAGAGTCAGGCAGCTGTAATGGCAAGGCAGCACTTGTTAGAGAGGTAATATCAGGGTATAAATAAATCCTCTGTATCACAGATGGGGGAAAGAAAGAGAGTGAGCATAAAGAGAGCCATCCATCAGTCTCCCGGGGGAGCGGGACAAATTAAAGCCCATAAAAGGGCCTCATTACTGGGGGCAGCTCTCCTGTCTCAGCCTCCCTCATCCTTCCACATCACCTCTCTAGCTCTCCCATTCTCTCTCTCTCTTTCTCTCTCTCTCTCTCTCTCTTTCTCTCTCTCTCTCTCTCTCTCTCTCTCTCACACACACACACACACACACACACACACACATACACACAAAACACCATAACCACCACCACTATCAGGGGAAAATTATACACATAAAACACTAAGGAATCCAGTGCTGCTGCTAATATGTCCATATGACAATGTCCACGGGCACTCGCTGATTCATTCCACACCATCGTGGGCGAGCACATACATACACACACACTCTTTGCATATTGTATTTTAATTGATTGTTATAGCAGGTGATGAAACCACTTTATGACTGTTTTCGTGCTTGGTTAGAGCACCTTTTGATCATTCGGACTTATGAGGGTTTATACATTTGCATTTTAATTATTTTTACTTAGTGTTGTGGAAAGGTGCAAAACACAGAGCACTTAAACCTTTATACCTACAGGAAGACTTAATGAAAGGCTAATTTTCACATATATTATACTTGTATAACACATCATTCAGGACTGAGCCCATGATGTGGCCACAATGCTGCCGTTGCCATGTGAAGAGCTCATAATTCTTCACAGACAACTGAAGGATTGCATTATTCTCAGTGGGTTAGGAAACTAAAATCAGAGTAGTAATGGTAGTAGTAGTAGTAGTAGTAGTAGTAGTAAATTACAGTAACGTAAGGTATAAATTTATCATTAAGGATCTTTGGCTTGGACAAAACAAGGGTAAAAACATTACTTTGGCCTTTGGAATATTGTCATATCATATGTTATATGTTATATGTTATATTATTTCGGACATTTTATGCACTAAAATTAACCAAATAATAAGAAAAAAGGTCAGATAAATAAGATAAATTAATCAATAAATAAAATAATCATTAGACGCAGCCCAAACACAGATTAAGTTTCAATCTACGTAATGAGAAAATGTTCATATTTAAAATATTTGCAAACTGCTCACAGCAAGTGCAAAGCGTATCTGCCAAATGTTGTGTCGATGTATTGTATTTCATTTGTTTTTCTACAACACACTTCTGGCAAATAAAGCTTGATTTACATTTTTAATTAGGCAACTCTACTGCCAACTATAGCTGCTGTTAGCTAATGTTAGCTCAGTTCATTAGCCAGGCTGCACAGACTGTGGGCTCCGAGCACTGGGGTAGTGTTAGTGTTTGTGATACAAGCGTTTTGGACGATTGCACCAAGCAGAGGTTTTCAGGCCCACGGTGTGATGTAACTGAGGTCATCAGCCACTATCTAGAGGTAAATAAACCAGAGTGGACGATGACGGAACAAGCTAAGAAGAGAAAAGGAGAGAGTGACTGAACAAGAAGCTGCTGACTTTTAGTCGTTGGCGAGAACTTTGTGAAATAAAAGACAGACACAGAGCTTGTTGCACTTGCTTGATGTTTGGCTCTTAGCAAAGTTGTTGACCCACTAGATTTTGATCATAGGTATGTAAAGATAACAAATATTCGTGTATCGCTGTCCAGATTTACCACAGGTATTGCACTCTGGGGAAACTGGGGGCGATAAATTGTGAAAACACGAACTTCTACAAAATGTTGCTTTAATATTTTACTATAACCACAATCGCTCCTTTACCTTAAAGGTGTCCTGTGCCATTTTCTAATTTATAAAAAGTTATTTTTTACATTCAGCATCTCTCACCAACACGCATTGTGTTTATCCTTGAAGCCTATTAAACTTACTAACTGCATTTTCATTTCGTATTTGAACATTTTGAAACCCACATTATTTACATCTATGTTTACACCAGTTGCCAGTCTTCTTCTTCTTCCCTGCCATTGCTTTCAATTATCTGTTTCTTAGTCCATTATATGTAGATCACTGGCAAAGCAAGAAAGCGCCATTGAACGCTTGAAGGTGTGTGTCCTTATGTGCAATGAAAGATACAAATATAATGGTACCAGCTCATGAAAATATTTCTCTATAGCACTACTAGCTGTCGCTAACTATAAAGAAATGTTTCAGTAGCCTTAATGCAACAATACATGGCACACAAAAAGAATGCTTTGTAATATATTTGGCAAAGCAAATTATTGGTAAGCATGCACATTTATTAGGAGACAAGGTTACTAAAATATGTCTGAATGAAGACGATTTTTTCCCGTAACATAGCTGTCAACCGTACTTATGGACGAAAAAACAAAAGCGCCCGCCACCACATAAACACAGCGATGAGGACAGGGGTGAAGAAGAACAGAGCGACCTGTAATGAGAGCGATAAGCAGGGAGGCTGAGGGAAGCAGCTCTGGGACCCTTAGTACAACTAAAGCCCCATCGGCTTTCCTCCCCTCTACAACAACACCACCACCAACACAATCCCCTGCTTTTCCCCTCAGAAATTAGCCTACAGACTAAGTACAGAGTTATGTGAGGCTTCTTATTTCATTATAGGCCCCGTGTAAATAAAAGAAATTCGCCATCAATACGGACGAAAGTATCTACTGAATCCCATGAAATCTCTGACATGAATTATTGACAGTCTAATGGGACTAAGGGAATGGTGCTGGAGTTGAAGCCTGAGAGCAACCATGGCGAGGAGAAGCTTTAATATAATATCTATTTCTGTGTCTGTGTGACGTGGAACAACCCCTCCCAACTCTAACCAACCTCCACACAGCCCCTTAACAAACTAGCATCACAACTATCACCTCTCTACGCACAATCATAAGCACATGCACACCTCCAGCACCACCTAATCCAGCGAACAACCTCACCATGAATATAAATCACGCCAGGTTGAGTTAACATCTAGCTGGGGGACTTTGAGGGCACAATTAAACCGCTGAGTGGAACTCAGTGCCTGTTTACTCTGTGAAACCTTGTCAAATTACACTTTGACATCTCGTATTACGGCAGCGTGAAATGAGAAGGGTTGATAGGATCTAAATCAGAGAAAGCTAGATGAGATGGTACAGCTCTTGAGGGGATTCATTCCAGCATTCACCCGCGGAGACGCTAGAAAGGCCTGTGTAACATCTCACTTCATTTTCCTCAACGCAATGTGAGGCCCCACTTTCTACTTTTGTCTTTCAGCTCAAATTCACACACAAACTGCATACTCAATGATTATTTGCATTAAATTATTAATATGCCAATGGTAACTGTGCTGGGCTTTGGAGTCGGTGCAACCAGCACACATTCTTTCAAGATGAACATGGCAAGAAGGAACTTCAGAGCTGGTAGCCCTCATTTAAATCAAGTAAGAAAAGAAGACACTATTGATTCCATGCTCTCTCTCCCACACATTGGTTTGGCTTGCCTTCCAAAACATTATTTTTTTGCAAGGGGGTCCCCATAGAGCTCAAAACAAAGAGGACAGACTTGTTTGAGGGTAATACTCTTGTGCACAGCGTGAGGCATGCACTAACAAGAAGGAGCAGACTGAAAAAAAAAAAAAAGATGTTGCAAACTTCATCCATAGTTGCGAAGCTTCTACCTATGTGGCCGCACAATCAGGGACAAAATATAAACAATTCACAACAATGACAGGATAGCCGTATCTTAAAATATGCCATACTCAGGTGTCTCACCCGGTTGCCAAAAATGTAGGTGCAATCTTCAGGTAATGATAAAAACGAAAAAAAAAATCACCCATCAACATGGCAGAATTTGTGATTTAACTCCTTCAGTATTCAACACTTTTCAAAAACAACCCATGTTCATTTCTCCATCATCTTCACAATAATGTATGCGGCCAAGTTTGAAGGTATGGCACAAGACAAAGCAGAGTCTGACTCGCTCAGCTTTCTACGATCAGTAGAAAGGAAGACGACACAAACTCTGGAGTCTAATTGATGGTGCTGCTGTGACTGCTGCCCTTCAGAAAACAAGAGCTTATTATTCGCCCGTTGATGATTTGACACAGTTTGATCTGCACATACCCAATTGCAGGGCTTCTGCATCGGGGTTTGTTTACGGATTGACTGATCAAAGAGCCCCCGCATGTCTCTTTGTTTGTTTCATGTACACAGAGGGACAGTTTGGCTTTTATTACCGTAGTTTGAAAAAAAAAAATGTAATTTTTGAGTCCATTTGATAAACACTGAATAGATTTATAAAAAAAACCCCACCTAGCATTGTGAAAGGTGTGACCCTGACTTACCGCACCGTGCAGCGTTTGAACTGAGGAATCACAGGAGCTCTGCACCATGTGAGTTTGTGTTAAGCAAAATAAATCTTGCAAATCTTCATTAATCCTAGACTGCAGATGAAGAAACACACAAACACTATCTCGAACACATGAATCTCTCTAAAAAAAAATATCTGGAATATTACAACACAAATCTTATTAACTTTATGACTTTAGTCTTTGTTTGATACCATTTACAAGTAAACTGCTCTGGAAAATATCAGATGGGTCAAGAAACACGTGAGGTCAGAGGATCAGAGGAAAATAAGTTTAACTGACCTGCAGGTTTGTTTAAAACATGTGTGATAGTCTGGACTTCCCATATCTCCCATATAGAAATTAACATAATGATGGCAAAAGCTACAAAAATAAAATCCATGTTTTAAATTTTCCTATTTCAGAAAACATAGAAAATCCTTATTTTTGTCAAGAAGCCCCACAGAAAGACAAAAAAAAAATAACAGTAACCTGTCACACAATACTTTCTGACTTCCCTACACCCAGTCCATGGCTCTCAACCCCAAGCCCATTCTTTCTGTACTGAAAACATAAATCTTTCACAGCAGGTCATAAATACATACTCTCATTTCTCAACTCTAAATAATTTCCTAAAACAGCTGGTATGTTTCAGCATTCATTACTCAATCAGGAGTAAATAGCATGCATTTGTTGGGGACTATTTTCAGCCACCGATTAGTTGCTCTAGCGAGTATTTACGGCAGCGGTACAGCGTATGTGGCATCAACTCAAAATAAATGACAGTGCCCGCGTTAACTGTAATGAAAGAACATGTCGCCAAGTGGTAACGTTCTGGCTCATTTATGTGTTTTTAATAGTTTTTGGACGACAATGAAGGTCTGCGGCACGGAGGAATAAGATATCACAGGCTTTGGTTACACAGACAGCCAAACCAAGCTCGTGTCAGTTTCTGTCTGGAACACACAAACACATACTGTACATTCACAGCCTGGTACAGCATGAATACTGCATGTACAGTATGTTTAAACACATATGGTTTACAGAGGATCACAACCTACAGATGCTTCCTGCTGGCAGGGCTTTGGGGAACTGCAGTGGTATGATTTGTACAAGTGGCACTTCATAAAGCATTTACCAGTCAACATTTGTGTGAACTGTACATTCACGGGGAGAAAACACTTGATCGACAGGGAGAAGGGTTAGAGGATGATGAAGGAGCAGAGGGCAAAAGATCCCCGGCTCAGCCGCTGACAGCTGGCACAACCGTGTCTGTGTACAGGTAGGTTATGTGTGTGTGTGTGTGTATTTATTCATACATATATGTTATGTGGGCTGCAGCCCTGTGTGTGTGCGCGCGTGTGTCTGAGCGTATGTGTGTGTGTCCAGGTCATTAGAGGCAGCTTGCTGTGCCCTGATTTGTGCACTCACAGTATGTGAACACAGCAAGGGATCGATTAGTACTTTGTGTGGCATTTCACACAGGTCTCATCTCTCTACCTTCATTTCCTACTGCCCCTGGATCAAATCTACAATATATGGTGCAAAGAGAGAGAGAGAAGCGATGACCTTTTTGGGTTCAAGTGGTGCTACAAACAGGTTGAGATGCAACCACCTGGTGCAAGTTTTGTTGGCACCCCAGTGTTCTTTGTGGAGATGAAAAACACCATTTAGATAGTGGTAGGCATGAATTACTGTAATAATTTAAGCATTTGATGAGTGAATTCAACAATAAAACTCAATAGCAGCACATGTCGGCCTGTTTTCTGTTTGTCTGTCAAATTAAAACATCTGTACATCAGCAAGAGGCATGAGCAAGTAATATTAGAGTTATATTGTCCAGGAAAGATGATAATCTTAACACAGCATTCAAATTATTTTCAGAGCTTTTAGTTCATGGTGGAGAAGACAAAGATGTGTTATGCTTGTTGTGTTGCTGCCTTCAGCTACCACGTCTTAAAACTCTTGCATAACACATTTAACCAAAGAATCTCTGTATTTTACAACAAATCCTCCTTGACAGGGGATGTCAGCTGGAATAGCGGTTCAAGTGATTTACGTTGTTGTAAAATTTGAAATTTATGTAATTTTGCAAAACAAGAAACTTCTGATCCAGAAAAAGGACAGTCCAGGTAAATGTTTAATTACTTACATTATCTAATAAATCAAACCAGCAAGTGCTAATAACTTATTGTCAAAGACTTTGTCAGTGTTTCCCAAAATGACAAGAAAAAAAAAAAGTCATACTGATGGTTAAAATAAACCTAGTGTTGAGCAGCTGAGGGGCCAGTATACAACACCAGAACTGTTTGACGGATGCTGAATAGCTTTGGAAAACCTTGTCCCCCCTCAGGAGGTAAGAGAGAAACCAGGGGCTGAATTCTACTCTCCCCTTCCACTCTTTTTTTTTTTTTAAACAAATATTTCTGTCTGTTTCTTTTACACTTAAGCAACCGAGTGCATGCAACACTACGAACGTCTTACAGGAGGAGATCTGAAAACTGAAGCAAGTGACAGCTGGCTGCACTTTGTTCTGCTATAAACTCTTTTTGCTTTCCAACAAGATCGGACATCACGTCATACAAACTGGTTCTATTCCAGCATAACCCAACTCTTAGGGACGCGAGCCTGAGCAACCCCAGTGTCGATGTCAAGTACTTTGCTGCATACTCCTCCCATCCATGCCTGAAACTTCCTTCAACAGACTTTTGGCTGAGTTTTTAGAGTTACTTTATGCACCGCACTTCCCCCACCCCGCACAAGATTTGCTATCTCATTTGTTACCTCACGTGTTTTGATGTCACAATGCCTGATCACCGTGTAACAAATGACAATCGCTTAAAGACACAGATTATGCAGAGGGGGAGTTTAAGAGGTAAGAGGCCAGATGAAATCAAGTGTGTCTGCTTTATGAACATTCACCGGTCAATTTACATACACACATCCAAAGAGAGTGGCCCTTAACACGGCAAGGTGCTCAGGAGGCTGCTGGAAGCACAGAGGGTGGAAAGCTGAAATCAGCATCACATGCACAAAAAAAGAAAATCTGGCTGAAACTACACAAGAAACAGAACATGTCTTTTAATGAAGCAACCGTGGTCCTCGGTCATAATTTTCAAAGAAGCAGCCAAGATTAAAGTCAAAGGAGCCTCCCAATGGCTTCAAGTCTGCACTGCTTTGAAAAATACCCCCAGTGTACAAAGCACCCCCCCCCACCCCACCCCCCACCACCACCACCACCACCACCTCCCCCCCACCACCACCTCCCCCGTTCTCTCGCCCACCCCATCTTTCTCTCTTTCACACTCTTCTTGCTCTATGTTTCTCTTTCTTTTCTCCTTTTTTTTTTTTCAAATAACTGGAGCTGCACTTTAGCCACCAATTCTCGCCCCTGATCCCATCATTAAAAAGGCTCAGGCAGAACAAGGGCTTTTTACGTGTGTGTGTGTGTGTGTGTGCATGTGTGCGAGAGACAGAGAGAGAGAGAGAGAGACAGACAGAGGCAGGCTGACAGACCTGGGCCTGCCAAGCGACGTGGCGCTCACTCTTTAAGTGCAACAGACACCTCCTCTCCGACTACAGAACTAACACTATGCCACGCGCACGCACAATAGGATGAATAATTGATCGGCCTGGGGCTTCACGTGTTAAGAACAGAGGAGGCGTGCCAGTAGCGTTTTCACTTCAAATTTGTATTGTCTTTAGTCTCCGCCAGCCATCTACATTTCTAACACCTGCCTCAGTCAGATGTGCGCTGGTGCACTAGCCCCGGAACTATCTTTCATCTCGCACACACTGTTACTGGAAGAAGAGGAAAAAACACACACTTTCAAGAGATCATTATCTAGTAGGGAAACCAGGACACAAGTTCGATAGCTTCCCTCACTTCCTCCCGCCTCCACCGGCAGCAACCTTTGTTAGATCATTTTAACACCTGCAATATTTTTCAAAACAGAATAGAAGAGGCTTTGCACATGCAAAGGTTTCGCACCTTAACTGTAAAGAAAACGTGAGGTATATTTCAAGTCGAAACATCAGGTACTTAACGTACCATTACAAGTAAAAAAAAAAATAACCCCCTACATGAAAACAAACACACAACAAAAAAGGTCCGTAATGTCGGAATTGTCATTGTATGTGTGCTTTTGAAATAGCTTTTAGTTGCGAGTTGACACACAAAGCCTGATTCATGTTACTGGATATTTGAAAGTAAGACAAGATAATCACGAGTGTTTAAAGTGGCAGTATGACGGTTCACAACTATAACTTAGACATCTCAAGAGGAACCAAATAGTTGATATTCTTGTATTGGTAGGACTAGTTACCTTCTATGATGTTTTAGATGGCTGAAATTAGTTGTCGCTGTTTGTGGAGAGCTGTATAGTCCTTGCTGAGTTAAGTGGAAGGAAAATATGCCATAGTGGATGAAGTCATAAGCTTATTTGTGAGCTTACTTTGGTCTACACGTGCTGCTTATTAAAATATAGGGCTGTTTGTTTGGTTTTTATTGTCAGAAAACTCTGTTACTTTGTGACACGGTTAATGTTTTTTCACTGTAAATAATGACACACTAAGACCTGAGGAAAAAAATAGAGCTTCTCTATCTCTCGAGGTTAAATAACTTCAGATAACTAGTGTTTGGTGATTTGAAGCGAGGAAATAATAATGTGTAAACATCTGGATACGTTACAAAGAGCCACATCTGAGCACGCTGACATGTTTACTGCCTTTGTTCAGAACCTAGGGAGGTGAGTTTAAAAAAAAAGAAGAAAGTCATAGATCTGACAACACAAGCTAATGCTTCCCCTCTACGTTTGAAACCTGAGTAAGCAATGAGTCAAATCTTCAGTCTATATGCATTATACAAGAAGCAATTAGAAATCTTTACTGTATTTTTACTGCATCAAACCAACAAGGAGCCATTTGGTTTTGAACGTGGTCCATTGTCTTCTCCCGAATAACCAAATCGTCATGCGAATCACAGACAACCTTTCTGAACTCTTTGAAAATTCTTTTAACTTCTGATTTTTGATTTCATCCTGTCTCTGTGCAATTACTTTAACATTTATCTTTAGATGGTTGATGATCAAAGATTTCTTGTTCGTTTTTGATAATAAATGCGACATGCTAAGGGTATCAAGTTTAGCTTTTAATACGCTAAAATCCATCTGAGATATTTAACAGTGAGAATATATATTTGGCAAAACATTGGGAACATTCATAGATCATTCTCCAAACATCATAACCCCCAACCCTAACTCATGCCACAAAAAGGATAAACACATTAATACCTTACGAGATATTGAAGCATTGACAAACTGGGCAATCCATTTATTTGCTTCGTTGTAAGAGTTAGTTAGTTAGCTTAGCTTAGCATAAAGACTGGAAACAGGGGAAAACACTGACTCTCTCCAAAGCCAATAAAATCCGTCTACCAACGCCTCTAAAGCTTAATTAACAGGTTATATTTAGTTTAATCTGTACGAAAATCAAAGTCTATGTTTTGGTTTTACCGGGTTTATGCGTGGGACTATTTATTGGCTGAGTGAAGTGACTTCCCGACATCTTGTAGGTATCGATCTTCTCATCGACCTCTCAGCGAGAAAGTGAATACGTGTCGATTTATTCCTTTAACCTTAAGGTACCGAACGAGGAGTTCTTTCTGAAAGTGTCTAACAAGTTCCACCACTGCCTTGACTTGCCTGCCAAGCTGTTCATAACTATGTAATGTCCTCATGCATTATAAAGACCTGGCCATGATTGAAAACAGCACAGTCAAAAACAACAAGTGATCAAAGATCCTGAAGTTGACTGAAGAGGAACTGAGATGGCTTGACCTTAAACATATTTGGGCTCCCTGGTGGACACAAGAACCAACTCCCTCCTCAGTAAACAGTCCTGTAATATTAAACACAGAGGACGTCAAAGGGCTCTTATGTTTGCTCCTCTCTGCTGTGGGTTGGGATGTTTTGCCCAGGGTCGGCGTCCCACCATTATGACATCACTCAGGACCCGAGCAGGAGACTATCAAAGGCAGCGCGGTGGTGTATCATATTCATCAATGGAAAATATTCATATGCATATACACCCTTGCCACCCTGGAAGGGAAGCATTTCCTTTTTAAAGGCAGCAATCCACTGGCAACACATGAAAAGTTACAAAACATCAAATAAGGCACTGGGAGAAGAAAAATTAAAAATACAAAAACGCTGGAGTGAAAAGGAAGACGTGTTAAAAGAAGAGGAAATTCTTTAAAAGAGTAATGATTGAGCAGCGCCTGATTAATCAGCGATGGCTTTCTCGGGTAACTGTCCGACATTACTTTTGATTTAGCGTGCTGGGCGATCAATAGAAAGAGCTCCGGGTGGTGTTTCTAATTAAGGTAATTCATGGTCTGGCTGATATAGGTAAATTACAAATTGCTTTGCACATGTAGATACACATCATGTGCAACTCTCATCAATTAAGTTTGCCAGTTTTATGTTTCCTGTATTAGGAACTTCAGTTTTAGGGCTGGATTGTAATCTAAATATTATGCTGTCAGTCCATTTGGTCAGTTTGTCTAGATTGTTGAACCATATACCACAAGTGAACGATTAAACCAGAAACAGATTGTCATATACATAATCATTCTACATCTCTACACTTTCTCATTAGTCTTTGCTCAAAACCTACAAGTTTAAAGTTTAAAGGAGGACAATGAAATTTGAATTTTCTCTTGCATTGGAACAGCACTGGGAAAGGACCCCGTCACAGCCGGTATGGATAAGAAGAATCATTAAATAAAGAGACCAGTAACTCTAAGATAGACAAAAACTCTAAGATCTAACTCTAAAATGTGAAGCATTCTGTTAAATTGAAACATACAGACCTAGTGTCAATCTCTGAGAAGAGGGGTGTGTGTGTCGGGGGGCTAAGGGCCTGGTCTTGCCGGTCTGGGACATCACTCCAGAAAAGCCTGTCTTTTTATTGGCAGCTCTTCCAAAGACAGGATTTAATAGAAACGGCAAATGTTGAACCTAGTGAGGATCAAAGAGGCTTGACAGCAGGTGGATAATTCTTCACCAGAGAAACAAAACCTCATGACTCCATTGGTCAAGAAAGGGAAAAAGAGTTGTTTGTGTCTCCTACAAGATCATGAATATTTTCACTTTAGAAAACCTTCTTTTCAACTCAGCAACTTAATGGAAAGATTTACTAACATTTTAATGTCCAGTAAACAGATTTACTCCTTCAATTTAATAAGAAATCATCTCAAATCAATGCATATATGACAAATGCAAAAACTATTCATAGATAGGCAACATTAACAGCTACTTAATCACAAATACTCTTGACCAAACGACTAGATATTATGCATAACGTCCTATTTTCTGGGATTCACTAAAGAATTTCAAGATGCAAGCATCCAATTTAGCGTAGCGTTGGCTAAAATAAAGGTGCAGGGGAGTCTGGAGACGTGATGAAATATAAATGCCTGAGTTCAGGTGAGCGGGCTGGTTTGTGTGTGAAGCGTGCTCTTTATTGTTAGAGTGCGTTAGAGACAGCTGCATTCAACATCTGTAAGATAAGGCAGTAAACAGCAGTTCACCACTGCTGTGGCAGTGCACTAATTCAAAGCAGGTTTGTTTGTCCACTGCCACTCCACAGCAAAATGATGTCAATTGAATAACTGCAAATCTTGCTGTTTAGCGTGTAGCCGGGAAGCGACTTGTGTTACTAAAGGCCTCCGAGCTACTATTAAACCCAAAGACTTTACCGTGATGGGGGGGGGACGCGATTCAGTGCGAGGCATCAAAAGACACAAGGTGCCACGTTCTCAAACAGAGAGGTAGGTTAAGTGGCAAAGAACGGCAGAAAGCGACAGTCATTTCAGAATGCCGCTGCTGCGCTGCATGCTTATGCCAGCAGAAATGGCTTAAATACACCCCCATGAATATGCAATTTTTGTATGAAGAGTTTGACAACAAAAGGCTCACCACATCATTTTTGATGAGGCTAGATTGTCTGCGTTTGCGTGGGTGTGTATGTACAGCATGTATGTGTGTGTGTGTGTACAGATCGGTAGGGTTCTACCATTCTGTCCTACTTACATCTCTGATTATGTTCAATTACAGAAGTAGAGAAAAATAATGGTGTTTAGAACAGCTCATTTGTTTTTGTTTTTTTTTACGTGACACCATGGTCACCATGAATTATCAGTCAGTATATCTGTAACAGCATTAATATGAAACTAAATAAATAAAAAACAAGAAAAATAGATGTATTATCCGCTTGTTAACAACAGCTGCTCTTCTAACAAGACACCTACATACAGGAATTTTTTGTTTTTCTTACGTCCTGCAACTGATATACAGGCTCATAAACCTCCAAAAAATCAGACTTCATAACTGTAAACCACCAAAGCTGAGGGATATAAAGACAGTCTTAAATGTCATATAATTAAATATATAAATATAAGCTGTATAGTTGGTAATCTTGTCTTGTTGTAGGCCAAGCCAGAAGTCGCCATTACTCACATGGTAAAGAAAAACCTATGAGGAGACTCATGAAACACATTTTGTCAATCAAGATGAACACTATCACTTATAGACCCTTTATGAATTATTTATAAGTCACGAGCTGATTTTACTTGATACGGACACACAGAGACTTTGTCCTGACCTGCTCTGACCACGTAAGCCTTTGATTAGATTCTTAATTTCACAAGCGATGTGCCATTCAAGTCTCAAGCAAAACTCCGTTTGTGCTTCTCATTTGTTTAGAAGAGGCGAAACAGCCATTGAGTGATGACATGTTGGGTCAGCGTGACTGATGTGGTTAATGTGACTAAAGCAGTGACATGATGAGGGATGAGGGTGACCCTTGAGAATTAAGAAAAAAACTCCTGTCATGAATTTTCCAGTCCAACCTACTGGGATTCGAGTAAAATGTGCTTGATATTGCAAAAAAAAAAAAAAAAGCTTTTAAACCATTATGTAGAAAATGGTTACATTCTTGAAAAAAACAAAATGACATTTATTTAAACTTTGGCAGTTTTAACACACCGGGTTGTGCCACATTTCATAAAGTTGATTGACGAGATCATTCTTTTTGCAATATTATTTCTAAACGACATTTTTTTTTTCAAATTATCTAACTCAAATTATTCCATAAAACCTCCTAGTGCGTCTCATTGAACTTTATTTCTACATTTATGCTATACTTTTATTTTTTTTAACTTTCATTTTACAGTTCACGTCCTCTCTAAAGCCCTGGTAAAATAGCTCCTCTTATGACTTAAGCAGAATTGACAATTAGCCTGCTAGCTGGAGCAGAGGTCTCTGCAGTGGGTCCCTGATGGTACTGTACGGCAGATGAAGAGATTGAACCACCACCATCAATGGTTGCCTGTGTGAGATTGGCTGCTGTAATTGGTACCCACTCTGTAACACTCACATTCCATCACACTTTATTAACGCCCGTCATCCAGTCAAAAGCTAATCTTTTATTCTGTTTTCCAATTATTGTAAAGTGGCGGGCTTTAAATGAGGAGGAGGAGATAATGAAATTAACTTCCTAACTTAGAGCAATTCTCTATGGCACAATGATCAGATATTCTCTTGGTCTGGGAAATGTATGCTAATTTTATGCATCTATCATTAGTTATTACCATTGCAGCAACATAAAACACAGTTTTCTTGAACAATTAGACTTAAAATGGTGCATTTTAATCAGGCAGGGGAGGCTTGCATGCATATTAAAACTGCTGTAATTGAAAAGTCTGAACTTTTGACACTTCTTGAAGCAAGTGTTTGACAGCAGTGACAGTTTGTTTACATCCTGCTCGCGTCTGTGCTCAGTTTCAAAGATTCTTTCGTAATACCTGAGAGCAACCTTGGGGAATACTCCAGGGCTTTTCTATTTTTTTTTCCTCTGCTTGTCTATTGTTGGTACTTCAACATTATTTTTTCTTGTCATGAGTAAAATATCACAGTTTTGTTAGATTTTTTTTTTCTTATTGTTTTTGTGATCAGGAAAACCACAGTTTGGCCTTTATTAATGCAACAACAAACTGCGCTGAAACCTTATGTCAAGCTTGTAAGGAGTCATTTATACTGTCAGAAAGACTCAACAGTAATTAAGACATATGTGACTACGCTCTGAGAAAGAAGCAGGATCAGGCCGGATGAATAAATGGAGCTTTTCTATGTTGCAATTTAGGACTTGCATGCAGGAACAAATCTGTTTTATTTCTACTTTTCTGTTAATTTGTGCTGCCAAATTACTTGCATGTTAATGGACAACAATAAACTCGGTACATGTGTACCTCCCCTTGTACCAGAAATTTAAAATCACCCTAATTACACTGAAAGAGGATCATGTGTTCAATCTGTCTCAGTTTTTCCAGACAGATGAATATTACATTTAAAGCTGTACAGTAAAAAATGTTTTGGGCTTTTCCCAGATAGAGAACAAACTAAGATAGTAGCAGGTTTTTTGGTAAAGTAGCAGCTCTGTTGCACAGCAAATTAATTTGGCTTTGTTTAACTAATGAATCTAACACTCAATAAGCACCCCCTCCCCTCTCTTCTCTGCTACAGGCCCACAGCTCCGAGGCCCCCAGACGAGCTACCATCCCCATCCGGCTCATCAGTCACCCTGGGCAGTCTCTCCCCAAACGGGACCCCCTGATGCCCAGTAATGGCTGTTTGATGACCCTCATAAAAGGAGTCAATGTATTGATGGAGCCCTTTGAGGACAGACCTAATTTGTATGAGGATCAATTCAGCCAATTCATAAGAAAAGAACCAGTGGATGGAGAGAAGGTGTGTGTGTGTGTGTGTGTGTGTGGGAAGGAGGGAGGGACGGATCAAGGCTTCAAAACACAACATTACACCTGTGACCTCGCAGCTCCGACTGTGTGCTCGCGTTGACATACACAATTTGTTTTAATGATAGTCTGTCGTGTTGTTATTAAATAATTGAATCCCTCTCAGATCAGATTACCATGTAAAGGACTGCACGTTATATTATGCGTGTCACTGCTGTCTGTCATGCACTGTGCTTTGTGTCATCAATTTTTATGAGTGGGCCACATGCATATATAGGTGATGTATTCAGGGTATTATGAAGCTCCCAAAATCACGGTAAAGTCATTTATTCTGCTGTAAACTGAACTCAAGTAAATACGGCTCTGACAGAAAAACGACTTCGCCTATCAAACTGGCACATGAGTCATTTAGTGCATTCGTCTACAGATAAATGAAACAGGAAGGCCTCACCAGATGAGAGCAGCTGGGATTCAAGAAGAGGAGTGACTACGAGGAGAAAGAAAGAAGAAAGTTAAAAGCTCTCTCATGCTTTAGAAATGAGAAAAATCTATTCAGACAATGCTTAAATGAGGCAGAAACAGTTCCTTTAAATGCAGTAAATTTCAAAGCTTAAACACGATCTCACACAACAGACAAGATTAATTCATTTTCTTGAGTCAAAGAGGGCTCTGAACTCTAAGAGACAGTAGCTCTAATAAGGTGTATGGCTGAGGTGATCCTCCAGATATTGCTCTCAGAATAATCAGTGTCTGGGTGAAGCCCTGCTGCCCTGGCCTCTGCTTACCTAATGAGACCCCATGCCCGTGATTTCTCAGCGTGCTTCGGCTCGCCAGACCACTCCTGCTCCACCCAGGGAAAAGAAGAAGAAGAGGAGGAAGGAGGAGGAGGAGGAGGAGGAGGAGGGGGTAATGAATCCAAACGGAGCAACCCCCCCCTCCGCCCCTTACTCCCTCCTATATCATTTGCATGTGCAGAATCAGGAATGATATCCACAGAGAGGCAGTCAGGAGGGAGAGCTGGGGAACGGAAAAAAAAAAAAAAAAAAGAGAGAGAAAGTAGGCAGGGAGAAGAGGTGTGCTCTCTGACCACGAGCACCTCCAGAATCGGGTCATCTTTTTCTCTCTTCATCTTCAGGAAAAGTGAGAGAAATGATAAATGAAATTAGCCACCAAAGGGTTTCCGTCTTCTTAAAAAGCCATGATGACGGTTGGGTGGGTGGGGAAGGTGGCAGGTGAAGTAATGGGGAAGACAAAAAAGAAGCAAAAAAAAAAAAAAAGGCAAAAGAGAAAAAGCAAGAGAGGTAGGGGCGGAGGGAATGAGGGAAGATGGGAGTTTTTTTGAATGGAATCCAATGGCAGGTCCTGATGGTGAGAGGAGAGCGTGGAGAGCCCCAGTGTCTGCAGCTCCAAAAGACGATGTGATGAGACTGCATGGCTAATGAAGCAGCGCTCCTCTCTGGCTCCACAGAGAGCCCAGCCTTTTCTTATTCCCATTCATCATTAATTCAACAACGTTGATAATTTCATTAGTTTTTTTTTTTTTTCCCGCGCATTTTCCAGGGCCTTTATCAATAAATGATGGGCAATGGACCAGGGGCTGCCCCTGCTTAGCTAAACACACACTTCTCTCTCTCTCTCTCTATCCATTTTTTTCTTTTCTTCCTTCTCTTTCATAACAGCGAATGCGAATTAGTATAATATAGCTCCCCTAAAAAAAGAATTGGGGGACCTTGACCCAAATTCAGTAAAAGTGACAAAGTTTTGTCTTCAGTTGAAGTCTCGGCATTTAAAGATAAGATTTTTCACTTAACATGGAAGTCGTGGCTGACAACTTTTCTATAGGCGTCTTTAATGAAGACGTTTTGACATCTCACTGAAGGAATAGCTGCTTTGGTTTCTGCGTCCTGGTACTGCACATGCTGGCTCTCTGTCATACTGTCATGTCTCACTGGGACCAGGACTTATTAGTTACACCTGTGCTTTTCCTACTATGAGTTAAAATGTCTGCTGTGGCGAAGGGACGTCGTTGTCTACTGGTCGGCTGCAGAACAACTCAAAACTTATCTCAACAAGTCACTGTGACAAAGGCTCATATTTTGTGGAAATATTCTAATAAAGTATTAAATTGATTTTAAAAAATGTGCATGAAATTTAGTCTATATCAGCCTGGTCAGTTTATTGGTCCCTTGGCTCCTTAAGATTACAGGACATTTCCAAATTTGGTTTTCTGCACTGATTTATCTTACGGATGTGTAAAAGTTTAATGATTAGTTACTTTATTTTCCAAAAGTCAAACTTTCCATGTATTTTATTCAGAATTTTGACTTTCCTCACCTGAATATCTTCATATAAAAACCAGAACCAGCTTCATCCTTTGCTTGGTAGAAATGCTTTGTGTAAGAGTGTCTTTTCTTATAGTTATGGGCCCTGTCTGATCCAGAATTACTTGTTACAATTACTTGTTTTTCACACAGGCCAGTATAAAGCTAACGCAGGGCATCAAACTCAGCTGTCCAAGTCTTGTTCTACTCTTTGCTCACGACCCCTTACTTGCTGTCATTCAATCATTTTTCTTGCAGATTATACACAGACAGTCTGCTTTTCTCAGTATTCTTTGATTTAATTGTGATCGTATGTGTGCATTTTGTTTCCATTTTTGTAGAGCTAAGAAAAAATTAAAAAAATAACCTTTAAAAAGTAAGGCCGTGGATTAATGATTTATGTAAATAATATTGAGTATTGTATGTGACTGAATCTGGGGAAAAAAAGAAGAAGGTGCATTCTGGGACCAATCGTCCTGGGATCTAACATATGGCACTTGACACAGGGGGTATCTCAGGTAAATAAACCAGTATCTGGCACACTACAGTAGAGTCTGCCTTGGCACTGTTGTAGTGACACAGGGAGCTTGGCTGGGGTATGCATGTATGCACACACACAGACCCACTCAAAACACACACACACACACACACACACACACACACACACACACACACACAGAGCTAGATTGGGAGCTCTGAGGGGTTGGATCCAGGGATTACTCTAACCACATTTATTTATTAACTCTCAATTAAGTATGGGTGTCCCAGGGCTTAAAGTGGCTTAGTGAGCAAGTGGGACCTCAAGCACATTTTGATGACAGTCAAGGCCCCTGATCTCAGTTCACTCCATTTTGCTGATTAAATATAAGCTTTTCATCTGTGGATACAATGCTATTAATTAAATCATTAGATGAGTGATTCACTTATGAGCAAAGGGAGCAGTGAAAAGAGAGACTCACACGAGCAGCTCGCTGCAATAACTACTGAAATATTCATTAATATAAAAAAAAAAAGATTGCCTAAATTCATTGACAAGGATTACATGTGTAGAGACCCTCTCCCTTCCTTCATTGGGCCAACCCCCTTCAGCATGGGCACGCAGTCCCTTTTTGATCACTAGATAAAGGGATCGAATCACACACAATAGTAGAATGGCCGTGCACTATTTCCCACACACATACATCCACCCACCCACCGACACACACACACACAAAGTTACAATGAGCCTATTAAGAATGTTGCATTTTAAACAGTTCTTTAATGAAATATGACCATGGAGTTGTAATAGCTTGCTCGGGGGAAGTAGGATCACTGTAAATGAAGAGGGTAAAAACAGAACTGTGTTTTCTGTTTCCCTGCTGAATTACAAACCAAACATGATGCAAAGTGTCCGTATTTGTAGCGCATCCTGCAGCTGATTACGGGCCTGTCTGAAATCTGTGTGTTTCAGTGAAACAATATGACTCAGGCAGGAGCGAGGTGCACTGTGAGGTGGCTGCTTTTTTTTTTTTTTTTTTAGGCACACAGCACAAGTTGCCAAAAGATTAATACAGTTTCGCTTTTGAAGAGAACCACCTGCTCAAACCACAATGGGCGACCAATAAGCGATGGGCAGTTATCATCTTCTTCCTTTCCCATCATTTTATGATGCGCTTAGTGCCGAAGAAGTCAAAAGCTCTGAAATTTAAAATATCTTATCAAAGATATGTGTTCCCAAGGTCAGGAATGAAACTTCCCGCTCATGACTTCATTAAAAACAGAAGGAGCATGCTGCAACCATTAACCAACCAACTGATTTGGGGCATCTGACCATTACAGGATTATTGCACATGTTTTTAAAGTTTAATTCAGGCCATTTTAAGATCTCTAGAATAATATAATTTATGACCCAAAAAGATGTCAAAAGAATTTCTGATAGGTTGAGTCTTCTGGACCAAGAGACAAGCAAGACACAACAGACAACAAGTTGATCTTCAGTTGATGGTTTAATATCAGCGCTGAGGAGACCTACTTCACATCTGGAAACCCTTTACATTTCTCTGGACCTCCTTCATTGTCACTCTAATCAACATTTAGGGTCCCCTTCTGACCCTGATCCTTCACTTATCCTTGGGTTACAAGAACAACACCAATATATCTGTCCTGGGCCTCAGCCAACATTTGTACCAGATGTGTGCATGTCAAACTGATATAGGAATACAAACATACTTATACACAGGGCATAAAACATTTGTCACATACATTTTAATACAAATGCATCCTAGCAATTTCTTTGATATAAATTGAATAAATGGTGCCTGCTCACCATGCTAACAACCCATAGCACCTCAGCTCTTTGCAAGGGAGTCAGATGAAGTTTTGGATGTGCTAGGTGAAAACAATGCAGGCATTAGTGTAGCACCACTAGTTGCCACTGCGTACCACTGGTGCTTTTCAGATTTCATGTGGGATTCAATGGCTTTCGCCCTCCTTTCACAGTCCTTCAGCATTTACTCACAAACTACCTCAGAAACATCTTCCTCCAGCTATTTGTCATTATACTTGCATCTGCTCAAGCTAGCAACCACGACTGGCGATAACAAAAAGATGACATGCACCAAGACATCAACATATGTAGGTAGCAAACATAATGTAAAACTACTATGGCACAGTCTCTCTTTTTATCATACTAAGTTAATCAAACCAATACACGTTATTGGGTGTTTTATGCTTTTATGCTATAGACAATTTTCCCGTCAGCCTTAAACACAGAATCTGCAAATTCAATACCTACAGCGTATTTACGGCAAAATAAAGACAGTTTAAATACTTTTTAAGGTGCCATGGGAAACCTGTCATTATGAAAAGCTCCCCTTAATATATACCTCATGAGCTTTAATACTGTACATGAATAAAAGAGTAGCATTCTGGACTGCCATGATAACAGCAGACCTAAATTGGACAATAATATTGACGATTGATTGATTTAAGAGGAAGAGTTTCCCCATTCACTTCAATACAATTTGAATTTTTGTAGAGCCAGAATCTAGTGGCCATCGGAGGAACTACAGTTTGAAAAATGTTGGTACTGGCTTCAACATTTAAGGTTTTTGATTATTAAAGATTATTAAAACAATAGCCCTAATTAGTGTTTTTACATCAGTAATATGGCATTTGCTATCCCTTCATCAGTCCTTTTATTTACCTTAATTTAAGAGCCTTGTGCATTAAACTTTAATTAAAGCGAAAAAATAATTTAACCTCACAATGTATTTTTTTATTAATCCCTATGTCAGACATATACAATATATGTATGCTACTGTCCTAATTTTGAGTTGTTTTTGAGTTGCATTATATTCATGCTCTATTTCCATTACATCTTTAAATCTCTCAATAGATGGTTTATGAGTATACCAACAAGCAATAGAAAGGTATTTGTGTGAGGTGGAAAAAGGAGGCAGCAGTAGAGGCTGATAGCCACAGACAGCTACAGCACCCTGTGAGGTGTAATATGAAACAAAGCTGCAGGTTCTCCTTTACTGTAAGACACCTCTTTCACCTCTCACTGACATGAGAGTGCAGGAGTTGGGAGAGGAGTTGGCTTTGATAGATGGACAGGCAGAGTGAAACAGATACAGAGACAATGGAAAAATTGGGAGAAGGAAAGAGATAAAGAATTAAAGAGAGAGAAGGAGAAAGGCTTGTCTTTCAGGAGCCAACGTTCTGGGAGGCCTGTCGGAGGAGGTGAGTGCTGTCGAGCACATAGAGCCAGACTGAACGAGCAGGTGGAGTACAGCGAGACAGAGCAGGTCAAAGCTTCAATGCTGCCACCCAGGAAGCTAAAGGCCAGACAATCAGCATGGCAGGGACTGCAGCTGTGTGATGCTATGATGGCTGAGCTACTGAAAAGATCCTAACAATACAGTGTACCTCTCTGTGCTGGCAGCAAACAATATTGCAGTTCATGTTCTTGATGGGGGAAAAACACAGTAAGACATGCAGTTATTGAAAGAAAGACGTGTTTGTGCCAGATGTGCTTAATATTAGACGACTTGTTAAAGGATCAGTTCACAAAAAAATACCAATAAACACTTTTTGACTTTCCCTTTCTGGTTTCTGCAGATAGTTTTCATTTTATTTCTCCAGATTTCCAGGACCTCTGCTGTAATGCAATTAAACAAGATGATGAATCTACAGTGGTGTAGTGTTTTAGTAGTGAAGTACTCTACAAAGCAAAATCTTTATCTGGTGATGGCACTTGAATGAAAACTTAACATTTACAAAGGAGAACATGAACCTCTATACAACATTTCTTGGTTTCTTGGTAAATCATCCGATTGTTGTTGAGTTTTACTCAAAAATGTTTGCCGAAACATCTGGAAGTGAGTAAGCTTCATCCTCTGAGGACCATGAATGTCTGTTCCAGACTGAATCTTTTCAAATTATTTGATGATTTGGCATGAAATTTTATACAAAGAGGTCCTGACTGGCATGAGCATAACTAGAACTAAGCAGCTGGCATAGCATGACTACTTTAAACTAAAGAAATAGTCTCCATAAAAATTACCTTTCCATCAGTCCCATATGGTCTAGCGGTTAGGATTCCTGGTTTTCACCCAGGCGGCCCGGGTTCAACTCCCGGTATGGGAACTAAGGCTTTAGGGCCTGCTTGAAATGGAATAAATAAATGCTGAGAGCACTACAAATTAAAAAATGCACCAGTCACCTTACTGTGATATCTCATGAAACTTAAATATCTTCATCACAAGATAAGAGAGAAAATACTCATTTCCTGTAATTGAGTGTTTCAACCTTTAAAAGGTCAACTACAAGCCTGAAGAGAATGTATTATGTGTTATGATATCTACAAACGACAATACAGTTGAAACTAATCTTCATGGCTGCAAGGGAAACCAATGGCAGGGGTACAAAAGCAGATGAGAAGGATGCTCCTCCTGCCTAGATAGAGTTGTGTGGTTTGAGCATCTGCCAGTTCACCACCCATAGGGGAGTGTCGGTGGGCTCTTCAAACACCCTGCGTGGGTCCCTCCTCCTTTTGATGCTCCTGGAGAGGGAGAGGACAGGGGGAACTGGAGACACTCCTCCACACACGCTGCTGAGCTCTACTGGACCAGATGGGGAGGGGGGGGGGAATGTAGGAAATAAAGGGGGAGAGGAAAACAGAAATGTACAGAATCACCTGATGTCTATGTGAAGGAGAACGAGGAAATGGGGAGAAACTTGAAGGTCTTTAAAGCTTCGTACTGAGTTCTAAAATTTCAGCTGTTTCAACCTGTCTCTGGATTGTACTCCTGATATCCAAAAACAATGTAGTCAGGTGAACTGAGAACTGTAAATTGCTTATGAGTGAGAGTTTTGTGTCTTGTGTGTGTCTATGTTGTTACCCTGCAACTGACCCCGTGATTGACTGCAGACTGCCAAGCTAAGCTTTATGTGTATAGTACAGTCATGAGAGCGGTATCAATCTTCTCATCCTCAGTGTCTTCTTATAGTTACAGTTCTCCCTCAATTGTTCCAACAAAATTCAGTGTTTTACTATCAATCAGTCACAACATTGCATTGTTTTTGCTCCATTATGTGAAAGTAGGAAGGTGGTTACATCTGTGTGAATACAGTACAAGTCGCGTACTTTGTCTAATCCGTGATGCCTTTATAGTTGTGCGTGATTTAATGACCTCCTGCTCATAATGTCGACTGAAACAGCTAAAACAATCTTGCAACATTTGCAATTCACAACAAGATCCTGTTGCTTTGGTAAAGCTGCCAATATTAAGAGCAAAAGGACACACACACACACACACACACACACACACATACAGTATACAGCAGGATCAGAGGGGAAAGCATCACAGGAAGGGAGTAAGGGGGGAGTGAATACCTTCTATAACTTTGAGTTTTTCTCCGTGTTTTATTGGCTGCTCAGAGGAGACCCATACTCAGCAGTTTTATATCTTGGAGGTGTCTTCTGGATAGGTTTAAGGCAAAAACTGCACTCTGACTGTGAGTGTGTGTGTGTGTGCTTGTGTGGAAGTGAGGATGGTGGGTGTTAATCTCTCTATTCAGAATTCTGAGCATCCAGTACAAACTCCAAACAATGCACACAGACAGACACACAACCCTATTTGGGCGATCGGGAGATCAAAAATGACTTCTCAAAGGATAACTTTTTGGGGGGTAATTGACAGGATGCTTGTAAAAAAAACCAGAGAGAACCATAAATAAATGAATACATGAGGCTTTTGTGTGGTTTTGGGTGAGCATCTGGTATCAAACATACTCACACCTCGTGGATAAAAGCCATGACAGAAAAATTACAGCAACAATCAGTTAAACCTTGTACAAGAGGAAAAGCTGTTTCTCACCGGTCTCCAACGGCTACCGTTTGACTGACAGCTGTAGGTGAGAGGTAAGCTGTGGAGACCAGCAGTCAAATGGACAATGGAAGTCTCGCCCACACTGACGAACAGATAAAAACATCTTACGCTGTCTGATCTTCAAAGACAGAGGACTGAGGAGCAGTCATGTTGAAACAGTTCAAAAGTGTTTCTGAATTATTGAAGAGCTCCGGGTCTTCTGATGACATGGTAACAAACCAATGAGCTTAATAATCATGAGAGGAGAAATTAGCTTTTTTTTTTTTTTTTTTTTTTTTTTTTTTAAAAAAAGGATTACAAAAAGAGATACATTTAAAAAGATACTGAAAAATTAACAAATATAAAAAACTATAAAACCCTCTGACTGAGTGTCATTAGATAAGGTATTACTAGCTAAACATATAAACACTGATAGCACTGGTGATATCACTTCTACAGCAGCAGGCACAGAGCTGAAACAGCCCAGCTGACTGGAGCTGCACCACTATTTGAGCTAAGGGCATTGTGAGGGATGTATACTGGGAGGCAGACATGAATCATATGTCTGGGAATTATGTCCACAACATTTAATATAGTGGGAGTGTATTTCTGTTCACAGCCATGTGGTCCCAGCAAGGCCTAGACGGGGAAAACAAATCTGTAATGGGCGCACAATTGAATCAGGTGTCTGGTCCTCTTAAGGAAATTAAGTTGTCGCTGGAGCGGGGCCACTTAATGAGAGGCAGGCTCGCGGACAGTGACGGATGGAGGGTGACACTGGCAAGAGTGTGAGGCCGCCACAATATCTGCATTTGGACTGGTGATGATTTTTCATCCATGAACCCCCCACCATTCTGTTTCTTTCTCTCTCTCTCTCAAACACACGTACACGCTCGCTCGCTTCCTCCACTATCCCATTTCCAAGGCTTCATTGGGGACACATTTGCTCCCTGTGTGATACTAGCCATTTATTTGCACATATATTCATGGAAATGATGACAGCTAATAAAGAGAGAAATCTTCTTTCCATGTGTTCTTACTTCATGGTGCATCTTGATGGTGGCCATTATGTGAATTTGATAGATGTCTCTCTATAGTCACGGTCACTCGCAGCAGAACGTACACAGCATGCCCTCCAGTGTGAATACAGAGATATACAATACTATTAAGTTGCAAGGCAACCTCGTTTTAATAGAGAGGTACTGTAATGTTTATTTTTATTACATGATTTGATTTGGTCTATTATTACGCATTTGGAAATTAATGCATCGAGGATCTTATCTACTCAACCTTTATACATAAAATATTCATAGACAATTAAGACTCAGTAATAATTTTAAACAAATGTTATATAAAATGCCACTGTAAGTTATACTAAGGTCAATATTTCAAGCACCAGAACTGTTTGAATGCACGTCACATGTAAATTCTACAATATTTTCTAATAATAAAGAAGTACTCAAATAATTTTCTTAAAAGAGTACAGCACCCTTTTAGCATTGCATTGCTTTGTCATTGTTCGACTCACAATGGAAGTAAAAAACTCAGTGAAGCAGAAGGATAAGTCTTTTTTTTTATTACACACATTTCTTTCTACTTAAAACCTGGCACCTACATTGCCCACAATGCAACTTGATTGTGTCCAGGCGTAGCCACTGGTGTCAAGCAGAGAAGAGGAGTTACACAGGTCTGATTATTATTAGTATTATTCATGATCTGCGTCAGCGTCTAATAATTCAAAAGTTGATTGTAAGTTTCATGTAAATTTGTAACTAGTATTTGTAGCTGAGTAAAAAGTATGTTTCTCTGGTAAGTGGTAGAAAGTGACAATACTCAAGTGCAAGTACAAGTACTAGTAGTAAAAGTGATCTGAGAAGTTTCTATGGATGTTTTGATGCTTTTTCTAGGTCACCTTGGAATTCAATTAAAAGCAGCTCCTACGAATTAAAGCTGAAGACCACAGACTTCATTTTATAGACTTCTTTCCACCCTACAGGGGTTGACTGTTTGATACTCAGATTTTACACGAATCATCGCTGCACATACTCTGATCATTTGTGTAGATACAGTAAGAACTAGATTTGTTATTCCCCTTGAACTGTTAAAATGCAGACTGATATGCAACTTGTGAGTGAAAAGCTCAGCAATCTGTCACCTAAACGGATTATCCTGACGTCAGAGATATTGCCACTAAACATGGAGACATGGAAATTTCTGCTATGGCAAAATGGCCTTGAAAGAGGGAATCATTCCCACGGGCTGCTCCATTAATGTCTTCAATCCTTTCTAAATGAATTTGAAGGGGAGCATCTCAATAGGTTTGATCGTTCTATGCTGCACTGCTAATGATCAAGTGCTCGTTTGTTTCTGACAAAAACAAGAAAACTGTCATCACCTCCTTTTGTGTTCGACCTCCCCCATTATTTTCAGCAGAGACTACACCTAAAGAAGCATCTACAATGCTAATTCAGTAACATAATCCACGTGTAGCACAAACAGGTCCAATACTTGACACCGAGGCTTTCCACGTTGAGTAATTCTCTTTGATAACTGACCTGACATGGTCTACTGTATGCATAATGACAGTACTTGGAAACAGCTGTAGTGTGTTGACGATCAATGTCTGTCCTTTCAACACAGTAATTGTGAGGCCAGAGAATGGCTGAGTAGCCAAGGCTACTGCTGCAGTATGGCCACTGGAGTGAGTGGCCACTCATGTATGCCTTTTAAAGTTACACTCCATCCATCCAGACAAGACTTGGACTTAGATTTAGTTGTGTGGATGGAGGCAGCGCTTCTACAGAAAAAATCATTGCGGAGTGTGGTAGAATTGTAGGATTCGAGGAGGCTTCAACACCCCTCCTCTCTCGCTCCATCTCTCCCAGCTGACTGGGTATGAATAATTGACCCCATAGTCTGGGCCCCTGCTCATTACTGGGGGAAGTGTCGGCCTGGTTTGTGATGCTATGAGGGAGGGTGCGAGCGCCCACAGTCCGCATGCCTGGCTTGGTTTTCCCCTCTACCTCTGACCACACACCAGTCCTTCATCTTTAATGGCCTGAGCCGTGATCGGACATCCAGCCTCTCCAACCTTCCAGCCTTGCCCACTTCATCAAGCAGGTGAACGGGTTGGCAGTAACACTTCTACTGCCAGAGAGGAGTTTTTCAAGAATTCTTAAGAATTCTCCTGTGAATTTAAGGAGTTTTGGGCAGAATTATCAAAGGGAGCAGGGGTAGACGGGGGAGCGAACACTGACATCCAGGAAAGTTCTGTGGGAAAGTTTTCAGGTACACACTGAAACTAGAAGAAAACTATTCATGGTCTTAAGGTGAGTACTCTACTTGCATGGAGTCATGACTATTTTGATATGGAAGTTGGGAAAGTCATCCAAAGAAAAGTTGTGAGGGTAAAGAAGTAGATCGGCTAAAGTGCAAACTCACAGCACACCACAATAAGATTTAACTTTACAAATCTTCGTGTCAGACAAAAGAAAAGCAAACCCTGTGCTTTAGTTACTGCTCATAGGTTACAGGAATTCTTAGGTTGCGATGTGACCCATTTCTCCCTGTAGTACAGTGAATCTGACACATCCGTATCCACATAAGAGGGACACATAAGGGCGGTGAGTGAAGCCACTGAATGCTGGCGAGGAAAACAATAGCTGACGAGACGCCCCCCCCAATACATCAATCAGACAAGTCTGTCAGCTCAGCTCCCTGCAGAGAGATCCATGGGAAGCAAAAGAGGGACCACACAAAACACGGAGCCTGCAAATGAGAAAACTAGACACAGACAAGGGATGGATGATGAACATGTGTGGGTCATGTCTACAAGGACATTTAAATAGTGTATGGACAAGTGTGTGTCTTGCGCTTGTGCAGTGCTGAAGAATAAAAGAGAGAGACATCAACTGCACCTCTAATTTCAATTGAATAGCAATTATGCTTACTGAATATGTAAGTTTTGCTACTTAATTCCTTTGTTTAATATTGATGGTACTTTGTGTTTGTAATGCATTTTCTTGCAACCTATTTAAATATGCAACAACGCACAATTTTCAGCACTGCAAAAGCAGAATCAAGGTATATAAGAAAAGCAGTAAACTATAAAAACAATAACGTCACTGCCTACTAAATCAAGATCACCCTACAGGCAGGTTTGCTCCCCTTAGTATTTCCTATCAGCCCGTCACAGGAGTATTTTTCAAACAGTTTATGCCCCAGCAACCATGCAACATATCACGGCATGTACCATATTCAAAATCATCAAAATCATTCCATTGTTAACGTTGCCCGCACCAGAAAAACAACAACATTTGTTGGTTGTTCAAGCACAAAAAAAAAAAAAACAACAGCCTATGTTTCCTGACGACCGACCTCTTGCAGTCATGAGAGCAGTGTGGCAAAGGTGTAAGGAGCATGATGTTCTTATCCAGCTACAAAACCTGTTAGGGTGGAGGCTGAGTCATCAGGAGACTGCGGTTCACATCCCATACCACACCAACAGTCAACACTGGTTTCTTTTAACCATGTCCATGATTTTCCACTGAACAAGTAGGTGTTCCCAAAATTAACTCTGCAAATGTTTTCTCAGGAAGGAAATGCATTCAACACATTTATTAATCCTCGAAGACACAATGAAACACTGAAATGAAGCAACATTTATGTACAACAAATCCCGGGAGTCATTTTAAACTTGGCATCAGAGGTGACAGATCAGAAAAAGTTCATATGAGTCATTTTTTGACTGTTTTTGATGATCATGGTCTCAGCTGCAACTAGTCTTGGTTGTTGTGAGGGTACCTCGTATCATTACGTGTCTAATTAGGGACTTTATGAAGGTATTGTGCTTAATAAAGTCTGTGTAAAGACAATTCTGAGATTTCTTTCAAAATACATCAAATATGTTGGAAAATAGTTGCTGAAAACACGTGAAAAGACTTTGAACAATATATTACTGAAATGTGGAGTTAGAGGTTAAAACAGTTTTTCACCAGTTTTCAGTCCCGGATTTTGTGGGCGGTCCTAAAGGGTGGCTCGATGACACGCCGAGGCCACCCCGAGCATACCGCTACGCCTCTAGCAGAGAGATAGAGATTAATTCATCTCACTCAGAGTGTTTCAAAGTTAGTCATGTCATTGTCTGTCACATCTGACATCAGTCGCTTAAAAATTGCTGCTTGACTGCTCCCACGAGTGGGCGTAAAATTTAGTTAAATTAATTTATGAGATTCCCAGTGACTATGCGTGTAATACGGAGCTACCTATTTTTCATATTAAGCTTCTTTTGGTTTTGAGCAAGTATCTAAATACATGGTGTGTGTACAACCATGCAAACAAACAGCACCAACCCATAGCTCAAAAATAGCTTAATTCATTTCCAAGCATCACACCCAAACCTCCAAGCAGGCACAGTACAAAATATGTGAGTGGCACAAGTTTCACTTCGCAGAAACAAAGAAGAGAGAGGTGTCTTACCCACAATGTGGATGAAGGAGATTATCAGAGCTGTTCCTGGTTGTTTCATTGGTTGCAGGCAGCCAAGGATTCTGGAGGAGAATATCGCAGAGCTGTCATTGTGTTTTCGGGGAGGGGGAGAGGAGGGAGAGGGATTGTTTGAACTGGGAGTAAACGCTGTGAAAATGGTGGAGCTGGCATATTTACACCCAGGGTCTGCACAGGGGGATTACATGCAACGTTTTTATGTCACCCATTTGACAGCATCATCTCATGGCGGTTTTGAAGGCTTTCTCTCATTAGGCTGGGCTGGGGCTGCATTTAACACAGTTTTGAGTTTATAAAGACAATGGCTGCCAAACCTCAAGGCCTTTAACAAACAACAAAGGAGAGGGTAACAATCAAAGTGCCCCTGTTCCATCTTGCCAAACTTGAGTGAAAAGTCACCAGCTCGTAAAAAGATGACATTTACATGACAACCGGAGAGCCCCAAATGGATCTAAATGGATGTAAGTGAAAAGTGAAGTCAACATAATTGTGTCTCAGAGGGCTTGTATCCAGAATAAAGACATATCACTGATTGAATGGAACTTAAAAATTTAACTGGGTATTCATTCATTCCTCTAACGGATTTGTTGGATTTATACTCTCTGGTCAAGAAACTGTATCACACTCAGATGATGGTGGAAATAATTGTAGGGAACAAATTACCCAATTAAAACTGTGAATTGTGTTTCCAGAGCAAGCTGCACTCTAACCTCAAGCAAACAGCACATACTTCTTCAGTTTGGTTCTATTGAATATTTTTGAGGATATCAGGGAATCAAAATGTTTTCTTTGCTGAAGACAAAGTATCCCAGTATAAGAAAAAATAAAAGAAATAAAAAGTAGTGCTGCAGCTCAGATTACTTATGTATGGGGGGGGGGGGCGATTAATTATCAATTAATCTGAAAACTGATTTTCTCCATTAATTAATCAATCGTTTGGTCAATAAAATGTCAAAAAAGAATTCTGAAAGTTCCCTTCATATGTCTTGTTTTGTCCAACCAACAGAGGGATTCACTTAAGAGGGTTAACCCGGAGAGTTCATACGACTTTACCAAGATGATCAGTCGCATATCAAAATGGTTGATAATCATTTTATCAATCAACTAACTGATTCAGCTGAGTCACAAAAGCTGATGCAGTCTGAATCAGTCACATCTTCAAATGGTAAACAGGGTGTTACAAAATATGTGGTTAGTTGTAAAGAGAGGAGCCAGAAAAACAGTGACTCAGGATATACTGTTTGATGATCTTGAAGAAAATCAGGCAAAAACCCTTAAATGGCTTCTTCATTTAGTCTTTGTCTTTCTTTGCCTTCTCCTCAAAAGCAGCACAGCAACCTGCTTGTGTTGCAACCTCTCTTGCTCTGACGTTTAGTCGCAGCAAAGTATTTACCCACCAATTATCCACGGATACCCATCCTCTCGTTACAGCTGGGGCCCTATAAAAGGGAACAAACAATAACAACAGTGAAGGCTCCTCAGCGAAAAGAGACACATTATAATCCGGGCAGACATGAGAAGGAGAGGTGTGGATAGGGCTGGTACTGATGGAGATGAAATTGAACTTGATTAAAAAGCAAACAAAACAAACCCCCGACAAAACACAAACACTCCACACACTTTGTGAATGGCCCTGCACAAAGCTAATATGTAGCTACCCGAGCACTCCTGAGGAGGCGGGATGAAAAAGACGAGTGTTTAAAAGGAGAGATCTTCCTCTGTTTGGCTGACATATTTACACAATTATGTGCAGGATCCAAAGCAGTGCAACCAGCTTCTCTCCTTCTCGACAAGTCACAAGAAGTTTTTTTTTTTTTTTCCTTCTCCTCTCACCTCCATTTTTACTTTGGTGTCAACTTGATTAAATGAGAGTGTGTGACATATATCTGCGGGGTAATGCCATCTGGCAGAACAGTGTCATCATTTTTCCTGACGGAGTTACACTGACTTACCCAACTCTCCATCAATTAATATTAAGGCCGCTACGCATTACAGTGTCTAACACACTGTAGCTCCCCTGTTGCATTTCTGATATCTCCAAATACGAGTTTGATTGAATGTTTTCACTGACAGCGCTCAAAATTAAGAGCTCGCCTGATTGCTTTTATTTACATCGTGAGCTACATTAAATAAAATCTCCTCTTATGTATCAGATTGATTCTTACAGGATGATTAAAAGCATCAAACCTTTGCTTGTTCAGTGGGAGCCAACATATTCACAGGTGAAGATGTGTCATAATGAAAGAGTCCATGCAATAAAAGTACGATAAAATACATGGCATGAGATATAATGCTATGGGCAATTAAATCCAGCGCCGCAAAAAGGACCACACAGTCCTTATACATATTCACTCTTCCGCTGAAATCCATAGGAATTGCTAAGTCATCTTCCATGTCTCCGAGGCATTCACGTACAATGGCACTTTTATCATATGCTTATCAGTGGTGGCCCCTCTCTTATAGAGCTCGATCTTTTGGCCCCTCAATCACGGAGCATATTACTCCTCTGTCAGAGCAAAGCACTTCCTAACGACAGGGAGGCCAGCTGGGACTGAGGAGAGGGCAGGAGGCACATGCATTAACATAATAATCCAACCACACTCCCACAGGCCCCGGGGCCAGACAGCATATTAGGTAGGCCCCCCTCATGAAGGTCCTTGCAGAGAAATAAAGCTGCTTTATGGTGAGCCTGTCAACCTGTGGTGAAGGCGAGGCTTTACCTGTGCTAATTGTTGACTTAAAATAAAAAAAAAATAAAAAAAAACATGCCTCACTATAGCCCCACATGTGTAAATAGTGATCTTGTTACATGCTCAGAATGGCTCACGGTGGATAATGTGAGGTATAACTTAACCTAGTTCTGAATATCTCACAATGGATTAAAGAGAATAAGTAAGCCGGTTTCTTTCTCTCCCCCTCTGTGCACACTTGCTTTGTTGCCCTCTACATCACATTGCAACACAACATAACCCAGTAGCCTGACACATATTTCTGACTATAGGAAGCATCTCCTCGCCTCCTCATACTTACTGAAGTGAAATGCGGAGAGACACAGGCTTTGAGGACAAGAGAGACCCGAGAGGGGAGAGAATAAGGGGGTTGGGTGTTGGTTCCGCAGCCTTCCCTGTGGCATAAACTGAGAAGAGTTAGCAGCATGCACTGAGGCCTGTGATCCTTTGGACTGATGTCCCATGGTACCTTGTGTGGCCTGCACATTTCTAACCACAAGAGATACTTGTTATCATCGCGTCAAAGCCACCGTAATAAAGCCATATGCAGCCATGCAGATGCTCACGCCTGGAGATGCAACAACAAGAAGAAAAAGAGCCAACACACCAGCAACAAGAGAAAACAGACTGAAGTTCAGCTATTCGGAGAAACTTCAGCTTCTGCCAAACCCAATTCAGCGTCACATCCACTGGAAGGAGAAAAAAAAAAGTTCATATAGAGAAGAGAGCCAGTAAGTTATGTATTAGGAAACCAGCAGCAAAGAACTGTGTGGAGCATTTTCATTGGGAATCCTGTCTAGCACAGCCTGACTGTCAGAGCACCTCTAATGTGAATGTCCCACTGACTGCTACTGTAAGGCTGTCAGTCGCTGGTTGGGGTCCTTGACTGAAGACTCTCACTAGCAGTTCACAAACAGTAATACCTCAGTGGCGAGAGAGAGAGGCAGGCAGGGAGGAAGAGAGGAGTGAAGAGAAAAAGGATCTCCACAAATCATTTTGATCAAGAGACAAGGTAGCAGTGAGGTAGACCTCCCCCCCGCCCCCGCCCCACGAGGAGACAACTCTCTAATTGGTGGAAAGGGCAGCCTGTCCGTGGCCGTATGCACCCTCAGATCTCTCCCAGGACAGCCAAGGCAACGTGCCAATTACTGCCAATTGTTGGCCTGTGGTTGAGATGTGGACAGTTGTCCGCATGGAATAAGAGTGAAGGCCTGGCAAACGCTCCTGCTGATGCTGATATCATACAACAGCAATATAATATTGCACTGTTAGCCCACAAACTTTCATAAAAGAAGCCATTACCATCATTGTTAATAAATTCGGTTTGACTTACTATGAGGGTTTGGGGAAGAACTCAAAAAAACTTTAAATACAATCCACCTTTCAATACCTGCAGCCATGTGGAGTATAAGCAGCGATCTCAAGCCAGGCACTTTAAACACCACCTGACTGAGCCTGTACTGTTTAAACAGCTCAAATATAGCCCTATGTTTGGAGGGGCCAGCAGGCCATTATGGGGGTCCATTTGGTGGAAGTTGAACATATACTACTTCATCCATAATCCATTAGCTGCTCATCATGGTATAGGTCAGACCTAGAGCACAACCTCTCCTTGCAGTCAGACAGAAGCAGAGAATAGCAGGCCTTTACAACTCTGCTCACCCCACAGCTCATAACAAGGAAGCCAGAGAGTGTAGCAGAGAGGAGGGAAAACAGTCATAATTCTTGTTCAACTAAAAATCACTATAATGCTCTTTAATTGTGTAGGCAAAAATCTTTTCAAAAGAGCATGGTAATTTTACCCCGTTAAATTATTCAGTGCACATTAATAACGGTCGGGGCCGGGGTGGATGAGAGTGGCTGTTTTAGGAGTGATGAGCTGCCGGAGCTGGGAGACAGGATCTCACTAAGGCAGTTTTAAGCCTCGTTTTAAAGTTACATTTTTTTTTTTAAGTAAACGGCATTAAAAAATGACCCAGAGTAACCCTGAAAGGTACAGGGACTGGATGCTGGTGCAGAGCTTTAAATACACTCATAAAAGACGGCTTTGTGTGGAACAACTCCTCAGAGAGTGGCTTGATATGAACAAAGATTGATATTTTTTAATATTTTTGGTTTGACTTTTGGTCAGTTGTCTGCATACTTTAACCAGCATCAAGGCTCAACTTCAGTAAAATATTAGAAATAGGTTCATATAAGAATTGTTTATCATCTTTTATATAAAATGCAGATATATTATCACATAGGAAAGCGTCACATATGTCCATTAAAAGCCAAAAACAATGAAACTTCTGTCTCTATAGAAAATTCTCTTTGTTTTGTTCGTTATTCATCCGTGCACTTCACACAGCGAGACTCGTTGTAGAATAACAGATAAAAAGAGTTCAGGTCACAATCAAGATCTGATCAAGGGCGGTGTTCAGTATAGGCTTTAAGGGATTCCAGCCAGCAGATAGCACATTCAAGAGAGCGATGCAAATGAGAATTTGCATGAACCATGCACCAGCAAAGGTAATATACATAATTGGGGGAAGGGGTGGCAGGGTATGAGGGGGAGATTCTCCATCAAATACGGACACGAAGCAACACTTTCTATACTTAATAATTAATATAATACAGTGCACACACACATTGCATGGGATGCATATCATCCATCCATTGAACAATGACTTTTAAGTGCACTAGAACATAGTGAGCCTGACAAAATATGCACAAATGTGTGCAAGATAAAATACGCCTCTTCCCCCCATAAAGATGAAAAAAAAGCAACAAACGCCTTCCCTAGGCAGAGAGAGCTTAACTATTCTTCTCAGTTCAAAGTCATGGGTCTACTCTAAATATTTGTGTATTAAACATAACACATAAGATGGAATAAATGGAGGATTCTAAAAGAAGTGTAGGGCCTGCAGGAGAAAACAACATGGAACTGCAATGCTTCTTAATGTCAGTCTGACTAACACAAACAACCATGGTGAAAAACAAGCCGAGGCTTCAAATCTTGTAGTAAGTATAAATCATTGTGAGTCAGATGTTTGGTGGCTACAATTTGTAAATGTACTGGAAATGCTGGTGTAACTGGTCTTTACAGATTTAGCATCACTCCCTCAGTTTTAGAAGAAAAAAGAGCCACAATGAGACAGTTACGCCTCAGCTGAACGAGTTCAACGTCAACACTTAAAGCTTTCGAGGTATGCATCAAGGGCCAGTCTAAGGAGGCACCATGCAGCATGATTAAATCTAAATCCGCTGACTCTTACACTGTTTGTTTGTTTATTGAGGCAAGTCAGGGGGTGTTCTGAGCCTCAGAACTGCATTTAAAGCTGATCTGGCTCCTTCAGACAGCGCTGCATCCGACTTCCTGTTGTCGACTCGCGGTTGCCACTGAAAAATTGCTGCTGCAGCCTTAGACAACCTACAGCACTTTGTATGCCGAAAGAAAAGAGTTAATTAGAAATACAAATTCTCCCAGATTGTTATTAATGGGAACTGTAGAGTAAGCAACACATATTTTGTGCCCATAAGTAATTCTCAGGTATCTTTGATCTGTGGCCCACAGCGGATGCTGCTGCGTGCCGCTGTCTGGCTTCTGGGACTCTGCCAGCGCCAGACATCTGGCTACTTTGTTATCATTGGCTGATCTGCTCCCAGGAGGCCACTCTTGTGACACCAGGCAGAGAGTGTCCTGGCAAGGAAAATTATCAGCACATTTTGAGTGGATTAGAGTTCCAAAGTGGTCTTCAAATCTCTACAGGGGTCTGGTGAGCCATGCTCTACTGGGGGTTCCTCAGGGCTCTGTTTTGACAACACTGTTGATTTGAAAGGCAGCGAGGGTATAGCTCCCACTGTTGCATCACAGGTTTCAGGCAACATCTTAGGAAGTGAAAAAAAAGGACCCCCAATTATGATCTGTCAGATGTAGAAGGGGAAAAATGCACCAAAGACTTCCCTTGATTAGCGCTGAGATTCTGAGTAGCAGCAAATGTTTGCACTCGAGCGCTGCATGTCGTTTATGCTCCAGTGTCATACCTTGCAAAAACGTATTAAGTCTGCATTTGTTTTTACTGACTAATGCAGTTTTGTTGTTTTTCAAATTCTGCAGCGGTGAAATTTTCAGTCACATTCATAATACCTTTTGCCTTGAGTGTTTTTTTTAACTCTAAAGGAGTTAAATATGGCTCCATCTCAAAAGGTTGTGTCTGACAATCCGTCATACAAAACACTTGTTTAGAGGTCAAAGGAAAGAATGCTGCATAAGCATGGGCTTAGTGGAAGAAAAGAAAGCCATGATGTGACAATCTGAACCTTATTCACAGGATTGATTGAGGTATCGTGTCTTCTCTCTTTTTTCTCTTGGCGTTTCCATTTGTGAATACAAAGCTGCGGTGACCCATAAATATTACATGGTGTGGAGATGCAAAGCAGGAATTAATGACTGGGGTGTGTGTGTGTGTGTGTGTGTGTGTATGTGTGTGTGAGAGAGAGAGAGCGTGTGTATGGCAGGTCCCTATGGGGTTCTGCTTAGACAGGCGGGCATGGTGAGGGTGTGGTCTCTCTCTCTCTCGCTCTCGCTCTCTGTGTCTCTCTCTCTCTCTCTCTCTCACACACACACACCACACACACACACACACACACACACACACTCACTCACAATGTGAACACACTGTATTTTTTCTCTGTGTTTCTACTGGGCTGCATGATTTTTTGGCCAGTGTACTAACCTGCCTGTCAGCAGCTCTGTGGCCCCTTTTTTTTTTTAAATTTTAGTTAACTGTTACTCACTAAACTCTTACGAGTTATTCTACACAGAAAGAGTATTTGAGTTTTTAAAGGAACCAATTGATTCTGAAATGATCAGTCGGCCCTTTTTTTTTTTGCTAGCGAGTCAGTTTCAGCTATTTCTCTTTCATAATACTGTAAATAGAAGATCTTCAGTTTTGGGCTGTTGTTTGGGGGAAAAAATTTTTGACGTAAAAAATTAGTCGCAAATTTTGAGACGTCACCTTGTGGAAACTCGTAATGGGCTTATTTTCTGACACAGAAAAATAATTAAACAGCTGAAGCCCTAGTATCGATCGATGAGATTCCACTGCACAAATTTCTGACAACTAATGTCTCATAAATAACCTTGTCTCTGTCTCAGAGCTGAATTAGGCTCTCAGTTCATCGATTAGTTGATTAGCAACTATTTTAATGACTGATTAGTTGATCAGTTGATTCATCAGTTCAGTTAATGGTTGGTAAAAAAATACTAAACACTGTCTCATTCCAACTTCTCAGTTATGAGGATTTGCTGCTTTTCTTTGTCCCGTGTGATCGTAAACTTAATGTTTTGGACTGTAGACAAAAGAGTAATTAGCAGACATCACATTGGGCTTTAGGAAATCTTCACTCAAGAAAATAACTGTCAGTTTAATTGGTATAAAAAAAATAATCATCTCTCTCTTTTATTCACAATCATGCACACCATACATTTATGCTCAATAAGCATATGACACAACATGAACAGCTATCCGACAGCATGAACCAAGCTGTGTCCCGGGCTCTGATTGCATACTGCAGCCCAAACATTGTCATAAAACATGGCTAACATGTGATCGGGGCACTCTGAGGTAATGACAAAGTAGTTATTTGAGGATACAAGAAAGAGACAGACAAGAAGAAAAGTACAAAGAAAGAGAGAGAGAAAGAGACACACAGAGAGACCGAGATCAGCTTTTCCTCTCTGCTTAGCATGATGAATCAGTTGAGGAGGGGCCACTTGACACCTGTCACCTAACCAGCCAGCCACAATTACCTCCAGGGGGAGGACGGGGGACTTGCTAGGGAGTTGTGCATAGCTCCCAGTGAAATAGACGAGCGTTTGAAGATCATTAGTGTTACAGGCCCTGTCTTCGTGGCCCTGTCCAACCTCCTGAATGGCTTGCTTTGATCACCGCTCTGCGTTTTTGTCAATAGTATGAGGTACACCGCATAAATTATAAAGTTATACACACAAAGTCAGCAGGTAAAACGCCACACTCAATTTCTGTTTCGGCCACAGATGGGGCAGCTGATTGCAGGTAATGAGCGTCATCATCGCTCTGCAGCCAATAACGTGCGGTGGCCGAGCTGCTCTCATACTGCCATCATGTTCAGGCCAATGGCCTCGCAGAAAGGCGCTCACATGTTTCGAGTACAACAAAATGTGAAGCTCTGCAGAAAATATCTCAATCTTGTCTAAAAAAACCCCAAAAAAAACAGTTATCTGGTGTCATCTGTGTGACTGAACGTGTAGGCTAATGTCACTGTTACGCACGTGATGTGTGCATTTTTATACACAGAATTTAAGACCTTTTTTTTGTTGACTGTGCTTTTACAGTGCGAGGCAGGTGAACGTGACAAATTATAAATAATATGACGTGGTTAAAGAGGTTACACTGGTAATGTTTTTAAGCCTTTAAATAAAATATAATCTACTGTAAATTTGGAGTTGTGATAAATAATAAATGCTGCATATTTTCCATATATAGGTGGGACTCTTCAAAAATGTATGCGTACATCTAATTTACTTGGTTGAACTAATGCAGAAATGGAAATTTAAAAACTGAAACTTCACTCTTGATGAAAAAAAAACCCCTCATATATAGGTTAAAGGACAGTTCAAGCTTAACCGTATAGAAGACTTTAAAGACCACAATTCAAAGATGTCACACACGCTGCACGACTGCAGCAGCTTGCCCTCTTAAGTATTGTGTTTGGCAGTGCACTGCGGTGGTTTCAGTGAAGAAAAATGATCATTATAGCTGATGAGGCAACGGCTTCAAATGATGACAGTGTGACAGCAGTGAGCTTTTTAATTTGTCGGATCAGATTGTGACATGCTCCATCACAGGACGGAGGAAATCTTTTCATTTGTGCAGAAGAAAGGGGGAAAGGAGGTCAATTAGCATCAACCATTAGACAACCCAGTGACAAGCAATATATTACCGCGTGGGACAGTCAAACTAATGAGAGAGGCAGAAGAAATGTTCATTCAGGTTGGACAGAATTCTGCAATCATCCTGCTACATTAATCACCTGTATGGCACTTGACATACGCATTCCTTATAGACGCACGCTCCAAGGTGTAACTCCACGCATACGCTGCCTTCCTCAACATCGCGTTTGTTGTCATACGAGGTCAGGATTACTCAAAGGAGCGCCTGTCATGTCAAACGTTATCCTACAGAACCATGTGCATCGACGCTACAGCATGCATGCAGCTCCCAGTCCTTCATGCTTTGCTACATAAGTTTGAAAAGGTTTTTATTGGTTTTGTCATTTCGTCATTCAGGGTTGATCAGTCAAATCTGGAGGATATTTTATCAGCTGTGCGGATGACCACACTGTTTTAAAGATCACAAAGGCTTCCACCAGTATGATCTTTGCCAAAAGCAGCATGGGAGAGAGGATCTCATTTTATCAGAAGAGACAATCTCAAAGCGAGCATTTTTTTTCCCTCCCTTTGCCAGGCTTTATTTGACTGACTGTCAGGTATAAAGCGCCTCTCTCGATATTGATCTGAAGTACCTAAAGGTATGTGACATCATTATGAGGCTTGACCTTATCATCTGCTGCCCTGCAGCCTATAGGCAGAGCTGGGCCAGAATCTAATGCCTCCTCCCCCAAAGGTTGGTACTTGGTGCGTAATAGGGAAATTGGTGGTGGTGTTATTTGTTTTCCTGACCTCATGGCACACCTCACTTTCAAGACCTCTAATCAGTCATGGCCTGAGGTTGGCTTCACTAGTAGACCAGGTTAGCTGACTTTGCTGTCAGTTACCGTACTGTACTTCAAGTGATGATTTTGGCCGTCACGGTATGGACAAATATGGAGATATTCTCTGCGTCTATAGTCAGCCACAACCAAACCGGTAATTATAATCATCAACACCATCACCAGACTGAATGTTGGTATTGTACAGTATATGTGCACGGTAACTATGGTTACAGTTAGGTGAAGATCATGGGTATGGCAGATCAACTATGGTTCAGGTTCAGGCAACTAAAACACTTGGTTAGAGCTCACCTAATCAATATTTTTACATTAACGGTGGATTAATAACTATGTGTAATGTGAGTACTTGTAGTGACAAAGCCACAGGGAATTATCGGCTCTGCAGTTCCCCCCTCAGCACTAGGGGGCGTTTTAGTTTCTTTCAGCTCATTGTCTCGGTTTGACAGGCTTTACTGTTCTAGCTCACTCTCTCCTCTCTCAGCAGCATCGTTAGCAGCAGTTTGCACCTCTGACAAACCCACTGTTCGCTCCCTGCCGAGAACCAAATGGCAGACAGACAAAACTAGCGAGTAACTGGCGGGGGATTTAGGCACTAAAGAGTCAACATTTTCCTCATGAGTTGGTGGAGACCAAAACAGAGCTAAATGACGAGGAAATATTGGCCTATTTTTGTCACAAACGTGACTCCAAATAAATGCTTAGATTGCTCATGTGAAAACAGGCAACTGTTTGCCAACATGTTATATTTCATAAGGTGATAATATGTTATAAATATTTTATCTACATGTTGTTCTACTGCCCCCAAGTGGCCAAAAAATCTATGAATGCAGCTTTAAGATTAAAGAAAAGATCAGTTATGGTTAAAAAAAAACTGTAAACACACACAAACTGCAACAGCATGTGCTATAGACGCATCCACGACCCAAACCTCCACATCCTTACTTTCAAATTTGCTATGCGAAGGAGCACACATTAACACAAAAGTGCTAAGATTGAACTTTTATGTCACAATTTTATGGCTGAAAATTGTGACATAATATGTGTTATTTGATTATTGCACGCTCTAAGCTTTTTCCAGTGTCCCTTTGTTATTATTTCATTAAATGCTACTGTATCAAAGAAAGGGGCCTAATTGGAAATATAAATATCCTAATCTGCTTCAAGACTACATTGCACAAACATTTCAGGTCTTCAGGAAAAGTGGCTCTAATAAAACATCACAGACAAAACAAGCAGATCTGTATCATCCTCCAAAAAGTAATTAGAATATCTTGAAAACGGGTGATGCTTTTATTTAGCCCCACGTCGAGATCAAATAGAAAACCATCTCACAGTTTGTGTACCAGTCGAGCTGCAATTCAAGCGCAGTTTTTGAAACCTCTTTCATTATCTCAAGTGGTGAGCCACTTGTTCCCTCTGAGAGCTACAGTACAGTGTGTGACATTTAGTAAATCCTGAAGGCTTCTACCTTTTGTTGTATGCATTTAAACAACACATTAAAGCCAGAATGTTCCTGGTGGAGCCTGTCACATTTCCCAGGTAAAGCAGATGAATAAATAAAGCAGCGCTGTTAGTGGCTGAAACACCCCCTTCTTTGTGTGATTTGCTGTTGCCTTGAGTTAGATCCTGATCTCTTTGTAGACCCTCTCCCAACAAGCATTGACCTTCTGCTCCGACATGTAAAGAGCTCCACGAGATCAGAAATGGGAGGGGGAAGCTGTGAATAAAGGCATCACCACTGCGAGCAGCCAAGAGACTTCATCCACTTCACTCCACACTTCTCTCCCTCTCCTCTCCTCTCTCAGTGTAGCTTTATCTCTGTGTTCAGTCGAGGAGCGGAGATACCTTGTTGGCGGCACAGAGGAGCGGTTCTGTAATAAAAACAGCTGTCTCTGGTGGTCTCGGTGTAATTGGGATTGTTAACGTGGAGAGCTCCTGAGGGAGACTGAGAAGAGTATGTCTTTGTGTAAAGCACACAGACACCTCTGCAGCACTCCTTGATTCGGATGTAAGTAAGAGAGTGAGGAGGAAAAAAAGCAAACAAGTCACCTGAGTTACATCAAGCCTCGCTGCATGCGCTCTCTCTCTATTTTACTCGGGCTTTACTTTTATTTTTAGACAGTGCCGACTTATTTATACGTAGTAAAGCTCCTTGAAGAGAGAAATCTTTTCTTGCACAATTCTACTGAGGGTTTTTGTGTTTAAAGGCAAAGAATGACTGCACCTTCCAGCATTTAGACTGAAGAGCAACACTCCCTCCAATTACTGTCTTGGGCGTGACGACACAAAATGAGGCCAAAAATCTTAAAAACTGGAAGGTCATTTAACTGACGGCTCAGTAACATTTTAACAAGTGAAAACAAAATAAGCCCAGTCTCAACGGTGTGGGATGTCGGAGGCCTTAAAATATTTCTTCTACGTTAAAACAATTCTGAAAACAGTAGATTTGGCTCTTGTCAATAAAAAGCGGTTGGATTTATTTTTGGTTATAAATCATTTAAATTAAAATTTAAAAAGTGGCGCATAAGGCACCACAATAGCCCATACAAACAAATACAATACTTCATTATATGTTATTTAGAATTATTTCTATATAAGCCAGAAAAAAGATTCAGTGTTTCTGAGATATCCGAGATTGCCCATATGATTGTGTTTGCCATGGCAGAGCCTTCAGAGGTAATTCTGTTAATCACTCTGACATACTGTCCTCCCTCAAACCTGAGAAAGCTGCTGGCATAGGAAAAAAAAAAAAAAGGTACATGAACACCCTCACCTAAGTGTTGAAAATGTACTTCAAAGTCAATTGCTTTGGAGCAGCTCCAGCTGATTTATTTGACTTAAGATATACTTTTTGTGTGTGTGTGTGTGTGTGTGTGTGTGTGTGTGTGTGTGTGTGTGTGTGTGTGTGTGTTTCATTGTGGATGAAAATTTCATACACCAATTTAGAGGTGGTGAAATATAAATGATTTCTTTAAAGTTTCATCATAAATCAGTCTGTCGGTATATGTGAGCAGACACTGATTGCTCCTTGATGTCTCTTGAGCCTGATCTCTGTCTCCTGATGTCTGGAAGGTGGCTCCAGCAGCGCCTGTTGTCCCGCTGGGGAGGCAACATATTTCTGCAGCTGGGTGGCTCTTTCTTTCTCTCTCTCTCTCACTCACTCTCTCTCTCACTCTCTCTGTCTGTGTCTCTCTTGCAATGTAAAACTGCTATGCAGCAACTCCAACATGCTTTCTGTCGCAGCCGTGGGGACGTATTCAATGTCTATGTGCGTCAAAACAACAACAACAACAACAATAAATAAAAGTGGGAATTGATATCTAGTCGCCCGACGTTATCCAGAGGACCGCGTCTAACGCTGCAACATCGGTGGCCTCGATTAAAACGCTTACAGACTTTTATTGAAGCGGTGCAGGCTGTGGTCACATACCGGGGCGGCGATGCGTATAGCCTATAATTAGGATAAGATCATACTTAATAATCTCACGTGAAACGAGGGGGGAATTTAATGAGGAATCCTTGAGATTGGCGGTTTATATTACCAACACATTTAAGGTGATTAAAGGGTCAAAGGCACTGATCACTGCTTCACAACTGCTATCATCTGCTAAGATGTCACACCTTCGTGCGTGTGTGTGTGTGTGAAGAGAGAGAGGTGTGTTATGAAAAATGACAAGAAAAAGAAAAATACAAGAGGCACTGAATATTTTCTAACCTCCGAAAGACTTCAGCCACAGCAATTATCTCATCCCATAGACGTGACCATATTAAACAAATGAGACAACCCTTGTTAATTACAACGCGATTTGATGTTTTAATTACGTTAGCGATGATGTGGCTTAATTAGAGGAGAGATAATATAACAGCCTGTTATGACAGGTCGATAGACTTGCCATCAAACAGTGCTTATTATTTTCAAGAAAAAATCACAGATTATCGCCATTAATGGGGTGACTGGTGGCACAGCTGCATGCAAAATATGACGCACAAATAATACAAAATAGTGCAAAATATGTTAGAATTTTCTGACAAAGTTAACTAATTTATTTCTGGTTGTTTCAGAATTAATAAAATTGCCACAGCAACAAAGGAGGAGAAAAAACGCAGGTGATAATACGAGCTTAAATTTAGATATTAAATATAAAATATAAAATAAAATAGTCTGAGCAGTTGCCAATCATGTTAGTGTGATTTTATTTTTTTTTTTTTACACATTTTATTTTTTTTACCTTAGCTTAGCTGTAATAATGATATGACTATATTTCTGCCTTTAGGATAATAACTTTGATGTATTTTGATGTGAGCAGGTGAAGTGGAGCTGTCCATGGTGTTCATCAGAGACGCAATCTGTTTACAAAAAGATTTTCAAGCGCGATAAATCAGAATTCAAAAAGAAAAGTCTCTTGAAGTTGATGAGACGTGTCGGTGGTAACGAGGTGTTGGTGGTAAGAAGTAGAGTCATTTGAAATAAATGCCTTGTCGCAGACTGCCCATGCGCAGAGTCCCCAGCGGCGGCGGCGGCGGCGGCGGCGGTGGTGGTGGTGGTGGTGGTGATGGTGGTGGTGGTGTGGCTAATGAAGAATAATAAATCATGAAAGGGTTTTTCAGGTACAGCTGAAAAGAGTGTGTGTGTGTGTGAGAGAGAGAGAGAGAGAGAGTGAGGGAGGTGTAGAGAGAGAGGGAGGGAGGGTGTGTGTGTGTGTGAGAGAGAGAGAGAGAGAGAGAGAGAGAGAGAGGGAGGGAGAGAGAGAGAGAGAGAGAGAGAGCGAGAGAGGCGGAGAGAGACTCAGTCTGCCCTTCGCCTCAGAGCAGAGCCAGTTCGGGTCCCCGCAGCATTCAACGTAGTCGAAGAGGTAACAGTACAGAGACTGTCACCGCCATTACTTCTCACTTACGGTCATTTTCAAGACGGAAACTTTTTGACCAAAAAAAACAAAAAAACAAAAAAAAGCGAACAGGTCAACGAAAGCGGCAGCGGCAGCTCTAAACTTGAAGTATTTGGGGGAAATCCTAAGAGACGGAAAAAAACTTTTTTTTATTTTTTTTTCTGGCGTCGTCTGTGAGGAAAAAAAAATCCAAGGCAAAAAAAAATATTTATATAATACAAGGTGGAGACTGTTGAAGGAAAAAAAACACTTTGTTTTTTTTGAACAATCGCGCCACAAGTCCGCAAAGGAAAACGTATCGTTGCATGGCTCGTCGGTGTCTGCGTTACCTCATTTGCCAAAAAGACGAGACACCTCCATACCTCCGCCAGTAATAATAAATAGATGTGATAACTTCAAGTGTTGGACGACCCCGTCTTCAGCCTACACTTTATTCGACAGTGACTTGAGATTCCTGCGAAGCAATTGGGCTTCAACTCCCGACCGAGGAGGCGGAGTCTTAACTTATTAAAAGGAACTTGCCGAGGCTTGGACGGCAGCAAATATGATGATGATGTCTCTGAACAGCAAGCAGCCTTTCGCCATGGCGCACAGCAGCTTGCCCGAGCCGAAGTATTCGTTGCATTCCTCCTCATCCTCCACTTTGACTTCCAATGCACCCTCATCCTGCTCGTCCTCCCGACACAGCAGCACCATCATCAGCAGCAGCGGCAGCAGCAGCTCGGAGGCGATGCGCAGAGCTTGTCTCCCAACCCCACCGGTACGTATTCTGCATAATCACTGCTTAAAGGCACATTTTGACAGCCCACTTTTTTGCTTGATGTTTTTTTCATGTCTGCACAGCAAATCACCCAACACCTCCATATTTTTTTTTCTTCCTCTGCTCAACTTATGTATTCAGTCGGCTTTGCCTTTCGTATTAATTTTTATGACCTGGGATGTTGCATGTGTCTTGTTTTGTGTGCTCCTTTTTTAGGATTTCTTTTTTTCACATTCTGGAAATGTTTTAAACCGAGGAGTGGAGGGAGAATTCCCTGCTGACAGTTATGTGTGCATTCTATTTGCAATTGCAGAGCAATATATTCGGAGGCTTGGATGAGAGTTTGTTGGCCCGGGCTGAAGCTCTAGCGGCGGTGGATATAGTCTCGCAGACCAAGAGCCACCACCACCCTCCACATCACAGTCCCTTCAAGCCGGACGCAACCTACCACACCATGAACACTCTCCCCTGCACCTCGTCTTCCTCCTCCTCCTCCTCGGTGCCTATTTCTCATCCGTCCGCCTTGGCTGGCCACCACCATCACCACCACCATCACCACCACCACCAGCCTCACCAGGCACTGGAGGGGGACCTGCTGGACCACATCACCCCGGGACTGGCACTAGGAGCCATGGCAGGGCCGGATGGCTCGGTGGTTTCCACGCCTGCGCATCCTGCCCACATGGCGGGCATGAACCACATGCACCAGGCAGCCATCAACATGGCTCATGCCCACGGGCTACCACCACACATGGGCATGAGCGACGTGGACGCCGATCCAAGGGACTTGGAAGCCTTCGCAGAGAGGTTTAAGCAAAGACGGATCAAACTCGGGGTTACCCAGGCGGATGTAGGGTCAGCTTTAGCCAGCCTGAAGATTCCTGGGGTGGGCTCCCTCAGCCAAAGCACCATCTGCCGATTCGAGTCCCTCACGCTCTCTCACAACAACATGATTGCTTTGAAGCCCATCCTGCAAGCGTGGCTAGAAGAAGCCGAGAAATCACACAGGGAGAAACTTAATAAACCCGAGTTGTTCAACGGCGCGGAGAAAAAGAGGAAGCGCACGTCGATAGCCGCACCGGAGAAGAGATCACTGGAGGCCTATTTTGCCATTCAGCCTCGTCCATCCTCGGAGAAAATCGCAGCAATCGCAGAGAAGCTGGACCTCAAAAAGAACGTGGTGCGGGTCTGGTTTTGCAACCAGCGACAGAAACAGAAACGAATGAAATACTCTGCATGCGTCTAAAACAAAAAACAAAAACAAAAAAAACAAAAATCGCTTTAAACCACCACCCACGAAAAGACTTGGAACTGTTTAGAGACGATTTGTATCATATTTCCTATCTCACACCTTTTTTTCAATCATCGATGACTTTGTGCTTTGAACTTCGAAAAATTCCTTAAAAATTGAAAAACACACTGACTGAAAAAAAAAACTCGAAAACACCCCACAGTCACGTCTTTTAACTCGCTGAGAGGGGAGAGATGTGGAGTCAAGTAAAGCATCGTTTGACAGAGCAAGTAAGAACACTGTTTCCACACTTACTATGCTTCACCTTTTTAATGTCAACGCAGTCTGATTTACAGGACTTTAATTTTTACTTATGATTAATTTCAAATGAGGACTAGAGTTTGCATTGGCAGAAATACTCTCCATAGCCACCCACCCACCCCCACCCCCCCAAAATGAAAAATAGCGTTGTTATTTACACACAGCGGGGCTAGTTTAACTCAAAGCACTTGGTTGGTGACTATTTATATATTTTTGGCTTATAGGATAAGCTACATTTTTCCCTCCGAGTTCATGAGGATGCAGTCTGACATTTATTCAGGGTCCATGAGGGGGGATTATTAAGAGGACAACACACTACTTGGTCTTGAAAGCTAATATTAGATTACTGCCAAATAACCCTTCTGTAAATTAATAATTGTCACACACTTCATTTTGTGTCTAAATGTGTAATTAATTCCACTTATTTTGTTACCATGTGTGATCAAAAAGTCAGGGATCTATTTTCAAGATACCCCGGGGTTTGGACTATAAAGGTAGGGTTTGTTTTATTATCAGGCCTCAGTATGTGGAGAAATCGAAATAGTGATTCACTTGTAAGGATTTCACAGATTTTCGCAATTCAGAAAAAAATATATATGATTTTTTTTTTTTTTTCTTTTTTTTTTTTTGCCGGCTGCAATAAGTTTACAATCCAGCGTGGGCCGGCATCTTATGAACTATTTATTGAGTGAGGTCATGTTTACTTCATTATATATTTATTGGGATTCCCCCCCTTCCTCCTTTTTGCTTGAGAAAAATCAAATTATGACAGCTAAGTTAAGCGTGTTGTTCTGGTTTTAAAAAGGGAAAACGACTGTGAGACATGCAGTCACAAAATTTTAATAACATTTGAGATGGTACAATCGAGATATATATGAGATAGTATTCTCTTTTTAAATTATTTTATGTATGTTTTCTGCTATTTATTTGTATAAATATACGCGCATCATTATGGAGTCGTTGCTTGTTAAAAATCACCTTGTTTAAGTAATGTTTTTTCTTGAAGAGAAAAGAAAACAGCTTCATTGAAGTATACGTGTACAATGTAAATATTTCATTGGAACCAGTCGATGCACATAAATATATCCGTACAGGTTTTTGCTGTATTGCTGTTTTAGCTGAGGTAACTTATTTCTGTAATGTATGTTGCTTTTTTTGGGTTCCTGGTTAAATTATTCTATTAATTTATTACATCCATGTAATTTTAATTTATTTAATTATTGAACTGCAATATGTGTTTCATTAAAGAAAAAAAAACTTTTAACATTTAATCGGACCTTCTTCCATGACTACACTGTGTAATGTGGCTCATCCAGACATATTAATATTCTTTTATTTATGCATCTGTTTATTTATTGATGAGGAGGATGGAAACGGTTTAGCTGTGGGGCTGCACAGCTTTTAACAGTTTGCGGGTTCTTTAAGCTTATTTGACTACAGATATTGGCGATTTCTTTCCAAACGTAACGTCACCAAAAGGTGTCAGGTTTGATCTTAGAAACAGTGTCACAGTGCCCATGAGCAAGACACCACCTTTAACCCAACCCCCGCCTTATACCCAATCTGTTCTCCGACTGCATGGTTAATATAACAGATGAATAACTAAACTGAAAATGTAAAATGTATTTTTTATTTATTTTTTTTTTATTTTTTGGCTTAACATCGTCCTCCTCCAGGCCTCATCATGCAGCAGGCCTTACAGGAAGCCCCCTCCCCCCTTCTCGATTCCATCAATGTTAAAGACACACGTGGCTCCTCCACTGACTTGCTGCCAGCTTATGCAGCTCACTGTTGCCTTACCTGAGAGCAAATGCTAATATTCTATTAGAGTCTAATCAGGGGGTCTATGGAGAGCTGGATGGGTCCCTGGAGCTCAGACTTGCCAGATGTCAGCCCGCCAGAAAAACAGCTCGCCTGCCAACGTGCCCGTCTCTATTTAAATACACACTCAAACACGCTTCCTTCAGTGCATGCGGGCACACACAAGGCTTTGATGCAAAACCTTTGCTTCGAAGTTTAGATATGAGGAAGAGGGTAACAAAAAAAATAAGAGAGGGAAAGAAAGAGGGGAGCTTTTTGAATGTCATGTCCACAGAAGGGTTGCTGTTTGTGGGCTTGTGGACTGACTGGCTGGCTGGCTGACTAGCTTGGCTTGGCTTGGCTTGTTGAGCGCTGAGCAAGCGTTTCAGCACCATGGACAGACACCTGAGAGGCTGCACGAGCCAAACATTAGCATTTCTGAAACCTGTCCTCCACCTTTACACTGATTATTTACAGCACCTGGAATACATTTGCATGGGATTACTGCTGGATAATTTCAAATTGATTGTAAGAGTAGAATTCAGCAGGTTGTTTTTGCAGCATTTGTTATAAAAAAAATCAACAATCAACAATCAACAGGAAGTTTTCACGTTGAAAAAAGCTGTGTGAAGAAATTTGAAATTTTTAGAAGCACTGAAATATTTTAATGCACGTCCAAAAGTGTCCTAAAAGTGTCACGTGACTAGAAAATCTAAACATTTTTTAAAAATATTTTTTATTATGATTTATAAATTAATTAAACGTGACGCACGCACCCTTCCTTTAATATTTATCCAACTAAAAAACCTCACATAGAAAAGACTCCAGATCCATAAACCAAACATCTTCAACCGCCATCCTCGTGACAAATTAAGAGTATCAAAACGAGCCTTATTAATGAGACAGCGATGATGGTTCATCAATTAAAAGATGCTCCTGGTGAGTGCTTCTAATTTCCCCTAAATGAGCCATTCACTTAATACGTTAATAAGAGCGAATTATTAAATTACACATCGAATTATGAAAACCAGATAATTATGAAGAGCGAGTTAAGTAGTCATTAGCTATCCCTGTTAATTACCGCTGGTCAGGGAGGGCTGCCGAGTGAGTGTCTCATCGGGAATTGAAATTAACTTTATGCAGTGAGGCTTTCGCTGCCTGCTTGACAACCCGGAGCAGACAGACAGACGGGCAGACAGACAGACAGACAGACAGACAGACAGACAGACAGACAGACAGCTTCTCAACCAGACTGCCCTGCTTCACATATTGGGAGAAAATCGATCTGGATTCTTTGATAGCGAATCAATGTGGCCCCTGCACTGAAAACACACACACAAACACAGACACAGACACACACACACAGCAAAAAGGCCTCAGCAGCAGCACAATGAAGAAAAATCGACGCTGTTTTTTTTAACATTTATATTTATATATATCAATAAATATGTGAAACAGTTTTCCTTAAAGCCACACACACACACACACATGCCCGCATCATGTGCTTCCATACATTGAGTCGCACATACAGAACGACACTGTGGGAGCTTTTCTACAAAACGAAAAGGGCAGCGCTGTTTCCTTTTGTTATAATTACGCCCTCTGTTTTATTTTTCTCTTTCCCCTGAACATTTCCCCCCCTTTCACAGGGATACTGATGAAAATTTAATGAGGCCAGGGACTGTCGGAGCTCCGCCTGGGGACCTGAGAGTAGAATATTTTAACTGTACATTTACGCCAAGTGTCTGCCTTCAAAGACGCGACTGCTCTCGAATTAGACGAACTGTGAGCCATAAATTGAACGCGCTGCACACTGTATAACCCCTTTATTTATCATGTGTTGGCTTCCTGTTTTTTTTTTTTTGCACAGCCCCCAAAAAATATATAAATAAAAAAATAAATATTGTGCAACACCCAGTCAGCTGGCTTGCTTTGGATGTTAAGCGGCAATCGCCATTTGATATTGTCGCCAATCAGTTGTCGTTGATGCAATATTAATCAGCTGTCAATAGTCATTAGTTTGTTAAGTGTTTTCCAGAAACTAATCGATGACGCAGCGTTGGATGGCTAGAAGGATTTTGGTGGGATACTTTTTGATCCAGGATGGCATGCAAAGGAGGGGAAGCCACACTGGATCTGCCAATGAAATAGCTCCATCTCTCTCTCTCTCTCTCTCTCTCGCTCGCTCGCTCGCTCTATCTAATATAATCGCACGCGCACACACGTAACCGGCCACGCGCGCACTCATAAACAGGCGAGTTGATGCCAGAGGTTAGGCACGCGCTCTGTTCAAACACACAAGGCCTATCTTCCATTTTTTTTTTTAACCAACGGAGAACATTTAAAAACACTCGCTTTTTCATACAGTTTGAATCGTTAATGATACCACAAAGAGAGTTACTGTGTTGTTGTTCTTCACGTGCTTTAATAGAGGATAAATCCACACGAGTAAAGTTTGAACCGGAACTGGGAAAATAAAAGTTTTTAAGACAAGTTTACAGGAAGCTGAAATTATACTATTATATTTAACCACGAGAAATATCTCTCTCTATATGCGATTTGATAGTAAAATAAATACACATTACTGGTCAGAAATAAAACTTATTGATGCTTTTAAGTGAAAAACAAACAAACAAAAAAAAAAAACACCAGTTTTAGGAGAAGCACTGCTTTAACCTTTACTTTGAAATGTAGATGTGCTGCAAACATTGGATACTGTCCAGACATGCGTAGACAAGAATTCATCCCTTATTAAAAATGTATGAGATCTTTGTTTTCATTTTGAGTTCTGCTATTTCACATGGCACGTTTCTTTATTTTTCTAATACAAGACATAAGAAGGAGATTTTCCAGGTGACTGTTTGCCAAATCAAAACTTTAAGATACCAATAAATTATGATTTACTGAAATTTTCATCACAAATCAGAAAAACAAACAAACTAGGCTTTGCTTTAATTTAATGCCATTGGAAACGTTCACAGCCTTCATAACTAAAATAGCTCAGGGGCGTGATTAGAGGGTGGCTGCTGAGAGGCCACAGTCACCCCTGACATGTGGCTGCTACCAAAATAATGATTTGGATGCAAAACCAAGTTTCTACCTTTTCCCCAGAGCTTTTTAAAATTTCTCTTATTAATGGAATCATAAAGTTTTCTCTAATTTCTATAAGACAGAATTATAACTCTGTATTTTTCTTACAGTTGGTGCCATTTTGTGGATTTTTATTTTTGAGTCTAAATGAATATTCAAATGATTTTGCTTGAGGGAGAATATTGTCTACACTCCAGACTAGACTGTTGTGGCTATTTCCAACATGGAGCATGTTTTAGAATTTGTGTGTGTTCAGTAAATTTAGCAATTTGGGCGCCAGTGGGGTTTATCAATATAGATAATAGTAAATAATTCAATAAAAGGTTCAGTCCAGAGGTATCATCCAAATATGCGCTGGGGCCCATTGTGCTGCAAATTTAAATGAGATATCTCTTTACGTTGTGGCAAATAAAACTGACCTCTTACTCTGCCACCGATGTCATTAATTTGCAATACTTTTTCTTACAGCTAGGGGAGTGTGGCACGGTTACATGTAAGCAAGAGGAAGACATGCCCTTTAAGGATAAAATGACTGCCCTTGAAAACAAAGAATTCAGTCAGATGACGTCTCCAGACGTCTCACATGAATAAACAAGAAGGCCAGTTGAGTTCATAAAAGTGACCAGCATCTCTGCATAATTGATTTTTAACTTAAGCTGTTTCTGCGCTTACTGTAGCTCAATGGATAAAACCATTTCAATGCTGTACCGGCAGTACATTATTCAGAAAGGGTAAGATGATCACCTTTACACGAGGACCAAATGCTCATCAAAATAAAATTAAATAACTTTGGTGATTTAATCACAATTTCCATTTCTTTTTCTTACTGTAAACAATCCTTCCTAATTTGCAATAGATGTGATCAAGCTTTTTTAATTGATAAAGAAACACTATTAATGAACACTGAATGACTTAAAAGAAGTCCTTACATAATCTCCAGGATCATCTTAATAATAATAATAATAATAATAATAATGTTTTAAACAGGTTTCAGTTATCGTCACCTTCTGGTAAATGTCAAAACAGTGCACATACTGTTCAACAACTTTATATCACATAATGCTTTAAAGCTCAAACCTGCAGTGTCACAGAAACATGTTGTGATATTGTGAACATACACCCTGAAGACATACGTTTAAATTTATTGTGTTTCACAAATTATACAATTAAACTATCTTATGAAGTGCTTAGCACAAAATTCAATTCAACTACATATTTGTGTGAACATACTACAACCATACTGTGTCAAAATATTATATATATACATGTTAAAGACTGCCGTCATGGCATTTTACATTGAAAAAGAAAAAGACTGATAAAAGGTGCAAAAAGCACAACCCTCATCAAAGTGCCCTGTCTGCAGCACTATACCATCATTCAGTCATAAATAGAGGATATTCAATGTGAATGCAGACTATGTGTAACTGGTGGGTCAAATCAGTGGTTCAGACATGGACAAACATCAGGACCTTTGGCATTCGAATGGCATATTTCAATCTGCAGATTCCTCATGATGTGTGTGAATATATAAGCTGTTAACTAAATGTGTTCATCATTTAATTCACTCACAACATGTGTACTCACTTATACATTATGACCTAATGTGTAAATTAACGGCATCAAAGTGCCTTCAGCCATCAAATATTTAACAGCGTCGGATGGGTATACACGTTTATGAACAGCCAGGTCTCCTCGTTGCATTCCCCTTTCACCTGATCCTCCTTTTTTTTACCATCCGATGTTAGACCCACTCGTTCTCAGAGGCTGTTTTGGTGTTCCGAATGAGTAAGTTGTAGACCTCATAGAGATTGGGCCTTAATGAGAAGGTGGTAGAGGTGTCTAGTGGATGTGTGTTCATTGGGCTTTGACAGCCGTGCTCTGTTGCAGATCTATTAATCATACCCACAAGGAGTGCTTGTCTCTCCCTCTCTCTCCCTCTCTCTCCCTCTCTCTCCCTCACTCACTCTCTCAGTTTTCAGTTTATACAGAACAGAATCATTTACATAAAGTCCTTAAGGCAAATAACTGTTGGGGGCTCTAATTTATATCTGATCGAAAATTAGCCGTCATTATGCGCACCATTAGCTGCGTCTTTAATGTGCTTCTAAGCACCATTTGTCAAGCAGCTTGTTAATATCCTTCAAGTCTTTAAAGTTGAGAGCTCATTAAAGACTGCTGTGCCTGCTCTTGACGCTATTTCATAAAATTCTGTGGGAAGGGACAGAAGATTTTAAAGTTGTTTTTTTTTTTTGTTTGTTTTTTTTGCATTGTCATTGTCCAAAAGGAAGGAAGAAAAAAAATCAGCAGCTGATGTACTGTATGTGCAACATGCTTGCTTCATGTATGATTAGACACCGAGAGACAAAACGCACAGTTTTAGCGTGGGAAAACGCATTAAACTAAATAAATTTAGCCAAAACTATCAGTTGACTATCGTCTAATGAAACAATATGAAACATCTATAAATACTGATACTTGTAAAGAAAACCAGTTCTCTTCTGATTTGTAAGATTTTGAAGGAAAAACAAATTATTTTGAAAAGCACACATCAGATACGCAAATAAACCCCTGCATGTAAATCCTGCACTGGGAAGTTGTCTTGCCCACAGCCCATAACAGGGGACCCTCTCAGGCCCAATCTTTGCCTATGGGTAATGGGAGTTATGCTGCTTTATTATTGGTTAAAACTCCAGTGTCCTTAGTCTTTTTTTTTTCTCCAGTATAACAGATTCCTCCAGGCTAAAGCAATAAAGAGAGTAATTAGAATGCTAAAGACAGATGTAAATAAAGGGAATGAGACAGTGGTGAGGGATGAGGCGTCTAGGTCACACACTCTCATCAAAAACCCAGTTGGTAGCAAATGACACAACGTTCAGTGCCAGAGGCCTGGGGCTACGACTGCAAACCAGAGGACATAATGGACTAAATTATGGCCTCAATGGCTATGCATCTCAAAGCACCAATAAGGACACACACACACACACACGCACGCCTGCATGCACACACACAGAATCTCATACGCCAAACACAGATCTACTGTATGATGGGATCTAAAGCATTACGTAATGTATGCACATTCTACGGCACACCGTACCAAAACAATAAGCTATTATTAAGCAGCGTGATTCGGTAGTTACACCCACCTAGAAACAGTGTTAACCGACTGCCTTTTGATGCTCCCCGTTGATATTTCATTGATGTTATCACTCTTGAAGCTTTTGTCCAGTATTTTAGGAGTACTTTCTGTTAAATCAATACCCAGTTTTTATTCTGGCATAGTCTGAGGCTTTCACAAGTACCTCATTTATTCATTATTTATTTATCAAGATAAATAGAATTTGTTTTTAAAAAAAAAAAATGTCAAAAATCAGATGAATCTTACTGGATCAGATTTATGTTGGATGAATCAGACGAGCTGTGTCAGTGAGTGAGTGGAGGCAGATCCCAGCAAACATCACAACACTAAACACTATACACTTGAGAGTACACGCATGAAGAGGGGGTTGGGCTAATTAAAATATTTGCATTATTAAAAATACATTAACTACTAGAATGCCATCGTCTTTAACAACATGAGACATTAATAAATTAGCCAACTTTTAGTGATGAAATAAATCCTTCTTTACACTGGGCTTCAAGGGGAATTCCTAAGAGTCACAGACACAAGAATCAGGCAAAGCAGCAAGAATGATTCAATTATAATCATTTATTACTGAATTTATGATTTAATGAATCTGGTCAATGGATCTTTTTGTATTTTTATTTCTTGCCATGCCTAAAAAAAAGATCTAACATCCCTGTTACTATCCGTCCATTTTGGATGTGTGCTCTGTGAAACACTGTCTTGTATCAGGTGTAATGTACGATAACTGTTGTATGTTGGGGATGATGATTTCAGGAAAGAAAGAAAAAACAGCGACTCATCAAGGTATACAAAGGAAATTTTTAAAAAAGTCTGTAGTTGGTGAGAGGAGAGCTCGAGAGTTTTACAGTCCAGAAACCGAGACTATAGAGGACAAAAATCACATATACTCTGTATCCCATTAAACTGTTTTACACACTTTGGGTGTCGCCTTGTTAATGAGGCGCTCTATAAGTTTCCCAGGCTTCCCACACTGTTCATCTCGCTTTAATGTTCCTCAGTTTGTGTGAGCCACAAATCACTACACTACACTCTGCACATTATGCAAAATCCCATACTGTACATGGATGTAGTGTAGCGTGGGATATCAATGTTCTGTTTTTATGATGCACTTCAATAACGGATGGTCATAATTGCTGTTGACAAATCAGTGTATTTTATGAAATTGATGAAAAAATGTGTAATAATTGCCATAAAACAGTCACAAGTGACTTTACCGCAACCAGAGATATTACATGGGCACATCCAACCTGATGTATTGGGTTTACAACAATAGTAAGTGTTTAAACAATTTAGGCAGAGTAATAGAGAAAAAACATGTTACAACAAATGAATGAATTCACATTTTTAAGATAAAAGTAACAAACGTAAATAACAATGAAACATAAGTTAGATAACAGTGGCACAGATAATTATATAATAAACAGCCCTGTCTATCTTTCCCAGCCTCACGTTTAAGAATTTGCTGGATCATTGGTGTGTACTAAATCTATAACTGCAACATTTCTGACAGCACTCAAAGGCAGCCTTTAATGGCCTTATCCTGGGTACAGATTGTTAGCTGCCAATCATGCTGGAAAAGAGCCATCAGACAAATTTCAGCCAGACATTCCCATCGAAGGACTGCGACCAAAAAGCCACAGACTTCATGCAAATATGGAGAGTGTGTAGAAAGAAGAGTTTCCTGCACAGACTTTCTTTATTTCACTGAAATGATCACACATAATATGACAATGTACGAGAACATCTTTCAGAAAAGCTCAACATATTACTGCTTGACCATCAAGTCCACATTGCAGGCAGTATGTCAACTTCTCTAATGAAATGAGAGCTATATAGCATTTTTATTGCCTAGGACAAAAGTTACATGATCTTGCCATGCAAATACTTTCGCTGAAATAATGTCTCAGCAAAGCGAGTTGATGCCACCCACTATATTAGATTACACTGTGCTGTTGAAATGTGTGCTTCGGAGGTGCCTTTGCAAAAGGTTGATTACTTTGGATATATTTCACCTGCCGCTCTGGGCTATTATTGCTTGAGATACAGACTATAGTCAGAGCCCTGATGGAGCGATCCTGAATGGTCAACGTCCCTGTTAAAACCATATAAGGTGATTCAATGCGAACATAAAGAAATGTTAACGATCGTCAAAGACCTTTGTGTTGGATGGCTTTCCTTCCAGTTTCTCTCTCTTTCCCACTCTCTGCTGTCCTTTCTATTTCCCTCTCACTTTCTGAGAGCACCGAAAGTGTGAGCATGTGCAGATTGTGTTTTCCTCCAAAGAACATTTGGAGGAAAATAATAAATCTGATATTGACTAAAAGAATAAGAATCATCCACAAAAAAATAATCCTGTTACCGAATCCTCCCCCCCAAAATATATTCCATCAGCATGTTTCTTTAAAACTGCTAATATTGACAGCGAGCTTTTCCGGGGAGATGCCTGTGTATCTCAGTGGCTGTGCTGTGAAATGTGGCAGACAGACATAGTTTCTGACCTCTATATAGCAGTGTGGAAGGACCTCAACAGCTGTAAACAACACTGCAATCAGTGTCCCATCTGCTCCCATGTCCCACTTGTGTGGATGCCTTTTTGCCATTTCTTTCACCCTCTGCCAAGTGGCTGCCTCAGGACATCTAACCCAGAGAAAAGAGCTCATTTACCCAAGGAGGAAAGAAGCAAACTAGATTTCTGAGTGTGTTTTCTAACAGGAAAACTTGGTTGTGGCAGAATTCGAGGGATCATAATATGCAAAATGTAACGTTTTTCAACAAAAACAGCAGTTCATCAAACTGCACAAACACCATATCTGTGATGAATTAACTTTAAAACAATCAGTGATCAACTCAAAATCGAGCAGCAGCTGTCAAAGCAGCTTTTATGTGTTGATTTAACCTCTATTAACCCCTGTTCAGGCTCATGATGCTTAGCAGGGATTAAATGAAGTGGCCACTTGAGCTACACCCACTCCAAAAAGGTAAGTGGTGTGTTTGTACAAGCAATAAAAAGCCACTCAGTGAATCTTCAATTTAACTATCACTGGTCATGGGCCCCCATTTTGTTTCTTTTGCACACAAGTATTCAGGAAATATGATACACGTTCCTGACACCGGTATCAAACTAGTCCACTGATATACTGTTGGTGGAAAAAAAGTGCAGCAATGAGCCACTGAGACAGCAAGCAAACGTTTGATGCAAAAAAAATCTAATTTGCAAATGTTTTATAGGGAAGGAAATTAATTTATCAACTCAATTTGGTCTTTAAAGATCTATCTTATAGCAATGATGTAACTTTTGTACCATTAAACATTTAATAAAACTACAGTGACTTCTAATCAGATGAACAGTGTCTCTGTCATTCCCACTCTGCACCCCATGTGCCTGTTCTTGTACTATGTAACTTTGCTCTGGATACTTCTCCTGCAAGAAGTGTCCTCTGGATGCTCTGCTTCAATGCTCAGATTAACTGCTGTTAGCTAAAGTTAGCATTTTTAGTTAGCTGAACAGCATTGCAGAGGATGCTGACAGAGGACGCAAACAAAACAAAAACAAAAACAAACAAACAAAAAAAAAAGGGTGGAAAGAGAAAGAGGGAAAGACAGACTGAGCGAGAGGCCGTGAGACAAGAGTAAATCTGGACTGGCTTTTAGTCGAGCTGGGCTTCCCACTGTTGGCCTGCCGCTAAATCTTGTTTTATTGCACTTGCTTGGTGTTGGAGTTGGTGTTGGTGGAGTTTTCAGTCATAAGGTAATCATAACAAATGTACAATTGTCCATATTTATGACAGTGGTATTTTACTTTGAAACTGGGGGCAAAACCTTGATGCCAAAGTTAGTCCACCAAGTTACTTAGGCTTTTGGAGGATAGATGTTTTTGTTGTTGGCAAGCCATTCACAGCAGAGTTAAGAGAGAAGCTTTAGCATTGATTAAAGAAAGAGAAGCTCACACTTGGACCAGTTGATCAGATTATGGCCTGGCAAAAGAGATGCTGAGGGGTTAGTTAAATATATACTTAATATGAATACATATAATATGAATTAGTCAGATGATTAAATAATTGGACACAAAAAATAACAATCAACAACAACAAAAATGAAGTTGGGTTTTGTCTTACAGAGCTATCTGGACAAACTGCTTTATAATAACCCATTCATTACTGCCCCTCTATTGAGTGAATATTGACCATAGGTAGCCAGTTAAATTAGGTCCAAGTTTAAATTAATATGGGTGTTGCATTGTCGGCTAAGCGTCTCAGGTAACGCAGCCACAACACGTTGTATGGTTTGTGTGGTAAATATGTATGATGATGAAGATGTTCAAGAATACACACTGCCCTTGTGAGCTTGATGCAGAGAGGTCATTGTGCCTCAATCAGTCCATGTTTCTCTGTTCTCCAAATAATTGCCTCATGTTTCTATAATGAAAGTATAACATCTTTACAAGCTCTTTATTCAGGGGTGGGCTAAGGCAAACTTTGTATTCTGTATGCATAATCCATGTATAAATATGCCCCACACCGGAGCCTTGTGTGTTATTTGATTTGAGTGGGGGTCAGAGCCACTTGTATTCCTGTGGGTGGGATTGTGGAATTGCAGGAGATTTGATTGGAGCATTATCCCTACATGAGAGCCCTCCAGAACTCCTATCTGTTGTTCCCCCTACTCATTTACTTTATCAGTGCACTGCTGTAATATACATAATTCAGACAACCGGGGAATGTCTTTGGGCTCCGAACCACCTGCTGGCTTTTATTAGCTAATTAATGGTGATTTATCAGAGCTGCTAATTTGAGTGGGGCCGCTTGCCTTCAGGAGTCTCAGAACACCGTATGAATTCTGATGGTAATTATGCTTATTTGATGGGCAGTTTGCTAAAACAAAAAGTTCTGTCTTTTCTGCCCCACAGGGATGGAATTTCTGTTCTTACGAAAGACGACCTTGTGTGATTTTTTTTTTTCTGTCTCATTAAGGTCTCACACACAGTTCATTTTAATACTTAAATTCAAAACAGCTTTTTTACCTTTTTACCTGTAGATGTGTGTCCTTGGGAAGGTCTTTTTTGATGTCCTTATGTTTCAAGTATATTTACTGTTCAAGGACCACAAATCCATCTTTGGTTTGAGACTGGATATTTGGGCAGCCTTAAAGAAGAGTATTAATATGAATTCTGCTTATGTGTTTAAAAAAATATGACAAACATTTTACGATACAGCTCAGGTTTTAACATTTACTTAGTTTTGTTTGTTGTTGATACAAACCTGTGTTAAAAGTTAAAATAAAATACTGCCTCAATGAATGCAGTGTGCAGAAAAAAAAATGTTAATACGATTATTATAATCTGGGAGGCAATTTCAGGGTTTATTTCCCTGAAAACACAGACTTGTATTTCTTCTTGTGGGTGACAGGTGACTGACAGTAAGCAAAGAATAACTGTGCATGCAATGATTTGCAAACAAAGGTTCTACAGTATGTGGTAATGGACTGTCAAGCATGTAATTGTCAAGTTTGCTGGTCATGTCAAGCAAAATAAATGGCAAAAACTTTTGTCAGGAGCTTGTTGAAATAAATTTTATATAGATAAACTGGGAATTTGTTTTTACCATGAAACACATGAAAGGTCCTCTGTAGAGCCAGTGTTTCATATGTCCGTGCTGGGCTACTGTAGAAACATGGCTGTTCAACAAGCCTGTGGAAGTGGCCCATGAAAGCTACCTGTAGTGTCTTTAGATTTAAGACTCATTTAAGACTCATTCTAAAGGTAAGATAAACACAGTTATGTATATTATATTCAATTTCTGCCATATTTTATAAATAGAGCCCCCTATATCTTACACACAGGACCTTTAAGAAATCTTTAACTTATATTAGGTAGATGATATAAGAGAAAGATGGAAGTGAAGAGTGACAGATATAAGTATTGGGAAAGGTAAGTAAATATCACCAAACTGTCCCTTGAGTAATTTGCTGACTCATGTTTTACTTTGTAAACATCTTGAACAAGTGTGTCTGTTTTGCTTACATAACATGATTTCTTTGGGCTACCAACACAAGACAAGCTGCTGTCTCTGTGAGCTCACACACTGTCTGTGGGTTACAAGCTCAACTCTTTATTGCACAAGAGACAGGTTTCATACTCCAACCTTTCAGAGGGCTTGAAGGACTGCAGGGCCTGGCCTTCTCCCAAGCAGGGCAATTAAGTGGTCACATTTTTACTATATTGAACTTATTGAACTGTAAATCAAAAAAAGCTGTTTTATTTGTTTGTGTCTGGACTGAATAGGACATAACAATTTGAGTACAAAGTACCTTGTAACATAACAAGACTAAGAGTCTACAACAATTCTAGAGGCGTCAGGAAGACTGTACTCGGGCACGTTTGAGCTAAACATTAATGGCTGCATGCCAGTATGCTATCAGTGATAATGCTAGCATGCTGATGCTCAGCAGGTGTGGTCTCAATCTTAGTTTAGTGTAATGGAAGCTAACATGTTGTTAGTACTGGACAAAATGAAAATCTGACCCTGTGATGGTGCTAAAGGAACCGATTCCATAGAAATCCTCTGGGAACTATAAATTTCTATCAATAAATTGCTGGAATATTAGTAACATCGTGGACAGACCATGGTTAAAAATTAAGGTGTGGAGGGCCAGTTTGGAAAAGCTGCAGGTTTAATGATACAGACTACACATTACATATAAATGTTTACAATGGAAAATGACAAATTATGTGAACTTAAATCAGAATTTCAGTCCATAAAATTTGCCTTGACACAGACGAGGTTAAAATATTTTATCCAAAATGAACTATTCTTTTCTAGAGAACGCCTCCTTCATCTTGTATGGTTCAAAACATTTGACAAGGCCTTGTCATATCAACAAAGATCCGATATGTAAGGTACGGTCGATTGATGTTTTCTGCCCCCTGCATGCGTATCCTTGGGGAAACGCTGTAGATCTCTCCCTTTGCCAAAGCAGGTTAAATCCCAAAAGGCACATGGAAGTATAGAAGTATAAAACACTGTGTCAAGTTATTTGGCATGCCTGAAATTAAAATGTGGAAGCAAAAAAAAAAAAAAAAAAGAACCGGCGTTAAGATGTGTCTGCCAGCAAACACCTTATCCTGATCTTTTCATCCCAATTCAAATAAAATTCAAAACAGCAGGTAAATGGTAATATCACACAAGCAAGTAGCTGTGCCTCCAGCAACGTGCACCATTAAAAGAGTTTGCCGCGCAAGGTGCTGCAGCTCTCTCTGCACAAACTGAAGTGTTTACTCAGTGGGAATTGAACAGGAATACTGAAAACACACTTTAATGTCGAAAACCTCCCCACACCCTCTCAGCACATGGGTTTCCAAGACAACACACATGTAAAAGTTACCCTATTATGTGTCTGTCATGGTGTTATGGTGCTATGATTTGTACATACATGTGACATATGACATCAAAGCACAATTACACTCCGGTGACATCCAAGTTCAATTCATAACCAGGGGTGGATCTTTAGTGTGAAGACCAAATAACTCCTGTTGATTGTATTCATTTGACACAGCTTGGAGAGTCAATAAAGATGCCAGTCAAGATCTCTACATCAAAAGGTGGGATATGTCTATGTAATTCCAGCAATGACCCAGAGAGGTCACAGTATGCGTGTTTGTGTGTCTCTCCCTGTTTGTGTGTACACAATGGACCTCTGGTGGAGACAGGCCACCTCGGCCCCTCTGGGGAGAGAACCTTCAGTAGAAAAACACACTATTCACAGGGACCTCAGCAATTGTACCACGAGGAGAAAAGGACCACTCCTTCCCCCTTCAACACAACACACACACACACACACACACACACACACACACAGACATACTCAAAACTGAGACTAGGTTTGATGGGGAAATGGAAATAAGCGCCTCTGTGCCCATGAATGCTATCATTTCATTCCTCTACTCCAAATGCTCCAGGGATCTCTGAGAAGGAGTAGGAGCAATAAGTTCACTTTGCTGAATTAATGCTGTAATTCTTTATCAGGAGAGCCTTGGCATTACCTTGAACCGGGCTGGTTTTATGTAAAATGGTTTCAAGCCTATTTTTTTTTTTTTTTTTTTTTAAATGATGGTCCTAATTTGTTGGCTCACTTTAAATTATTAATCTCTTTTATATTCAAGTAGTTATTACGTGTCATAACTATGTATCTATGGGGTGAGATTTAATAGCATCTGCTGGACCTTAGGAAAGGACCCAGTGCAGAAATGCTATTAAATATTGATAATTAGCTAAATATTTGCCTTGGCACCTGCTTTAAGCCACCGTGTTAATTGGCATGGGAACAGCTGGAGTGGTCACTGAAGACGCACAATGAGATGCTTGCACAAAAATTCAGTGGCGAACAAATCAATTAGAAAAGAAAGACGAAACTGTGGCATCAGAGGATCAGACGGGTGGCTGCTAACATCTGAATGTTGTCACATTAAAGTTTTGTCTGTACTTCTGAGTATCAAAAACTGGCAACGAATTGCTTGCTCAGATTTGGTATTCTTATTTGATAAGAGATTCTGATTTAAATCATTGATTGCCAAATTTATATTGCATTTTTAAAGCCAAACTTTTGATATGTTTTGTCTTCTTTTGTGAAATGAACAAAGAGTTTTGCAGAAAAACACATTTATATTTCTTCAAGTAGCGAACAAAGTATTATTTTTGCATCAGTTCTACACAGTTTGGTGTCATAACGATATATCTATGACATTTTGTATAAACAAAGAGAACAACAATAGCCTAGCTTACAAGGAGCCGATTACAGGACACAACTGTGCTCAGGATTTTCTGCATCATTCACTCTTGATATACTGAAAATTACAGGTCAAACATAAAAACGTGCTATGTTTGAACTGTAATTTGAATTTGGAATAAAAAGTGACAGCCCTAGTCTGGATGATATCGTAAAAAAGGTTACTTTGATGTTTATTGTCGCTTCAAGGAGCTAAGCATGCCAAAAGAGACATGGCAGTCCATGTAAATGTCATACAAAGAGACTTCTGTAGAGATGGTGACCGTATACACAACAGAAGAACGACAGAGTCAGCGCTATGCATCCATCCATCAGTCAGCCCGTCAGACATACCACTGAACCATCTGCCAGCCTCCCCCCATCCCTGGCTGAACCCCCACAGTCACCAGCCAGGAGGAGGCTCTCTCCCGGGGCCTGATGTGCTAATGTGAACCTTTGTGGTGCTGAGCTAAGTGGATAGCTAGGTGGGTGAACTGTGTCTGTAGCTTAGCTGTGGCGTGCTGCTGAGATACCACAAAGTAAAAAAAAAAAATAAATCAGATAAATCAGGCTTTAATTCATCTTGTATCGGATAACAAATAATTCCTGTGTGTATCATTACGGTGATGTATCTGTTCATTTAATATGACAAAAAGATTCAGGGAATATCATTAAAGCTAATATATTTTTTAAAAAATATTAATTTGACTGGGTTTTTTTTTGGAAAACCTTTTGTGCAAACCTGAATCTGAAACCCTGCAACAGTGCTCTGCATGGCGTCCTCTGCAAAATTCAATTGGACATAATGTTGCACTGCAATCTATTCATTTGAGGCGCCCAGTGAGGCAGCCAGTGGGAGTGTATTGATTGGAGTGTGTCATGTGTGGAAGCGAGAGAGGGGTGGCCACAGTTTTTTGCTTAATGGACTGAAATAAAAGAGGCGGGAATGGGCTTTAATTAGGGAACAGTGGCAGGGGCAGCTAGTTTCCCCTCCCAGCAGTTACCCTGCTCCCCCTCTGCACAACACACTCATGCATTTTCACGTGTAGATGCTCACACACACAATTCCACCAACAGTGCATTCACACATACGACAACAAATGTCCACACTTGCAGTCTATCACCCATACACACACACACACACAAACACTAACACACACACACTGAGACACACAGGAGGAGGGCAGAGGAGAATGGAGGGGGTGATGGAGGAAAGGATGAAAAAAAAGAGAGGGAGTGCTGAGTTCCCGGGGTCTCAGCTGCTGCTAGGGTGCTGCCTGCTCCTCGCAATGAGTTGCAACTGTCAGTTTATTTTATCTCAGGCTTTTCATCATCGCACAGAGCCTGGTTGGAGGAAGCCACCTGAGAGTCTTAGGAATTTGTTGGCTACAAGTCATTAGCAAAGACTGCTGAGATGTGCCGGGGCCAGAGATGTGCGCAGGGTACTGCTGGAGACAAGTGTGTCCCTTTAACCCTTGATAGGCTGATTGGCACGGCAGCTTGGCTTTGATGGCTGGATAATTACATGCAGCCTAGATGACGCGGGGCAAGTCATAGAAGCTTCGCAGTACAGGTAAAGAAACAAGGAAAAGGGAGATGATGTAACTGGAGGCATGCGGAGTGCATTAAAAAGTGAAAGAAAGTCTTTCCTTTTGGTTTGAATCTGTTCAAACTAGACAACTGGAATACTGTAAATCTCAGATAGTGAACATCTTAGGGTAGGGTAGTAGATCTGTGTCACTTGGCTGCACACCTACAGTGACACGGACATGACATAAAAAGAGTAGGCGAGTAGTTAAGTAGGTTATTAGGCAGGTGGATAGGATCTTAGAGAATAACTAGAGTTCATATTTAGTTTGTTTGTTCTGGGCTACTGTAGAAATGTGGTGTTTCAACATGGCGGCCTCCATGAAAGAGGACCCGCTTCTCCTGTAGATATAAAAGGATCATTTAGTAACAAAAACAAAAAGATTCTTATTTCCAGTGGATTATACATGCATGAAAACATAGTTATGAATATTATAACCCATGTTTGCCATATTCTGAAAATAAAGGCCCCAAATCTCACACGCTGCACCTTTAATAAATCTGCGAACATGATAACATTGCTATAACAAAGTCAGATGAGTGAGGAAACTATTGGTTCAAGCTGGGGATGTGCTCAAAACACGACATGTTGTTTGATCACATCTGAAGGCAAAAATGTTTTTATACTGTAGCTGTGTCAAATGGCCGCACTCAAGAGAGGCGCAACTGTTCAAACTAGATCAGCGACACACTTTTGGACAGTGTCTCCTCAAATGCATTAACGGTGTTGCACTCATTTGTACATACGCAAAGTGACATAAATGGAATGAATAACAGAAAAAAAGAGTGAGAAAAGGAGCCTCATACCAGAGTTTTTCTCACCTTCACACACCTAGTCAATCACGGTGTGAAGTGGGTTTGCCTGCTTGTCGGTTACAAATTGCGTGTGTTTCCAATGCTGATGTCGGGAAGATGTGGGGAGAGGGGGTTCACAATACTGTCCCAACATCCAACAACAACTTCTGTTGAAGTCATTGACAGCTTTAGACAGAATCCGACAGGTAGTGAACAAGTTTGGCCAGGTCATCTCGACCACAATTTGGAGGGAAGACCAAAAATAAGCTTGTCTACAATGTTGGTAACAGTCCTTTCACGCTCTGGAAAACTGCAAGCTACTTCCTGAAGTCCATTAAGGCGAAACAGGAAGTCATCCTGTGATGGATGTTTATAGAGGACATTTTACTGTTTACAGCATTTCTTTTCTTTTCCAAATATGTTTTTTTAAAACCTGTATGACCATCTGGCCGCTCATGTTTATTGCCCAGATGAACGTCCTTTTAGCAATCTTGCTATGGCCCCAAATCTCAGCAATTGACTTGGTGACTGTACTGTTATTATTAGCAAATGGCACATGACCCAATCTACAAAAAACAACACATTAGTCATAATAAGCCAGAATTGTAATTTAATAAATAATAGCAAAGGCAGCAATAGGTAGGTTTTAAAGCAATGTGTTCTGTGACCGCTGACTTCCTGGATGAGTTTGGATGACTGAACATGTAATTTCCACTTCACTTACATGCCTGCTGGCTGCAGATATGGTAACATGTTTAGATAATGTTTCTATGACCACTGTGTGTCGAACTAATAGTAGTCTATAATATTTGTCTGTAATCTGCTGGATTCCAGCACAGATTCAGATTTACTTATGAAGGATACCAGCTCATCTCTGATGCCACAATGCCTTGGTCAAAGCGAGCAAAGTCTCTGTAGCTTCTTTTATGCTGACTTGAAAGAGTACATGTCCAAGTGGGAACACAGTATTAAATATGGATTCTGTTTGGGTACCACTTCAGTTGGCTCCTCGCCCCCACCAAACTCCCAACCAGTGTCAGTGTCTCTATGTATGAATCCATGTAAGTGGATGTTTTTGTAATGTGAAGGCTCCAGAGTGGAGGGAGGCTTACCTTGGAACTGCTGTATGATTACCTAACAAACACAAACAGTGGTTGTAACCTTGACCACACAGAATTATTCTTTGGAATGGATGAAGGGTGAGGAGGAGTAAAATGTGAAATTCCAGAGGGTGTCTCTGTGTGTATCTAACCTTGTGAAAACACAGGGACGTGAGTTTGATAGAGTTATTACACATCTGTGGTTCTGCCATTTGTGCAGCTGAATCTATTATCATGAGAGAGACAGGGCTAAGCTGAGATTCTGTTGGGACATTTCATCACCCCTGTGTCGCGGGGTCAGGCAATTGCAGCAGCCACTGTTTGCTTTTCATTACTAAAATACAAACTTTAAGGATGTCTTTTTGTTTTTCTTAACAGAACAGTGTTTACTCTAGCGATGATTAGAGTGTTATTATTTCTACCGTGCTTCTGAAAAAATGTAATTTTAGAAGCAGAGAGAGACACTATTTTGGCTTGGCGAGGCGGCTTCTGTTCCAACAATGTGCAGCCAGTTTATTGTAGTTATGAGCATTCAAAGAAATAATTAGCCAAGCACATGTTGTGTATATTAAGTAAAAGGCGCCTCTGTCTGCTCTCTGGAGTCTTTTTTTCTCTTAAGGTATGGTAGTTCAAAGAAATACGGCTCTACGCTGTATGGTAGAGATGTATCATCGCTCCATCATCGAAGTAATCGGTAAACACATTTCATGTTGAGATTAACATCAGGCTATCAGCACACTATTATATACACTGTTAGATCAGTGTGTATGTTGCATTACATTGTTGAAGCTGACATATTTATCTTTCCTTACATAAGGAGCATGTGATCACTTTCAAGGTGTGTCATATATCCATCAGGGAGGGAAAATAAGATGCTGGTTATCTCTGCAAGACCTCCCCTGACAACTGTCCAATTATGTATATCACACTCTGCCTACTGTTTGCACTAGAAGTAATCAATAAAGGATGTGGCTGAGTGCGCATACATTTTGGTGGAACCAAATGCATGAAAACTTAATCATTCGCTCAGGCTGGCGGGGAATCAAATATCGGTAGGGAACAAGTAGGCAGTGGTTCTTCGCAATGGGGAGGGACTGATTAGTGATTGTAGCTCCAAGTCTGATGGGGTGTGGTGGTGGTGGTGGTGGTGGGGTTTCTCTCCTGACGCGGCAAATGGAATGGGTGACAGGTGGAAATGGGGATGAAAAGGCGGTCCTCCGTTTCATGAATAAATGTAAACACAGCGCCATGCAATTACTGTGGCTGGTCATCTCTTTTTAGGTTGGGGTGGGGGTAAACATGCGGCTACATCCCTGCAGGTCCAATCTAATGAAAACGTGCAGGTTACTGGGGCGTTTAATTGTATATACGGTAAAGCTAAGAGTGAAGACTGTAGGGGCTTGTTGCGGATGAAAGCCCAACCCTACAACTGGAAAATTTGATTCAGTTTAAACATAGCGTTTCGTTTATTGATCCGCTGTGGAAGGTGAGATCATCACAGGAACACAACCTGAGCAGATGGATTCATTTGAACATCTCATGAGAACACATGGGTCTTGTTGCTCCAGAGAATAACTTGTTACACGGGGAGGGCAGCTCAAATGAAATTTTAAATGGCGGCGATCAGACAAATACTTTGCCTTTACATTTTTCTAAGAAGTTCACTATCTGTGATTCTGTCACAACAGATACGTTCAACAGATGATGACTTATTCAGTTACATAAAAAATATATAAAAGTTAGGGAAAAAAAATCTGAAATAGTCATGCAAATATGATTCAAACCAAACGTTTCTTTACAATTAGATAAGAAGAGGTTTTTAAATTTGATGTATTCCCTATTCAGACAGTGCTAATCTTTACCCCATTTTAAAATAAATCTTATGTAATCATCTCCATGCATATGCATATCTGTTTGGTATTAACACTTATCCACCACAGAAGAGGCAGGTCAAAGCATACCACAGTTATATCTTTTCTATTACCAAGGTTTATCAATAATTCATGGGTCACAATAGCAGGCGGTGCAAGTCAGGAGGGGGGTGGAGGGGGACACCCTGAGATCCTCTGCCTAAGCAGGATCTCCTCAAAAACAGGAAGAGGAAATCAGAGCCTAAAACCACTCTGCGCAGGAAAAAAAAAAAAAGATGCTTCCCTCACACCCACCCACAGCTTTGGCAAAAGGTAGACCATATTCACAATCATCATCACTGACACTACGGCGCCCATTCAGGCATTCCTTAGTGAGGCGATAACCTTTTCTTTCCCCTCTTTCCCCCGCGCTGGTCTCTGAGTAGTACTCACACCATCACTTAGAGCATTAATCAAAAAGCATGTGCCTAATGGCTCCTGACAGGCAGCGCCCATAATGGGCTGCAGTCCAAGCCTGCATCTTCCTCACGCATCTGGTAACACTAACAGCAGCAGCCCCGAGTACAGCTGTCTGCCTGGCCACCACTAGATTGTTAATGACAGTGGGTGATACGGTCTCACTCACCATAAAACACTTAGGGCCCTGAGATGTTACCGCATCATGCATGAAGAAAGCTTTTTGATAGTATGCTAATCTCAGCCATTACTGCGGGATGATTTACAATCACTTAAACAGCACATGAGCCGGCTGTAGAGACACAGGCTGGCTGGCTGGCTGGCTGGGATAATAAAGACACTGGCGCATGTTGATCATTAGAGAGCTCTCTCTCTCTGTCTCTCTCTCTCTCTCTCTATCCCTCTGTGTGTGTGCGTGCGTGGAAGCATGCAAGCTCTGGATGCTGTGGCATTTGGCTTAATTAGTAAGTGATTTTTAACATGAAAGAGACAAAAGACAAAAGGGAGAAAGCGCGTTGTGCTTTATAGCGGTGCCGTGTTGTTTACTACCTGTACGTGTGTTGACGGTGATGCATTAAGAAAGAACTGTATGGATTTTTAAATCATTAAAATGACAATAAACAGTGGTTTTGTACGACTTGAAGGTCAAACAGACAAACACGTTTATGATTTCTCCTTAACATTCCGTCTTTCTCCAAATAACGCATTTTCATACGGGTCCTATCTATACTTTGAAGTGAGGTATAATGGAAGAACCGCCAAGATCAATTCAAAAGAAAGAAACCTTAAACGATGAATGAAGCCTTTAGAGGTGAATATACTGCTCATACTGGAAGTGAATGCCAAAGGTCAGTACAGGTTTTCATACACATTAATATCTCAAGTCATGTTTACTAAAAGACACCTTCAGTTCAGCCCATGCAAAGCAAATACAGACACATTTGTAACATTGTGATACACTTTGATTCGAAGCTGACGCGTTTGGATTTGACTCAGCGGTGATTTAATATTATTTCAGCTTATATTTAATAGGACGTGATATTTCTGTTCATGAATTAAAGAGTTCACAAATATATTTTTTTAATAAACTGATAGAATTTTTATTTTGGTGCACGTTGGTAGCTCACTCGGTAGAGCATGTGCCCCTTGTACAAAGGCTCAGTCCTCGCCGAAGCGGCCCAGGGTTCGATATCGACCTGTTGCCCCTGTGCCCATGTCATCCCCCCTCTCTATTTCCCTACCTTCATGTCACTCTTCAGCTGTCCATCAAAAATAAAAGGTTCAAAAGGCCAAAATAAACTTCAAAAATATTTGTTATTTTAAGTATTGATGTACAGATTGCCACACCTCAACAAACATGGGCAGGGATACGCTGGGTAACGTTATTAGTGAGTCCTTAAAGGAGTTGAATTTTTTGGAAATGAAATGCTGCCAAATGGACTGAGCGCCTTGTTAGTGAATCATCAATGTAATTAAGAAACACAATAAATACATTTCTGGAATTCACAGAGTGGACTGTGTTCAAATAATAATATGTCCTCCAATGAACATGACCACGTGTCCACCTGACCTGCGGCTGAGTTCCACCGGTGTTTTGCTGTGTTTGACAATTTATGTTACCAGGTGACACACCAACAGCAACCCGCTGCCAGTGTTACCTGCTAGTTTCTCGATTGCTTTTTTTCACATGTAAAGCTAGAAAATTGCATCAATATTTCATAGTAGGCAGCATTTTGCTGTGCACAGATTCAATGGGCAAGGAGATAAACAGTGGGGTATTAATAATGCAGTGCGGTGACACTGACCTTATTTTGTGCCTTTCAACCTGCACTGATATTTTGATGCACAGTGCCCCGCTACTCTCTAGCACACAGGAGGTTTTCACGCTCTTTGTTCAAAGCCTGGAAAAAAAAAAAGACACTTCCTGTTTGACAGAGGTTACATCACTGCCTAAACCACCTAAAGACATTAACGAAAATTCTGGGGCTACGTGCTGGTTTTTCCGAGACTCTGTGGAAATACATATCTTCATTTTTACAGAAACAATGTGAATGCTAAGTGTCGGTTTGACAACTGGTGTTGACAGCTGAGTAGATCCCTTGAAGGTGAACTGTGAGAGGCTTTGACAGGGGACTAAAAAGGCAGTGCAGCAACCTCTTCTTCACTGCACTGTGGGGAAAGATACTAAGCAGCCAAGAAAAGCCTGTTAGTCCAAGTTCAGGTCACCTGTACAAATAAAAATGTCTAAGAATAAATTTTCATTTTTTAAGAGGAAAGATCCAATACGGCTGTCATGCATAAGGAATGACGTGCTTTGTATAGAACGTGTGTCAAAACTGGAATGTTATGTCAGTGTCAGGAAGGTATGACGCACCAAAACAAACAAACATGGGAAACAACTTTGTTTGTTTGGTTTGTAAAATGTATTTAAATATTCATTCATTAAATACAAAATATTTAATATTTAATATATAATATTTCTTGTCAGATTTATAATAGAAAGTTCTATGGAATAATTCAAAACTGTTGTTTATCAACTTTTTGCAGAATCCTTCTTGATATCATATTATTAATATATTGTTGTTCTGCTCATTAAATTAATGATCCCAAGCAAATTGTAATGAAAAATTAAAGAATTTTAAGGTTTTCTGTCGCATCTTAATCAGAGTTTTGTCTGATGAAATTATGATTTTGCAAATAATTGTCATGATATGTATAGAAGTCATAGTTGGGGCACAAGCACAAACACCCTGAGAGTTATACTGTAATAGTGTTACCTGTATGATCGTTTTCTCACAGTAATAAACTGCCTCTACTAACGCATCTATGCTTTTGATTACAGGGTTACATTTTAACTACTCCTTCAACAGTCAAGTAAAGAACTGTACGAAGAACTGAAGTCTCAACTACAATTTCACTATAAATAATCTGTAACATAACAGACCATCCTGTTATCAGACAGAGTGACAGACAGTAAAGGGCAGCTGTGTTGTGAAAGTGTAATTTGACATTAACAATGACTACTGTAAAACTTAAAAAAAAAAAGTATCCCTGGCAATATTGGAATATTTTGAGGAACAACTTGAGCCACAGGTCATGCATCACACTAATCCTTATTTAGCACATTTCCCCCATTTCCATCTATTACTTAAATACGATGCCAGTGTTACATATTCCGCCAGAAGATATCCATTTAAAATCTATAATTCATGTGTTAAACATTTTATTTGGCATGTTTTAAAAATAAATAACCTAAATGTGTGTGTGTGTGTGTGTGTGTGTGTGTGTGTGTGTGTGTGTGTGTGTGTTTTTTTTGTTTGTTTTTTTTTTAAACATCTCTCGGACCCCTGAGACTGTGTGTGCATGTGTGTGTGGTCTGTCCATGAGCTTGTGCTTTAGCAGTGATCATTTGTCTATGCAGAACAGAAGGAGCTGTCCCATGAGAAAGTTTCTTTAGAGTGTGTTTGGCCTCTGGTTCACACATTTACAAAGGTGACAAACAATGACTAAGGCTCAATCTGCCAGTAGTTTTTACCATGAGTGTTATAACAACCAGTAATAAGTGTAAATAATGAATGCCCCATATCTTACCATGAGGGGACTCAGCAGCACTGCTAAACTATTTAAGGTGCCTTGTTGATGGGAGTTATTTTTTGCTGTGGGGTTGTAGAAATTCTCTGGCTTCCCAGTAGAGTTTTGGCCTGACAATAAACAACAGTTTAATACTTTATCTAATCCCTGCCAGGAGGTGAGTCCAACAGCAAGCTCTTGCAGATGTTCACATCCAATAATCTATCCATAATTGATGAAACAGGGAGGTCAGATGTAATGGCTGCTGCCATTCCAGCAACGAATAAATGGATATTGACAAAACAAGCCAGTGTGGCACTGAGTGGGCTGTGAGATGACAGGCATGGAGCGGAGCGGAGCGGAGAGAGAGACGTGGAGACGAGGCACGAGGCAGCGGAGGGAGGCTGAACTCTGGACCACTGCTCCTCAGATGGGCCAGCCGGGGCCTAGACAGGGCCCAGAGAGCGGAGATGATCCCCTGGTGGACACACCCATGAGGAGAAGCGTTAGAGAATGAGGGTGAAAAAAAGTGTGTGTGTGTGTGTGTGTGTGTGTGTTATGGTGGAGGGGGGGAAAGGAGGGGGGGATGGCAAGCGGCATGGCGAGGTGAGTGCAACTGCATGGAGTGAGCTGAGTGCAGTGGGCCAGCTGTCTGCTCTTCTTTCATCTCTGGGCTTTATGTCAGATACAATCTACCTGGCTGTCAAGCCTCTGCAACCATCTCGCAGCCCTCTCTCCCTAGTCCTCCCTCTCAGATTCTATAACTAACCCCCTCCTTTCTCTCGCTGTCTCTCTCCCTCTCTCTCTCTCTCTCCCTCCCTCCCTCATTCTCTCTCCATCTCTCTGGTGACTGTACAGAGGCGTCCACCTCTGTGTCCTCTGATTCTTCTGGCTAAATCTCTGAATGGTCTGCAGCATGCTTTATTCTCTGACTTCAAAGTCTATGGCTGTTAAAAACATAAACTAAGAACATTTTCCACATATAACTGGACATTTTGCAAAAAAAAAACATGAAGTGAAATTAATTCCCTAAATGGATTTCTGATGTATTGGCAATGCATCATGTCCTAGGATAATCCACAGTATTGCATCTGCACTATTTTTGCAATATTGGATTATGTCCAATAAAGAAAAATCACCAATTTCAAACTATCACAGTATATTGCAAATGTTGCATCCAAACATGGACTACAAGCTGAAATAAGTGAACATAAATTAAAAATTGTAACAGATTGTGCTCATGCCAGTACGAATTATATGAATACGATATGGGTTAATAGTGTAACTCATAAGTAATTGCTAGTAAAATTGTGAAATTATTAAACTAGTTATACATGATTGAAGCCCAGTGTTCCTTAAAAAAATCCTAAAATGAATATATTCTAATTTAAAACATAGCTTCATATGTCACTCTGCAGGTTTCTGCCACTTACAAGTTATAAAATAGTGTGAAGTAAGAGATTCTCTTATTCTGTTGCAGTAATATCATCTAATAATTTCACAAGTTTCAGTGTTTGCCTGGAAAAAAATATAAAAAGGGGAGTTAATGATGGACGTGGTACAAAGAAGAACGGCTTTTATTTAGCACTTAACTGGATTTAACACACTAAACAAAAAAAATGTGCTTCTTTTAAGCCTCATTAACTCTTACACAGTAAATGGCTCCGTGTTGCACAACAGCACGCGCGACGAGGAAAATGCTTCGAAGAATTACTGACAAAGCAGAGGACAACATGCTTTTCAGTGCTGGAGAAAAAAAAAAAGGCAATTTTTAACTCCAGCAGAGGGGTAGTGCCTCTCCCTCGTAGAGTTCCCTTCTCCACCGCTTAATTACTGCGTGCGATCATGAATATTTCAGGCATATGCTTTCCCACTTTGTCACTGGAGTTCAGAACTAAGAGAAACAAGTTCATATGCATATTAATAGGGGGTTTGTGGGTGGAGGGGGACAGGAGGACTAAGGGTTGCCAGTGTGCTGGTGACAGCAGGAGGAAATGGCACTCATTCCCCGGCAGCTGCTCTTTTTAGATCCCCCTCAGAGGGAACTGCCCGAGGAGGGCCTCCGCCACAAAGGGGATAAAGGAGATGAGGGCTCTTGATGGAAAACAGGCAAACAACCACTGGGACCCCATCCTACCCCCCCCTTTTCAGACACTAATGTGAGTGTGCACTCGCACACACGCACACACAGAAACCCTTGGCCCACACTTAGCCGACCCCCAGGAGTTGTCAGGACCTCTTTAGCATTTTCCACGGTGGCTGCTAAACTGTGCATTAGCACCATGCTAACGGGAGCGCTCTAATGACAGACTGAGACTGAGGAGAGATTTCTTCCTAGCTATGTATAATGACAAATGGGATGCAATCCTGAGGGAGGGGGCAGGGGGGCGTGAGCTGGGGCCCTGGAAGCATCTGAGGCCCCTATCGGTTGAAGAGGGTCGTACTATTAAAATGACAATATAAATGTAAATCCTAAGTAATAATTCTTAAAAATGGCTGATGCGACCCTCCCCTGGATCACGTGCGTCACTGCACTAACATGGTCTAGGGGCAGCATTAAACATTGTCTAATTGAATTTATGGATCTTTAAATACCACTTAGCACCCAGTAGAGCATAATGATATGCTTTATTTAACATATCCAAACAAAGACAATTACAGCATTGTGCAGGTTTAATGGTGCACAAAGTGTTCTCTTTCCACTTGATGAAGAGGCCTATTTGCACACGTGAATATCTTGTTACCAAAGCCACTGCAAATAAAAGCCTCCTCCTCCGCATTTTCGCCGCATATAGGACAACTCTTGATTAATTTGAACTCTGTCAAGTCTGCATGGAGACATCAGGAACTTTCAATGGCAAGTTCAAAGGGAGCGCTAATTAGTTTGACCTTTCCTGTCATAATTAGCATGCCCAGTCCAACCTCCCACAATTTACCAGCAAGAACAAAAGGGGCTAACGCTCAAGCTGCGTTTCTGGATGGAAAACAATCTCTTAATTGATGTTTTTCAAACAATACATGACGCATGTGTTTTGTTCGACATGCCCCTCATTTGCACAATTCTTAAGATGGACGCAGATCTTAAACACACACACAAACACACACGCACGTGCGCGCACAGAAGTACTAGACTTGGGCAAGTGTCTTAAAATGTAAAACAGGAACACAAAGATGAGGCATGCAGGGTAAGGCAATTAGAGCACTGGCAGCTATATCACTTCTTCTAACATGTCAGGGATACTAAATTTGATTTATAGTGGGAGTTCCTGCTGGGCACTCTTAAAGGGGAAAACATTAAGAGGCATTCAAGAAGGGTGTAATGGCTAAATATTACTATTACTTATTACAATGGTGTTTTTTCCCCCCTATTTTGTCTTTTTTTTGGGAGGCAGAAAAATAAATCCACCAAGCTTATCAAAGTCCGGATCACTGGTACATTCTGTTTGGACACAAATGTGTGTTAAGTACAACAGCTAAGCCCATTGCTTAAGGTACTCAAGGCATGATTAACCATTTATCTGCAGCCACTGACAGCCTATGGACAGGATTAGAGTACAAGTGCTAATGCTTATATCTGCAAACACATCAGAATGACTGCCACAGCTACAATAAACCCTTGTGATCTGTTTCAGATCTTGTTCCACTTTCCCATCAGTCGTCATCACAGCCCCTATAATTCCCTTTCTTAGCGCCAAGATTTTTCTGTCTGTTTTCCCTTTAGATAGAAGGCACAAAGAGAACAGGACAGAGAGGGGTGGCTTTTGTTTTGGTACCTCTGTGTCTTCCCCCACTCTTTTCCTTTCTCTTCCCTTCCCTCTGTGGGGCTCTGGTGTGATTATTACACTTTCAGTGGAGGATTTAACCACGGGCCAGTTGGGCCATCGCCTCGGGGAGGCCCCGATTTCAATGCGCGTGTGCTACTTTTTCCCCCAGTTTATTGCCTTGCCTTTTATTCTGCCAGACAGTCCCACTGACATCAGGGGGCTCTTAGAATAACTCGCCTGAGGCAATCAGATCCCTGAACCTTAAATCAGCCACCGTATACTGGTATAGGTTCCATATCTGAAAATGAGCTAGTGCTGATAGATACGGATAACTCATATGATGTTAAGGATTTTTTTTTTATTGTTTTAATATTTGCGTAGTCTGTCGACCAAGGAAGTGTTCATGTGCTCACCTTCATCAACCTTCAGCTGAGATGATAAAACAAATTACGATTTAAAAAAAAGCTTGATTGTGATACCTTATTGAACAATGCAACACTCACTCACACATTTTATACTCTTTGCTCTTTGAGTACTGGATAATAGATACCATCATGCCGTCACATTTCTCAGGATGCCTTTTTCCAATACATATAGTTGCAAGCTGTATCAGCAATTAGTTTAGTATAGCTGCATTGCAAAAGCTTCGCTTACACCCATCACCCTTTTTGGATAGCAAAATCAAAAGGTTTTTCCAATGCTACTCATCGCACTAAAGTAGCTAGCTTTGTGCATTAACACAAACAACAAGACATCAAAGAAAGTTTAATTAATTAAAACGGATTAAACTGATTGATTGATTAAAACTATTTTTTTGTCATTCTGATAAAACATTTGGTATGTATGATCTCTGTGCTCCATAAAATCTCTCTGTGTTCTGTTTATCACTCCACAAGTCTCACTACATCTTACGGAGGTGCATACGGAGAGGAAAACCCATCATGATTTGGATCTGAAGGGTGAATGGCAGCAAAAGAAAATTGATCCGTGACAGATTTTTAGCCTGCTAATTGCTCCATATGAGAGTTTAGGCATAATTATCTGTTGGCAAAGTCAACAGGGACCCTTCTTTTGTATTGATGGCCTTGGCCTTTCTCTCCTCTGGTCAGTATAGACTGTGTGTGGATCAATGTGACAAGTCAAGTACAGGTCAGGCTCATGCGAAAAATTCAGACCAACTATGATGAAATGAAAGGAGATCAATATTCTTTTGTGTTGGGTGAATAAACAGCACTTCTATCCAACATGGTCAAGATAATGAGAAATAATAATAATAATAATAATAATAATAATAATAATAATAATAATAATAATAGAGTGCTGAATAATGCAGCCTCTGACTGTATCATAACCTCTTTTTTATGCTGTACTGTAACAGAAAAAAAAGTAGTGGGGCCTTAAAAATGAAATAAAATAGTGATAGTGACAATGTGATATGTCAGATTTTATGGCCAAAAAGAAGATTTAAAAGCGCAATGTACTTTTACATTAAAACAGCAGTGTTTCCCAATCTTCACATTCTTTGACCGCTGAAATAAAACAATGTACCAAACATATAAAGCACACATAAAGCAGTGTAAATACTTGCGACCTCTTGTCACAAGCTACATGTGTTAATGCGCGATACGTTTATCTGATGAGGTAAGGCTGAAAAGGCTAAAATACGGCAGAAATATAGTTTATTTTTCTGCTGTCTGATCCTGTTCATCATCCGGCGACCCCCCTAGATTTTTCTTGCGGACCCTTCCTAGTTGGGTACCGACGTATTTCTGTGTTGCATATGGAGCAACGCACCAGTCTTCCATGGGGATGACAGCAAGTTTACAGGGAGGTAAAGTGCTCATATTCTTATCCCTCATCCAAATTGACCTGACCTCATCTGGAATAGACACAAATGGGCTGACAGTCTCGGAGTTTACCTTTAATTAATCATATTTGTTTTTTCTGATTTCACGAAACACACTCTTTATAAGAAAAGGTACACCCATAATCAATCAAGTCAAAAAAAAAAAAAAAAAAAAAAAACACCTTGGCGCAAATGCAAACCAAGACATGATTAATTCACACAACGGAGTAAACACTTAATAATTTCTTAATGTAGAACTGTCAAAAGACCTGATTTGTTGCAGGCTGATCTCTACATAATTAAGACTGTAATTTCTGTCCGGTGTGTGCACGTGCTTGCACTGCATTGCATCGCTTGCTTGTGCTTTAGTGTGTGAATGACAGCTCGACGAACCCATGTAGTGGGTAAATGTTGCAGAAGGCCAGAGTCTCAGGAGTGGATCTGTGATCTCTGATCTGTGCAGGAACTCAGCAGGACACTACCACTGACTCTACTATGATATCAACCGTAGACATAAACTCACATTTGGTGAGCTCCCCTGTCTCCTGCTACAAGAGGTTTAGCATGTCTAAAATTGATGGCTCGCTCCTCCTAGTAGAAGTGTATCAGGAGTCAGAGCTCTAACAAGAAGTAATTGCGCCTTTGCTTTACCGTGGCACCCTGCGTTGGACACAGGTCAACAGAACAGCTGGAACTTAGAGAATGTTAAAAACAAACATGGCTTAGGGAGAGGGTTTAGGGGTTTATTTGTAGATCGACGCCAACACGAAATAAAAAGCATAGTTGATTTCTCGCAACTGCTGTAAGAGGGGTTTTCACAGGAAAAGTCGCGGCTTTAAATGTCTAATTGCGGTTGGAGCCGAGAATCTGGAGCTACGCGTGAAAAGGAATGCAGAGTTATAGCTTAAAAACAAGAAAAGTGCTTTAAACTGAAAAGAGCAAACATTGAATCATTGTTAAAACGATGTTAAGTTAAATTCATTAATATTGAAGCCACGGCTTTGTTGAGACGGCTTTAAGTCAGATCGCATCAGCCTTTAAGATCTGACTTTAAGATTTTATATGCAGTTTATGCAAGCAAAATGGGCCACCGCCACATCGAGCTCTCGTCTCACTCTTTATTGAAAGCTTTCTTAAAAACGACTGATAAAAGCCAAGGGCATCTTTAAGAATTGACACACTCTTTAAAACATACATCTCATGAAAAAGACTTAAAGAGGACCAGTTGCAAATTTAATATAACTTGGGGGATGCAGCAGTGAAATACCATCAGTGTGCAAGCAGCGGCTGTTCACAAAGTAACTGCCTGGGTCTAAGAGAATACTACGCTCACATCACATCTAAAAGCCAAACACACTGGCAGACAGAGGCAAGGCAGGCAAGGCTGATGAAGAGTGAGGAGAAAAGGCAGTCTCAATTGAGCTGGAGAGATATACCCCGATTTCACCTTTTTGCATCACTTGCTTTTGTACTATATGTCCATTCAGACAAGAGCCTTTTATGGCATGAAAGTAAGGGTTTGATGAGTTCATCTAAGTAAATAAGCAAAAAAAAGAGAATGGAAAAAAAAAAGTTTCATGACATGTCTGATTCTGCTAACACCCTCCAAGACCCAAAAAAACAAAGAAACCTGGACAAAAGAACTCAGTATTCAGAACAATACAAGTCAAGAGCTCCCAACACATGAGAAACTTAAGTGTAATTCTGTTCACTCCTATTTTGATGCACTTTTTTTTTACCCCATAAATATTTGATGAAATGGGTCCAAACCAAAGCTATATAACACTCCTGCATAACTGATGCTCACACCCGTGAGCCATCAACATTAGGAGCATGATTGAGTGCATTCAAATGAATTCAAATTGCACATTGATTACTTGATGAAATAAATTGGTCCTTCCCACCACATTTCCCTGTCATTCTTCAGCTCTGCTTACATGCAATAGATCCCAGAGAAAGCAGCATTTGCAAGACAGAAGGGAGAGAAAGAGACGGATAAGACCATGGCAAATGCTCGCTTTTATTTCCCGTATATTTCAAAATGATGTGCTGATTTGATCTCTGTGGGAAGTTAATTAGGTTCATAGATTGCTCCAGGTATTCTTCAGGTAATTCAGAGTGTCATGATCTCTGGGAAAAAAAAAAAAAAAAAAAAAAAACGAGTGCTCACTCTGCTCCAAACACACTGCTGCATTATTGGGAGTAGCTAATTATTTTTACAGTGTCAGGGGTGTGCGTTTTTGCCCAGTAGTAACACAGTGAAAAGGAATAATAATTGGAAAATCTAATGAGACGAGGCTAGCAGCCACAAAGACCCCAGCCTACATTGTAAAAACTTAATGCAATTTACAGAAGTTACTGTGATCCTCTGCAGCTGACGTTCAGACCTCAACCCTCCAACAACCTTTTCTCTTTCTTTAAATCATCATTATTAGCTGCCACTGGCCAGTGAGGAATAACTAATATTTTTTTTTCAGTAGTGCCCTTTTAATTTTGACATTCATACTGTCAGTCAGGACTATAATGGCGTGCAGGATCGAGACAAACAGCATCCCTGACATTACATTACAATTACTGGAAGATTGCAAAAACCCAAGTGTTAATTTCTGCCGCAGCTCTGCTCTCAAAAAACTGAGGTAGTAGCTTCAGGATGAGCCTTAGGCGTCTCCCAGCTGTCAAAGTTGGGATGATATACAATGAGGCCACTCATTTTCCGCTGAACAAGTTGTTCAGCGCTGAGCAGGTACAGGACCTGCAGGGTGGTTTGCATATTGGCACTGTGAAGGTTGAGCGAAGCAGAACTTCTCATTAAATCCTTCAGATAACATTAGTTCTTCTATCAACACTTTACACCAGCCAGTTCCTCTCCATCTCCTGTGCAGCTTTCTCTCTGCGGAGCGGCTGTCTTAAGGATCGCGCAACCTAACATAAACATGAATAAATAAATTTCCCATCTAATTACTCGCTTGAAAAAGATTCATTCACTCTCCAACCTTTCAGCTATATTTTATTTAAACAAAGGACATCAATCCTTGAATCATAAATAAAGGGGCCGCTCCATGCCAATTGTTTTAAAATGTTAAGCTATAACTAAAACCTCATAATGAAGCTGATCCGCAGAGACCAAGGTCAAAAGTAAAAATCATTTTGGTAATCCGATGTACAACAGTTCCCTCACACGGTGGCATAATTAACTTGAATATATTAATTCTTTAGTACATTGCTTATTGAATTATACATCCTCAATTTGCCTTTGACAATACAGTATATTGAGCAATGATGGTGAATAAGGAGTAGCAGATAAGACCTGTTGGCATATCTCGAGCCCCTGAGCATGAATTATTATCTCTGTCTCACTGAAGGACATTCTGTCGGGCTCAGGGAAAACACAAGCCCCTCCTGAAAAGGACTATTTGTCTGAGTAAGCTGTAATTGCTTTCTCAGGACATGCGGAAAAGTTTCAATATTTTAAATAATATTGTTAAGCACACTGACGCTGCGGGAACTGGACAGACTACCAAAGATGAAGTTGTGCACAGTGCTCTCCATATTATAATTATGATTAATGTTCACTTCTGTTCAACTGAATGACAAAATATGGATGTGGTCATGGTTAGCAAACTCACAACGCCCTCAGCAGAGCATGTCAGTTATGATCACTTGCAACTGCTACATGGACCACAGACGTTGCACACACCGGCAAGGCTCTGGCTCTCTACACACTTCTACACAGCCCTCCAACAGGTAAAAAGGACTGCATGAAACAATATAATGTTTAAAAGAGAAACTTTGTCGTTATTTTTACATGTCACATGAAAATAAATCGATCAAATCAATGTGTATCCACGATCCTGTAGTTAAAAACAATACAGTGAATTAATTTGGTAGCAATAGTAATATAGCCTACGCTTCTAAACCCTGCATAACCAAGTGCATTATCACTTCTTCAACTCAGTATTCATACAGTGAAGCTCATATACAACCACGCACTACAAAGACAGAATCTGTGTAGCAGGTTAAACAACAACAACAAAAAAAACACTCCACCTACGTGACATGTCGTATCCCATATATTTCAACCATCAGATTCATGTTTATGTGGCGTTTCATGATATGACTTTTCAACCAGACCAAAACTGTATGTTCTAAAAATCTAATAAGAACATATCGGCCAGTTGTTACTGTAAAAATCAAACATAAACAACCACTTATGGCTACAATGGCGGACCTGAGGCTGGCCAAATGATGCCTGGGTGCTCAAACAAGGCATCTGTAATGGCACCCACCTGTCAATCAAAGCGACCATGCTGTTAATTATGCATAACTTTAAGCCTTAATATAATTTCACGTGTGAGTTAAAAAAGAAATTCAGTCCCAGTACAGTTGTTATGAACAAGGGAATTAGCTACGGAGACCAAACGTGCTTTTTGTACCAGGCTGTAAACATGTTTATGTCTGCTGTGAAGTTGGACATTTTAACATGGGGGCTTATGGAGACTGACTCACTTCTGGAGCCAGCCTCAAGTGGACGTTTGAGGAACTGCAGTTTTTTGCACTCATGGCATTGAGAGCCATATTTTTTATGTTGTATATTTTTTGATAGATTTTGATCAGAATAATAATAATACAATGTTCTTTAAAAAAATATGGACATTTTAGGTTATAGAGGCACCCTAAAAATAAATCTATAGGTTTTCAGAAATATCAAATTTAGACATAGTGCTGCAACTAATCACTAACCAATCAAATGTAATGATTGTATATCGTGCCAATTGCGACAGCAGAGTTGATCCTGCACAGACATCCGCTGGTGTCTTCCAACACACAACAGCCACTTAGCACACCTGCTAGTCATCTGATCAAAAATGTGAGCGCATGAGTTATTTGTCGAGTAGACTGTAGACCTTATATAAATTATCACACAAGTGCCAGCGTCCTTCCGTGCTGTAGCAATCAATTTATTGGGCTTATTCTTAAATACTGAAACAAAGATGTGTTTCATTCTCCATTATATGCCCTGCATTTAACACATAATCCCTTCTGCTTGAATGCTTGTTAAATTCCAGTTTGACAAAGGCGGCGATACTGTAAAACTTTCCCATTGTCTTGTCAGTCATGCCTGAAGAACTCGCATTCACATCTCTTATTCTCACTTTTTGATCCACAAAAAAATGGCAAAGATTCTTTTATATTCAAATGAGAACATTAACATTAGACATCCGGCATCACAAAGTCCCTCTCTGTTAGCATCTCATTTGAATATCTCATATCTTCAAGACACAGCTCAGTTAAAGTCATATGGGCTTTTGTCCCCAGCACGGGAGACCACAGGCAAGTCAGAGAGGTGTCACACATCCAGCCTAGTAATTTGTCATGAAAGAACCCTTTCCCGGGATGAAGGTAACGAGCTGTCAAGGTTATAATGGCTAGCATAAACAAAGCTAATTAATTAGAAACCGGGTGAGACAGGGTAAGGCCACACTGCTGTGAGAATCCATAATTAGCTAATATGTTGCATACACTCCTCAGAATATATTGTTAGAAAGGCAAAACAATTACAGTGGTGTGAATATCAACAAGGAGAGACTGATAAGGAGTCTCTCAGTGGCACCTGTAACAACCTCAAAGAGAGCATGCATTATAAATACAAAAGGCAAGCCATTCTCTATTAGAGATGAAGACCAAAAGGCACTCAGACAATAACATGTCAGCATCTCTTAAAGTGCACACCAACTCCCTCAGACATCTCACAAATGCCAAACAAAATGAAAATGGCATGCTCCGGCTCAGAAACTTGACTGAAAACTTTTCGACAATGCTTTCCTCAGAGGACAGAGTTGTCTCTTCTTAGACTTTGATAATAAACTGCAGCTAATCTATCTATACTGTTGACTGGGAGGAGAAAAGGATCAGGTTTGTAATATCATTTTGATATTGTAATTAACGAATGAGATATAGAGAAATAGAGATCAAGCATTGCTGTAGGTGTGAATTTAGCTGGAGCCAAACACAAGGAAGTTCAGGGAGGTAAAGGCAGAAGCTACCTATGTCTATACAGACACCTTCAAAGTGTGACGTTCAGGGTTTGCTGAATTCTCATAGTGTAATCACTGCTGACTTCCTTTAATATTGGGAAATCTGAAGACACACAGCATACCAAATCCTCAGCCCCAGGCTATATTTCTAAAATTTGCTTTATTTGATTAATTATGAGCAAAGTTGGAAATCCCTTCATATGGCATTCTTGTGAATCTTGGAATAGATCTATGCAGAAACTAGTCCACCAAACACTTTTGGTTGAAAAGGGCTTCTGAGGCTGAGACACAGGACAGGACTGTTCCAGTAAACATCATCAAAATAATAACAATCTAAACATAAACTACATTGCAATGTAGATAAGGGAATGACACATTGACCATCTCTGTTGCACTTGTAGCTACTCGTAGATAGCAACATCTCTCAGGGCACTTTCATCATGAAAGGGTTGAGACTGTTCTCTGAAGAAGAACGACAGCATCAGTCCTTTAAGCCAGTACCCCAAAATGACGGGTTAAAGTCCAAGTGATGGGAGCAACGAAGAAGGTAAGGTGACCATATTCTGAAGTGCTGGACTCCGCTTCAGCATGGCTACACAGCCCCCAGAAGAGATTGTGGACAATGGTTGTGATTCCATCAGACGCATCACAGAAGCGTCTCCCTTCGCCGTGGAGAATACCAACTGGTATATTTTTGATGAAAGCCGCAACCAGTCGCATCATGTAAGCAGATCGAGCTGGCTGTAAGTCAGAGACAGAGACAGCATAGATAAACTTGTCAGATTTCAAAATAAAACAACCCGAGCAGACTGCTGACCGTAAGAACAGACAAAAAGGCAACAATTTAACTACGTACATAAATCAAGGGGAAATGACCGATCTGAGCACGATAACAACATTTGGCAGGCAAAGCGCTCTGCTTCTGAAACAAACAAAACTCAGTGCTTCAGAAACGTATCGTGTGGGACATGAAAGTGCATGGAGCTTCCTCCAAAACAGCATTGCGAACTGACGTCACAGAGTCGTGCCAGGTGTCGTAGAGGTGTAAAGAGGTGCTCAGAGCAGACGGATGGGTCTACAAAACACTCAATTTTAACACAGTTATTCGTTTTTCCTGTTTATAATTGAGTGTCAAGGTTTTTTTTTGACTGCATGACTACAACACTGTGGTACAACTAAGTGGTAATATCAAGCCAAACCACACTGTTTCTTTAAACCTAACCGAACCTTTAACCATAGCAGTGTCAAATCTTAGACATAGATTCATTTTTCACAGGTCATTTATAACAATTTTGGAAGATACAGACAATTAGTGTTGTCCTGCTTGAAAATTACCTGTATTAACATAACATGCCAACAAAAATGAATGGAATTAAATGTGTAACACAAAAGATATTTTAATGTTAAGTTCCTGTTTTGGGCTGAATGAAAACCATTTCATAACTGAGAAGCATCACAATGTTTATCTCTGACTCTGACTGTTTGTTTTACTGGTGTCTGAAACATGAGTGGTTAAGATGCTTTACACATGTTCTGTGGTGTTTCTCAGCTGACACTGCTGGTTAAAATTCTGAATCACACAAGTGCAAGTGAACAGCAAATGGAGAAAGGCCTCGCAGTCAGGAATGTTGAAGGGAAAGCAAATTTGGGGGGCGATGTGGCTACTCAGCATAATATTTTGAGCCACAGGAATGCCACAATGCAAAATGTTTCATCCTATAGATTACTGTATGAAGAAATCAATTCACATTTAGTTTATATGGGGCCCTTGGGAAAAAAGCTACTATTTCCTCAGAATAAAACAAAACTCCTCCCTATAGACCCATCTACTAAATACAGAAACTGAATGAATAATATTACGTCTGAAAAAGGGCGTTAACTCCTTCATAATTCCTGAATGTTTCATGTTTGTTTCAGTGCAAACAAGTTACTCTGAATTCAGTGTTTTCAAGTTAATGTCAGTCACGACAATAAACTGAGTCCCTTATTTTGTTGATATCTCTAAGGGCATGTTACACCATATCCACCACTAGTTTTTGTATTACAGCAATGCCGACTGCCTGGTTCAGTCCAGAGAATGGTACAGTCCACTCTGACGGTGGAGACTCGTGTACCTGCCAGCAGACAAATGAACTGTCTGTTTCTCTCCATGTACAGGTCCTGAGGGCTTACGGTTACGTTGCACCGGACACATAAACCAGTTGCCAGGTATGACTATTCAGGTTTCAATAATGTATTGGCCTTCTCACTGACAAGACATTTATTGGGCCAGTGACACTGACGTTATTCTTCTATCTAGAGAAAACATTTTCTAAATAAATCTGAACACTCAAAACGCACGTGCACAAGTTATTTCGGCACTCAAGAATAAATGTTACGTGATTACTTTCATTAACCTCCAAAAATGGGTTGTGAGTTTGTTGAATTCGGCAGTATATGAGTGCAAAATGCTCAATGAGACTGGCATTGTATCCCTGTATTATAAAAGGTTTTATATGTATTGAAAAAAAAAAATTATTTTTGACTAATGTCATTTTCTACTCGTGTGTCACAGTAATGGGATTCTCTACATCAGTGTAATCTGTCTCTTTAAAAATCACTGTAGATATTCAACATCAAGCCAACTTTAAATTAATGAATTTATTCTGAAAAGAAAAAAAAAACAGTCACAGCATTCAACAAGCTATCACTTAGAGTGTTTTATCAGAGAGGCTCAGCAGATTTAGTGTTAGTTTCAGCAGCCCTGACTTTAATTTCCCTTAGCATTGCAGATGCCATGGATGAAACCATTTCCATTTCTCTGCCCTCAGGTTCCTAATGGTGCTGCTGTGGTTCCTGCTGCTAAGGGGTAGCTACTGCCACCACCCCCCTTCATTTACCTGCTTGGTGGTGCGGCCCGAGCCTCGGTCAGGAAGTGCTGTAGCTGATCCAGCTTATCGGGCTGGCTCCTCCAGGGGCTTCTGCCACCATATGGCTGACCCAGGCCCTGCAGCCTACCCAGGGGTGACTCGTGCCTGGATCAGAGTAACAAATCTGAGTATACAGCTCTTCACGTTACCCCTTCTACCCCCAGCGTGACGACACAGATGATGTTTCAGCAAATTCCTGAAAATGTGAACTATACTAGAGACACAAAAAAGAAGGGGTGGTACTATAACCATGCAGAGAGGTTCATTTGGATTCACCAACCGTTAAACATGCCTTACAGCTCAGCTGACAGCAGATATCAGTCATTTTTTTCAGTACTTGGACACAAAAACACAACTGCACCCTTTGCCAAGTGGGCAGTATTCACCACAATACTTACATCACCATGTGGGAGATGCACTTTCCAGCTGTTTCACTTTTCCAAGGAGTGCCCTGACATTTTAAATGTGCTTTCACCAGTAGTTTCAATGGCCTTGTGCCAATATTTGCATGCCTTTTGTCCCCCAAAGGCAACAAAAGAGGATAGAGAAGAGATAGAGAGGAAAAAAGTCAACAGTTTTACACCAGCCAAAGCTGTATCTAAATGTGTCTTACATCTTTGCACCCTGCTAGGCCCCCCATCCCTCTCATCCCTCGTTCCTCTCGCCTCCTGGAGGGCAGAATGATTGAGGGGCGCTACCCCTTCCTTTTATCCTGCAAGCGAAGGTCTGCCTCTCTCCATAGTCAAAAACATCAACGGTAGAGGTGTAGTAAAGACGAAGGAAAGCGGAGGGGAGGGACGTGAAGTGTCACATATTCCCCTAAAGCACAATGAGCCATGCACAGGTTAGATGCAAGGATATGGAAAGTCATTATTTGCAGGCCTAAAGGGATGTACTTGTTACATGGGCCAGATGGTATATCAACAACAGGCAAAAAAGGACAACCTATTACAATCCTCTGTAGTATAGTGCTTTGCTATCAAAGACCTACAAAGGCCTTGTTGTGGCTACCTTGTTATCTAATTTGTGCATGTTTATTTATGTGCCATGTGCATCGGTTGCCCGTGGGAGTATGAAGATGTCATTTACATGTTTGAGTACACCAAGGCTGTTTATAAAGTGTAGCGTATGTGTTTGAACATGTGAACGAGTAGTGTTGCATAAAAAAAAATATTTGGTAACTTGTTTCAGATAATTCACTCTTTGAATGTTTTATTTATTAAAAGAAATAAATATGTATAAAAATTAGAATTACACTTAACGTCACTCAGTTTGGATATCTGACTTTTATATAGTCTATTTTATTTGTTAGATTGTTGTTATTTGAGCAGGTTGGTCTCTACAATACATATATAGAGACCAAACTATGTGTATGTATATGTATATGTATATATATATATATATATATATATATGATTTGAATTGAAGTAATACCCATTTACTGTCTGCTGTAAACGCAGCTTATGTACAATGAATACATGATAACAATAGATTTAATATATAACACTCAATGACAAGAGGAGCAACTCCTAGGACTCCAACTGGGAGCCAGCTAATAATCAAACAAGGCAGAGTCACTTCACAGTCAGTATATCAGACAATAAGACATCATGAATACAATTACAGCTCAAATGCACCGGCGCCAAAGAGACAAAAAAAAAAAAAAAAAAACAGACTCAAGACAGTTAAAATCTATCAAAGAACAGAGGAGACAGCACATAGAGGAACATCAGGTTTCAGTTATTGCTGGGTTATTGCTGGCTTTGGAGGCAAAAAGCAATTATCAGCGAGAACATCAGTAAAAGCATTGGAGCTGTTGACATAAAAATGTCCACTTCAGTATTGCTTTGCAGCTCATTCCAGTTGCTGGGAACAGTAAATTGTAATGAGGAGAGCCTGATGGAGGCGTTAGCTCTGGGGACTGTTAACTGACGGGCAAATCGGGTGTTATAACTGACAGATGAGATTTGTAGCACGCTTAGGTTCGTAATCTAATCTCTGCTGTCATCAAATGACACAATCAGGAGTTGTTTTATCATTGATATATAGGAGTATCACTTTGTATACTCATAATGTAGTCGCTTTAACATTTACACTGGGAAGAGGTCTATTTTATGGGTGTGTGTGAACTTGGACGTTGACTGTCTGCAAAGTTCATCTCTGAAACTATCAGTGGATGTTACCACCACCTTTTGTTTCATGTTCAGCGAGAGATTTGCTCCAGAAATACTCTTTTTACTTAACTTTCTGAGCTGAAAAATGTCCGATCCTAAGTGCATTCACTTTTGTTATTTAATTCATTAGCTACAGGTAAAGGCAATAATTTAACATTACTCTTTAGCCTTTCGAGATGTGCAATCATCTCAGCCCGAGTGCTCATAATCTATAATCTATTCGTACATTTGATAACATAATCTGAAGAGATCAATGTGGAAATTTTAATGAGGTCTTTAAAGTGTCTTATTCAGCTTAACAAATCCAACAGAAAGTCAAGCAATGCATATGAAAAGTTTAATTACTTTATAATTGCCCGTATTTTTGTCACTGTGGCCTCTGGTTCTGTTATAGTGAAAGAGATGCTGATGATTGTTATGTTTGCAGATACAACAGTGCCATGCTGCAGGCAGGACCAGCACAGTGTAGTATTTATATGGTTTATAGGGACACCTATTGGCTAAATGTGAAAGCTACACCGTATGCTGCAGATGCACACAAGATGAAAACGTCCCAATCAAGAGCACGTTGTTTTTAATTTGTGTAGTTCGTCAACGCTGAATAACAAGCAGGATTTGACATACATAACGGATCAGAATTAAAGTACAAAGCATACTGTCCTTTCCTTAAAAAGGGGGTCAGAGTTTCTCCGACTTTAATGCACAGTGCAGTCACATAGTGAGCAGTCAAGTCCGCCTGTTAGGAATTAAAAAAACAGTGCTTCCTTAGGACATACTAATGAATCATGTATAAAAGATAATCATTATTGGTTTATAAACGCTAGCGTCTCACAAGCCACAAGCACATAGCTCAGTGCCAGGATATGCAACAACTAGTAATATTGTAATTAAAACCAGAAACATGGGATTCTCAGACAACTTCAGACAACAGAAATATCACAACAACATCTCTCAACGACATGAAAAGTGTCAGAAACCTCTGCCGCTCCTCTACTCAAAATATCCAAGAACATGTGAATTAATTTGAGCTTTTTACAGCAGATCATCCTGTTTTTATTTAATTCATCACAGATTTTTAAGGATACTTTTATCAAGTATGAATAATTAGTCCGCTTCTTGTTTTTAAATTAGTGAGTGGCGCTGGGGAATGTGGGGCAGTCAGATGGGCTTTGTTTTCGTTACCTTGTCCTGCTACCTTAATGAAGTTCTAAAAATAATGGTGGAGAAAATACAAGTATAACAAAAGAGCAGAGAAATCCGTTCATGGTAAAAGATGCCCCTTTTATGTTGCACTCATTTAGCTCCTGCTCATTTCCACAGCGCTCAACAGGTGTCGTTTGCTACGGTAAGTCCTACTTAACGGCAAAAAGACTTTCCTCTTGATTCAGTTTCACCTTTCATGGATCAGCTACCTTTGAAAGAGTGAGTGTATACAATAAATAGAATAATTCATGATTTTGTCATTAAAAATGAAAAGTTTCTTTTCCTCATACTTGGGATGTGTTTTGAAATTATACATAATGGACCATAGATGTTCAGAAGTTTTCCAAACCTCCTCTAGCTACGTTGGGAGACGTACAAGAGTCCCCCCCTTGCGTTTCACAGGAGAGGGGTACCGGGGCTTTAATTATGTGCAGAGCTCGGATCATTAGCATGGATGGGGGTGCAGTATGGAACGTCCTCGTCTCCAGTGAAGGCACTGTGCTCTGAGCCGACCACCCCCTCCTTTCTCTTCTCATGTAACAAACGAGCCCCGGCCTTGTTACCGAGACACAGGTTAACAAGCACAGCCACAGTGAGTTCATGCTGATGAGCTGTAAATACATGTAGCGGAGAAAATCTGCTAATACAGGCAGCTACGGGCAGCTAATTCAATAGTGGTAACTAGATTAATTTGGAATACACTGTACAAGGTTTAATTTAAGTTCAAGACTTATGTGAAGATACTCAAAGCTGTAATGTAATTAAACATATGCGTTCTCTAGGAAAATTTTCACATAACATGTCTTGTCGTGACCCTATATGATCAATCCGCTTAATCCCACTAAAGAAACCCGGCTCTATACAGCTGTGCTGCTGGAAACAATCCAAGTATTACCATGACACAGATACACGTAACGCTCACGCACATTTATCCCAACCCAGTTCTAAACTTTCTCAATTATTCATTAATATGAAATTGTGTTTGTCTCAAGTGGAACAGTGTGATTTCCTCCTGCGACATACAGGCATTGTTTGGCCCCTCTCCAGGGCCACTGTCACTCCTTTGCCAATTTCTCCGTTGACACATATTGTTCAGGAATCCATTTCCCTCCTGATAGTTTGGAGAGCCCTGATTTGTCCTAATACTGAGACCATTTGTAATACAGAAGACTGGGATAAATAATAAATTGTGTATGACAGAGTCAAAGGAACAAAAAAAAATGGAGCTGGCGAACAAATGGTTTGCTTTATGGTTGGGAAAGAAAATCTTTCTTTATGGTCGCATTATCAAATCATGATATGTATATTCACTGTTGAAATGAATAATAATAAGTGGAATGTGGGAGAAATATGTAGAACAAAAATAAAGCGGTGTGAGGCTGCTGTGACAGCTTCATAACCGTGCAACTCTGAGGCTGCTCACTGTGAAAATGTAGAATTTTGTATACTGTCGAAAATCATGTGGCACAACTGGCTCTCAATCAGAGTCTGTGGACGTTATGTGCAATTTTAATGTGCGATCTATTCAGAGAAAATGTAGAGTCTTTAGATTAATGTCAATATATATCAAAATATGAATCAGGAATATTGCCAGTATTTGATGACACATGATTAAGCTTTTAAATATCTTTTAATTCGAGTTACTTCTATAACTCAGGAACACTGACGACTGACTGGGAACAGGTGTGATAGAAAAGGCATTTTATTAAAGAGCCAATAAAACAGAATTAGGAATGACTGGAAACTATGATATTTAATGGGTTTGTCATAAGCAATATTTTAGTGATGCGTTTAAATGAGTGTGTAAATAAAATAAAGTGAAAAAAGTGTGAAAACCTCTCAGAAAGATGGTATTATTCTACTGTAACTATGTAAATAAAATCTGATTTAACAGAAATATTGTTAATAAAAACGACTGTAGAAAATTGCTTTAGTTGGATCAGAAATTTCATATGAGAAATTAAAACTTTAATTAACATTATTAAAACTTAAACAACATTTAAACAATTTAAATACTGATCACAATCCTTCTCAGACGGCACTAGAGCACAAATATATTAATTATAGTCATCTAGCTAATTTAGTGTGACATCATGTTAAACTCAGTACCTAAAAACACATAAAGTGACCTCTTCCAAAAAAATTTCCCAGTGGCGTTCCTTTTGTTCCATGAATGCTGCATGCCGAGTTTGAATTCATACATAATTTGGAAACGCTGTCGTATGATCTTCTGTAAGCACTGTTCATTCAAATCCCGTAAAAGGCTACTGAATAACTTTAATAAAAGATCAGTGATGCTAAAGACTCATAAAACAACACTCATCCATTTTAATGCTCAGAAATTTCCATTTCAGTCTCCTTTGTAACTGAGATTCATTTTGCAGACACTAAATTAGTTTGAATAGTATAATTTGTAAATATATGTTAATTAACCCCTTTTCTTCATCTCGTTTGTTAAGAGAGAGCAGAGCCAAATGAAATTCAAACTTACCTGTAAGGCAGACTCTGGACCTGTCTATGAATTAAGGCAAATAAAAACACTCCAGCACAGTTTACTTTTTTGCACACTCAGTTGTTTTTAGTTAGGCGAGGGTCTTAATTGCATTGTCGTTAGTGCGTCTAATAATCGCCACGGGACATTTGGGTTTATGAACCTACGCAGGCTTCTACTGTGGGTAAAACCTGCAAAAGGAAAACCACAGGAAAAGGATGCCCACCACTGCTTCTTAATTTAAGGAGAGATTAATAAAGTAGTTGCTAGACTTGCAGTTTGTTCTCCCTAAGGGTTGTATTAATAATCTTAGAGATACAGGGTTCATCTGTGGAGATCTGCCCTTGTAAAAGACCGACAAAACTTAAAAGGCTTGTCTTAAAAGATCACTGATGAGCTGCTGTTACTTGTCGTCTATAATTTACTGTTAGTTTCATGCAGATTAAATGTTAAAAGGGGAATCTGTCTTTACAGTATAAAATACTGTACCGTCTGTCTGGTGGACTAAACCGCGAACAAAATGGCCTATAGATGAGAGACCAGGAAGGAAGTGATGTTAAGGCAACCTAGATCTATATTAAGATGTATAGTAGTGGGTGGTGAATGAGGAAGGAGAAGAAAGAGGAGAAGAAGCAGCCACAGCAGCCTCGAATACTGAGACACCCTATGGTTATGCTTTCACCATGCTACATCTAGAATGGAGCACAAAGTGCTTATCTTAACTTCAGCTTGAAAATACAGATAAATAGCTTCAGACAGTACTCAACATGCAAAGTATGTGATTTTAGCTCAGTGCACTTCCTCAGTCATACAAAGCATCATAACTGTAAACCAGTTTTTCTCACATCCAGCCAAATACCGGAAGGGCGAACTGTACGAGCACTTGTTTGACTATAATGAATGAAAGGTACGTCTATCTAAAAAAAACCTTACCTTACCCTTACTCTGAGCTTTTACCTTCTTTTCACTGCTGTCCCACAAAGGCCGTTTGTGACTAACTCTGTACATCTGTACGCTAAAATACAACTTCTACTGCTTAGCAGACTCAATTATTAACCTGAAGTGGATCAAGGGATCACACTGAAACCTTAATATGTCCTTTTTTCAAAGCGGCATTGTTAAAAAATAATATCAAGCCTTCAAACTCCTCAAAAATGATCCAAAGTGCATTTGAGGAATGCCTGGTCTGGACTTAGAGCAGAGAGACTGAGAAGTGTTCTTTTTATATAAATGACAAATAAAGTTTTTGTCATTAGTTGGTTAATTGGTTAGTTGATTAACTGTCGACAGCGTTGAATAATGGGTTAACCTGTTATATTAGCGGGCTATAACCTCTCAAAGCAGCAGATTTGGTTATTTTCTCTCAAACATCATCGTAAACTGAAAACCATTTTTGATTGCAGCTCATCCTTTGTTAGACAGTGACATCACTAAAAAGCAATGGGTTCCCCACACCATAAAACCCCTAATCACTATCATAAAATGTCATGGCTGCAGATAACTATAACTTCAATGTTTAATGACAAATGTAAACACTGATTAAAAATCCACATTCTTACAGGTAAGAATGTGGATTCCCCCCCCCATACCTGCATTCGTATGTTGGAGGCTCAGTTGATTCAGTATTCTACCAGTGTTTGTTTTCGCAGCATGAAAATGGCTTACACAGAATGTGTAAGAATGATGTACAGGAAAAAAAAAAAAAACTCCTGTGTACTGCAGAGGAAACGGTTTCTCGTCGATACGGCAAGTCAATATAGACATCACTGAACGGAGCTCAGGGTTTTTTTGTTTTAAAAATGACAAATATTCTATTCTGTATATTAAAAAAAAGAGTCATATCTTTTTAGACATTAATACAGGTGTTTGAAATCTTGATGGGGCATTACTTTGTACCATTCAGTGCGTTGTACAGGATTTGGCCTCTAATTCATCTACAGGTATTGGCTGCGTGACATAAAAGTAGCATTCATATTTTCTTGGTTTGTAGTTTAGACTCAAATCAGTTTTAAGGAACTTTAACAGCATACTTTTAATGCAGAGACACATTTATCTACTGCCATGAATTTACAGCGTTTAAAGTCACATTATTTGTCGTCTTTTCTCCAGCTCCAAGCAGCAGAATCAAACTTTTTTTTTCTTTTTACAATGATTTTATGACAATGATTTGGTTTCTGTGTTTAATTCTTACAGCCTCTAACTGTCAGTTAATTACACCTAAAAACAATCTGATTTTGTGCTGCATTTTTTGCATGTATGAATCACTTTTCTTTTTCAATTAGGAGAAAACAAATGACTAAATTTCATAAACACAAGCAACATCTATTATACATGGAAATGAAACCCTAGCTTTGCCTTGCACTCTTGACCACCTGTTGGGACCTTGCACTAAATATTTCACAGCTTTTCTCTCTTTTTACCCCTTCTTCTTTGGACCTTTGATGTTTTTGTTCCACATTCTTTCCTCCTTTTTCATCCTCCCTGGAATAGCTGTGGAATAATCCTACAGTTTTCGCCTTTCATGCCTGAAACTTTGCATTGCATTTTAACATTTGTCTGGAGAGCATCCCTTTCCTTCTGTGTGAAAGATCATCTTTAATAAAAGTGGAGGGCTGAGAAGTGCTGTAAATCTGTACTAACCACACAGTGCTGAGGTCTCTGGGAGACTGATTAGCATCTGGGAGCCGGTGCATGGCTTCTTAATAATGAGAAGAAGTGCTGGTTTGCTGCCATGTGACTCGGCTCGGCCTTGATGCCATTTCCCTGGTCGGCCAGGAAATACTACAGCCTATATTTTTTCTGTCCAACATGGCAGGCGGCCATTCGAAGAACTTTTTACTTGAAAGGTTTGTTAATTTCTAACAATCTCGTCACCAGAGAAGAGATATGACTGTGTCTCCCTTCAGATTCGAGGATGCAGCTGTGTGGTCACAACACTGGTATCACTTGCTATTATATATCCAAAGCTGAGATTAAGAGAGTGGCTCTCTGCTTCAATCTGAAAGCGTTTGGAATGATAATTGAATTTTTTGCTTATTTAACAACAAATCTACGGTAAAATTAGGGGAACATTCACAATTATAACTGTCCAAATTATTGACGGATGCTTCCCTACGCTTGATATTCATTTTTGGCTGATTTTTAATGGATGAAGCACATCTAAGTATTGACAAATGCCGACAACAGTTGGCTTAAAGTCTTTTATAGAAATCAAATTAAATAACTTTACTTAATAACTTGTTTTAATTGATTTAATTTTAACCAGAAAGCAGACAATTGCACGGGTGTGTGAAGGAAGTGGAATTAAAAATGTAATAATTATAATTAAGTCATATAAGTACTGATAATGGTTCTGGCTTTTTTCACCAATATAAAATATTAAACTGATAAGTCAGATCAGTCGAGATCTTTAATATTTGGGTATTTTGTCAATTATATGTATTTAATAAATACACTTTTCTGTGTATAAATTAAAAGCATTAATACCATATCTGTGTGAAAAATCACTGCCCTACATGCAGTCAGTGTGGAGCTGGCAGCAAAGTCAGGTCTTACAGGCCAACGTTGTCCTATTTGCTGTTTTTTTTGGAGCCAAAAAAATTGATTTGACAGATAAATGAGGTCAAACGTACGCCAGGCGAGTCTTAATTCTACCCTCCTGTTCTGGCATCGCCGACAGTAGAAAAGGCCAACAACATCAATGCAGACAACTAACTGCCATTGTAGAAATGTTATACAAGTATATGACACTGCAGTCATTTCTGCAACCGGCTCTTTTTACCGTCTCCTGCAGTAGGATCTATAAGAACAGTTCCTACACACTGAGTATAGAGTGTCAAAATATGTCAATGGAGGCTATCATATTTTTAGAAACTCACACATTCTGATTTAGGAAGTTGCAGATACCTCAGTATGTCGCTACATGTCAACCAACAATTTAAAGGAAAGTCAGTTTTGCCCTGAAGACATAATCATGCTGATGTCACTCCTTACATGCGAGGAAAGTTAACAAGTTGTCTACACCATTTAAGCGATGACTTTCACTTTGTCTGTCATATGCATGTCTGCCAGAACAGATACTCAGTGTAGTCGACTACACTTGCGCTTGCACTGGTGTAACAGTGAGCCAACGTGTTGGTCAGATTTCAAATCTGTTTTCCCCAATTTGCCCGTTGTAGCTACATTGATTGTGCACTGGTCTGTGAGCTCTGTCAAGACACTCACATGAGTGCACAGCAGTCCTGTGACTGAACAAACGTGAGTTTATTTGGTTCCTGCTTACTAAAGACGCTCAGTCAATTAAAGATAATTCAAAAGAGCAGCAGATAAAACCTCACAGTTTCATGTGACACAAACTATAAGACGATTTGTAAATACCAAGCATGTTTGATAAAGAAAAGCAGACTGGCGACGAGACTAAGTACCACTACTGTACCAAGTCCCAAACCTGAACCTGACTCGAGTTTGTCCCATCTTTAAATGGACGTCCACTTTTACTTTTTAAAATTGTACTCAGAAACATTCACCAGAATATGTAAAAGCTTTAAAATAAATTTAGTAGTAACATGAGATGTTCTTGCCCTTTAAAATTATAATAGAAGCAATGAATGAAATGATGCCGCGGCTCCTTTGATTTGTAGTTGGAGGTGTGAATATGTCTAAAAACTTGCACTTTTTGCTGATATGTATTCACTCTTTAAGCATAAATGAATAATTGTTACAGTACTAGGAGCCATTTTTACATTTTTGCTGCATTGTCTAAGATGTTTTAAATTCATAATGTCTAAATTTTCTAATCTCTTTTCTTGTAATCATTCATATATATTCCCCTATTGTTTAACAGAAGCATCTTGCAATAATACAAGAAAACACTATATTACATATATACAGTATAATTATTATGATGATGACAATGGTTGTGATTCACTATAACACATCCTTAATGAAATTCTTAAGTCTTCTGCCCTGGTGTCAGGTTTGACTCGATGATGTGGTATATCCATGATTTTTTTCTTTTTTTTTTTATCTATTCCCTGGACAAAAAAGGAGAAGATCTAAACCTTTTCTTTTCGACTGAATTTACATCTTCTGCTCATTTCTCCTGCTTTCTTACCAAGAGAATTCTAATGAAGGGCAGAGTCAGATATCTACAGGGATACAAGAGGACCTGGAGACAGGAGAGAATGCAGCCACTGATGGCAAGAAATTTCCATAAAAGTACAATCAGGTTGGAATTTTAAAAGTGAATGTTTAAGTAGTCTAAGAGATGGGCTTTGATTCACGCTCTGATCAAACCAACGACATCTCATTCAGAGAATAATGATTTTTCCCCCTTAATTTTTCTCTGTTTCTGTCTCATCTGTGAGCTTACAGGTAGAGCAAAGCCCAATGGTATTGTTTTCCTTCCAGTGCTTGAGCACAGGAGCCTTTCTTCTGCCGGATTAGACATGGCCAAAAAGAATGGCAAATGTAGATATGCCACGATATTAGTGGTTAGCTGCACAGCGAAGACTCAGGCCCAATCCGCTGAATGCATTTCATGTTTGCTCCAACACTGGATCGCAAGTAAATAAATATGTATTTTTTATATATTTTCATTTGAATGAGGAAGAAAACAGTCTTCTTTTTGTGCATACGTTCCCATGAATATGAGGATGTGACTGAATATCCAATATTTATTGTTGTTCGAGGGATAATGGACAACACAGCGCTGTGAAGAAAGAGTTTCTATGTGAGAAAAGCAGCTACTGTATTTAGGCCAGGGTTTTAACCTAACCTTCTGTTAGTGTAACAGGCAAAAACAGAAAGCACAAGAGCTGATTTACTCAAATACTTTAAGTTTTAATGTACCATTATGTGAGTATTTCCCCTTTTTTAACCGTTCATTAAAATAGAAATTTCACTTTTTCTGCTCCTTAGTGTTTTGTTGAGTTACACATGTCTTGGCAGAGTGAGGTTTTGTACATCAATTGCATGATAACTTCACAAGGCATCAAAAGGTCAAGTCATCGAGCGGAGGGGAGAACCAGTGCTAAAGTAGCTCAGGTAATCCACCTGCTACAAAACCCTGAAAGGAGCTGCAAAGAAAATGTGACAACATACAAAATTAGAGGATATTTTTACTTTAAATAATTAAACATATTCTACTGTTTAACACTGTAACTCAGACAAAAGGCTGTTTCACATTTCAATTAAGGTACTCCTACTTTTACTTTGAAATGATTGCAGACTGCACCCAACTGAATACCCCTCACCTCAATCACCACGCGTGTAGGAGAACCTTTGCAAAAGGCCCAACGTAGAACCAGTGTCTGGTTGGTCTCACTGACAGTATAAAGAATGGGCAGCATATGTGTGGTTTCTAAAGAGACATTTTTAAGTTAAAAATCTCTGGCTCCGGCTGCCACCATGTTGGCAGTCCTGCCTCTTCTGCCTCCTGGTTAATCTAAATATCGGCAAGGATGTGTATCATCAACAGACCTGAGGTGGGCCAAACGACGCCTGGATGCTCAAACAAGCTATCTGTAACGGCATCTACCCTGTTACACGCTGTTAATTCTGCATAACTTTAAGCCTTAATATAATCTGAACAGGTAAATAAAAAAAGGGAACAGGGAAATTAGTTATAGAGAGGCTGTAAACATGTTTATTTGTGCTCTGAAGTTTTTTGGTGCTTCCGTATTGGTTTTATTTCTGAGACAGCGTTGCTGCTTAGTTGGTCCATAGTGGTGCAACATGGTGGACCTGTTCCCTATGTAGATATAAAGAGCTTATTCTACTTATGATTATTACATTCCATACTTCTGCCAGTACAGTAGATCTCCTGAAACGTTACACACTCTGCCATTAATTGGTGGGTGTTAAGAGAGATTTACTCACGAATCAGCTCTAGTAAACTTCATATGGGAGACTCCGACTCGAATCCTAAATTGTCCGGTAAGAAGTCCACAGCATGTTCAACTGTGTTGACCCCACATTTTTCTCGCCAGTAGTGTTGATAAAGTAAAGGAAACTTTGTTTAAACTAGGTATGAGGTTTGCACTGCGCATAGTGTAGGTCTATACATTTTCAGTTTCAAATCTGATCTGTCAGACACGCGTGTTTTTGCTGCAAGCTATTACTCTTTCATGGCCCCTTTTTGGAGAGAAGGTTCCTGACCAATTATTTTCAGACAGATGCAGGGATGCAGAATGACTAGAAGCATCAGTTTTTTTTCCAGGTGATGCCTAAGGTAAGGGGAGAATGGCCAGAGGCTACTGCAGCTCTCTTGGGACACAAGGGGCTTATAAACTGTGAAGCTGACATCTCTCATCTATTACTTTTGCTAAGTAAACCTTTAAAAACCTTGACAGTCCTCTACATGCTTTTCCCAGCTTGTATATATTTAGCATTTTATGAATTTGAAGTCATTTTTGAAGTATCGACTGCATATAATCTTGTGAATAATCACTGATCCGTGGATGAATAAAAGCACTCCAACTTAGTGTACCTCCTCATCTGCAAGCTTTCATATTTCTTTTAACACACCTTATGTTACTTTTATGTAGTACAACTTTCCAAAATCAATACACACTACACTTTCAGGATGAAATATGTTTTATCATATCAATATACACTTCCTTCACAGGCCTGTTTTCACCCATGCCTATCAAAGCCTGGCAAGGAAAAGCTGGTTGTGTGGTTGAAGTGAGTTTGTTGATGTGGTGCCGTTGGCAGCATGTAAAAAACTGAAACATAAAAAAAAAAAAAAAAGGCACTCTTATTGCCGACATGCAGGTTCCCTTGATGACAAACCAAAAAGCCTTGCAGGGTGCCTCCAGAAATGTTCCTTCAGTCACAGGGAAGCCCGTCACCAGTCCCCATTGCAAGGTCACCATGTTTGAATGCTGTCACCTCCACTTAGAGCCAGAGAGAGCGACAGACATCTCCCTGTAGCTTCGTCCCAACCTTTCACTAGTAACTATAAACATGTACTGCATATTCACAGCACAGCTTTAATATGCCATATTTAAATTCATCAACATGAGACAAAAGATTACTAAGAGACTGACTTGTTTTGTTATTGCCTTCAGATACTCATTAATTCTTATATATTTTTACCTTTAATTTCTCATTTTTAAACTTCACAGCACTGCCATATTAATAAATGCTGGCTACGGACTGATATTACATAACGGAGACTCAAGCCAACTAATGATGAACGATTTTTTGAACCGTTATTCTGTCACATCTGTCCAACACAAAATGTTCTCTGGCTCAGTGGATCTGTAGGTGTTTTTGGCAGCAGCTCAGGAAAGAACTCCACAGCATGAAAAAAAGATCACCATCCCAATGAACAGAGATGCAAATGCAAATGCCAGTGAAGGTTTTGTGTGTGCCTATGAATATATGTTGCTGTTTTTTTATAGTTAAACCACTGTATTCCTGTACACTGTTTTTTTGTAATGAAATGTGCTCTATAAACAAAGCCGCCTTACCTTACTAACTTCTCACAAAAGGCTCAGAGATTGCTTCAACTGTGACATAATTATTCATTTATTTACAAGTAGGGTATAGAGTTTATATTTGCCCATAGCTCTTTTAAAGCAGATAAACTTTTAAATTATTTAGTCAATGTTTTAGACTTAACCAATGGCAATTATCTTAGAAGGAGTACAATGAAAACACACAATTAGGTGTTGGTATCTAGACACATTAAGTAGCTACACTAGCAGTCTAAAAATACAGTATATGTTTACATCCTCGAATAACTGCACTCATTAAGCAAGTCACAGTTCTGATATATAACAGTGGATGTATCATTGTAATGTAACAGATATGGAACTGTGCCAATTTGAGTATTATCAACAAAACATTCAACTGTTCCTGACGGAGCAATGGACACTAAGCAACCCTAAAACACTGATTTTCCAGATGCAACATTAAAGCTGCATTACTTGACTTTTGTCCACTAGGGAGCAGAAGAAATCCCCCAAAAAGCTGACAGCTGACAAATGTTTATATGTAAAAGCAGATAAATGTATCCTCATCCAACAGACACAAAGCAATATTTTCTTCTGTTTCTATCCATTCTTCTGCTGATATGTCATGCTACCAGCTAAATCCACAAGTAACAAATGTCTACCGTTCTTCATCACTACATTTTTTAAAATGTAAGTTCAGTTGCTAAACACTGTTACCAGCAAGCTAACAATATGCAAACTTTCCTCAGTTGCCAGAGGCTGCTCATGTTAGCTTCTTCAGGACTTCTAGTTGAAAAAAAAAAAAAAAACATTCCTGCTTTATTAATAAAGGAGCCCTCTCTGTCAGAGGTGACATGTGATTAATTAGTTTTAATGTCAAAGGAAAGGTCATCTACAAGACCAACCAACCAACCTACAACCCACCTACAGTAACTACATGGGCCACCAATCACAGAGCTTCCTGACATGCTTTTTAGTTAATTGCAGTGCTGTTAGGTAAGACAATTTAGACTTTTTTTATAATGATCTTTGATAATTTAAATAAGTAAAACATTTTGCAAACTTGATAAAAAAATATCTGTGCGCTTTTTGCTACAAAACAGATGTCTACTATTGGAAACAACAGGCTAAAAAGTTCCATACTGTTGACCTACCAGGTTGCATGCAGTAATTTTATACAAAACATATATATATATATTGATTAATGGTGCTATAAATAACAGAAGCCAAAGACCGAGATACATTGCGTCCCCCAGTTTGGATTTTCAACTCAAACGCTGGCTCTAGATCAGTCTTCCAGGGTCAAATGTAAATAGATTTATAGTTCAAAGCGATCATCAAAAAGATCAATGTTTTTAAGGTCATTCTTATATCTAGGACTACAGTTGTCATTAGGGCACCATTAATTATTCAGCACACCCCGAGGTATACACAGAATGTCTTGAGCAAAACTAAAGCAGGAAAACAGGACAATACCATTCCCAAGTAGCCAGAATGAAGGACTGCATTTCATTTGCCAATTGTTCTAATTTGGACAACCATCAATAATTGTTTGGAGGATGAAACAGTTCTTCAGTTTGTCCACTTACACCTGCTGTCCGTTTTTTTTTTTTTTTTTTTTTGGTCTTTTCAGTTACAGGCAGTTATAATCCAAGTGGAGGTAAACAGACCTCAGCAATTCAAATTGACCTCTAGTACTCAAGAGACAACCTCTAATCAATATTACTACTCTGGGTGCCTTTAGAAATGCCTTGAGGGTCTAATAGGCATTATGATTAGCATCCATGAGAATACTGCAGCACAATGAGAAAGGACATTACAATTGGTACTGCTCATGAAGCACATCAGGACTCTGCAGTGCCAAGAAGCTTTTCAGCAATGCTGCACTGCAGTTTATCAAAGTATCACTTACTCACAAACTCCCTCTCATTGCAAGCCTCTTGCTGTTCTCTTCACTTCTCTGCATCAATGTACGCAGAGTGACATTATATAATAGTGTGAAAGGTTACATCGATTTGTAAAACTGACTCAAATCACCTTAACTGCAAACTTAAGTAAAATGGAAATCGAAAGAAGGGTGATGAAAAATGAATGTGGAGAAGAGCAGCGCTCTCCAGCAGTGCTCGCAAGAACCGCTAAACCACTCCAGAACCAGAACAGATGGTGCAGTTGGCTGTGCCTGCTGCAGGAGACCACAGTGAATTAGGATTATTACTGTACTTACTATGATCAAGATTTCCAAACATCTTTTAAACCATAATGATCACATTACGGCAACAAGGTAAATATATCCATTGTAGGAGTTTCATGCCTTGGACGGATTGTAGTGCAACTTAGCAGACCCACTCTATAATACCACCATGCAAATTGGCATACAATTATGGGCATACAATGATGTTTACTTATTAAAAAAAAAAAAAAAACAAGGCATTTACATGACATGTATGTTATTTAATATGATCTTTTAGAAACAGTTAAGGGTAACTCAGATTAAATTACATCTTGTTTTTGCTGACCTCTAGTGGTTAAATTCTCACCTTGCTGGACTGATTCAGAAGTAAATACAGGGTGCTATCAGTATCCGGTAAGTTAATTAATATGCAACTGAACTCTTTTGGGGAATCACAGAGGGGACAATCCAGAGGTGGTGAGTTTCAACGCGCAAGGGACATCTGCGACAATCCCTGGTGTAAATCTCAGCAGACGAAGCATAATATTTTTTATTTAAAATGAGGATAAAACGAGCTTGGAAACTAATTAGCTCACGTAGAAATGCCTACAGAAGAACATAAACACATTGTCATGTTAGCACATGGCTCATCCTGACAATTAGTTCTGAATCTAGAAAGCAAACAACTTAAACTACATACATAACCACTTATGTAGCCACCAACGTCTGACATCCATAAATTACCCAACCATGGCACACCACACCTCGTTTCTGTCCTGTCTTTCTAGCTGTCCTAAGAGCAAAAGGTCAAGTTATAATCTTCACGAATACTCTATGTACAACATGACTTCCTGTCAGTCAATAGAAGGAAGAATTTGGATTAATACATCCAAATTGTCCAATTCATTCACTTTGCGCTGAAACTTCACGTTCACAGCTCTTGTTTCCAACTTACTCGTAACAAGTCAGCGTGATGTAAAATGTCTCTGTTCTTTCATCTGGACCAAGGGAACCAAACTAGTCTAAAAATCTAAAAGCAACTCAAGATAAACAAACAATATTTTCTTTGGCAAATAAATTTGAGGATGACAATTTAATTACAGGTTTAGCATTTGTTGGCGAGAGAGGAAAAAAAAATAAATAAAAATGACTGAAGTTTGTCATCAGTGTGTGTGTGTATATATGTTTGTGTGTGTGAGAAGACAGTCCAGCATTGAAACATAGCCCTTAACAAAGCTAGACAGTGTGTTTGAGTTTCACTGAGTATGGGCAGCTCCATCAATATTTAGCTCCTCCACCACCTCACCTCTTCTACAGATAAAAGCAAGTGGAGGCCAGAGTACGAGGAGACGCCACCTCTCCCAGTGATGCTAATTATCCCTGTTTGCTATCTGGGTAGCTCGCAGGCATTCTGATTGGATTTACTTGACAAAATAAATAAATGATCATCATAAAAGTGTAATGCCACCTCTCTGACCTTTCCCCATACTCAGGCCATGTTAGCAAAGGTATAGTGGAGCAAACATCGTTAGAATCTTTTGTTCTTATGTTAGATACTTTCTCAGTCTTAAACCATTCTTGATACCTGCCAGGGAAACCCTTGTGTGTGTTCTTCACTCAGATTTTGCCCGCTGCTTCTTGTTACCCTTCTCTCTTTGATGATAGTTGACAGAGCTAAGATAAGATAAATATATAAGACACACTTTGTATACCTGAGCAGAGGTTGGCTGGGAGCTTGTGAGTATTCACACACCACAGCACTGTGTAGAGAGTTCAATCGAGATATTTAAACCTACAAAAGTTAATTTTTGAGCACTTGGGAGCAGTGAAAACGAGCTATAAATAAGATACTAACATTATGTTAACATTGGGATTACTACTTTGATAGGTCGCACTTGTTAGCAAATACTTGTTTGTGTAGACATTCTGCAGACACCAGAATTCATTTGGAGTCATGTTTGTGTCCACCTATAGAATGTAAGCCCAATGTTTACTCTCCTTTTAGCTCCGTTTTGGTCTCCACCAAATCCTGAGATAAATATCCAACTCTTAAGCTGCTAAATACTCCACTGTAGTCGCTAACTCTGTTTATCTGCCGTTCGGTGTTGGGCTGTTAGCACAGAGTTGGTTTTTAAAGTTTTTTCACTGAAAACAGCCAGGCCTGAAAATCTGCCTTTTGACTATCGAACACTTGCACCCTGTAGTCTTGAAAGTTGGCTGTAAAAAGGTTGTTCTCGTAAACGCGGAACACAACATGCCAGAATATCGGCAGGGATATTTCAGGTTTCTTCAACGTCGGTAGAAATTAGGGATGTAAATCCCATGTTTCATCATGACATGATATTATATTCTTTGAACAATTATACAATATTTGGGCACGTCACAAAAAGTCTGCCACTGTACAATCTTAATTTGATTTGGTTGAGCGGCGTGCGATCAGTATGAGACAATACGATAAGCCCATTTAACACAGTGAGTTACATAACGACTGGGACTGCTGAGCTGTCTTGACAGTCACGAATATGAGCAGTCACAGGCTTGAATGGCCATAGTCAGGAAGAGGAGGGATGAGAGTTAAACAGACAGTCAGTTCCCAGCAGTCCAACAGGGCTGTCTATGTGCAACTAAAAATCATCCCTCACGCTCACACTGCCTCCCTTCACACTTGGCAAACAATAACAGAGTTTCGTTGTTGTGGTCGGTCCCAGCAAACACAGCACAGGCCTAATTTATACCTGTAACTTTTAACTTGCTTAATGAATGACAGACTAGGAGCTAAAGTAGGCCTGCAATACAGCAATATAAGTGTGCATGAAACTATTTATTGTTAGTAATGCTCACTTGTAGTCAAAGGTATTCTTTTTAACCAGCAGCAACACACCATCCACCTGATCTCATGTCGGAAACGCAGCTGAGGATGAGCGAAAAATAACAGACTCACTGCATCAACAAAGTTTTTCTATGAAGAAGTTCAACAGAAGCATCATTACGTCTTTATCAAAAACTGGAATGGACAGGATGGCAGATAACGTATATTAGTGACTGTATACTTAGATGTGCAGTGACACAGAAGTGTAGTATGGGTATTTCAAAATAAAGGTGTATGTTAAAGATGATGATACAGATCAATGATTTCACTTTCATCAATTATAATGAATCACTGATCACTGAGTCTTTGTGTTGATCAAATTGATGGCTTCTTATGCACACAGTTAGTCAAAATGCATCCATCATCCCTGCATTAATTTAAAGCTATACCAAACACACTGCAGACATTTTGACTTGTCTGAGTAAAAAAGAAGCACTGTTTTGTTCAAGTGTAGCAGTGAGACATGACAATGTGACAGTGAGCCAACATGTACAACAACAGGAACCTAAAGCTGAGCCAGCTAAATGACATTCAAACCATTTCTGACATGCAAAGATGTCTTCTGTGAGAAAAAAAGGCATGTTACAAGCCAACACACGAGTACGACATGTTTGTACTCACAAATTGGTGGAAAGTTATCCATGGGGAGGTGTAAGTAGCTTGATGGCAGGAGACATCCATTCCTCCAGGTCCAAGGTGATAAATAAAGATAAATGTCCACTTTAGTCAGTTCAATCTTTGCAACACACTTATGAAGTCCTGCAGAGACATCACCATGTAGTAGGCTGGAATGAATGCCGATAAACCACAAAGACTTATTTTCCATGAATTAGTTACTTAGTGGGGCCACTTCCATCCTCTGACCATCTGACTCACCTGTACTCACCTGTACAATGACAAGCTACAGTGGTAAGATAAGAGACTGATATGTATGCAACATGTAGCTGTCCCTAGATAACTGTTTACTTTAAACCATGTGTCTGTATTTGTGTATCTACGCAGCAAGCATACTGAAAGTATGATACTGTTAGCATTGACTAGCACACACACTCACACACCGTTGACACAAGACCTGTTGGCATGCTGCTACCAAATTAAAAGCTACAGCTGCTAACGGCGAGTAGCATTTTGTTTTCACACACCTTTTCCGCATCGTCATCCTGAACTCCTGAACTGTAGTCATGGATATATTCTGACTCAGCAGAAAACATTTAACATCCCTGCGGTTGTTTGTTTGTGCTGACACCGAGGCCTTTCCAACCCCGCCCCTCCTGCAACGTTCACTGAAGTCAGGTGATGTCAGCGCACCTGATCCACACCTGGGACAGGTGAGAAACTATAGAAAATATGATTTAGGTATTTATTTGTGTATAATTATCACACTACTAAGATAAAGCTCTGATAGGACCCAGCTATCATTCATTAAATTCAATAAATTAATGTAATGATATTAATGATACCAATAAAAACAGAATAATGAACGGTTACGTGTTAATGTACATTTCACAGCCTCACCCCACCACCACAACAACAACATATTCTGTGATTTTTCACACAGTTGAAATAACGTTTCAATTTGCATTCACTTTATTAATACACTAATGTGATACACAACAATACCAGAATAATTGCCTGAGCTTCGAAATTCCTGCTTTGCTTGTGAGGATAATTAACCAAAAAAATGTAAAACAAATGGTTACTACTGTCGTGACTGTATTCAAGTGTGGAGAAACACACATAATAAAGCTGGAAAATATTACAAAAATAAAAAATAAAAAAATCCATTAAAAATTAAAAATGAATTGCTGTTACATACTTTTACTAATGTTTTATGTAATGTTTAGAGCCTCTACAAAATTGTATCATGTTTATTTATTATTATTACATTATTTTACTACATAAAATGTGACACGTTTACTGCACCGCTTTCAAGGCAGATGTAAGAAGATTTGTAAGCACAAACACTAATGTGTGAAACAGGTGTTTTTAAATTTAATGGACACAGTGTTTTGCACTTTTGGCTTAGCTTGCACAGTAACACGCCATCAGATGAGCTGGTCAATAAACACAACACTTTGGCAGGGGACTGGAGAAAACTTGCCTCAGTGACTGGGACTGTGCAGTTTGCCTAGGCCACAGGATAGCCCAAGAAGCCCGCTTTCTTTTTTTTTTCTCTCTTTTTTTTTGCCTGCCTGTCTGTCACTCTCTTTCTCTCTGGCTCAGAGGCTCACTTTATTGTCTCTGTCAGTTGTGAGCCGGTGGTTTGCCTCCACTCACTGTCACCCCTCTGTCAGGCCCTGACCGATAAAGCTAGCACCAGCGCCAATCTCCCTTTTTCAGCTCCGTTGGCTGTTCCTGGACTCCATTCCACCACTAATTAGCTCTTCAGAGATTTCTCTTCATGGAAGCAGGGGGTTGGTGGTGGGGTGTTGGTGGGGGGGCTTGAAGGGGCGGGGTGGGGTAAGGAGAGAAGAGGCAGGAGGATGTATGCGGAGGAACAAGTCTTATTGGATATCATGGCTCCAGTGACGTGTGCGCTGATTCTTGTACTGACAGACCTATGAAGTCCAAAGCAAAGAAATAGATAGATAGATAGATAGATAGATAGATAGATAGATAGATAGATAGATAGATAGATAGATAGATAGATAGATAGATAGATAGATAGATGTCTTATGGTCAAATAGGGGGCCAATAAGGTGCAGAGTAGTCTCACTAATGTCCTGCCTCTGCCAGGCCAACATGACCACTGCAGGTCTTCAGGTGATTAACATGTTGGCAGGGGTTCCTACATGAAAAGACCCCTGTTTCTTTGTCTTCTGGTGTGTAAATATTGTGCTAGCGGAATATGAAAGTAGTGCAACTATAAGGTACAAAAACATAGGGAAAAAAGATCAAGAGTGGGTCTCACATCAAGGAGGACCCTGAGGATGTCTTTGTTGTCAACTTCAGAAGGGGGAAGAGAGGAGCAGAGGAGGAAACTGGCAGAAGGGGGAAAGATGCCAGAGAGAGCTCAAAGGATTCGGTCTGGGCAAGGTGATCGGTATTCCTCGGCAGTCTGCCTTCTGGCTCAGATCAGTGGGAGTAAGCTGGCAGCCAAGCCAGAGGGCATAACAGCACAAACACACCTTCAGCACTACACTGCTAGAGGCTTGGCTTCACAATCTGGAGGGGCGGGAGTTGGTGGAAGAGACAGAGGGAAGAGCAGCAGAAAATAAATACACTGTAATTATCTTCAAATCATCAACCCCTGACATCCATTGTAAATATGTGCCTGTGTGTATGTGCGCATATTCCAGTAAAAGCCACAACGCATTACCTGCCGTTGTGTCATGACAGTAGTTCATTAGATGAGAGTCAGCCGTGAAGGTAGTGAGGTCATCAGTCAGGCAGACTCATCCTCAGGCCAGCGATGTCGTATCTACTCACATCACCACCTCTCTCTTGGATGAAATCCAAAAACACTCAACGCGTGACGCATGAGGAGGCTGTACCCCTCTTCAAGGACTTCCTACCACCATGCTGGGACACAAGCCTGAAACACTCCTTGCATTAGACACCTACATGGCCCTCGCTGATGTTCTGTTACAGCGCTGACTAAAGGTCTAACCAGGTACCTGATGGGTGGGCAGAACTGGGCAGGGCACACCAATGAAGTGCTCACGCGCACACAAAGTGTTGTGACAGGTACCAGATGTCCTGGCAAAGGGCAGTTGTCTCCACGGACTACCATTTCACACACACTCATGGGCACACACACATTGCATTTGGCCGTGATGAGTATTGCATTCAGTGCATGTCCCAAAGCACCTGCGGTCTGACACACAGTAAGTGGATTGTCCATTCTGATATCACGCTAATGGCCCGCTGCACACATTTAGCTTCATAACCAAACCACAGCAAATGCCTCCCTGCGTTTTGAAGGTTTCAGTCATGGCTGATGATGTAAAAAGTCACTTAGCATTTTTTGTTTCTTGACGTCACGCCGATGAAAACATGTCAGCTGAGCGTTCTCTTGGATGACGCAGTCACTTCAACACAGGAGTCAGGAGCCGCGGTTATTCTTAAACTCCTGCAGGCAGCTCCCAGAAAAAACTCCTCACGCCGTCAGAAAAACGCAAACTCCATTACATGTCTGCAATTTGTTAAACTGACATGTTCATCCACTGTGTTTGGCAACACTGTTGTAAGTTTTCTTTTTTATTTTAGTTTACTCTCTGAAATGGTGAAATTTGCCTTCTGAAACAACATGTGCTTACACGGCACAGCTCACCAAACTGATCCCTCCCTGAATTTAAACAGTACACTAACATCCTTAGTTGACTGCTAAGGTACAAAATACACTGTGGGGCCTCTGATTAGTGAAGAAACTGGTATGTAAAAAAAATCTCAGATTTTATTTTGTGCCGTTTTCTCAGAAGAAATCACTTTCGCACGACTTGGCTATAATGTACACACTGATTTCATGTCATTTATCACAGCCTAAAAAGGTCAGTACAAAGTCAATTAGTGGTTGATCAGATTAATGAGATTATTGTATTAATGGGATTACTGTGCAGAACAGTATTCATTGTTCATTTTATGGAATATTAGCATTATTTTAGCCCTTCGAAAGGCTGTTGGAAAAGTCTATTTCAAGGTACCTCAGTTTGACATAATGTTCTGCATATAGTCAGTACATTATTCCTTCAAGCATGCAAAATATTGATTATTCTGAATATGAAATATGTTCATTATACTGGGCGCAACTTTGGTGAGAATACTATAAATGCAAAAAGAGGTGTTTCGTATAAATATGCATATTAAATATACTTATATAGACTGTTAAGTTTGTGAATGAGTTCTGCTCACAAACATTAAACAAACTTGGTTTAAGTAAATAATAAATTCTAAAACTATTTCTAAATCCCCTCTTTCACTATTTATCACAAATATAATTACGTTCTCATGAAGTTAGACCTTGAGTTTCTGTTAGGACTGATGTGTGGAGAAACTAATTTAAGAGATATGAATACATTTTTGATGTGCTAAATCCAATAAACCCTTAATGATGAATAATCTTCATTATTATTCTATATCTTAGATAATGTGGTGTTGTCATTGATCAATATGATGCCATATTGAACCTTCGGAAACGTCCGTCGAGATTTTCAAGAACATCACTCTTCAAGGCTGCATCAGCCGATGTTGTCTCAGCTCAAATTGCCATTCTGCTTGTGCTTTTCAAACTCATGAACAGATCATAACCAGGCTCTCTCCTTTAGATGGAAAAAGAGAAAAGTCCTTGCTTTTTTTAAGGTTTTAAGTGGAATCTTAATGTGTGTTTTTCCTCTTCTGAACAACCCTTATATTTCCTGCTGCAAGGTCAACACATTCACATGGCCAGAGATGGAATTAAATAAATAACTGCAAGAAACAATTAGCGATGCATCAATAGTCGGATCAATAGTGATGTTGGTAATTATCACTTTTGGGATACGGGAGATGGTCTTTCCTTATTGATGCTCTCTAATTCACGGGTATAACCTCAGGGCCTGCAGAATAAATCAAAACACATCAAGGTAAACCACATTCCCAATTCCTTTATGACAGATGTGAATAAATATTACCCCGTAACCTAAAATATTAAAACTTGAACTCAGCTTGCATGAACAAGGTGTTATGGTCATCACAAGCTGTGCTCTGTTTTGACTCCAGCTTTGATTCTGTCTTTATGCTTCAAACAGTGAGTGATTAATACTCATTACAGGTGATGAAAACATAGGAAAATCAACAAATGCAATTTTAAAATGTTGTTTGGAATAATTTGATATTTGTGGAGAGGGTTTATGTTTTATGTAACTACAAAATTAAATGCTGTTGTATTTATTCTGAGTAGTATCTCTGAATTTTGCTAATATCCTTTATCCTCTTTGTGCTTAAATTGCCTGATGTTTTTTTATTTGTTGTTGTTGAATCAATATTTCTCATTTAAAATGACACACTATATTTTATTAATTGGATACAACAAATTGTTTGTTTGTAATATAATCCATATTTATTTAATGTCCCTTAATCTTATTTTCTTCCCACCCAGACTCGATGTCTAATGAAACGTGACACTTTATTTAATTTTAGGCAATTTATTTTAGGCTGAATGAAAAAGCAGATGCCAAATTAACTCTGACCCAGCCAGCTTTTTGAGCCAATTACAGTCTATCACATTAACCCCTATCACAGTAAAGAAAAAAAGTGGACAGAGCGCCACGAGAACAAAAAGCCATGCTCCCAGTGCGTTTAACCGATCACTTATGCTACATCTAATTAATAGTGTGTTTCACTGAACTGCGCTTCAATTAAAATGTAGCCCTGGAAGGCTGGAAGGCCCTGGAATGAATTGAAAAACTCAGCTCTTGTTAAGTTATCCATTTGCCAGAAAAGAATTCATCCTGTTCCTACTTGTGGAATGTGCGTGACTTCTGTTTGCAGATTAAAGGGAGTTTATTTTATTAATGTGACACTGTTAAACGTTATTTCTGTGTTTGTCTTGTGAGAATATAAGCGTGCTCACTGTGTCACAACAGTGACTATATGAGCGCTAGAGCTACAAGTAACGACCGATTAATGGGCTGATTGTTTTCTCAATGAATCAATAAACTATTTCATCAATAAAATGCCAGAAAATATTGAAATTAACAATCCAGATCCAGTTTGCTTCCTCGTCAAATTGGTCATTTTGTTTAAAAATGTTTGGCTTTGAAAATTATTTTAACTATTTATCAATTATCAAAACAGCTACTTGGCAATTGATTTGCTCATCAATGAGCAATTTGCCTCAAATTTGGACTTAGTGTCGATATTGTAGCATGAGGGTTAAAAACTATTGCTGAAACTACATGATTAGATTTACATATAGCACACATTTATTTTAAATTATGAACTATTAACAAAATGGACACAAAGGTATCATTGATACGATAAGAACGTGATTCTTCTTCATTCCATGTTGCCTCTGTTGATGCCCTCCGTTTCCCTCTCCATCATTCCCCCGTGTTGCTCTATAAGACACCGGTGTAACCTCTGACCAACAACTCTCCCGAGAGAGGCCTTGCTTCCATTTATTGTCAGTTAAGCCAGAATAAGTTGGCTCAGGTTTTCAGCTTTAGGCCTAATTTTAGTTTTGTCCTAGCTTACCTCTGAGCTCTCACAAGAACCAGACTCTCACCAGACACACAGGAGAACGTTGTGAGCCTGTGCACCATCTGAGCCTGGGCCCCTCAGGCCCCTACTGTATCAATAATGCAGACATGACCACACTGATTGGAGGAGACAACTGGTGTTTAGGAGGAGCAAACCCAAAAGAGTGCTCTGTCTCGACACAAGTTAGCTCTGCTCTCCGTTTGCCACTGATTTAGATGTACAACTGCTAGAATGATTGCTCGGCGTTGTGTAAGAGCTCTGCTGCCATGGAAGTGCTATTACTTGGATGAGGGGAGGCATGCATGTGCACGTGCACACACACACACACACACACACACACACACCCCTACTGTAAGTACATGCACACACTCAGTCACCCAGGTGAGGGAAGGCACACACAACACCCAGCCTTGTTGATGGGTCCATTGATTTTTGAAGGCCTCACTCCTTCTTCCTCTTTTTCTTTGATTATTAATTCACAGAAGCAAAAGAGAACTGCCCAGTGCTTTTAAATCTTAACTGCTCACTGAAATACCATCTATGGGAAAGATGTGCCCTACAGTGGGTATACTTTTGTGTTTGATAGGGGCAATTAATACCAAAAACGTCATTTTGTTTTGTCTTTTCCGGGTTATTTTTAAAATATTATTCCTACAGGTAGTACAGCATTAATGCTCCTCCAAGATGGACCTGTTATTAATATTATATATTGCCCAATACTGTTATATTGCATACAGTATATCATATAAAAAACAAACATAATAACGGATGATTAATTTCAGGATACACATTTAGCCAAATTTTATTTCGGCAGTAAAAAATGACTTCTCCAACTGTTTTAATTTCCCAATTATCTAAGTCCAGCATGATGATGAAATCAAAGTGTAAGTGCCGGGTTATGGCCAAAGGGAAAGAAGTGCTGGGTGTTGGGAAATATCCAAACTGACCAACTGGGAATGTAGACTTTCTCCGGCTGAGGGGTTTTTGAAAGTTTCTTTATACCAAGAGAATACAGCATAATCGTGTGAAATTAGATATTTGTTTTGTCAATGCACGGAAATGACTGTGATTAAGAACACAGTGCGTAAAATAACTGTGAAGATGCAAGAGACTCTGCTTTTATGATCAGGTGTCCAGTTTGTCATTTCCAGAATTATTCACTAGAGGGAGCAAATACAAAGCTCTTCAGTCTCTCCAAATTCAAAAAAACAAAAGTCTGAACTCAGCTGTACCCAGCAAACATAGTACAAATTACAGTTGAAACTCTGTATATTTAAAAAAAAAGACATACTTCTTCCCACCTTCCTCAGTATTCCTATATAATACTCTTCTTTGGACAAATTGTTTGTGCTGAGAGACTGTGGCACTTCAAAACTTTTCATTTTGGATGAAGAACATTCACAAATGGCAGGGGGGTGTTCTCGCAAAGGGAGCGCACTTCAATACTGCATGCTGGGATCTTTTTGATCAGTTGACTTAGCCGTGTTTGTTTGTCCGATGTTGTGATGCAGCTGATTAGCAAAGACAGATGAATGAATCATAAAAAGACACGTTAGAAGTGTCTTCTCTGAGGGGCACGTCCATTCATCTGCGGAGGAACTCATAATACATTTTTCACTTTTTCACTGCATAATTAGACATATTGATGAATATTAACAATTAAGTCTTTCAAACGTCTTATTTTATCTGACGCCAGATAAAGACCGCCGCTCTTAGTGAATTAAATCCTGAGATGCTCCTTGCTGAAACATCTAAGATTCACCCAGAAGGCTGTGCTCTGCTTGCTCCATGCTAGTTGCTCTGGGCTCCCTGTACGCCCCCCTATGCCTGCATCCCTCAACTAGCACCCACCCTTCCACTCCTCCCTTTTTCCTTTTTCCCCCTCCATGATTTTTTTTCCCTTTTTGCTTGTTTGATATATTTCTTTCCACCCCACCACCACCGTATTCAAAGACTTATACAATATACATGCTCCATCTGGTCAAACTTGGTGAACTTAAATATACCTGTCAAGTGCAACTTTAAAGTTTCCCTCGCAACCTCTACTAAGTCTCGCCCAATCCACCAAGGCTTTAATTAAAAAGCAGCCCCAGTTCCAGGATGTGCTTCTAAATGAGGGAGTTTGTGCTGGCAGACGAGGAGCTGGGGTCTTGCAGTGGGACCCGGCTTGTGGCTTTCATCACTTCCACTCCACAGCTCTGAAGTTCCGGAGAGGCATCTGTCTGACTTGAATTGGAAAGATGGAGAGATGCACAGTGAGAGAAATTTAGACAGAGGAGAAATTGAAGGAGCAAGACAGGGAGGGGGGAGGAGGGGAGGGGGGGAGGAAGGAGAATATCATGTGGGGGCTGATACCCTCCTTTTGTTCTGACTGTGGAGAAGGAAAGCAAAATGTTAAATGTGGACTCTTTTTTTTCAGGGTTAATGCAGGACTTTTGCACACAAGTTTGAGTGATTGCTTGTTAGTCTGAAATTTAATTTGGTAGAATTTTATTTCTCTTCTTCTAATTAATTACACTCTTTTTATCTAACTCCTGTTAAAAGTGAATAAATATCTTGATAATTGATAAATAACAAAACGCTCTAAGGTATAGTTCATGAAGTTTACATTTTTGTGTATATTAAAAACACATTTAAAAAAACACTGAAATGATCAGGAACATCATGGCGAATAAAATTAAAAGCATTTATGTTGCCTTTGTGGACATTTCTGCAAAGGTCTAATTGAAAAGTGTTGACATCAACTGTGAATCCGTCTAATAAACAAGTGTATATATTGGTCATTTTTGGATTTTGTAAACCGGCTAACAAAAGTGCAAAAAGTCCATGGAAAAGATATTCTTTCCTCATCAGTCTTTCTCTCAGCATCGCGGAAGGTCTGTAAAGATTTGTAACCAGCAGGGTAGACATCCCTGAAAAGCAAGCAACTGTGACATCTAGTGGTCATTTCTGTGAAACACAGCACTGCTGGAAAATGTTAGAAAACTCTGTTAGCTCCCATAAACAACAAATTTGAAAGCTTAACATTATGAAATTGTGAGATATTAGGCATTCCAAGGATTTACAGGACAGGAGAATTTAATTCAATGATATAAATCCACAACGAGCACAAGAACATGCATCAATACTGCACAAAACCAAACATGCTTTATACAAAGTCTCTATCCAACTGGTGATGTGTCTTCATACATATAATGTTTAGACCGATGGCGTTTGGTACATCCTCCAGTGGGTCCATTGGGTCGCAGATTAGATCTGAAGAAGACAGGAAAGATGAACTTCTACAAAATATTTGTTTAGATTTAATCTTTGCAATTTTCTTGAGAAAGAAAGAAAGAAATAATGGATAGATTCACTTCTGGCCTCTTAAAAAATCTCATAAAAAATCTAACTTTTAACAAGAGGTCACGACATGACTTTTCTTCATTTTACAGGGTCAAAAGTCAAAAAGGTTGAGAACCGTTAAGACATTCATATTTCAATAATTCTTTTTATTTAGAAGTAGTGTTAAATGTTAAAAGCACTATGACTTCTCTAATTTTCTCGTTTGTTTTATTACTGTTTATAGAAACTGTCCTTTTACATTTTTGAAATCAAAAGGAGCAGCACATCATCCAGAGTTTGACGATTCCAGGCAGAGAGCCAAAACCCACTGAACCCGGAGAAAGGTTAGAAATTTCTCACGCATGTCTCAAGCTGGTCTCCGAGCATGCTTTTTAGCTTAAAGTCTGTATGTCAGTAATTTCTGCCGATGACAGTATGCAACACAAGGGCCTGTCCCTGCTCCCAAAAGCTTACTGTATATCTGTTGTTGCGCTACTAGGTGATAGAGGACAGTACAGGTAAGTCTGAAAGGATTACCCAAAGTATACAAGAATACACAACTGCCATGATATCACTAAACATGACGATGGACATGATTATAAATACACTTTGCACATTTTCGTCCTTTAACACACCACCAACTGGTAGATTTGTATGTATCCGTCGCCCCTATAGTGTCGTTACACATCAGCTGTTCATCTCTGATGAGGGGCATCAAAGGAAGGCTTCAAATATCAAATACCTTAGACAGTCATATGGACATATGGAGGCAGTCAGTACCATTATATAATCAGTCAGCGTGCTACTTCTCTTGGATTTTTTTGGAGTCAAGATTGTTTAAATGGAGGCGTTTAGTTGATTCTTTGTAGATTTAGGAGGAGCACAAACACGTGGAGTGTCCAGCTGCTATGTGATATGCACTAGGATTTGACCCTGCGTCATCCCTCTTCTCAAAGGAGGCTGAGTGGCAGAGGAAAATTTGTTTCAGGTGGCATTGTTTATCCTGCAGTGGATTTTCCACATTTTCTTTGAGCTCTTTTGATTCAGCATTATCTTCACAGACTGTGAGATAACCAGCTTTGTTGTGGTGAATTACGCTTCCAACAATTATTTGTTTGCAACACAGCTAATAAATGATCGCCTCTGAATAAAAACAAATGCCACATGTATTTGATTTCACTTGGAAAAAGTTCATCGGCATTTGTAAACAAAATAAACTGGTTGCAAACAAATTAAATATCTGCAATGCCGGAGAAGGTCAAAACAGAAAATCCTCCACAAAGTCACCATTTCTGCAGCAGTCATTTCCTGAGATGTTCTATGATATCTGCTAACTTCATCTTTGAAAGCAAACACTGCTGTGTTTAGAGAGCAGAATGTTGTATATTTGCATTCGCTTGCATCAAGGCAGCCGAGTGTTTAGCATTCTTTTCCCATTTCATCTTTTATTTCGAAACCCCCGTTTTCTGTGACCAAAATCAGTTGTGCCATCAAACCACCAAGGAACCATTTCAGCCACCAATTAAGTGCTACCACATGGAGGGCAGCGTTACTACCGCAGCTCTCACATGTTCACGATTATGCACTACAGAAGCAATCGCAAAAGCCATCGAGGCATTAAGGTCTTAGTTTTATTAGAGTTTTGGTAATGAGTATGAAAAAAGGGGTTAGTAAAAACTATGGGAAAACTAAACATTATATTCTGAGAGAATGTCTGTGAAAATCTGTGCCACACATTAACTATGGCGACGACGAGATGAACGCTGATTTTCGGGGGAAATGGTGAGAACTGTGCGTGCTTATGGATAGATGTGATTAGTGATACAGCTTTGGCTGCTGACATTTCTTGGAAAACATTGGTAGTTTATCAGCGTCTGCACTCTTCAACCTATGTCAGCCACGCTGCAGCAGTCTGTTTTCATTTCTATGAACTGTGGGACTCACCATATGCAAATAAATCACAACAGTCACTAAAATCACTCTGTCTCTTGTCAGACTGGTCAGTGTACATTTTTTTAATGTCTGTGCAGCTAAGTTTGTTTGTTAAGTTTTGTTTTGTTCTTATCCTGCCTCCCTTTTTTTTTTTTAACAGTACCCACGTCCCTGTTCCTTGTTTGCAGTTTTAATGTTTATGGTTTTGTAGAGGGAAATTTTGTTGATGAAAAGGATCATTTGAATCAAAGTGTAGCATGGGGACTACTTTGGAAGCAAAAGTGTCCCAGTTGCTTTTAAACTTATTCTGAATAGCTGTTGGTTCTTCATGAGTAGCATGGAAGATTAATACAACTTTTAATAGATGTGTTTGTAGGAAATGATTGGATAGCTCATATTCTGTTGATTTATCATGACCAAGAGTCTTTTATTTATTTATTTTTGGTTTGCGAGAGTGTAAAATCTTTAGCATTAGCATGAGATAACCTGAGTGCATATGTGTCTGTAAATTATATGTTTCCCATCTCCTTTATTTTATCTTATTAATATAAAACATAACACACCTATTCGCCTCTCTGTGTCATCGTGAGCTACTTCCACAATTTCTTTGCAGAATGGAGGCCATAAAGAGAACAAACAGAGGGAGCGCAAGACTCGTAAAGAGACAACGTTTTATCCAGATCCAGCTCTGAAGACGTCTGGGTCCCCTGTCTCCGAAAAAAACATTTCTACCATCCTGTAAATACACACCACAGACACCAAGACACACGCACGGTTCTTCTATTTGTATCCATCTACGCTCTAAAACGTTGTCTGTTTCCATCGTTCAAATATTTCAGTGGACTATTTGGAAATCAGAAGACACATGAAAGAAAGAAATAACATGCGGTTCAAGCAGCCCATGATGCCGTGGCCTACGCAGACAGTTAAGCCAAGTAAGGGAAACAAAACATGGCGGTACATACACACACACAGACACATGTACATACACAATGTTTTCCTAGTGTAATTAAATCATCCCATGCTCGGCCCATGGGATCTCCCTCGAGGATTTGGAGGCCCACACCGACAGTCCCCACAGGTCACAGGGGTGGCTGTTTTCCTTGGACATGTTTTATGAGACTGCATGTGCTCTCTCTGGGAATAAGGTCCTTCGGAGAAAAAAAAAAAAAAAAAAAGGAGCAACACTAGAGATCTGATATTCTGGACATCAGAACAATTGTTGAACACAGACTCATCTCTGTCCTGCACCCTAACACCGCAAGCAACCCAGGCCTTTGATTGAAGAGGCTCCCAGTGGGTGGCCTTGCATCCACAATATGCCAGAGGTCACCTCAGGTTGTCTCATGTTTGTTCTGTTTATGTTTTATTAAGGAACTCACGAACAGCAATGTTCACACGACACAGTGAGTTCTGGATTTGTCTACCTCTTAGTTCTTGTTTGTGTCACGGGGGGCAGGAGGAAGGTGGGGCAGGAAGGATATTCCTGTTTACTATACTCTGAGATAAACTGAGGGTGCAGTAAATAAAGATTTTTAAAAAATCACACAAGAGTGAGACAATTAACTTGATAGATCTGAAATTCTGTGCCGTATTTGCAGTAGTTTTTTCTTCTGTATCAATGCTGTTACAACTTCCACCCACCGGTGGCAGACCTGAGCACAATGCTGTCGAGTTACACTCCAATCTATGCATGGTAGGAAATATGCACCATTTCAAATTGTTCATGAGTTATATTGATTTCAATGGAACATTCTTATCGGATTAAGTTGTTTTCCAGTAAGAGGGTCTCTGAAAGTTGCTGAGAAATTCTGAGAAAACATTTTGTATCATTTGGAGGTGAAAAATGTTTTTTTCTTTTGGTCTCTGAATAATGTGAGCTATGTGAGTAATGATAATGAGTCATACAGCTCTGGTGACCTGAAACCACACATTACCTTTTAAAGGTCAGCAAAACATATAAATCTAAATTCAAATCTATCATTTTTCAGTGTCCCTAGTGTACCAAAGGAAAGCTTAAAGTGGATTCTGTAAATAGAATAAACACAAAATGTTGAAACTGAGACATTTTATTGTTTTTGGAAATGATATGCCCATTTTAAATTTGATGCCAGCAACATGTTTCAAAAGAGTTGTGACAGAGTCACATTTACCACCTCTTCTTTTAAAAACACTCTGTAAGCCTTTGGGAGCTGAGGAGATGTGGCTGTAATCTTGAAAGTGGAATGTTTTCCCGTTCTTGCTTTATGTAGGATTTCAGCAGCTCAACAGTTATGGGGCTTCTTTGTCGGATTTTATGTTTCATAATGTGCCAAACATTTTCTATAGGTCAAGTCAAGACAAGTCAGGTCTGCAGGCAGGCCAGTTTAGCACCTGGACTCTAATAGTAGCCATGCTGTTGGAATATGAGCAGAATATTGTGGATTCACATAGTCTTTTGTCTACTTGGCAGCATATGTTGCTCCAAAACCTGTATATATCAGCATCAGTGGTGCCTTCACAAATGTGCAGGTTACCCATCATGCCATGTGCACTAATGCAGTGCCGTACCATCACGGATACAAGCTTTTGAACTGTGCACTGATAACAAGATGGATGGTCCCTCTCCTCTTCACCCCAGAGGACACGCCGTCCATGATTTCCAAACAGAATTTCAAATTTCGACTCATCGGGCCACAGGACAGTTTTCTATTTTGCGTTTGTGGATGCAGTGACAAAGTGTGTTCACAGAATCCTGCCTGTTTATGGTGTAATTAGCAGAACTTAAGTGCTAAAGTGATTCATAAAAAGTATATCTCTTTTAAATAAAGATGTTTCATGAACAAATTCAAATGTGAGAAATGCACTGAACTTGACTTGAAGACCAGTGGACCTCCTGCTGATGTGGAGCATCCTCATCAGCAAGGGGTCCATCCTCAGGTTAGACATATTGATGACTAGCCCATTGAGCAGAGAGCCAGCAGGCTCGGGTCATTAGCCCAGCCGCTGTGGCTACGACACCAGATGGAAGTGGAGGTATGGCTGTAGGCTGTACTGTGATCTGAGACTTCTAAACATGTAATCCACTCTCCTCTGAGGGTCCCTAACCACAGGAAGCCGCTCATGCTGCTCCACTGATCTCTACCTTGTGGCCTCAGTGCACCTTAACATGTTTCACCCAGATTCACAGATAAATAAATAAATATATGACATCATGTTTTATATGGCAATAACAGTATGGTGAAATGACTTCCAAAGCATTGATCCGGCTTGGCTTCTTGTTGTTTATGATGTCTGTGTTGTTTGTTCAATATGAAAGACTGGAGTCAGTGTATGGATTTTTTGATGTTGTTAGTTCAACAAGAATAGATATAATCGAGTTGTCTTCAGTGGGACCATGTAACAAGAGATCTGTGAGGTTAACAGTATCTTTTAGGAGTATGATCTCAATTGTAAACCAGACCTATAGAGAACAATTAGCTCGAAAGGGCAGTTATTACTGCGTGTGGCTGCTTTGTCCAGATACTCTCATTGTAATAATTAGTTTGCTCACACAGGATTTTTATAACAGTCTGTGTATGTTTTGATCTTTTCCAGAAATCCTATTATGAATACATTATGAATATTTTGTCACTAATAACTGCATACGTCTCATAATGTCTTAAGAAAAGGCTGGAGGTGGGAATTACAGTCAATGATGATAAAAAAACACAATGAGAACAAGACATGTTACATGAAATGTTACATGTTGCACTCTAAATTAACTAGAACTGGCCAACCAATGAAATGAGCATGTCCTGACTTGAAAGTTTAGGCCGTTAACAGTGATTTTTGGAGGCCTCTGACATTTCAGATAATCCCAGCAGTCCTTTTTTTCTGGGAGAACTTTCAGTGTAAACACAGGAAATGATCAAGGCGATGATGTCAGGACATGCTCATGACTTTCGGGAATCATGTGTGCTGCAAAGGCTGACTAATTCATGCGAATCTAGGTAAAAAATAAAAACACTTGCCACGATCGTTGACTACAGTACATCAGTGAGATAGACATGCTACACATTCAGCACCAAACGCCTTTAGAATAATGAAACAATGATAGCTTTGAATATGAAAGGTAATATGTAATAATATTATAATATTTTTATTATTTCAAAATATTGTGTGCTTTTACACATAAGAACATAGTTTCATTTGTATAAACCAGTCCATCATCAATCCAGTAACCTTAACAAACATCTCCTAGAGAAAAACACCCAACCAAAAGAACATTTGAGAGCATTATAAAGGCACAGAGCCTGCAGCTTATGACCCATAACCCCAAACTTCCAGTGAGTCACTGGGTAGCCCTGACATGCCTGGCAGTGCCCATTTCCTCAGCTTTGATCATAAATCGCAGGAAACATCAGTCAGTGTGAGAGGCTTGGTTTGTATGAATCTTTCTACACTGAGAGTAATTGCAAGAGTGATAAGTAAAGGAGAAGGGGACCAACTCTGAGAAGTCCTGTAGGGCATGAAAACAGTGGACACAAAAGAAGCACAGACAACACAGTTTGTTACATATGGTTCATTATTAGCAGCTATTACTGTCTGTGAATTAATGGTTTTTACAGTTAGCAGCATCTTATAAATCTGCCACTCATTTAAGCAACATTAAATCATTTATCCATGCCACACAGATCAGTCATAATGCTTTTGGGGTTGCCAAATTGAAGCTCACGTTGCAGTAAGAGGAGTAAGTGTTGGTAGAAGTGACTCAAATTACATTTACCAGCTAAAGAGGCCAGAAGATATTTCCCCAGAGTAGTTGGTGGAGGCCAAAAAGAGCTAAAACTAAGCAGACACTGGACTTACATTCATTGAGTGGACACAGACATGACTCCAAATAAAGCGTTGCTCTTATATTTTTTAATAACTTGATGGTTTATAGTAACATGATAAACACACAACCTGTTATTAATGATGTTCCAACTGAAGACTTATTTTCCAAGATTTCATTTTCAAGTTATTGAAAACTAGAAAACCCCCACGACCTTTTAGAACAAGCCATCAGGTCTGCAGTAATGTTGACAAGTCACGACCATTCATACGTTTTAAGGTTAGGTTAAAGTGCTTTGCAGGCTATGAGGCTTTCGTTCAGATGTGAGCTCACAACTCGGCAATGCAATGCTTTTATTTATGCATTAAGGCCACTTGCAAAGCATCAACCATTCAACCATTACAGAGAAACAATTAAACCATTTAGAAGTTACACTGGTAAAATATCACCGGTGTTATCGCTATAAATATGTAAAGAATTGTCTCAGATTTATCCATTACCTGCTGCTGCACGTTAAAATAATCTTTTCAGTGTTGTGTTTCACTTTGAAAAGAAGCTTTCTGTTTTAATTGTCTACACAGGTGGGCCTCTAAGTATCCTTTGACCCTCGGGGTCCAATGAGGGGCCCATTACACAAGTCAAAGGTCAGCTTAGTGCTTGAGGCTAGTTGATCTGAGTGGTGCTTAGATATGCATATCCGATGAATCACAGCAATCACAGCTAATCAGTTTGATTGTTCATGTATTTTAACGCGCAAAGCCATTAAAGGTAGTATAGATTTAGTTTGTTTTAATCGTATGCTTAAGAAAGTCGTAATCGTTGCTTTGTTTGTAAGTCATTGTGTGCAACAAGTGGTTACAACTAAATGGCATTTCTTTTACACCAGGTAAAAAAAAAACATTACAACATGTTCTGTGCTCACACAGACCACAAACACACAAATACACATTCAAGGAGCATCACATATGATATCTCAGCCTGTCATCAGAGACATAATCAGTGCCAGATGGTGTCAGTCTTCTCCCCTCTAACCTTTGACAGCCCCTTCTCTTTGTCTGTTACTCATAAACACAAGGGAGAACGATAAGGTCCGGGGAGTCGCAGCCCAGAGGAGGAAAAACTCAGAATAAGGTCATACAGTATGAAGGGCCAGATGAAGCTAGAAAATCCCCCCGGTTTGTTAATCAACATAGAGGATAAACAAAATAAAACCATGAAAGGTAATGTATCATGCATGAAGGTCTCACGAGATAACCGCGTAATCTACAACACTGCAGCTGTTTGACAGCGTGGCGAGATGAGATGTCAATAAACATCCAGAAACGCTGATTATCATTGTAGATCATACGGTCTGTTTATTCATCACTGGTGTTTTAATCAAATCCCACTGAAGAGACACAAACCAACATTTTAGTTCCTCTGTCAACACTGTCTGATTTATCGACCAAAGCCCATTGAACAAACATTCTCGAACAGGAGGAAATAAGGCCATTTTGGGGGACTATTTTCAGCCGTGGATTAACACATGTGGTGTTCTGGTAAGTATTTACAGGGGCAGTCTAGTGTATGTGGTACCAAATCAAGATAAATTATAGAGCCTATGTCCATTGTAATTAAGGAAAATGTCGCCCAGTGCAGAAGAGTGGCTCACTGATGTGCCTTTTTTGCAGAGTGCTGTTGGCCACACAGTCAGCACATTTCAGTCTTTTTATGAGGATTTCTTTTTAGATTTAAAACGATAAAGAAATATGCAATATTAACCACAATATACCTACGTTATAATGTAGCCGATATATCCTGTACGTAAAAATAAAATGCTAATTGTGACAGATTTTATAAGCAACAAAGACAGTATTGCTTTCAACCGTGTGTCTGGCTACTCTGACAGGTGCAAGCCATACAATGAGCATGTGTGTGCGTGCATGTGTTGAAAATAGGCTCTGCTTAAATAACCCTATTTGTTATTAACCAATTATGTCATAAAAATAGAAAACCCTGTGTATGGCGGCACTACAGTGGCAGTATTTTTGGCATTTACTTTTAGCTCATCATTATATGTCACCACTTGGTGAGCCTAAAGCCTTTTGACTGGGGTCACAGTGAACCACAGCAGTGTCAGTTCTGCTTTAGAAGTTGAGTAATCTTGTTTTAATTCAATAATCTAAGGTTCAAGAAGTATTCCATAGAGCCATGTAGTCATGAAGCAAAAATAACAGCTGCTCTTGGTGAGGCCCCATTAGTTACATTTTGCTCTTTTGTGTTAAAACAGTTTGCACCACATCACAACATTGAGTTTACACACATATCCCAGCGCTTTGGCGTTTCTAAATGTTATCATATCCAGTAGTTTCATAAGGCAGTCTAAGAGAGGAAGGACCAATGGGCCAAATGCCCATACATCAAAGCAGAAAAAACACAGCTAGCAATCAAGGGAAATGAATGGAGGGATTAAGTGTTCTGGAGGGAAGTGGGGGGAGGCGGGAGGGGGTTAGTCCAATCATAGCAACTGGATATGATGGACAGTTGGGAATAGATTGGGGCGAAAGCATGCTGAGTGTTGGCGAACAGAAGGAGAACTCTTGACAGACTGCCATCACCTGCAACACACGTCAACTTAGTCGCCAATGTACAAGAAAGCTTTGTGTGAATCTCACAGCCACCTGCAGCAAAACCAACATTCATGTTTAGTCTCTCTCTGCTTTCTTTTCTGACAAAACGGTTTCCTCAAAGGATTACTCTTACTGAGCATATGGCTGCAGTTAAATGGTGAAATCCAAATTAAAGCTGTGGTCTGATATCAGATCTTCATCAGGTAACTAGCTCGAACTGAGCAACATCTGGAAGTTCAACAAGGAAACCCCATCAGTCTTTCTTGACTTGAGGTTTGTTAGCCTTCAGTTTTGGCCACTCGGTCTTCACAGCTGTGTTTACAAGTAGCATGCCACATTCAAATTGTCCACAGATGTTTCTTCGAATGTAACCTACCTGAAGTAAAAGACTGCAACGTGTTGATCGCAGCTTCGGTGTCGGTTTATATTTTGGTGAGACTTACAACACAACATCATCATAACATTTTGAAGTTTATACACACACAGATATCTCTGTTTAAAAAAATACCTCAGAGCGAAATGTCTAAAAGCAAGATTTTCACATACACGGAGTGTTATTATTATATCCCAGACATTTTGAGCATGCACTCATGGGCTTTCTGATGTGGGAAAGCAAAGTGCGATGGGCTCAGACGCTTGCGTTTATCAGCCTGTTTAGGGTCTGTCCGACAAGAGCCAGATTGTAAGCAGGAATGTGTCCAGGCTGTAAGTGGTACTATCAGTCAGCCTATCGTCTGGGAGCTCTGTGTTTAACATGTGAATTCTATAAGCACTGGGTCTGTATATTACAGCAACAATTTTGAAAATTAATAGCAGCGGTTTCTACAGTATCCACCACAATGATTCTACTAAGCAGAAGTGGTTTTTACAATCATTATCCTCCGGGATGATGACTTTTAACATCTTATTTGACATCATTCTGTAGCTGCTGTACATCACGCAATAATTTTGTTACTCTGATACTCTGCATGAGCGACATTTATTTGACTGATACCTGTAAACTATTAGTCAGCGGTATTATCAGTTTGATAAGAATATATGTAAACATTAATCAGGAGATCAAAAGGTTGCAGTCTGAGTCTTTGACATATATTTAATACAGCTGATGATAATGGCCTAAAAAAGCTAGGGCTACGTACTTAAAAATAATTGTGGGTTACGTAAAATATAAGTGCTGACTTTAATCTACAGATGTCATAAACTTTTATCACATCACATCCCATCACATCACTCTCTACCTCAAATCAATTAATATCAAAGAGCCTCTACATGTTTCCCCATTTAGATTTTATTATAGATTTCCCATCACAGACAATGAGAGAATAAATGCAATATGACAAAAGAAAGACAAGACAGAGCAGTTAAAAATAAAGGTTAAAAATAATCATGCCTTTATTTAACACAGTGTGTCCATGAGAGCATATGCATGCACATAAGTTTACATCTTTTTTATTTAATTTCAGTAAACATCTCTTTACAGAAACAGACCAGATACTTACTTACTAATAGAAGAGAAGATGTCGTGGCTCCTGGAATGATCTTATTATGTCTGACATCATTTGTCTGTGGTGATGTACAATGCATGCCAGCGTGTAGCTCGACATCCATGTTCAGGATCTCACAGCTTAACAGCTGGACAGAACCATAGAGAGAGAGTTACAGTATTACCTTTACCTTCACTGCTCCTGGTCAACCCAGTCTCCTTGCAATAATGTTACTACAGCCCCAGAGACTCCAGAGAATCTAGATTGCATTGTTTTCCAACAGCTGTAACATCATAAAGGTTTTGTCTTTCAATTTTCATTTCTTATTTGAGAGCAACCTCCAGGTTCAGTAATGGCCTAAACCTTTATTCTTCCTCTTTGGTTAAAAAAACAAAACAGATGCAGAATCAGTTTAAATGCATGAATGGCATTCAGCAAAAAGTTATTAAAATAAACAGGCACCACATTACTACAGATGTTCCTTGTACTCAACACAATGACGTCCAATTTGGCAATCACACATTCCCCCCATTCATGCACAGCCTTACCTCCTCCCTGAGCTTAATTGCCGATGCCGGTAAAACTGAGTCATCCTTTAGAAGTGTTGGGTTTTGGGAATTGTAAGGTGCTGTCTGGTTGGAATGCAGTTTTGCGATATGAAATATTTCACCTCTTTAGGTGTGAAACACACTGGGACCGTGCAGCTTCCCCCGTTACTGTGGCTGTTCAGGTGGGGAATCAAGAGACATAACTCAAAAGACTCAATGGCAGCAATTCAAAATTCACTTTATGTGTTGAACATTATGCTGCTGATGTGCCATAGCACTCCTAGTTTGTCTCTGCTGGCAGCTCTGAGTAAGATACAAGTCTATATAGTACTATGTACATTTACAAGCAGCTGGCTTTAAGTGGCTCTATTTACAGAATATGGAAGAGATGCAATATAATAATGAAAAATACCTTTTTATCAGTGTATAATCACCTAAAAATAAGAAAAGTTTTGTGTCTAAAGTGTCTAAAAAGAAGTATTCATCCACCATGAAGAACCGCCATGTTTTTCCAGTAGCCCAAGTACAGCGATGACATGCTACAAATTGAGCTTTTGTTGTAATATTACAACTGACAACATTTTTGATTGTTGTTATGTGTAATGTTTTATGACTTTTATGCTTGCTCATGGTGGGAGTTGTTGAGTCTCTGTAAATAATATTATAAAGAGCACAGTCTAGACCTGCTCTATATGGAAAGTGTCATGAGATAACTTTCGGCGCTATGTAAAATGTAATATTGAACGGATGTGAATTGAACTTATGGCACACAGTTCCAAAGATAATCAGCTAAGAGCCCCAAGAGTCCTGAATTAGCTCTCTGTGCAGACCTAACATGGTAACGTTGTACAAAAGATAACCCCCTGTCAGTTCCCATTAACCCTACACCTTCAGATAGTTTAAAGCCATTAGTCAAAGAAAGTTGCAGGAACTTTGCAACAGCCAAATTCTTCACAGACTTCTCCTCCACAGGCTCTTTTCACCAGATATCATCATCAGTGTTTTGACAAAGCTTCCCTCCCTCTAATTAAGATAGTCTGTTAATATTATATTGATTAATTTCAGATGAAGTCAAGTGTTCGCACTAATCAGGCTTTTATGAAAATTCCGCCATCTAGATTCATTTTCTTTTTACTCTCATGCCGTAACTTTTTGTTTGTGCGAACCATATGTCCCAAATTAATAAAGCCAGGCGGTATACTGAGCCCTCTTCACTCTGTCGCTGCTTGTCACAGTAGAATTGGCCTCAAACTTATTCTCTCCTTCTCTCTTCCCTGTATCGCTCTCTCTGTTCTTTCTGTTTTCGCGCAAGTGTCCCAGTTAAGAAATTGCTTACATCCCACTCAGTCTGGGGCTGGATTGAAATTTCCCATAGGGTATGTACCAATATGCAGAGAGCACACTTCGACAGATGCCATCAGAGAACAAGCATATGAATTACCAGGCAGCCTGCCATCTTTGAGTTCAGACAGAATGGCATTAATACCTGATTACGATCCAAACAACAACACAACAACAACATGAAAGCCAAAGCAACTGGGAGCAGGTAAAGGTTTCATCATTTATATATTAATGGATTTACTAACAAAGACTCTACTACCCCCTCAAAAGTTAAAATGTCATAGAAGCTGCCAACAATCAAGGGACTTTGAAAAAAAAAAAAAAAAAAAATAGGGGTAAGAAATCAGATGCCGTCAGCAAATCACGTTCCAATAAATTAAATATTCGCCACTGCTGACCATAACTAATTCAGAAGCCATGATAAATTCATGACTACAATTAAAGAAAACACAATCCCTTTAATTTTAAATGCCTGTAAATATTGGCATTACCCAATTAAGTCACATTTAACTGTAGGAAAAGTACCTGCAAATGAACCGTAAGCACTCTATAAGTAAGCACCTATATGTTCTGCGAGGAAGCATAAAAGTTTCATTCAAAGTAAAAGAAAACGTAAAAACCTTTAGGCATGGCAGTGTTGATATAATTGTTTTAATTGTTAGATTTTATATATGTATTCAAACCACAAAATCTTTACTCAAAGTTTTGACCTCAACCTGAGGTACAATGGCAAAATAATAAAATCATTCCTTCTGGCTCACATTTAGTTATAAGTTTCAAGATATGATTATTTCTACAAGTCCTACATTACAATAAAACAGCTGATTGTTTGCTCAAATGCCATCATCATTCCCTGACCTGAACCAAGTCACTCTTGTATGTAACCTTCACCAAATCATAGCGGAAAGAACAGTTATATGTATTCTTTAAGCATTTTTGTGATGGTCATATGCATTTTGGGAAGTACGTCACAAGATTCTCATACTGCATGTTTTGTTCTGTAACAAAACAAAAAAAACTGAAAGGAACAAATATCTCAACTGTTAAAAAAAAAGAGACACAAACACACAATGGAGACATCTCAGAGGATATTCAGTCAGCGCCCTTTGACTGAACATCTCAGTGAAACAGCCAATCAGAGTGTGTTTGTATGTATGTATCTGTGTATGTAGGAGGATGTTCCTACCTTCACCCAGATTTCACTTTCTTTCATCACATAGTGTTTCAGTTGAAGACGCATTTCTGATTTTTGCAACATCTTGTACATAAATCTACTCTCTATGACTTACTAATGCTATGTATTTGCATTACTTTGATACAGAAATTACTGTATTCTCAGGAGTGAAAATGAACAGTTAATATTGTGCATTATTTGTACAGAGCTGTGTACTTTCTATAACCAGTATGTACAAATATATGTAACAGATTTGACCCTTTACTATAATTTATATGTATTTAACTGTAAATGGTGTTTACGGGTCGTGGGATTAAGTGGACTGAAATCTCCTCCTTCCTAGTATGAAGGAGAAACTCTATGGTGGTCACAAAGGCCAGTGTTTGTCCTTTCTTGGCTACTGTAGAAAAATGTTGGATGAGAATCTGTTTGTATAAAAGACTCATTTTAAGGTAACAACAGCAAAACGATTCTTATTTTCTGGTGATTTCACACTAATCAAAACCTATTTTCGAATATTATATTGCTCCTCCATCCTCCATATTCTGTAAATAAATCCTACCTAAATCTGGAAGTTGACCTTTAAGGTGTTTGTAAATGTATCTAGTTCGAACTGTCAATTTTGGAACTTGAAATCATTTAAAACTTTTGATTTAATATCTTGAAGTTCATTTTAATGTAAAAATCAAATCAAATCACCTACCTATTGTCAGTAAACCTAGTTTACTTTAAACTGTGTGATGTAATCGGTGGATAATTGACCATTTTTTGAACAAATATGTGCTGAATTCTGCCAAGCGATGGGGAGTCGCATATGAATTTTCTAATTGAGTGGTTTTCCCCTTTAAGCAGTTGCCGTGTCAGCTCTTTGGGCAGCGGGGAAGACTGATTGTGGTGACTTTGATAGCCCTCTTCCTGCTCTCAGCGCACATCATGATAAATGGTCCATTTTGGAATCCATAATGGACACTGATGTAGAAGCACTCTTCTCTTATTGACATTGAACTGTCTTCTTTGGTTCAGGCATTTAGTCATCTCCCAGAGCGCTGTCTGTTTGAGATGTGTTCTGTTTTTTTTCTGTTTGTTTTGTTTTTGCATGAAAGGAAAAAAAAAAACAATTTAATGGATTTCACATCATTTTGACGTTTTGTAATTGAGATGTTTGGTAATTGAAGGGAACGCTCATCTAGACTTAACCACTTTTCCCCCTCCTTATAATTTACCGCACAGTATTGTCCACATTTTACAGCTAATATAAAGCATTATTACAGCACTGACTGCATCCGAAGTTCACGTTTAGCGAGAGTAAGAAAGTGTGATGTGGTTTGACCACCCACAAAGTGGTTAGTCTGTAAAAGTACAGGCAGGCTGAAGGTTATAGCCCCCACTTCCCGTCTCAAATTAAGGAAGCACAACAACACAACATGGACACTGACTTCCTCGCTCTAATCTCTGCTGCCTCTCGTGTGAGGAAACAGTTGCATGTAATGTATACAAGATATAATGTGAGCCAGGCAGGGATTGAAAGAGAAGGTAGGAGGGATTTAAGGAAAAGGGCAGATTGGAGGGGCTCCCAGATGCCCCTGCTCTTGTGTGTGTGTGTATGTGTGTGTGTGCTGCTGTGCCTTGGAGATGACTGTCAGCAGGCGGTGCCTCTGAGAGTGAGGAGAGAGGGGGGTGATGTTTCCAAAGGGGGGCCCAGTCTGTTACCAAAGGGAGGTGGAGATTTACTATCCCACCCAGTCAAAGTGTCTCACTGGTGCTCTGACACAGACACACTCATGCAGAGATACACACAACTCCACACACACACACACATACACACACTCAGACATACTGCAAACTCTCCACAGGAAACTCTGAGCCATAATGCGAAGGCACCTCAGAGCAGACGGGTGCATTGCTCAAACCAAGTGGGATATGGTGCGGCTTTGATAGTGCGTTAATTACTCATGTGATGTGATACAGATGTCTTGGGGCTTCAGCCGAAAGTTTGCCTGACGGTTTCCAAGGGGGCCAGGCAGACATTTTAGAAGAGGTAGGTGAAAACCAAACGTATTTATTATTTATGGATAGATCAGTTTGCGTGCTGTCACAGATCCCAGCAGTGTCATGCTGATGCTAAACTGTGATGCTACTTGAAGGGCTGGCTGCTAAATAGTTCTTTGTGTACTTGGTGACAGCTGGGACTTTGAACAGGAAGAACTCTGGGCTATAAGAGTGTGCCTGTGCTGTGACATGATGAAAAGGGCTTCACTATCGATCTGACAGTTTGAAACTTTATCTGCCCTTTACCAGGAGTTTGGGGGAGTTAATTACACTGATTTTGTCCAGAAAGTTTGTTGTGAAGAGCCAGTAAAGGGGAAGATCTCTGTAAATTCAGAAAATCTGCAAAGAGATCTGTATATTCATAGTCAACTAAAGTAAAGAACTATTTTGGAGGGTAATCCGAGGTATGTCTTTTGTTTTGCTGATTCCGATTATTTACTTTAATTAAAAAAAAAATGCTGACTGGAAATCAGCCCTGCGGTACTTCTTCCTTTATATGAAAAAAAAAGCTCCTCGTTTTGTAACCACATGTTTAAACCGTTCCAAATTAGAAACAGAGTGCGAGTGCATAACTGAGGAAATCATTCAGTTACAAACCTACGTAAGGGGCTCACTGTGAAAACAGCACAAGGAAGTAAAGCCTCGCTGTGTAGCTGCAACATTATTGACACAAAGACATAACAGACAGCTCCTACTTCCAGAGACGACCGAGAGCAAACGAGATGCCCAACGCGCTCTGTCTGACTGTAACCAGTCTTGGCATCTCCCATCTGTGCCCCCCTTGGCAAAACCTTTTTGATGTCTTGACGAAGTTGTTTAACTTCCTCGCAGCTTTCGAAAGGACAGTGATGCTGTTTAACTTTCTTGTAACTGACGTATAATATTCCACTTTGTTTAGATTTTAAGCCGAGGCAAAATGTGAAACCGACTGTGAATGTCTTGTCTGAAAAATAACCAAATGTTCCTCTTGTTATTTGTTTTCCTTTTCTCTCCAGTGATACAGTGGGACAGTCTTTCAATCAGTGAAATCAAAGCGTCGAATGTGTTCCATAATGGGCACCCCAGCTGTACATATGTTGGTGCTAATGGCCTGTATGGCAGCCAGAGGAATGTGCCAGATAAACAGAGCTGACGCAGAGAAGGGTTCTTTCGACCATTCCACCCAGTCTCCTGGTTTCTACAGCACCATCAGCCTCAGTACGGGGTCTGGCATCCACCCTGGGGTCCCAGAAACTAATGCACAAGTCGTTGGATCGGCAAATGAATCTGTCATAAAGAGGCCGGTTCCACCACCAATGTGCGTTTCACGCACTACCATTAGGAGCTACTTTAAGTACATCAACACCATCATTTCCATTATAGTGTTTGTGGTCGGCCTGATCGGGAATGCCACCCTGCTGAGGATTATATACCAGCACAAGTGCATGAGGAACGGGCCAAACGCTCTCATTGCCAGTCTGGCATTGGGAGACCTTATCTATATAATCGTTGTTATACCCATCACCATATACAAGGTACATTTTTCACTCTGTTGGTGCATGTTTAATTAAACTTTTAACCCTATTTTCAAAGCCAAGCTCACGGGTGACAGGTGTTGATATGATGAAATGCAGCAACAATAGAGGTGATATGCAGAGATAAAGTGGAATATTACAGACAGGAAGAGGGGAGGGGGCAAGGGAGGGTGCAAATAGACGGGAAAGTGTAATCAGCCGAACGTCATTATCGTCCTCGTGTGGGCAGATTAGTGGTGAGAGGAGCAGGGATATGACTGGCTTAAAAAAACATGGGAATCTGGCTGTAGCCACACATGCCAGTGGCCTTGCATTGACCTGGGGTATTAGTCACTCACCCCTTATCTAGAGATTTTATTTTTTTTCCCCCAAAAAAGAAGTATTTGGTGCTGCTCAAGTCATAAATTATTAGTGGAGTTTTGAACTCTTCACTTCATTAAAATCCCGTCTGTAATGTTTTTTGGTTTTTTTTCCAAATAAATATAGGGTAAAAAAAATCAAATCAGAATTTTTGTCATAAAGTGTCCCTCAGCTTGTCATAATTATAACAAGTTGCTCATTTCATTCCTGTTATGAACATTGCAGATGTAAACAAACCTTTAACCATATCAGAAAACACTAAAAACGTCCATTTGATAGTCGATCGTCCAATGATGTGTGTATAACAGACCTGTTAATCAGTCTGAGAGTCATAGCTGTGCTGTGTTGTGATGTTTGGTGACTCACTCACGTTCTTTTGGTTTTTGGACAATAGGTTGAGGCCTTTAAAATATGAAGCACTTAATGATGATATATTATAGTTAGTATTATAGTCTATTATAGCTCCTGTCATGGGTTGATTTACACCAGTAAATAGTGTCAGGCTTTGTATAATAATCAAGAATGATGGCAAAATAAAAGTGATCAGCCAAGCTGCTCAATCTTGCCAGTGCATTATGAGACACAAGTGAAAAATGAAAGAGCCACCTGGTTAGAATTAACTTGGGACTTTGAAGGCATGGTGACTTTGTTGTCCGAGCAGCACATGTGCAAAAAGGAAACAGAAGTCTGATGGGGGGGGGTTAGTTTATGAGCAAACAAGGACAGAGCCACGTCTACAATGCTGAAACCATATTGAAGCCCCTCGCTCACTTCCTCGGAGCACTGACAGTGTTTCCAAAAATAATCAGCTGCTTATACACTAAAAACAGTGACGTGGGCTCCTTTCCTCTCTGCTGCGTTTCTCTGCTCCTGGGAAACTTAAAGAGGACAAGGAAAACAATGGAGGACCGGGGAAGCACCACGAAGTTCTTCCTTTAGCTTCAGCTTTGAGAAACTTGTTTAACCCAGGTTTTATCGGACTGACAGAGAAGTGCCAAGGCCACTGTGATGGAAACAAAGCCCTCCTCCACTCACATGGCCTTGATTTATTTTCCCAGGGGAAGTAATTTTATAAGAGGTCATGGAAGCGGCTCTGAGATCCTGGTGACGACATACTGAGTTATTATTAAAGTTTTGCTTCTACTGTAGGTTTTTAGAGGTTGCATGTTTGTGGGCGATGTGAAAGTTTTATCAGCTGATGAGCTCCATATGGTCCGTGTCAGACTTAACTCACTCTGACGTAAGGATGACGCTGAGAGGTCTTTGATGTGACTCGGCCTGCAATAAACTTGCCTTACATAGATTTTAATAATGGTCAGCATGATTTCAGTAACAAGTGAGATGAACACCTCCATAATGACTCATAAGACAAATTGAATTTGACTTTAAATCGGCTGCTTTGTACTTGATTCCTTCGATAAGCCGCCAGTGATTTTATGACAAATTATATCAGTGTGCATGTGATGAATGTTTAACAATAAGCGCGATCTAATTACCTTTATTAGTATTTATGTGACAGCTTTTGCTTGTGCTTTTTCCGGCAGCTCCTGGTGATAAACTGGCCTTTTGCCAGCAGTACTTTTGGCTTGTGTCTGTGTAAGATGGTGCCCTTCCTGCAGAAAGCCTCTGTGGGCATCACCGTTCTCAACTTGTGTGCTCTCAGCGTGGACAGGTCAGTGCTTTTACACTACACACTGCTTTATTAAGAGCTTTGACATGAGAGGACTTTGAGAGTTTTGGCACGCCAGCAAAAAAGGTTTCTCACCATAAATTATTAAATAAAAGCAAAAAGTCAAACAAGTATGACTTTGTTATGACAGGTTTTGTGCACATCTTTATGATGTTTGGTGAATTCATTCATCCTCCAAAACTTTTCTGCCGTTATAACCGTGTCTCATTTTCATACAGAAGGCTTTATTTTATTAGAAACATCAAAATCAGAAGCTTTACACTTACAAGTTTCACGGTCTTACAAAGCAAGCACTGTTTGTGCACATCCTGAAGCCCGAAAGAATCACAATACTCCAGTTTTTTTTTTTTTTTCATAGCTGAAAAAATAGAGACTATTGAACAATATTTGAGGAGGTGCAGTCAAATCACTGGAAAGAAAATTTAACAAATTCGATTTGGTTTCAAAAAATATATTCATATTTTGATTTGATTCCAGTTTAATGACATTAAGGTTTGGTTAGATGAACCGATGATCACTTTCACTTTTAAAGTACTGAGTCAGTCGATACTGAATCTCAGCGGGATGTTAATTATCTCTCCACTCTTCTGTTTGATGCCTCAGTGTTCAAAACTTTTGCGATGAGCTCTTTTGTAAGATGCTCTTTACTCCTTTAATGGAATTATTCAGTCATTTATTTTAAATGCAATGTTAAGTGTATGCACTATAAACTCTACATATGTTGTTAATATTAAAAACTCTACCTTGATAGCAAGTGTTCTTGTTAATAGTGCCTTTATAAGAGTCACCTAATGAATAAATGATGACCATGAAGAGCTGAAGCTCAGTGTCACTCACTTTTTGCACTAGACACAACTTTAGAGATAAGATGCTCAACCGCCCGCATTGGATAAGCTCCAAGGTTCAACTAAGCAGATATATTTAATGACTAATGACCTCTAATATGAGAAAAAGGCAGGCTGCAGTGCTGTACAGGTGTCTTCAGGAGCAGGTGTTGTCTGTTTGTTTCCAGGAAATGTGTAGCATATCTTTGTGTGTGTGTGTGTATGTGTGTGTGGGTGTGTATTATGAACGTACTTGAGAATCTTTTGTATCTTTTCAATGTTGGAGGAAGAGAAAAAGGTGGATACATTACCACTTAGTAAAATATAAATGCTGCCATGTTGTTCAACAGAGAAATTCAAATGTGTCATGAAAAATATATTGTTTTTGCCATAAAATCTTGATGCAGGATTTTACTAAAACATTTCGACAAGTGGTTTCCATTAATGAAACAAACAAGCAAACAAGTATTCAGTGCATAGGAAACACAAGCCAACAGACAGACCTCTCTGCCAACATGGGCCAGTCTGTTTGGAGGCTTCACAAAAATATAAATATTAGATATTTAAAATAAACAATTGATCATCTCTCCTCATTAATTCTTAAGATTTTGATATTCTTTGCTGACTGAGCAGTTTGTTGTGTTTGGTGTGCTGCCATGCATAAAGAAAACGTTGTTAGCTTTGTCAGTCAGAAGAGACAAAGAAAAGAAAATTATGACTTCACTGGAGCTGTGACTGAAAGCTACTGTGTCAATTAATAAACTGGCTTTTTATTCATATCAACGTAATTGTGTTACATTTTATACTTTCTAATTTCAATTTTCTGATTTGTATCCCATGAGTGCTCTCTCATCGTTCCTGTTGCAGTAACCCACTATCCTGTAATCGTATTATTTAAATCAGATCAATTTAATATGTCTGATTCATCTCGTGTTATGTCTGGATCCTGTCTGCCCATCGCAGGTACAGGGCCGTGGCATCCTGGAGCAGAGTTCAGGGCGTGGGCATCCCTCTGTTGACAGTCATTGAGATTGTGTCTGTTTGGTTGCTGTCACTCATTCTGGCAGTACCAGAGGCTATCGGCTACGACATAGTCTCCCATACCTACAGGAACGAGAGCATGCACACCTGCATGCTTAACCCGAAGAGTGACCTCATGGTGGTATGTTTTTTTTTTTTGTTTTTTTTTATCACATTTAGAAAATTGCCATCTGGTGCTTTGTGTCCCAAAGTTTTGATTATATTACGGCCAGGACATGCTGTATAGCACATGGTGTCATGCAGGAGGGTGGTTGTATTTTGCAAGAGACAAAACTTTACGTGACTAAAGTGATAAGAAATCCACCTGCAGGAGGACAACTCAAAGTGAAAGCACAAGTGCAGCTTATTATTTACATTGTCTTTTGCTTGTTTGGCATTAAGGAGTATTTTTACACATGGATAAGCTATTTTGGTTATAGGCAAAGATATTTTTAGAGCCTCAACAACAATAAAATGACCAACTGATACTATCAGTGATATGTGAAACTAAAAAAAAAAAAAAAAGAGTATTTTGAGTATCACTTTAAGAAATGAACCTGGTCTACTTATTCTCTCCAAGTGATCATGGCCTTTTCCACATCTTTGAAGCACATAATTGATTGCAGGCCAAGTGCAATTACTGAGGCCTGAAATCTGGGGCCTCAAGCTGAGCCACATGTATCATATCAGATATCAGAGATACAACACAAAGGTCTGAACAGCGTTATTTATTAGCATTGGAATGGTCCAGTTTCTTATTTTAAAACGCTTTCTCAACAAATGTTGTTTATGTTGGTACTCGTGAGGCCAGAGTACCAGCAAAACACCAAAGACGAAAACATTTTTAGTTTTCATGGAAACTGTGTAATAAGGTTTGTAGGATTTTGAAACTGTGGTATTTAGAGATACTTACGATGTTTTCTAGAACCACAGAGAGCCAGATGGACCAGAAGTGTTTTGTTTTCAGATTTTAGTACACTACATAAGCACACATATCACTCTCACAACAGCCTTGGTACACAGCCTTTGGTGAGAAATGGGTAATTAACAGATTTGTGTTAAGTCCTAGGAAGTCTTAGATCTGTTTAGGTCCATGAAAGAGACTTACAGCAGTACTTTACATTATGTGAAAGATAGTGGGAGGTGGAGTTGTGTGAAAGAGTAGGTGGATAGGTCAGCTTGGAGCCTCAACACATCTTTTTTTACTCAACTACCAGGTCACTTCATGTATTTATTTTTCAGAAATTAAGTATTTAAGTATAACTTACTTTTTTTTTACATGTGCTTGTTTACCTGTAGGTCTACAGGGAGGTAAAGGACTGGTGGCTGTTCGGCTTCTACTTTTGCGTGCCGCTGATCTGCACCGCTGTGTTCTACACCCTGATGACCTGTGAGATGCTTAACCACAGGAATGGCAGCCTTCGGATTGCACTCAGTGAGCACCTCAAACAGGTTGGATGACACTTCTAAATAATAATAATGTGCAACGAATAATGCAACACTCTTATGAAGCTACATAATATCTGGTGTTTATTTGACTAAAAGTGACATTTGTAATGTGACTTTATCAGTTAAACGCAACATTTTGAGGGTGTAAAGCAAATCCACGTCGGCTCAGTCGACAGTGTTTATTTTAATCTCTAATCCTTCGTTACACAAACTTCGACGTCTCTGTAATGGTGGAATTGAATCTGTTGTTTCTCTCTGCAGAGGAGGGAAGTGGCCAAAGCTGTCTTCTGCCTCGTCCTCATCTTTGCCCTCTGTTGGTTCCCGCTGCACCTCAGCAGGATCCTTAAGAAGATGGTTTACTCAGAGCATGATGAGATGCGCTGTGAGCTGCTCAAGTGAGTTACTGGAAGACCCATCCTCTTACACAAAAATCACTTAAAAGGTCTAAAGGCTAAAGGTGGAGGAAGTGTCAGTCCCCCTGAGGCTTCCACTGAATGAACTTTTATGAAAATGTATCCTGGTCAATACGAAAAATAAGTTTTTATTTAAAAAAAGCTGACAGAAACATTGAATTTGATTGTAATTGCATCCAAAAGCATTAAAAGGCCTCAGCGGTGCTGAGTGAAATTAACACCTTTCTTCTATTTTCGATTTTCAGTTTCCTGCTGGTCCTGGATTTTCTTGGTATCAACATGGCAACAATCAACTCCTGCATAAACCCCATCATCCTCTACTTTGTCAGCAAGAAGTTCAAAAACTGCTTCAAGGTAAAGTACCTCCCCCACAACAGATGGATATTAATGCACGAGGCACTTTCAAACACTCACTCGTTATCACACGCACACTTCAGATTTAGTCTGGCCAGTAAAGCAAACAGTGAACTCCGGCTCTCGTCAATGACACAGAGAGGCCGTGACGGTGATGACATTCCATGAGCAACATGTAAAAAGCAGCCTGGTGATTCATGTATTCACTTTGTATGGCTGAGGTCACACACCGCAAGTTAACTGGGCTGGAGATAAACCATGTCTCAACTTTCCACGTTAAAGGGGATGTGAGGAGGAGGCGGGGGAGCAAACAAGAGTAGCTACACGTGGAAAAAGTTTTTACTTGCCATAAATGTCGATATTGAGTTTTTGGGAAACACACTACTATTTTCTTGCAGAGCATTAGATAAGACTGATACCACTATCCTGTTATCTAACTGCAAACATAGAAATCTATTTCCTAAAATGCTGAAGTTTTTATTTTAATTCTTCTCTTTTTTCTCTCTTCACATATCCTTAGTCGTGTTTGTGTTGCTGGTGTTTCTCTGACAACCAGCTGAGCAGCATCGGACCCATGAATGGTACCAGTATCCAGTGTAAAAGCCCCGAGCCAAACAACCTCCATACTGATCGCAGCATCAGGAAAGACAGCGACTGATCTCTTGCCTGAGGATTGTTTCCACTGCTCTTCCATATACCCAGCAGCTTTTAAAATGCAACCAACGCTCACTCCGAAATATAAACATCAAAAAGACAATAAATGCACATCCTTAGGACCACTGAAACAACATATGAGCCTAGCAGAGATGGATTAAGAAGTGGACTTGAAAGGAACAAACAATGGATTTGGTGTATATTTCTGTGAAGCTGCCCAATCCTCTCAGCGGGTAAAACTTCCTTAAACAAACTGCTCGTATTCCCACACCCACAGATAATGACGCTGTAGCGTGAGACAAGGAGGGGGAGAGTGGGATAAAAAGGAGGAGGAGGAGGAGGACTCTTAAACAGGATGCAGCTGAACAGTGACTATAAATTACTCTCAATCAGTAGCTGAGCGTGCTATTCCTGTAAAGGGCAACACTACTGGGAAGGATGCACAAAGCTACAGGAAGGAAAAAGCAGACTGCCTGCTGTCAGAGGGAATGATGGGAGATGAGTATGCGCTGTCCCCAGGAGCTCGCTACTCATTGGCTGTGGAAAACAGGAAAGCATGTTACTGACTCGAGCAGCGATTAATTTTCCATAAAAGTGGTTGTGCAGTGTATTTTACTCACACTCACGGTATAACCAGAAGAACGTTCTAAAGCTCATTTTCTTCATGTTTGACTCGTATTGCTTGACAAAAACATTCTGTAATTCATCAGGAAAAAAAAATGAAAGGATGCATTCCTCCACTGGCCGAAAACATTTCTGCTTAATGTAATTATGATCCACAGACCTTCATACTTATGGTTAGCAGTCCAAAAATGAAATAATCATATCTGGTGTATGAATAAGCCAAAATACACTGGCACAAAAGAAAGTACAGGGTCGTAGGTTTTAGAGTGGATAAGGTTCAAGTCTGTATTTTCATAATGAAGCAAATGATATATGAAGTAATGCATTATGACAGGTCTGATATAACCACAGTCTAAATATGGACAGGAATTAGCTTTTCTTTTCTAAATACTGTGAATTTTATCAGATATAACCAAGAATAATTGTGACTCTTATGCTTGTATAACCTATGGAATATATCCACTTTTATAAAGTGTTATTATTGCAGTAACAATATGTATTTTACTAAGACTATATTACCTGTGTAATGACAGAGGCAAATGAGTTTTAATGGTGGTCATAAATGCTCCAAATATAAATGGATTAGTTTGAAATGTTGGAATTTATTCGTATTAGTTCTCTTGCCAAGAGTTAGATGAGTAAACCATAGACGGTATAAATATGGACGCCGTATCCGTGACATCGCTCACAGGTTTCTGAAGAGCTGTTGTGAAGCTCATTGTTTTGGCTCTGGTCGCCGCCATCTTGGCAGTCCTTGCTCTAAAAATCTAAAAATTAGCAATGATGTGGATCATCAGTGGACCTGAGGCCGGCTGAATGATTCCTGGGTGCTCAGACAAGCCACCTTTAACAGCACCCAACTGTCAGTCAAAGTGGCCATGCTTTTAATTATGCATATCATTCCAGCACCTCTAAAACTGACTAATTAACATGCTTTACACATTTTGTTTAATCCATATGAAAAACCACATACACGATATAAACATATCAATTAGTGAGCGTTAGAGCTGCTGGAAGGGGGGGTTACCTTCAGACAGAGCTAGCTAGATATTTCCCTGTTTCCAATGTTTATACTAAGCTAAGCTAAGCTAAGCTAAGCTAACTGGTTACTAGGTGTAGCTTCATTTTTAATGGACAAACATGAGAAAAGTATTAAAACTCTAGGCAAGAAAATGAACTAAAGTACTCAAACTACTCCTTTTATATGGAAATCATATTTGACTACCAAACAACTACACTGCCTTATATTGATGTGTGAATAACCTGTGTTTGTTTGAGTGCGTGCTAGCATGTGTGTGAGTGCTGTGTGTCTAATTACAGTGTTTTGCACCCTTGTGTACAGGAGGAAATATCTGTACAGTATTATTTTACCACTATTCAACAAAGTGATTCATAATAATCTATCGGAAAATGGAATTCAGGTGTGTGTTGTCATTGATTTAACATGTTAACGTCGTGGTAATGCTGCTGCTTATACCAATAAATCGATTTCCATCTCCACTGTAATGCAACAAGAAGGCTTTTTTCACCTTCATACTAATATTGGTTTCTCTGGGAAGTCGAGGGGTCCCCTTCTGTTTTTCATCTGCATCTGTGAGAAAGAGGCGTCTGGGAGTGATTTGAAGCAAACTGTGACCTGCTTGGCAACTTAGCCCTTAGGGTTGCGAATGTCAGCCGAGAGGATGTGAACAGCTTGGACGGCGGGAATTCGATACATATAACTCACTTCTCATCTGTGTTGCCAAAAGAGGGTCGAGGAAAGCAAAGTTTGACCTTAACTTATCCATGTTTTAGTCATATGTTAGTTTTGATGTGGCAGGATTATATATATATATATATTGCTTTTTTAAACAATGTCATTAAAGGTCATAAGTAATAAGAATTTAATGAGAAACTGAAAGCACTGAAGAAAGTTGCACTTGATTTAATGGAACATAAACACATTTCAACTACTGTTTCTTTAAATTAGCAAGCTTTTTTTCCCACTAAATCCTTTAAATAAAGACTTAATTGTATTAAGGCTGAGTCTTTGGCAGATTCTCACAATTCAGTGTCACTTTGCTGTGACCAAGAGTCTCATTAACTCAGGATTACGCTCTTTAAACCACTCAAGAAGAGACAATTGCCAGAGCCACATAATCCATGTAAAGTTGAAAAACACCCAAGACCAACACAGCACTGTAGTCGCTGTGGCTTTATCGGATGTTGGCCTGTTTCAGCGAGTTGGTGATAAGTCCCAGCCAGGTCATAAACTTTATGAAACAGGTCCATATTCCTCATATTAAATCATCTCCAGTAAACCCTGAAAAAATAGTGAATTGCCCCAAACTTTGGTTGCTAAGATATAACATTTCCCGGTTTTAATGAAGCACAGGATGAAAAAAACAAGAAAGAAAATATAGTTGGGATGAAACCTATTTGAACATTTCTGGGAAAATGAGTGAGAGAGGGGGAGAAATCAGAGGGTGTGAGGCAAAGTGAGGGAGGGTGAAACTGAGCTTTGTGGAATTTGGTGGGAACCTCGTCTCTTGCCAGCAGTGAAATGAATAAAGCTAAAAAACAAATATTGAAGGATCTCAAAGGTCCAAAGTGGTTCTCTGGACAAAGCTTATTCAGATTTGGTCTCTGATATTGCAAATCTGTTCAAGACCATCAAGTCTTTTCTTCTTTAATTTAAAGAATTGCACGAGAAATACCATATACTATATATAATTTTGCTGTTTACCACTGACCAATGTTTGCCACAAAATCATACAGTAAGTAATCACAGAATCCATTTTGATTGCCGATCCAGCTAATGAATTTGCTGCTACAACGTTGATATCTTACAGTATTCTCATGCTATCCAGACACAGACTCATGGTATCCGTGAGTAAAATTTAGATGTACAGTGCGTCTCATTGCTGCTCTCTCATAGTAAATTATCAGAGTTTCTTGAACATTTTAAATCAACGACCTACAGTGAGTGACCTGCCTTTTTCACACCCCACCTCTTAGATTGTGACAAGTCCAGACAAGAGGAGATCTTAACTGGACTGGCTGCAGACAGGAAAAACAGAGCAGCAACTTAACCCTTAAAGAGACTCTGAGAAACATTAAGTACAAGCTACAGCTCTTGTTGATCTTCTTCGACTCCATCCTGCGTCACTTATGTTGTTGTTGCTCAGGAACAGAAGTGAACGCCCTCAGTGAGTCTGAACATTTCCTGACACAAAGTCCTATGGCAGGCGTATTAAGATAAATAAGTAATTGTTGAACAATTGCAGGCTTGTGTATTCCTCTGACAAAGGAGGTGCACTTTGGCTGATACATTATATCTCAGGAATCAGACAGTATGTCTCCTCCTTTGTTGTGCATTGATTATTATTATTCCTCAGACCTATCCATTCAGCTTTTCCCTTCTATGTGTGTTTCCTGCGAGGCGCAAACTGTTTCTTCACCCTATAGTGATGGCTAAGATTCAGCGAGACATAATGGACGCCACATCCTTTATGCTAAAATATGTTTTGGGTCTGATCAAACACAGCATATGTTTATCTACCCTGCCCTTACATTGCTGTACACTGTACGCCACTTTGCATGGCAATCCCTCCAAGCTATCCACCATGGCACACGCTTGCACGACTTGTGGCAAAGACTATGTCTAATTCATAAAAGCCAAAAGGATCAATTCAAAATTCATGAACAATCTGTCCTGCTACAACCAGTGATTTCTGTGACTGTGGGGCAGTGGAGACGTGGTGCAACAGAAAGGAAAGTTCTGCCTCCCCTCGTTTTACAGGAAGACACACAGATACAAATATACTCGAGCATGTGCACATACACGTGCACGCAAGTACAGAAAATAAGAAGGAGGCTCAGATATATATCTTTTCATTTCTTTGTCAATGGAGGATTTAGTTTTAGAACCTCAGATCCGCTGACACCAAGCTGCCCACCCTGCTCACCTCATCCAAGCACTAGACCTGGGGGAACAGGAACACTTCCTCCATTGCAGCTCTCTCCCTCTGGAACGCTCTCCTCCAACACCTTAGTTATTCTCCCTTAATCCCATCTTTCCAAAGCACACTCAGATGCCATCTCTTTAAATCCGCTTTTAATCTGTGATCCATCAGTCCTCCCATTTTTCTCTTTTTATTAATTGGTGCAATTGGTTTTTTTTTTATACTGGTTTGCCTTTCCAGTTTATAGTTGTTTATATTTGTTGTAATTCTTTTTTACTGATATTGCCTTTGCTGTTTCTGTTACTGTCTTTTTGTTACCATGTAAAGTGCCTTTGAGTACCATTAAAACTTAAATTATAATAATAAACTTAAATTATATATATATATATATATATATATATATATATATATATATAAGCCTTAGAAAACAGGACAAATTGCTAATGGAGTTCTGCATTCACAGGATAAATGCTTTTCTAACAGGAGTGAACAATGATGGTTATTTTATTCCGATTTAGCCAGTAAATGTGAAAGTTGAACATGTTACTAAGAAGTTTTATGTAGGATTAAATGTAATTAATATAACTTAAAAAAAAAAAAAAAAAGAAATAGGGACAGTTTAAAAACTATTCATTATTAAAATATTTGTCTAATGATGAAAATGAATAAATGTAACAAATTATAATTACAAACTAATTTACTATTTTAATAGACAGATTTGGACCATCTTGATTTTGGATATGTACTGTAGCAAACTTCAGGATCAGGGTTGGTATTGTACAGATTGGCTCACTGTCACACCGTCATGACTCACTGAGATGTTTAAGTAGAACAAAGCCATCATTAATGTAATCAGTAACACGTGTGCTTCTACCACAGCCAGAGAAAACTGATGTAGGTGCAGTTTTAGTGACTTCAGACTTATTGTACATTTGATTATGTTGCACAAATTACACATTGTGTTTAGTGTATGTTCAGTCCAGAAATGTTGGGAAGAGTAGCAGAATTATCATATGCTTTGTATGATATTTGGGATTTTAGTCTTTTGTAAAAGTGTAAACTACTAAACAGGCAACTAGTTCCATACTCCTACTCTAGCCGACATAATAAATAGATTTCTTTTCATTGGAAGTGAAAAATCATTTTGTTTGTGTTTGAACAAATAACAGTTTAAGAGACAGAGATTTCTTTATAGGCTTGTCATTTAAATGGAAATGTTAAGTTGTTTGTAGCATTAAAACACCATTTGGAAAGAAATAGTGTACTCACATTTCCACTGAAATGACGAGTCCTAAAAAGGAATCTGGGCCTCTTAAACTTTCTTCTGCTTCACTTTCCTCTTGTGCATTTCGTTTACTTTGCCAAGATGGACACATTTCAAGACTAAGGTCAACAGTTCTGGACTGAAACATTTACTAAACACATTGTTTAGTTTGCGCAATGCAATCAATTGTACAATAAGTTTGAAGTCATTAAAACTGCATCCACCTCATTTCGTCTTTCTCCGCGGCAGACATCGTGGCTGGTTGTAGTGGCAGAAGCACAAGTCTTACTGATTACATTAATGATGGCTTTTAAATGTCTCAGTGAGCCATGACAGTGAGCCAGTTTAAACAATAGCAGGACTCTGAAACCAAAGCGGCAAAATGATCAGCTATCATTGATTATACACATGTGCTTTTCCTGCTGTGACATGTCAAAGTACAGTATCTTGATTGAGAAAGGCCTATCTGAGCCTGACAACAAGATTTGCTCCATATCCAAAATCAAAAAAGGCCATATCAGTCCAATATACCAGTATTACTTTGTTGTTGTCTATTCATAACCCAAACTACAGGTCACACTTGTACAAGGTCTGGCCTAAATGTGACCCCTAAAACAGTTCAGGGAAGAACACGATGGAAAGACAGAACATGGTGGTCAGTCTGAGGGCTGCTGCAGCTCATCTCAGGTCTGTTTATCCTGGTAAAGTGTTAATTCACATTGCCACCTGCTGGCCAAAGCACAGATCACGTGGTCAGTGAGAGTGCAAGAGCAACCAAACTATCTACACGCAGCGTCAGATTGGGTAGAAAAATCCACCAATCATATTGAAGATTGTGGGCGGGGTAAGTGAAGGTAATAACAGGAAGTACAGGCTCAACAGCAGTGACTTTTTGGGGCAAACTTTTATCAACGCAAAGCTACAAAAACACTTCTAAGTGTCCGCTAATGCAGAGAGTGGGTTAATTCATCAGTCCGGAGTTTAATTTTCATCGCATTTAGACGTTGACATACTTGAAACGGTTCAGCTCAGAGTCGCCGGCTTTGTTTGTTTACATGGTGAAACAGATGACGAGCTAACGTTAGCAACCTAGCCTTGTAAAAAAAAAAAAAAAAAAAAAAAGATCGAGTCATATGAGCTGAGTAATTATCCAGCACATTTGTCCTCATGAATGAAACTTAACATTGAGTGAAAGAGCAAACGTACACGGAGACCACCGTGGGGTTGTCTTGTGAGTCGCTGGTGCGTGTGTGTGTGTGTGAAACAATGCGGAGCTAACGTTCAATGTGTCGAGCCTTAGCGACATTTGATAGACGAGAGAGGAAGTTGTTTTTGTCTCTGGACAGTTTGTAAGGGCCTGTACAGCGTCTTCATGTCAAGATGCCTTGTTCCTGTGGGAACTGGAGAAGATGGATCCGGCCGCTGGTTGTTGTGCTGTACATATTGCTGCTGATAGTCGTCCTGCCCTTCTGCATCTGGGAGCTGCAGAAGTCAGGGGTCAGTTTGAACATTTGATTCATCTGATTGACATGTTTTGATTCAGGGAGCCCTGTTAGTGAATAAGCACATTTGGCACTCATGTATTGTACTGTGAGATATCTATTTTGAGGTGCTTGACCTGCGTTATTCAGTGTTTACTAGTACTGCTCTACATTTCACAGGGAAATGCTCAACTTTTTTTTAATCAACCACATTCATCCCAGCAGTAATTGGAGTCATATGATCATCCTTTTCAAGTCATTTCAGTCTGTAACTGAGTCATACAAGTCTTATTTTCTTTCTTTATGTTTGAAATAAGTGAGAAAATCTACAATCTACAAATCAACCTGCCGTCAACTCTCCAAAAATCTTTGAACACATTGATTGCAGCTGCTGGAGCAGCATTTATTTATTTATTTTGGCAGAAATGTCCTCTAATTGTAAAATACGGAAAAACATAGTTTATCCATAATCATATTCCTACAAGCGAAGATCTATATAACATTATAAAAGTGACTATTCTGCATTATGAGATCCATTAGTTTTGAGTAGATCAGCAGTTTGCTGATCACAGCCATTTGAAGTAAAGTATCTTTACGAAGTTGTGTTGCTGCTTCCATCCCTGACTTTATATTAAGTAGAAACATTCCATGTAGTCAAGATGCTACTTTCCCAGACTTAAATACACAGATAGGTTTGATGTTAACTGTGTTGACTGTTTCTTCCCATGTAATAACAGGTTGGCACTCATAATAAAGCATGGTTCATCGCTGGGATATTTGTCTTCATGACCATACCCATATCATTATGGGGCATCCTACAGCATCTGGTTCACTACACCCAGCCAGAGCTTCAGAAACCTATCATCAGGTAAAGATGTCAGCAACCATGTCATTCATGAACAACAACAGTCTGAAAGTGTTTTTAATCATTTTTATTGTGTGTGTGTGTGTGTTTTTTTAGGATATTATGGATGGTCCCAATCTACAGCTTGGACAGTGTAAGCTGTGTTTTATATAATCAGAACCATTGTGCAACACATCCTGTATATTTGATCCTCACATTTCATCTAAGCCTTGTCTTTTTTCCTCTTGCAGTGGATCGCTTTAAAATACCCCAGCATCGCCATTTATGTGGACACATGCAGAGAGTGCTACGAAGCTTATGTCATCTACAACTTCATGACCTTCCTGCTTAACTACCTGGAGAATCAGTACCCCAGCCTGGTGATGATGCTGGAGGCCCAGGAGCAGCAGAAACACCTGCCCCCTCTTTGCTGTTGCCCGCCCTGGCCAATGGGAGAGTGAGTTTCCTGTTTTAGTTATACAACTCTTCCAAATAAGACTTAGTTGGACTTGCCCTATAACCTCTGGTCAAAATGGTAGTCTTTAACAGGTACACTTTTACAATGTGGCTGCCAACACATCATACAACTGTATAAATGCTAAGTCATCCAACGCTTGTAAAAGGTGTAAAATAAATTATTGCCCTCCAACCTTTGACCCAAACATCTCAACCTAACTGTAGGACTGGACCTGAATATTTGTCTATTTGAATATTCATTTGTTTTTGTTCTGGTGGTGTATAGGTGTCTTTGGATTCTGCTAGTGTTAGTGTTGCTTCACATTGTGTTTTTAATGATCTGTGTGTGTTGGACTCTGAGTACATAAGACATACTAGTTTTGGACCGTTCATGGGGAGAAATTAACATGTAAGAGTCTGTTCTGTATTGAAAGCTCTGTTTTCACTGTCTGCTCTCTTATCTGTTATCTTTTATCTTGTTTCCTCCATATGCATATCTCAACCACTGACTCATGATGTAATGCTTATCAAAGTATCACATGAGATGATTTACAACGCATGCATACATGCAACCAGCACATGTAAATTCCCCCCCGGCCGAAGCTTAGAAAGTTTCAGAGCCTAAAAAACAGTCTTCAGGACAGCCCTTCCTTAATGACTATAGCCATATTGCCTTACTATCCTCTTGATTTGCCCACAAATAGAGATCTAACTGACTTTTCAGTTATGATATGGAGTTATCAGTTTTATTACTGGTGTTCTTGTAGCAGTGAAGGAATGTAACATTGTCCCTCAGTGATAGTCACCAGCTTCAAATTAGCCTCAGTCAGGCAGTCACATCCATAATTGGTTAACATGCCTGCAGTTAATTTTATCTGGACTTTTTTCCTTTCATGATCAGTTCTTGTTTACATAAATTGATTAATATTTGCCTGAATGTCAGCAGCATCAGGCTCATTTAATAACTTTGTATTTTATAATGCTGTCCTGTGAAAATGTTTAACTCTTTATAGAATGTTTACATGATGCATGAAGATATGATAGACCACGACCAAACAGCTCAAAAGTTCTCATCGTATTTCTTATGACCGTCAGTGATTTGGATTGATTTCAATCAATTCAGTAGATTTGACTTAGCTTTACAAACTAGATGTTTTAAATCAGTTAAATTCTAATTTAAACATTTCTTCTGCAGGGTTTTACTCTTGAGATGCAAACTGGGAGTGTTGCAGTACACGGTTGTAAGACCCGTCACAACAGTGATTGCCTTGTAAGTAGCTTTAGCTCAGCCCTTAATGTTATCATCTGACACCAATCACAGCTTTCTGCTCACTATTTGTGTTCTCGCCTGTCTGTTTTCTTCTTTAAAGGATCTGTCAGCTGTGTAACGTGTACGATGAAGGCAATTTTAGTTCGACAAACGCATGGACGTACCTGGTCATCTTCAACAACATGTCACAGCTGGTAACGCTGCTACTTTAGGACATGCTAGGATTATATCATAAATCAGTTCACAGGGGGCATGTTAAGGGATTAGACGCATGTAAAGTTTGAACTAGATGTCTCTCTGTCTGTCTTCTCTTGATCTAGTTTGCCATGTACTGCCTGGTGCTGTTCTACAGAGCTCTCAGAGAGGAGCTAAGTCCAATCAAACCAGTGGGCAAATTCCTATGTGTCAAAATGGTGGTGTTCGTCTCTTTCTGGTAATTTTTCGTGTTCAAACTTAACCATATGCTGAGAATGTACTTTGTATGAGCTGTTTGTACCTTGCTTGTATATATTGTGTATGATTTAAGTCTCTAGATTAACAGCCAAGGGCACCAGATTGTGTGGTAGCCGCTGTGAATGGTTATTTTCTAATTTCTTCTAGGCAAGCTGTGTTCATTGCTTTGCTGGTGAAAGTGGGCATAATCTCAGAAAAACGCACATGGGACTGGCAAAGTGTGGAGGCTGTAGCTACTGGCTTACAGGTAAGTTGGTGTATGTAGTTAATAATGCATCCATAGAGTTAATATATAATGTATAACCATAAGTATCTGATCCAGCTTTTAACCAACGTAAAACAACCACTCAACCAAACACATCAAACTGCTGTGTTTCCCTCAGGATTTCATCATCTGTGTGGAGATGTTTCTGGCGGCCATTGCCCATCACTTCAGCTTCACTTACAAGCCTTACATCCAGGAGGCTGAGGAGGGTTCTTGCTTTGACTCTTTCATGGCAATGTGGGACATCTCCGATGTCAGAGCAGACATCTCTGAACAAGTCCGCAATGTTGGTAGGTGCCTCGTAGCTACTGGAGTACTTGCACAGTTGTGTGTTGTAAGTATCTCCGGGATAATCCTCAACATTGATATGATAATAAAGAATTTTTTTGTCCGTATTGACAGGGAGAACAGTTATGGGTCGTCCGAGGAAGTCCTACTTCGGCGAGGCGGAGAATGATGGTGAGCGATCTGGCCTGCTCACTTCGGGCTCTCAAGATGCCATCACAGAAGCGGCATCCAACCCCGTGTCACCCGGCCAATACCAGGGCCTGGGCAGAACCCTCGCGTCACACTCTTTGTCAGCACCTGCTGGTTTCAGCTCGGCCCCATGGGATGAAGGATATGAGGCTAGACCTGAAGAAGCCCAGGGAGAAGAAAGAACCAACCAAACCAAAGAACCAACAGAAGCAGATCTCATTGTGATCACCTAGCCTATCTTTGAGGCTTATGTCGCCAAAAGACTACACCAAGACATGGTTGGGCAAGACCTAATTACAGCCTCGCCATGTTCATTTAGACATTACTTGACCGATGCAACATTAAATCAAACTGTTGTTTTAAAAGGGCACATCAACCAGGTAATAGTAGAAGTTTGCCAACAAATGCAAAACCAGATGGACCTCTCTGCCGATGACAGCTCCAAGAATGTTCTCAGTGAAGTTGTGGCACTAAATGATTCGTAGGGGGGCACACGTTTTTGTTGTACTAGTGAGGTATATGGCTGAGTGGGCTCTGCCAAAATTTCTTGTAGGTCATTGTTATTGGGAAAGGTCATTTTAATCGTGTGTCCCAAAGAGCTCCCCAGTTTCTGTGATATCGTGTTTCTTGAGATGAGATGTTTCTTAAGCCTCCTGAGATCAGAGCGAATCATGCATGTGTATCATTTCCAAATAGGAAATATATTACACATTGGTCATCTCAGTCATATCTTGATCTCAGACGTGACAGAACAGAAGTATGCAAATTTTAAAATACACGTTTTCCTTTCGGTTTGTAGTGATTTTGGAGGACATCGACTGAAATGGGTACTGGTAAATGAAAAAGCACATTAGATGTCCAAAATCATCTTTTTTTTTATTATTATTATTTTGTAATATCACCTGTAGATGTTTCCCCACAGGAAGGGATGAAAAAGAGCAGAAGCAACAAACTTTTGGGATTCACAGTTAAAAGCTATGCTTACTGAAATATGTCCAAACTGACTCAATATTAATATGGTGTATATCTTAAGAGTTTGAGTATATACTACAAAGTTCAGTCCAAGTATTAAAACAATGCACATTATAAAGTCTGAAACACAACAAACTTTACTGTATACAACTCACTCTATAGTGTTTAATAGAAATTTATTCACTAGTCTTCTCAGACGCCTTGTTCTGCGTGCTGTGGAACAAGATCATGCGCTACATCAATTTGGATTTACATTCCAGGATCAGTTATTCTTTTACCATAAGCTATTAATAATCTTATTCATCAGCTACTGCACTACAGCCATTTATGTTCCTCCATAGATTTTTCTTGGGTACTTTTGTCTTTTGGATTTGTGCAGGGATATTGACGTGTTTAATGTACAGCGTAGGGTATCAAATCAACATAACAACAGCATAATCTGTGTCATATCTAGCTCGAGAATGTTGCATTGCCTTACAGGATTTTATTTTTATAAATGAAACTGACAGGATTACATCAGAGCTGATGTAAGTGTTCCACATTTTAATTTAACTCCATCTCTGACAGTCTCTTCAATAAATCAGATTAACTACATTTTCACTGATTTTTCTCTTTCATGAATGAAATGTCATTTATTGTTGAAATGTTTTTTTTTTTTTTTTATTGATAACGACAAACATCTTTACAAAAACAACTGTGCCCATCATCATGGGACAACTATAATTTATATCAGGTACTTTCAAATATCATATTTATAAGTACAAATTATAAATGTTCTATGATCTTACAGCACAATTCAGAAATAAAAACATGACTTGAAGGTTTATTGTTACAAATTCTTAATGATCACCCAGCCTCCCACTGTTACTTACAAGAATGTGGGTCATGCAGGCTTCTACTAAATCTCAAAATAGAGATCCACAGTGTCTGGGGAAACTTTAAAGACTGGTATTACATTCATAAAAACACTGGAGTGGGTATATCTTTAAATGATACCAATTTGTCAATAGCCTCTATTTGACTGAGGCATAAAATATATAGAAAGTAGTTCCAAAAGTATAATAAAAGAAGTTATTGCTCCATTGGCCTGGGTGCATTCTCTATATGGGCTGATATGGAGATGGTGCTCTTGTTAAGCTTCACAGCGAGGCGGACCCAGTCTCCGGCTTGTACCTCCAGGGGCTGCTGCAGCACCACGGCCGCCTGCTTCCAATGAGAGTTCTGGCTGAGGGTGCTGACACTGATCTCCCGGTCGAGGTAGATTTGGTACCAGAAGGGAATAGCAGTTATTCTGCCTGCACATGTAGCCTGGACCTGGGAAAGAGGGATTATGGATAATGGCACACATGAACATTCAGCTGCCAATATACCGTACCCCGAGCCATCGACCTGTAAATCACGAGTCATGTTTTGCTTCGGTTTAGAGCTGAAATTTAACTGTGGTTCTTTTTGGTCCCATCCTGAGCAGAAATATGAGCAGCTCATGTTAGATAACTGGACTAATCTTGTGAGGACGAGAGTCTGAAAACACTTCAAAAACTATGATTTTAATTATATTATTATCACAAAACAATTTTCAAATTGTGTGACACAAAGTTTTATCTATGGAAATTCAAACTGCTGTTGTGCTGAATTCGTATAAGACCAATACAAATACAAAGTTAAAGTTGGAAGTTTGTCTAAAGGAGATATGCAGTTTTCCTGCACAAGAAATAAGCTCAGGGATTTTTGAAACAATTTTGGTATTTTTGAGTCAATACTTGTTTCAGCAGTACTGTTCTGTTCTGTTCATGTTGGTAGCACACACTGGGCTCATCTTACCTTTACTTCTCTGTTAGTGTAGTTTGCTGTGGCATCCATTAGGTCAAGAACAAAGAGCTCCACACACTCGCTGAGATGCTTGCACTCCAGTGTGGAAAAGTCCAAAAACACATGGACCGGTACCTAAAAGACATAAAAAGATATCCTGAATGTTACCAAGTTCTTTGCAGCACATAAAACAAAGAACTGGTGGCGGTGACATTACCAATAAGGAAGTACATTTTCTGAAAACCCATAAAAGACCAGACGTGGAAGAGCTACTCGGATCTGACAGCGACGTAACACAAAACAGGTGCTCCAGATGCACAGGTTGGCAAACGCTGTCCACAAGAGAGGGAATGGATTTCTCCCACAAAAATCAAGGCACACTGTTTGGTTTAAGTGCATAAGTTAAGACTATTATTGTGGCGACTTCATATTCACAAATATTTTACAATTGAAAAACTCAATAGAGGGAAAGAAAGATGCACTGCTGCAGTACATTAAAAATCAGACTCTTTCTCACAAACCATTATTTATCCACATTAGGTTTTCGGATTGTCAGTGGATAATCGCACAATCACTGATTAATGCTTGGAAACTAATCTTCAACCTCAAACTCCTCCAAACTTGACAAACAGGCCATGGCTGCAGGGCAGCAGACTTAAAAGCTGAGGGATGAACTGAAGTGGCAGCAGAGAAAGTGTCACTGTTTCCTTTACTGCAGAACAAAAGAATCTTTCCTCCTCCCTGTCACAGTTGTGTAGACCTCAGAGCCTGCTGTTTGATGTGCTTGATGTAATGTGTACTGATGGATTCAGGTAGGAATGTCTTGGGCCAAGCTGTGTGTTGTGTCTTGTGTGACAGTTGTGCTAGAAAAGTGCCCTCCACTGAGGGCTTCAAAGACAACATCTGTTAAAACAAACGACCGTCCCGTGTGGGGCCTGCAGAATTAGAGCACAAACATGATGCTGGAAACGAAACAATAAAAAAAAAAAAAAAGATAATTTCCAGACCAAATAAAGAAAAAGAATTCAAAGGAGTTTTCACAGCTTCTTTAATGCAGCTCAGAAGAATATCAAAGAGGAGTGCATAACAGAAAACACAATCCTGGACCTCAGTATTCCAAGAGAAATAACCCTGTTCACCAAAAATACAACCCAGACGTGGCAGAGGAAAAACAAAACAACTGGATTCATAGTCTGCATGATTAACTTAGGCAACTAAAATGAGTTTGTACCTTTATAGTGTTGCACTATACTGCATGTCAATCATATCTAACTAAACCCGCGTGGAACACATTTGCACTAATGGGCAAACTCTGAATGTGAATGATGCAAGCTTACAAACTTACAGCATACTGTATGTGAAAACTGTCAATATCAGCCATTGCATCAGGAACGTGAGATTGACTGTTGCCTCAGTAACATGAGACAGAATACAAGATATGAGTGGCCCGAGATGTACAAACGATTTTGCGCCTTGTGTTTTCATCTTACGGTTCTCGTGCTCTTTAACTTGTGTATATTTTTATAGAAGAAACCGCTCTTTAGTAAGAACAAATTTCTATGATTAAAATAACTGACTTCATAAACCAGCAGAAGTTAATATCATCAGCCCTCTGATCACGTTATTGTAGATCTGACATCCTTTGAGACGGACTTTTATTTTTGAACCGATTCTGTGTTCTCCACGCTGAAAAATATAGTATATGGATATTACCCCCGGTTGAAAAAACTGAGATCTGCAAGAATATAAATATAAAGAAATATAAGATTCACAGTGGGGTGGAAAGTAGTTATTCTTTACATCAACATTTGTTTTTCAGTATTTAAGGAGCTAAATGAAATGGATTTAATATTTGGTGGAGAAGCCTTTATTTGAACTGACAGCTTCAGCATGCTTCCTGTTGTTCCTTATTTGTGTAGTTTTATCTTTAATGAAAACAATGTTGACATGATGAAATCTTTTTCTTTATTTGGTCTGGAATTTTTTTTTTCCCTTTTCATCTCCAGCATGATGTTTGTGCTCTAATTCTGCAGGCCCCACGCGGGACACCTGTTTGTTTTAACAGATGGAAGCAAAGTAAATACCATAAATATGTTAACCTTGACACGTGAGCTCATGCGGGCATACTTACAGTGAACTGGTTGATGAAGGGAGCAATATTGAATCCCAATGTTGGCTCCTGACCCTGGACAGCGCTTTCCAGCAGCAACGTGTCGGACTCTACCAGCATACCGTGCACCACAATCTTTTCTGGAAAAATACGCCCTCCTTCCTCCAGCAGACACCTAATACAGATAACAGAAATATATTTTACTCTAAGAAGTACAGCACTAAAATGATAATCACAACACATCTCTGCATGCCCCACTTACCTGGCCAGCGGCGCTTTCTCCATCAACTTCTGTCTAATGAGACCACAAGTCTCTACACAGTCCAGAATGATGGCACTCCACAGCTTCTCTCTAGACGGCCTTTTCAGCATCCCCTGCTCATCCTCTACGTGGTTGAGCCAGAACTCTAGATGCTGTTCTGGGATATTATTAGAGTGAGCCAGTCTCTTTAGGACTTCCTGTTGCTTACTCTTTTCCACAGAGCTGTACGCTTTTACATTACCGTGACTGGCAGCGATGAGGGAGAGCAGAGAGAAGCCCTCCGACACGTCGAGGACATAGAGCAGGTCACTGGAGTCCGACTGAATACTTGTTTCTCGCTCTTGGTTTTGCCATTTAACCTTCAGCTGGGAGATGAGTTTGCCCAGCGCGCTGCAAAAACTCTGATGGTAATCGTGATTGTTCAGAAGCGCCATTTCTGAACATTCCAGCATGCTGAAGCCTTTAGTCTGATTCTGCTCGGTCTGAAGGCACGCTAGTGCGCTGCACAATTCAGCCTCTGGGTTTTGATTTGACATCGCATTTCCAAAGTTCTGCGAGTCCAGACACTCGTCTAGACGGATTTCATGCCCATCTCTCAGCACGGCGACGCTGCAGAGCCTCAGGTAGGCATCACGGCAAGAGACTTCGACAATCAGCGCGTCTTGAGGTTTTAGGAGAAAACCTGAAAAGAAACAAAAGAAGAAACCACTGACCCTGATTATCATACTGCTTAAACAATTAAAATTAAAATCAGAGCCTTCCTGATTCAAATCAAACTTTAAATAATAAAAAAAAAATTGCTAGCTTTAGACTCTTTATTCAGGGCGCTGTAGAAAAACATCTTTATATTTCTTAAAGTTAAGTATCAAAAACAGACTGCTCTGGAATCAGTACTAAGACTGAGGTATAATATCAGAACTGTTATCAAATGAAGTTCAGTTTTAGACCTATGAATTGAACTAGAGGCTTTATCTGCACCTGCCATGATAAATAAACAACAAAATGATTATTTATAATGTCGTGCTTATGATTTAATGTATGTTAAGCTGACAGGGGGCTAAGGATGGAGGGTGTCGTATGCTGTACGGATTGTTTTTGGGCTGTATAAATAAAATTGACTTGACATGGAAAATTTCAAAAGAAAAAAAAAAAAAAAAGACAAAAGAGACAGAGTGAAAGAGAAGCAGATGTAGAAAGGGAAAGGGAGAGCGATCCCAACAGAGAAATGAGATTCAGGGGACCGGCTGCACAGAGGGAGGGGGGGGAGAGGCACAGAAAGGATTCCTACAGGAATAACATCTGTTCATGTCTTCATGTCAGTGCGCGGCTTGTCAGAGGCATTTGGGAAAAATGCATATTTATTGCCTATAAGAATTTCATGAACACTAAAGAGTGTCACAGGCGATCACGGCGCACACGTCACGGCGGCCGGGAAACGGATGTTGGTGATCACCGGGAAAGGTGGCGGCTCCCTTGACGCTGCCTACACCAATTAGCAGTGCAGTGAAATGCTGTTGAGGCCTGTCTGAAAGATGATGTACTGCAATGCCAACTGGAACATGTCACCTCATGTCAGTGCCTATTAGTCTCACAGTGGCCTGGTATAAAAGGAAAGTGAAGAATATACAGTTCTCTCAAGGACATCGTCTTAAAACTTTTTGCAGTTCTCATCAGTTCAAGTGTCATCCTGAACAAATATCAATTTCACTTTGGTAAAATGGCTTCATTGCAAGCCTTGAAGATCATAAAATAGTTAAATCATTCATATTTGTTTGGTATAGTAGTCTATTCCGTGAATGGATCTTATGAATGTATTTTTTACACTGGCATATTGCGGACTTGTGTCACATCTAAACCCTCTTCTTCTAAATCATCCCGTCATTACAGTAAATTATTCTGACTATTTGAAACTAAAAAAAAGTCAGAAACTTTGGTCCAAAATTATTTGAAGACTGTAGTGAAGTAGTAGTGATGATTATAGGCTGAAATATATCCCTGGCATTATTGAACAAAGTTAAAAATGTTAAATACTTTATGTAGTCTACAACAGTGTCTCTCAAACTTTTAACACCGCGCAACACCTCAGAAAACACCAGACTCTTCAAATACCTGCCATCAATTTGATGGAATACGGGTACTCCATAGAAATGCAAAGCCATGATGGCAGTGTTTATGAAGCATTCATTTTACCTCTGTTTGCTATCCTGCCACATTTGAGCTCAAAACTGATCGCTAATGTGTGTGCATGCTATGCGCGTCAACGTGTCTATGTAGCAGGCAAACAAAACATCCCAGGAAAAGCAAAACTTGGTGGTGTAATGTATTTTTCCACGAATCTATTTCATAATCAAATATATTTCAGAGATTTCTCCAAGTGCCACCACAGAGAGGTCGCGTACCACAGATTGAGAACCAGTAGTCTACAACATACACTGCCCTCATCTGACGTAACATGGAAAGGCACGATCAGAGTAGCGCTGAGAAGCTGAGCAGGAATATATTCTAAGCACTTCTAAAATCATGAACCTACTCGCCATGGAACAATTCAGACACACATATCTGTAACAGACACACAATTCTGATTAAACTGAAACTTAAACGAGTAAAAATCAGTGTGAAATATTGTGTTGCTAAACTTCGCCCATAGTGTCTCCCTGTATGTGTACTGAATCGTACCCTTGGTGCTGTGGACAGGGTAGATGGCTTGCTCCCAGCAGGTGTCCTCCTGGGGTCCAGTAGACAGACTGCTCTCCTCATCCAGGTGGAGCTGGAACCACACAGCCAGGGCATCGAGCTGCCCCTCCTGAGTGACCGGCAGGTGGACCTTCTGAACCGGCCTGGAGCTCAGCCCCTCCAGTTCCTACAAGTTACAAATACAAAGAAAGGACAGTGGAGCTGTTACAGGAATATTGATTTATTTGGTTGTATAAAATAGGTGTTCAAAAAGGAATATGAGTATAAAAATGCAAACAGAAGTTTTAATATTAAAGGGGAATCTGATATACAGTTTGGACGTTACTGGATTTGTAGCTTTAAGTTCAATTTAAGGAGAGTTGTGTTAAGATATGTGTATGCATTTTCACATTATGTATAAACATACCATGGGTTTCATAAATCACTGTATTTTCATCCAGTCCAATAAAACCAATATGATATTAAATCTGGCCTGCCTTGCTGCAGGCAAACAACGAGACCTTACAGTAAATTTACCTTTATCAAAGTCTGCTGACATTCTATAGGAAATCTCATTTGAAGCCTGAAGGTTTAGAGGTGGTAATACAAACAACTCTCTCAACTCTCCTTTGGATGGAAAATCTCAAGAATATAAACGGAAAAAAAGTGTAAAAGAACAAAATGTAACAGGAAAATCATAATCTTGGGATTGCGACACAAACTCAAAATTCATTTTTAGTTCATCAACTTGAAGCTGATGTGGGACATGCCAGAGTACTACATAACCAACTGAATTACAATGCGGTGCTCTTAAGTCCGAGTATCACTCTGCTCAAGTTTGCCTCACTGATTCCAGACACATAATCACAGCTCTGGCTAAGTCTGTCTGAAAGTCCCGGCTGCACATGTGTGGATAAGTATTCTTAGCAATAGATATCAACAAACCATCCTACCGGTCCTGCCTGGCAGATAAACACCGTCTCTCCAATCTGCTTGCCAGTTGTGTGCTGGGAGCTAATAAATCAGGCAACAGTCCCTGCAGGCCTATTGCTAAATATTGAGTGGCCACTGATGTGCAATTTTTTAGCCTGTGAGGCAGCCAATGTGTCAGTTTCATGGGACAAATAAACATATGGTTAGGTGAATTATTTTTCTCAGAGTTAGATTATTCTGCTGAATATTAGACACATAGAGATGCATGCAAAAGTTAAACCAAAACACATTCATGTGACATTAAGTGAAGATATCTGTTGACACATCTCTTGTATTCCCCGTTTCTGTTCACCTGCACGTTGTTGAAGTCTATGTTGAGGGCCATGAATGGCTCTGTGAGAGGTTTATATCCCCCTGGCAGTCTGCTTAGTCTCTCTGTAGTGTAAGGTTCCATGGAGTCATCTGGCTCAGAGCTGCAGCTCACTGGGCTGCGGAGCTCCCCGGCTGCAGCCATGGACAGGCTGCCCACCTCTGACACGCAGAGTCTGTGTGAAGAACAAAACAGCAGATCTAATGATGGTCCTGACAGCTTCTTCTGTTTGTCTCAAGAACTAAGAATGTAACAGTTCATTACAGGAAAACATTTTATCAGCCTCTACCTGTGATGCCTGCGGATCTCAAGGCACTCAACAGCCATACCAAACACAGTTGCTCCGGCGGGGATGACTCGTCCTGTCGCGGACTGTTCCTGGAGTTCATTCTCACCCCTCTTTAGGACAAGAAACATGTGCTTTTAATCAAACTGCACGTTACAGCTGTGAAATGTCACAACTTGTTCTGTAAACTCAGGTATCATGGAACTTATCCCAATTTGCCAATGAGATCTGGACTTTGCTGGATGTTTAAAAAGCAGCTTCCTGAGGATAAACTTAGAACTTTTCTTTTTTACTTCATGAGTTGGCAATGAGTGCCTTAAAGCCATCACTAGTTTTGTTCTTTTTGAGGCTGCGACATTTCATTGTCTGGCCGTTAAGTCTTCCAAGCCCACACACTAAAACTCCATGTATTTTTCAGATCTATGAAAATTTTACAATAACTTTTTCAACCGTGCATATCAGTGGCAAACTACAATAGACTCTCGGTGCCAGGAACTCATACAAATGTTAATATTGCACGGTGGCAACTGGAGAACAAAGATCTGCTTCCTGTTTGTGTTTAATAATGTAAGTTACCTGTGGAGGTAGCAGCAGGTGGTGCCAGGCATGAATGAGACTCTCTATGATGCCCTCTCCAAATAATCCTGCGTCTACTGTCTCTGTCACCACCAAGGACACCCTGAGAAAAATAAAACATTGAATAGAAAGAACATGAGAAATACTACATAACTCTAATACTTAACATGAGCATGGACAAAACTGTGCTTGCAGGATGAATGTAAAATATTTTTGTACCTGTGTGGGATGTCTTTCGGTACTCCCATCTCCAGAGATTTTATATGGAGGATCTTGATGCTGCCATCCATGCCGTTAGCGGTTAGCACCTCACAGGCCAACTCATACATCGTCTTTGAAAGTTCACAGGCGTACACCTCAGCAGCCCCTGCCTTCTTAGCACACATACTTAACAGAGAGAACCAGGAAATCAGAACAATCAATACACAAACTGGAGTGTTTGAGTTGATACGTTCTAAATGACAAACTTTACACCACAACTTCAAGAATAAAAAGTTTCCAAAGTCTCATGGAAAACATCTCACCCAAGGATCCCAGTGCCAGTACCTATGTCAAGTACAGTGTTGCAGCCGCTCTGAACCGCCTTCTGAATAGCCTGCTGGTACTTCCTGTTCCTCCCGTGGTCATTGAGCATTAAGAAATGCCAGCGCTCCACCAGCCAGTTGGCCACACGGTAGAAATTTTCCCTGGCTTCCGGGTAGTCCGGTCTCAGCTTCAAGGCTTTGTGGAAATGGCCTGCGGCTTCGTCTCTAAATCCCATTCTGGATAAGAAAAGTAAAGTCACAATGCAGTAATAAAAAAAAGCAGGTAATTCATCTAAGTAATGTAACATTGCATTAAGCGCTGTAATCACAGGAGTGGTGACGCATGGTGAGGATAATACCTGAACAGGTGTTCACCCATGCTGTTCAGGATAACCTCATCAGCAGGAAACAGTTCCAGCGCTTGCTCATAACAGTCAAAGAGGTCCTGAATGCGGCCCACAGAGTCCAGCTCTTCTGTCCATTTGAAGAGAGTGAACCTGAAGGACTCCTAAAAAAAAAGGAACAAATCACAAAATTAAACTCCAAAACTGAGTTCAGTTCTTTTCTGCAGTGGCAAAGACAGACTGCTACGTGTATTATTGTGGCTAGTTATGTGTGCACAGTGTCTAGCAGTGAATGTACGCAGACGGGTTTTCAGTGTAAACAGTCATTACCCTTGCAAAGTCCTTAAACACAGGTGCGAGGTTGAGGACAAGGAGGTAGTGCACAAACGCAGTTCCATAATCTTGGTTGAACAGGCACTGCTGGGCACTTTCTAGTGAACTCGAGACCAGCTCGTTCCTGGCAGGGTCCTCTCTGCGGCGCCTTCGGGTCCTCCTGCCGTGCTTCGGCCGTGCACTGGCATTAGGCATCTCTTGTAAAGGAAAAGGAGAATGGAGGATCTATTAGGTACTCAAACTGTGACACAAGTACCACTGGTGGTACGCGAATTCCCTTGAGTGGTATGCAGAGGAATCCCAGAATTTAGAAACATTTAACAAAATATGCATGTTTTGCATTTCTTGTAATACTTTTGATTATCATGTTCATAGCACACATTTTTACATCTGTGATTAGTTATGAGTTCAAATTTGACGTGAAGAATGGTTAAAAAACAGCGCAACTGTAGCTCCAAACAGGAAATATATGGAAGAGAGGCGTGAATCAGTGGTACACCTTTTCAACCCAGGTAACTCTGGTTCTGGAAGCAGTTTTATTCAGGATTCAACCTCCCTGTGAACTGTCTGTGACCTAAAAGTGTTGTCTGTATTTTAACGTCTGCCATAATAGTGCAGAGATGAAGATTGTCTGAGGTGGTACAAGGTGTTAAAGATTCGAGGGGATCCCCGTTCCCAAATATTCTGCATACTGTGAACTCTTGCACGTTACCTGGCACAAACTGTACTGTAAATTGTTTATATATTTTAGTACTTGATTTGTTTTATCTCCTCATATGTCTCATATTTTTTTACTAAATGTTTGCTAGGCACCAAAAACACCAAATCAAACTCATTGTATATCTATATAGATTGATGCAACTTTTAATAGGACACTAAGGTTCTGCATGTGAGTCTGTACTGTAACACAAAAATATAATTGTGAGATGATTAAAGTAGGTAAAGCAGGTAAAGTTTGGTTTTTTTGTGTGTGTGTAGGTCCAAATTTAAACGCACTAAGTTGTCAAAATGATGAGATGTCAATCATTATCTGAAGTTTAAAAAAATAATTTCTAGTAATTTTGGCTAATTTTTTACTTTTTTTGTAAGTTTATCACTCCAATACATGAATATTTCTGACCTAAATGGGCCTCCATGCGTGACTAAACTTTAGTAACGTCAACATAAATATGAAATATCACACAAAAGACAACATGCTAACTACTTCACAGCCATCACTGGTCATTCATGTTGACTTACTGTGTGTCCTTGTAGCTCACAGGCTGTGGTACAGGGCGGGAAAGATCTCAGCTGTTGAGCTGTTGTTGTTGTTGTTGTTGTTGTTGTTGTTGTTGTTAAATTATCGGTTGTGTCTGATTAAAGTCGTTAGCATCGTTGTGAGCTCTGGCAGCAGCCCGACGTTAGCTCACACGATAAAAACCGCTCTGACAGTCGCTACAGAAGGTTAGCTGCATGTCAGAAAGATCCCCGCATCTGTTCATATTCACGTTAAAACGACCACGTGTCGATTGAAGCGACTAAAACGCATCTTTGCGGTGACAAAACCGCATTTCTGCTTCAAGCATCACGCATCATCTACCGTTAAACAAGAAGCGCGTCCGGCGCGGTAAACTGTTCCTAGAGGAACACGCGGCCGGTCAAAGGTTCCACACGGGCAATAGTAACGAAGTTTACGATAAAGTTTAAACTTAACAGCAGTACGTAATAATCGTAGAAAACATGGTGAATAATGATTTGAGTATAAATTTACACTAAATACACTAAATGTTACCGCCCCAGATTTGCCCCCGATAGAGCCAATCACAGAGGGATCTTGAAGCACACTCAAAGAGTACAAAAGATCAAGATTGTCTACAGCCATGAAAGCCTCTACATTTTTAAATAAACTCAGATTATTTCATGTATGTCTGCAGCTATGGCAGGAGTTTTGTCTCCTCTGTTATCTGTCAACAACCCACCACAGTAACCATCATGTGCGGAGAGCTGATGACCACATATAATGTATTTATGTATGATATGTGAGGCTTTGTACCAACTGTGGCACCACGTTTCTATCTTCTAGTTGGTTAATAATTATTTATCCACTCCAAAATGACATGGCATTTGTCACAATATGCAGCACATATAGTTGGTTTAGCTTGTTTGTTGATCTTGTACAGAGCTGTCATAGTCAGTGAAGGAGCCGACTTAAATCAGGAGCAGCTAGACTAGTAATTACAACTGGCTGAAGATCCATGAAGATGTTTCACCTCTCATCCAAGAGGCTTCTGACCTGAACTGAGGAAGCCTCCTGGATGAGAAGTGAAATGTCTGAAAAGTCCAGTTGCCCCAGATTTAACTCTTCTCAAAGACTCGCCGATTTTTCCTGTTTTAATCTGTGCTAAGGTTCTGTATTTATATCTTTCTGTATACTGTAATTATCATGTATGTGTTACCTTGTGTTTCAAGTGTTATCCCCAGCAGTTAGCCCCAATTTGCCCTCTCACCTCTGTATTATCATTTTGTAATGACAATACCCAAGCAACACACTGTCTGTGTTTTTATGTTGTGTTCTGCTTCAGTCTGAAATATAATATACAATCACACAGCAGGAAAAGTGGGAGCTGGAGTAAACATGGGAATTCAAGAATTCAACGGGGAAATAAGAATAAGGTGTGTTAGAACACTTTTTATTGCATTGAATAATATATAATAATATATAATAGTGTGACAGACAAACAAATTTGTGCAGGAGGAATTGTAAACAAATTACTCACCACTTGTACTTTTTCTTCTGTGTATAATACAAATGTGAGGTAAAATAAAAAACACAACAAATGTGAGACTGTGATGTCTACATAACCATTAGTCAATTCATATCAGAAGGTGCCTGTGTTTCTAACCATTCTGAATTTCTTAAATTTTCCCCAGTGAATTCCCCTCCATTATAATAAAGAAAGCAATACGGTGAAAGCCATTCAGAAAGAAGACTCAAACTGATAAAGACTAATCTGAAACTGAAAGTGAGTGCACTTACGCTGGAAACTGAACTTGAACCAGTTTGACATTTGACCTGTTCAGACTTTCCTTCTCTGTTCACCTTTAAGTAGCTGAAGTTGTACCAGAAATCCCATCAATCAATCAATCAATCAATCCAATCAATCAATCAATCAATCAATCAATCAGTAAACAAACAAACAAACAAACAAACATGTCTAAATAAGTCAAATTTAGCTCCAACATGCTTTCTAAAAAGTGAATTACCACGAACTTTTATACATTTACTCAACTGTATTTAAGTACTAAGTACTTTATTTATAGATTTTCATTTAGCAGACAAACAATTGACATAGGCTATACATAAGTACAAATTTGAGTACTTCTCTTTTGTTATCTGACAGCTGTAGAGTTTCTTTACAAATTAAGATTAGCCAAATAAATCATATGATGAGATTATGTACATAAAACAATCAACCTCATGTATACTCTATATGTTTGTGTAATCATCTTTCAAATTGCAGACGTTACTGTATTTATATCTTTCTGTATACTGTAATTATCATGTATGTATTTACCTTGTGTTTCAAGTGTTATCCCCAGTTAGCCCCAATTTGCCCTCTCACCTCTGTATTATCATTTTGTAATGACAATACCTAAGCAACACACTGTCTGTGTTTTTATGTTGTGTCTGCTTCAGTCTGAAATATAATATACAATCACACAGCAGGAAAAGTGGGAACTGGAGTAAGCTGTGGAGTTCAAAAATTCAACAGGGAAATAAGAATAAGGTGTGTTAGAACTCTTTTTATTGCATTGAATAATATATAATAATATATAATAATGTGACAGAGCAAACACATTTGTGCAGGAGGAATTATCAACAAATCACTCACCACTTGTACTTTTTCTTCTGTGTATAATAATACAAATGTGAGGTAAAATAAAAAACACAACAAATGTGAGACTGTGATGTCTACATAACCGTTAGTCAATTCATATCAGAAGGTGCTGTGTTTCTAACCATTCTGAATTTCTTAAATTTTCCCCCACGTGAATCCCCCTCACATTGTAATAAAGCAACACTGAAAGCCATTCAGAAAGAAGACTGAAACTGATAAAGACTAATCTGAAGAGCTGGCGGTGAAAAACAAAATAAACTCTGACTTCTTAGTGACAGTTTTTCATCATGCAGATTTTTAGTGGCACATCTAGTCTTTGGAAACTTTACTATTTACTATTCATTGATTAGTGTCAGGTAAAAGGTGAAATGTGTTGGTCTGACAATAAAGTTGTTAGTTACACTACAAAGTGTTTGACCTGTTCAGACTTTCCTTCTCTGTTAAGCCTTGAAGTAGCTGAAGTTGTCCAAAAATCCCATCAATCAATCCAATCAATCAATCAATCAATCAATCAGTAAAATCAAACATGTCTAAATAAGTCAAAATTTAGCTTAACATGCTTTCTAGAAGTGGTGTACATAAACATAATACATTTACTCAACTGTATTTAAGTACTAAGTACTTTATTTATAGATTTTTCATTTAGCAGACAAACAATTGACATAAGGCTATACATAGTACAAGAATTTGAGGAACACTTTATTTATTATAATCAACTAATATAATATATAATAAACACGCTCCTGTTCAGTGTTTTAGATATTAAGTACTATTAAGTACTAGTATCCAAATCCAATTCAACTTTATTGTCAATGCAGCCATATGTACAGGACATACAGAGAATGCTGATGATGTTTCCCTCATAACCTAGTTGAAACAACAAGCTATACATGAAATATAAAATGTAAAAAAGATATACAAGTTAAAGTTATGAAAGAAAGAAAAATACGCCAATCTAAAGATATAAACAGTATAAATATGGCAAATATAGCAGTATAAACAGAATAAACAGTTAGATCTATCAAAAATAAAAGATGTATACAGTGTAAACAGTTTTTTTATCAAGTACATTATTAATTTTAAACGACTTTTTGAACGACTTTAACTTGTAATGGAGTCAGATGTTTTTCGTTACTTTTACGAAAGTAAAAGATCTAATTTATTCGTCAACAAGCCCTGTAACAGACCAAATCAGCGCTCACAGGCGGCAGCGAAGCGAAGGCGGAGGTACATATCAGCCAACCATCTCGCGGCGGCTCGCTGCTCTTTGGTAGAAGTTTGCTACACGCACACAGATGTCAGCAGAGTTTCTCAATCTGTCACTTTGCTAGGTGGAGAGCGCTTGATGGAGGAAGGAAAACTCGGCCACGGCAAACATGACTTTCTGACTGCTCCTGTCAACCGACTTCCGATGAATGAACACCCGTGAGTATCGTTGTCACCTTTTAACCGTTATACCTGTTCCTTCCTCTCAGATTGTTGACAACTGTGGAACAACACCCACGAGCCTGTGTCGAAGTTGCCATGCACTAACCCGCCGTTAGCTGCTGCTACTTGACGTAGCTATGTTTTCTCTACTAGACTTGAAACTGCTTGTGGAAAAGAGCGGTATTTTGATTATCTTTTTTAGCTACAAATTTGGCGTCATTTTTTTTTTTTTACTACTTTCCTCCCTCTCTCTTCTACCCAACAGAAGCTATCAATCTTGTCACAGCAATGGGACTACACCCGCTGGAATTTAGTGAGTGCTATGGACAGCCCCGGCTGGGGAGAAAATAAAGACACTGACAGGCTGGACAAAACCAACAGGTTTATCAAAGAACTGTACAAAAGATGGGAAAGAACCTCATCAATGCAACCAAGCATCAGATTTGATTTAAACAAAAAAAGTGTTTTTACTGTTGGTAAAAAGTCACTTAGGGGGGGGGGGGGGGGGGGGGGGGGGGGTAACAACAGTGAGTTTATCAAATCTCTCATGTCAGAGGATATGAGAGATCATCCTGAAACCACCTCAAGGCGGTGTCTTTCTAATCTCTCTGAATAGTTTCCTGTTTTTTTTTTTTTTTTTTTTTCTGTTTTATGAGGCTTACATTTGAGAAATGTAAGGCCGTGGCTTCTCCGCATTGTGTTTGCTCTCAGTCACACACACACCTCAGCTGGGTGGAAATTATTAGACAGTTATCTCTTTGAACTCTAGTCCTGTGGGCAGGACTTGCTTCAAGAGGACATAAACATAAAGCCTCTCTTATTGTGCTTTGTAATTATATCAAATGCAATGAAACGTCTCCACTTGCTCTAAGACCCGTCGCAGAACTAAGTCTTAACAACATTCAGGAAGACTTTTTAAAGCAAGCGAGTGAAAATGACAAAGAATTTCAGTTTTTGTTAGTAATACAGTAGTATTAGTGCTGTAGTGTTCACACCAGTGTTGTAGTCAAGACCAACTAAACCGAGACCAAGACCAAGATCATAAATGGTTGAGACCAAGTCAAGACCAAGACCAGAGTCTATTAAGACCAGATTATAAAGGGTTGAGACCAAGTCAAGACCAAGACCAGAGTCTGTTAAGACCAAGATTATAAAGGGTTGAGACCAAGTCAAGACCAAGACCAGAGTCTGTCAAGACCAAGATTATAAAGGGTTGAGACCAAGTCAAGACCAAGACCGGACAGAATATAGTTTACTGAGGTAGCTCATATGTAGCTGATGTTTTTGTGTGCAGTCCTGACAGACTGCTGTTTGTTTTCTTCAGTCAAGTTTATTGTTTATTGTAATTTTCTTACAACGTCCCAACTTCCCAACAGCCCCCAAGTTGTGGTCTTGACCAGTCTTGAAATAAAGTCTTGAGTACTCAACCTCGAGTACGACAACACCAGTTGACACATAGGCTTCAGGCACCGAGCTTCCAGCAGCGGTGTGACAGTTACTTTGTGCTTTGGACTGTCACCCAACATGTTTTTCTACTCTACATTTGTTTCATTATATTTGTTGGCTGCACGCCGGTATGTCTTCCATTTTGCCTTTAGGACAGCCTAAATTCTTCAAGCCCCTGTTCCAACAAGCAAAGTTATTGTGGTAACTATGGTAACTTAAAGCTTAAACCGGGTGTGATACAAACATTTTAGTCAACTGAAATAAAAACTAGACATTAGAAAAAATAAAATTAAAGGAAATGATATTGTGCACTTCAAATATGCAGGAACATGTCTCTAGTTTCGGTCTTTGTCAATCTGGTCAAATTTATTAATGCAACAAGTATGAGGAGGCATTGATGCATAATTGAGACTGTGACGTCTACATGGCTATGAGTCAATAAGTGTCAAAGTGTTGTGTTTTTATGGTATTACCCATTATGAATTTCTCAAGTCATATTATAATTAAGAAAGTAAAAGCAGCACTGAAACCCATTCAGAGAAGACTGAAACTGATAAAAGCTCATGCAAGCTCATGCAAAACTGGAAACAAGCACACCCAATCTGGAAAAGTGAACTGAACCAAAATTGATGTCAAGATAAAATCTATAATAACTCTGCCAACAAGGCGGCGTCACGCCTGTTCAGTGATCTCAGCTGACTTCTTGGTGTCAGACAGTGTTCGCCATTGATTGGTGTCCAGGTAAAAGTTGAAATGTGTCGGTCCGACTGTGCGGTTGTTCTTTCTTTCAAAGTGTTTGACTTTTTTTCGCTTCTCTGTTCACCTTCGAAGTAGCTGAAGTAGTCCCAGTACTCTGCTCATACCATTAAATATTGTAATTTATTATTGTGTCATGAGGACATGATAATATTGTGGTATGGCTGTAAAAGATAGGCCTTTCTAGATTCATGATTTCGAGCAAACAGTAGTTAAAGCACATTGCTCATTTTTACGAGTTTGGTGTGATGTGTTTTATTGTATCGACCACCTGGGAAAATATAACAAAAATGTGATTTCAACAATAATTCTCAGTCCGAGGCAAGCTTCAGCCTCATCCTGAAGTTGTTTTATATAGTCGGGTTGAACTCCGAGGATATTCCTGGCATGTGGAGTGAATTGAAATCACTGTCAGCCCTTACAAACATTGAAAGAGCAGGTGTTGCATAATTTGGAGGAAGGTACACACTCGACATGGTCAAAAGGTCACCAAGTTTGCTGAGGTATTCAGCGCCGTCTTATATGTGTCAAGGAAACTTCTGCATAGTGTTACACAATCGCCAGCAGACCTGGTATTGTTTTTTTTTGTTGATTAAAGCTGTTTAATGTCACGCTCTTCTGCAGATTCAGTTTTGCTCTGACAGAAAATAACACGACTGGGAGCCAGCTTGGCTTCACGCTGTCCTCCTGCACTGTTGTGCTAAGCTGTTATTTGCATACTTGTGGCCTGTTGTACCTGCTAGCTTGAATGACCTCTCATCATGGTGAATATTGATGCCCTGCTGTGTTGGTGTAAACGGATGCACAGTGTCCTGTTTCAGGAGGACATGCCATGTCTTGTGTTTCTTGCCTTATATGACTCATGTGGCTAAACGACGCGTCACTTTTGTTTTTTTTTCTCTTGATTTTAAAGTGTGTCATTTCAAATATCTAGTGTGCCATCCCTCCTTAGGTCATCTTTGTTGGCTTCTTAAGAAAAAGGAAACCCCGGTCGAACACTTTGACGTCAGTTTAAATTTCAGGAAGGAAGCAATGATCAGTTTCTTCAGTACTGACATTATTAAAATGCTCTCAGCTTGTTTTGTTATGCCGTGTTTCCTCATGGAGTCCATTTATGAACATAGTGCCTCTGTCCTAACAATGTCAAATGCCTGTTATCTCCCTTTTTTGATCACTGTAATCATGAGCTGTTGACTCTCCTCGCTAAACGCAGCCATAGCCGCAAACATTACCCCAACAGGCACAGCAAAATATAAAAATAATAACGCTAATGAGGCTGTTGTTTTTTTTTTTAGCTATCCAGATATAGAAACTACTATTACTACACTGCTGTTTGGAAAGGGTGTTTCCGAACTTAATGTTTAATTTAAGGCGAGGCTGGTTAATCCAAACTGTGCTGAGCAGCTGTCAGCTGTCTTTGAATGATAACAAACACGCTACAGGTAGAGCTGAAACATTTAGTTGATGGATAGAAAATGAATTGGGATTGAGCCAGCTCTGGCCTCTCAAATGTAAATATTTCTTTCTTTTTTTTTTAGTGTTATATAATAGTAAATTTAATATTGTGGTGTTACATTTTGAAGAAGTCACCTTTGGCTCTGGGAACGCGTGAACAAACAACTGACTGACAAAGTGTTCGGCAGAATAATATCAAAAATAAGATTTCCGCACAGGTATGTGGTCAAAACAAATAAGATCTTGACCTTTGACCTTTTCCTTACAATTCACCGAGCTGTATTCTGTAGTCTGTATTCATCATTTTACACAAATAATCAGAATGAACTGAGAAACCGAGATCATACCACACATTTAAAGGCTGCTCGCTCAGTCTTTCTCAGACGGACGAAGCACAGACACACGATAAAGTTCACAGTAGTTTCAGCTGTGGCTCGGGTTAGAAAGTGGCCGTTAATTTACACTCTCAGCGTGGAGCTCGGCTCCAGCCTGGCTCTTATTACTTGGACATTACTCTGATAATCTTGTCTCATGAGAATGCGACACTGTATTTGCTTCTTCTCTTCACAGAGATCATATCCAATAGCCCAGCAGTACTTTTTCTTTCTTTCTCCATCTGTCTGCTTTGTGGTATGCAGCTTTGAAGCAGATAGACTAGCCTCACTTGATGAACTTGTGAGCTCAGACAGTTTGATGAGTGGGGGTGTTTTTGGGAAGCTAAGCTGTGTAATCCTCTCTGTGTGCTGTGTGACGGTCACCACGAGTCTCTCCATAAGATCTAACACTCGGCAGTAAAAATAGTTAATCTAGCATTCGGCAGTAAACTCTTGTTCACAGCTTACAGTAAATGTTGTAGATTAAAAGAGTCGTGTGATGAAATGCTCTACTTTATTTGTTGCTTTTCCAAATCCCAGGCCCTTCTCAGTCTTTCAGTGACTCCCTCCACTCACACGGCTGGGAGGATGTTCCACTACGGAAAGACCTTGGTTCTGAGAGGAAACTTTATAGCGGGGCGCTGGGCCAGAGAGCCATGACATGGAAGTGCCCACTAGAGGAGCAACATGCAGATGTGCTTCTGTTTCAGAGGGCTTCCTCCACAGGAACTGTGTCCTGTCTGTACCCTCTCAACCACCCTTCACTGTTGTCCTTACCAAACGCTTAGATACAAACTCTGCATTATCTTGTCAACGCCTATGAGTTCCGTAGTTTTTGTTTCCTGTGAATATATTGCTGCGATCATCTGAAACATGAAGTGACAGTTGAAGTGGGGTCAATCATAGTTATTTCCACAGTCGGACTTCCTCCGAATAAATGAATCATCCAACTGCCTAATAAAGCAAAATTTTCTTCACTTTGAGTTCCTGCTTTAAAAAAGAAGGAAAGTCAGCCATGCAAAAAGTCTTTTTGTCACTGGCAGACAGGTTTAAGAGTAGCCTGCCGCGGTGTGCGTTGGCTCACTGCTGCTCTCTGTAATCACATTACTGATTCTGCCAAAGATCCACATCACAATCTTTCATTAAAATCGCATTAGCACGAGACGTGAAGTCATGAGGGAGGAACGCTTCTTCATCTCTAGAAAGAACAAGGCCTACTATAAAAATGACAGCGTATTGCTCGATAGCACAGCTATGCTTTTGGGGCTTCAAATTTGGTGCAAGCAGATAATGCTAAAGGACCTTTGACCGCGTGCTGTACTCTGACATTTCAGATGTGTGCCAGCAGAATAGCCTCCATAGTCTCTGATATCTCTGATTAACCATTTGGTCGTTATTGACAGGATACTGCCGAGAGCAGCCTCACCCTACAGATTTGCTCCGAGGATCAGGAAGTCATGAATGAAGTAATGCATGCTCTGCGGGCAGGGAGCTTGGGGGGGAGGAGAGGCGGTGGAAGGGGATGGGTGGGCAGGGTCTGTCGAGGGCAAAGGTGGAAGCCGAGTGTGGAGCAGGGGAGTTAGGCTGGAAAAGATGGGAGAGTGGAACAGGAAGGACTGTGGAAAGGCGCAGCGCGTCAACGCTGGCTGCTCTTCGAGGGCTCGGACCAGGCAAGTTCTGACCTAAGTGGCACATCTGATGAGACCGTAAAAATCATAACAAACATCACTCCAACAGGCGCCAGCAAATACACCGTGGACATCTTCAGCAGCTGAACTTTGACATATACATACCTTTTCTGGGTTGTTTTGTGGAAAACTTTTGCAGCAGTATCCAAAATCTCCAGTGCCTACAGTTTCCTGCTTTAAGATATAAAGTGGAAAACAAGTTGAGGTAATTCATGTTAATTATCTTCAGTCCATTCATTTTTGTAATATGGAAATAAGTATTTCATACTGAAACGTGCTGCTAGTGATGTTTTGCAGCATGACTGTAATTAAGGAAACCTGACAGTGTTGGAAGAGACAGTCATACTGTAAAGCCTATTGTGTCAGCAGCCTGAGGTTGTCACGATACGAGAATTTTAAACTTACACCATACTTGTATAAAAAAAAGATACTGGGTACAGCTTACTACAGCAAAAAAGAAAAGAGACACACAAACTAGGCTCGTCTTGAAAAAAAAAATCAGTTTTAACATGTGGTATAGAAAAAGTATCGATACTTTTGACAACCTGTTGTAAGTATAGAAAAGATTCACCTTGACCAGAAAGATTTAGAGTGAAAACAAGCTGCTACTGAGGATAGGCGGGCACAGATAATGGATGGATGAACAAGCTGCTACTGTACATTGGACGTACGTTGGATCGTAACTCTTAAAAGACAGACACACAGCCAGCGTGGCAAGCCAGTCTTTGTTGGAAAACTTGATTCCTATAGTTATCCCAAGCCATAGCCTGCTTTAATTACAGTTGAATTAAACAGTTGGGAACCTGTAATTACGTCTAAATAATGAGTTATACGTTAAATTTTCACTTTTTTTTTTTTTTTAAAGAGAACGTGGAGCACGTGGCTTCCTGCAGGAACAAAGGAGTCAACTCCATTTCGGGGATAACCCCTTCTTTTACTGTCCTGCAGTCAACATGCAGATTTGAACGTGCCTTTCTTTGCATAGCCTATAATGTCCTATGTACGTGTAAGTAATATAGCTTTGCCACAGTAATATTTATCCCCTGAGTCATCATCAGAGACCATATTTCCAAAGCCAGCAACCCTGCACAGTAATCTGGAACATTTAATTAATCGACTAGATAGGAACAAAGAATGAATTAATATCATGTCTCATACTAATCTTATGAAGTCAGACCAAATATTTGCTGCTTTCAGCTTCTCAGGTGACAAGTTGCTGCTCTTCTCTGTGCCATTAGAAGAAAATGAAAGTGATCACTGGTAGATACAGTCATTACAAAGACCTTATTTGTTGCTATATTGCTATATTTATATGATATTTTGAAAATTAAAGTTCCGTATTGACCTTGGGAACAGTGTGTTACAAGATAGTCTTAAATCCAAGGTGCATTTACTAGCACCGCATCTGAGCTTTTTGTGACATACGTGTGATTTTTGTTTCTTGTTGCTTTAGCTTTGTGACAGCAGTCAAAAAAAAAAAAAACAGCTTCTGCTTTTGGTCTGTGGTGCTCCGTAACAAACCGAGCCCTGTCAGTCAGTACCCTCCCCATTGTGTCGTCTTTGTTTTTCTTCCCACCTCCTCTGAACAGGGGCACCAATGTTTATGTCGCAAATCCAGGCTTTTTTTCTGCTCTTGTCTTTCCTGTTATAGAAAAATCTGGCCTGTAATATCAGATAGACGTAAGGTGGGGTCTGTATTGTATGAGTCATACACTGAAGCCAGTAGACCGGGGTCTCTGGCTTTCTGCAGCGAAAACTAGCCAAGTTTGACAGTTCCCAGGTTTGCTCTGAAATGCCTTGCTTTAAAAGGCAAAAAGCAGGAGAAGCCTTTGCCTTGGACTCTTGTGTGCCCTAGTGTGTGTGAGGTATTTCTATCTTGTGATGGTTCTTTCCTCGAGGACAGCGGCTATCATTTCAATCTGTAATGCAGACCTCTCATCTGACACTTTTGTTTATTGTTCTGCTGATTGTATCCAGTTGATCTATGCTGTTTTAACTTCAATTGACAGTGCACAGGGACAGAAATGCTGTCACTGTTTTCCCCTTTCTCTGAATGCTGCCTGACGTCGATTTAATGCTGGAGCTTCATGTAACCGGATAACATTCATTCTTCATCTTTTATGTAATGAAGTCCACACAGCTTGCGCTCATATATCCTCATATTAACTGTTCCGCCCTGCAGTGAGTTAAACATGCATGCAGCCTGTGTAATCAGATTGTGGATGGGTGTGATTTGAGCACCACGCTCGCATATGGCTCTAATAAAGAGCCTGCAAATCTAACCATTGACATCACTGTTCTTGGACTACACACTAATTGTCCACAGTGACCTGAGCTTTGATGCTGTCTTTGCTGAGATAAAGGATAGGCTTAATATTCTACAACAGTACAACAGTGAAGTGCACTAAATTCCCTTTAGAGATACTGTGTGTGTGTGTGTGTTTGCACAATATAAAACACAAAGTTTGTAAGTAAATTATGAAAAAGATGGCAAAGCAATGCCGAAGTCACTGTCAACGTTCAACAACTCTATTAAATTCCTGCATATTTGTTGTGTTCTGCAATGGAGCAGTAAAACTCCAGGGGTACTCAACACACCTTGAAGAATCTTTGAATGGTATTGATTTTCACCGTCCAAAATACTATCAGCTCTTCATTATCTTTTACAATACAGTGACACAGAATACAGCCCGGACCTTACGTCAGACACTATAGGCTATGTTAAGGTGTGTTAAGGTTTGGTGTAATGTTGTCAAAACATGTTTTTTTTACTATGTGGGGGAGCAGCTGAACTTTCCACTCTACATCCAGGCATGTTTTGTTGATCATTTGACAGCTGCAGGTGACAGTAACTCCATATGGGTCACCGATTACCCATCAGGCTCATAGAGGGTGAGGATTTAGGTTTCTCGTTATGGTGTGTGTCTGTTTTTGATGTACAATTTAACAATACAGCTCATTACAAAACTTCACATGTACTACCACTATTACTTACAACAGATAATAACATGTATTTTTCTGTTTATACCATAAACACGTGCTGTATCTGAAGCTTCATTCTTGTCTGGCATGCAGGTGGAAAATAGGCGAAGGTAAACAAACAACAGCTCCACAAAAGACACATGTAGACACAGTATGAGCACGAATTAAAACAATATACCACCTCTGAAATTGCTTTCCTCTAAAAGGGTTAAGCAGGGATTTAAAAGACAACAGACTCGTCCTCCCCACGTTCCTCTGGCAGACTGCTTCAAAGCATAGACAGCCACAGACTGCAGAAACATGGTCACTCTTAGTTTGAAGCCTGGATATAAGGATCATTAGAAAGGCAAACAAAAGGCTATTGAGTTATAACAATTACAGTAAGAGCTATATTTTCAAAGTGATGTCGCTAAGATGGCCGTGCAGTGAAGGAAAATAGCAAGAGGCCTGGGATCAAGCCATAGTTGAAAGGAAAGAGTGGAGAGAATGACTGACAATCCCAGCAGAATATTGTCTCAGAGATATTAGTTAAAGCAGTAGCTACGGAAAAACCTGTAAATCTTTTTTTTTTTTTGCTGACGAGTGTGTGAAAACAGCGGAAAGGGTTAAGCAAAGCTGTCAGACTAAAATAATGTGCTGAATGACTGTAGCTGATCATCTCTGTGGGTTTATCACTACAAATAACCTGTCTCATATACAGATATTTGGCCCATTGGTAAAAAAGTATTGATCTGTACAGCTTTAAAGAAATTATTATTATTATTATTATTATTATTGGGCTTTTTGGAGGGTGAGGGTTTTTAGTTGGCCTGGCTAGATCATCTCACTAAACCTGTAAACTGAGGTTCATACAGGTTTAATAGGATTAAAGGTCATATTTGGTTGAATATGCTGTTAAATTTCTATTATAAGGATGTTTCTATGTTGATAAAACAATGCTATTTTACTGGCAATTCAATAAAAATAGGTACTTTATCAACGAAAGTAAAAGAGAGGAACAAAATGAAAAACAAAAGTGTTCTCATGGCGACACGTGGCTTCATTGTCAGTGAGTATTAGACAGATTCTCACCATTCAAGGACTTAGAGTGCCTTACAATGGCTCTATTACATTGTGTTTGACAAGTGGACAATAAAAACATAAGCAACATGGTGAAATGTGATCTTAGTGGTGCAGTCAGCACTAGAGGCCTGCATCCACCAGTTTAAATCTAGTAGATGTTAAATCCAATGAAATCTACGCTACCTATGTCCTGTCTGCGCCCTGCTTCCTGGACTTATAAGATTAAAGAGCTGTTATAGGCCATGCCAATGTAGGATTGTTTGTGTTGTTTGCAGTCAGTTCGTGTGCTGCAAATTAAGGCCTGAGAGTGACCAGAGTCACCTTTTATGGACTTACATACCCTGGTTGGGATTTTAGCTGTCTGTGTGGTTTAGATTCCTTCTAGATTTTATAGTCACTTCAAAAGAAAATTGGTATGTTCAGTGTTTGCTCCCAAAATAATGACCTGACAGACTTATATCTGCCATACCTTTATTTTGAAAATAATGCCCCGTAACCCGTACTTAAATAGTCCCACATAGCAGTCCATCAGGTTGTGTTTACACCAGTTGGAAGTCACCTCTGTGACAGAAATGTTTTGGCCGAAAAGTGAAACGCTTTTAGTGTAATAGCAGTAATATGAGCTCCAAAGTCATTAGGTGTGGTTGACATGAGTTTATAATTAAAGTTTTCTATTCTAAACTATTGTCTAATAAATTCTTCCAGTTGCTCACATCTGATTATAACATGACAGTTACAAGATATCCCATAATACTCCCTTTTGACCTCACCAAAATACTGTCTTTAAAGAGGTGCCCGAGCCAGAGGATATGACACTATTGGCTTTGTTTGTCAGAGTCCCTTAAAGTTGCTTGGGCAGTGGCCTGGACTATTTTTTATTTACCGTGTCATTGTGGTATCCAAGAAAAGGACAAACATAGACCCTCTCCCTGGACCCTTGATTAATGATATAAAGTTAGGTCTGTGCTGTGTCTTGCAGAAGTTCACGAGCCAAGAAATGTGCTATTACAAGTGATAAACAAGTCATGAATTCTTGTGTTTTGCTTACTGCCATTAGAACATATTTGCTATCTTCCTGATGTAATTTTACTAGTAAGGGAGCTTGTTTTTTTGTGTTTATGCATGTTGCTTTTGCATTTATTTTTACTGTTTAAACTTTTCATTTCTTAAAGACAACAATTACCTCACCCACAAGAAAAGAACCAGCATTTCCTTTAAGTGCTATATAAAGACTCAAAGAACAAACAATTGTAAATCGTGTAATACCCAAGCAGTTCCATTGTCTGGTTTGTATCCCTTAGCTTCCTGCAGTTTGATGACCTAGACAAATTAGCCAAAGGAATCGACCACAGGTGTTTGGTTTGCCCGTATTTCCTTGTGTGTGTTTTGGAATTGTACAGATTTGAAATTGAGCTGAAGCGCGGCCGGCAGGATTTCAAACTGTTTGAAACAAACAACTGAGGCAGAAGCGTTGCCCTTTTGTGCTAAGGCTAAGGCAGACATTGACCAACACTACACCTCTCACATGTTTGGGCTTTGGGCCCTACTGCAGATTTAATCCATAGCATGTGTACACACAGTGGTCAGAGAAGCTGGAGTGTGAAAGCAGCAGGATAGTCAAGGATTAACAAGACATGGCAGACAGCTAAAATAAACGAATAGATGTGTGTTCTGACATTTCATTATAATCTATACAGCGGAATATAGCACATTTGTTACAGTTAGCATGTTAATATTCACTTTAAATAACTATTGGATCTTATTTTGATGATGATTAACATGTCAACTGCAAAAATCTATATTTATCTTGGTATCTTCTGCCACACGTTTGCCTAGAAAATGTCACTTTTGGCTATTATTATGACATTTTTCAGACTAAATAAACAATAATAATAATAATAAAATCATTAGTTGGAGCTCTACATTCCAGAGTGCCTTTATAGCAGATGTTTAGCAGTGTCAGAGCTCTGTTCAGTGGTGTTGCTCAGATCATTGCTCCCTATAGGGTCCAAGCTATCTGCCAAATCCAATGACACTGCTCCTCAGTATACTGCTCATAGCTCCGGTCTTAAAATACCCTCACTGCATTCTGTCATGCTTCCCAAGGGACTGCCATGGGTCAGAGATCCCATCTCGGGGAATCTCTTCAGTGTTTGGAAATAGATTTGGTTTGCTCTGTTTACTCATGCGCAGGGGTGTAGAGGAGGGGTGGACTTATAAACTGCTTTTATCCACCTCTGGAAGTCTCTAATTGTTTTAGTTCAGATCCAGGAGCATTTTTACATGATTATGCAAAGTTCACATGTTTCTCAGAGCGTAGTCACTCATGTTGGGGCTTGTCTGAAGTTTAGCTAGCCAGAGGTTAGGCTTCCCCTTCACATCTAATCCACCGTTTATTAAATGTGTTAACAGCAACAAGATTAAAGGGATGTTAATTCATTTCTTGCACCAGGCTGTCTTGTAGGTTTAGGCTTATTTTGACTCATAACAGAGTGAGGGGCTTTTCAAAAGAGATGTAGTGGTTATATTGTGTAGTGTTTCCTTTTGATTAATGACAGATTTATTTATTTTTTAGGGAACTGGGGCAGGGCAATACATTGTAATATGAGATATATTGATATTAAGTTTGAAATGTTGTTGCATGTTATGGCGTCAGTGCTGTACATTTACATGTTGTAAGTTACATATTACATGCAGACTTGAAGACTGACATTGCATTACATTACATTTCGTGACTTTCTTCAGCTGAAAAAGCTAAATGCTATCATATTTTGATAAATAAAAAAATATATGTGATATTTAACCCTATTTTGGGAATATCCACTTGGTTTATACATTGGCAGCATCATGCTACTTATCTTTGTCTTTTTTACTGAGCTATGAAGTGCACACAGATGATTAAATAAGGTTTGTTTTTTATATAACCTGTGGTACCTGTCCTCCTGGTACAGAAAGGTTTGATGTGTAACAGGATGTAGCAGACTGCAGACGAACAGGATGTTTGCAAAGTGAATTCGCCTGTGTGATGCATCAAACCTGCTTTGCACAATGGCTCCTATTGTCTTAATTTTTCTTTTTTTTTATATATATATATAAATTACATCATAGGACAGTATTCTTAAAATGAAAGTAGCAAGTAATTGTCATGGGTGTGTGATCCATTTTTTTCTTAACCTCTGGGGCTCTATGAATGACCCGATCAATTGCTTTTGCAGTCAAGGGCGATTGTAAAAAAATATTCATAATATTTCATCTTAAGCATTTTACCTCCTTTTTAAATGCATGCTTTGTAATGGTTTTTATATTTTATTTCAGAGCTGGGTATGGCACAGCGAAAGTTTGCCCAGTGCCTGGGAGAGTTTCAGTTTGAGTACATCGGAGATGCAAAGACAGATGATGAAAAATGTATTGGTAAGTGTGGGTTTCTCACATAACCACTAGTTTTAGATGTGCACTGTAAATGTTTGTTATGGTTCTTTCTCTAGCAGCAAATTAAAAGTAGGTTTTGGTGTGCACCTGTGGTGGGAACAACTGAAAGTCATAATGTATTTTTAGATTGCATGTGCATGTGAGCACGAGAGAGACAGAATGATTGCACTTAATACCGTGTTTGATTTTACTTCTTTCTTTTCAGATGAGTCTTTGCAAGAGTTCTCCTCATTCCTCAAGAACCTTGAAGACCAAAGAGAGCTAATGGTGAGAACAACCAGTCAGAACCTGCTTTGAAAGCCAGGGAAAATACCTGTGTGTGTCCTGACTGTCTGTGTGCTGTATTGCACTTGAATTGTTTCACTGTATGCTCCTGCACGGTGTGCATTTCCAACCAGCCTACACCTATTACTGCCCATATTTGGTATTTGTATCTATTAATGTCTTACTCTGTCATCCACCAGAGATCCAGACAGGCAGCCGTAATATAATTTTCTCCAACCTGCAGTGCAGACACAGCATCCAGTAGACAGAGTAAACCTAAGGGTGTATAAGTATTGATAGTGTTCAGCTCCTCCTGTTGTGCCTGTCTAAGGGTCACTGTCACAGCACCTGCCTGGGAGTGGCTGCAGAGAAGAGTACATATCCACTGCAGTGCATTATTGCACCCAAGCTTTAAAAACCAAATCAGATTCACATAAGTTTTTACTGGCAACAAGGCCAACCCAGCAATCCAGCCCTTTACAACATAGCACCATAAAACTCGCTTCGGCATCCAGCAGCGCTGTTAAAGTTACAAATTTATAAACCACAAAAATCACATATCCAGTATGAAGGAAATTACAACACCAAACACTCTTGAGCTGCTACCATGAAGTGTGAAAAGTGTCACACGCTGTTTACTGATGTAGATGTTACGTAATTGTCAAAGGTGCTCATTTGAAGACGCTGAGTTTAAGCAGTAGGTTTGATGGCCTGTGATTGTGTTTGGGGAAAATAAATCTAAAATGTTCCTCTTCTTTGGACAGGGACACATGATTTAGCACTTGCAACGTTCTATAAAGAGCCACTCTCTTGTAATGTCTGTCTGTAGTGTCTGAGGTTAGGGAGTGGGCCCATCATCAGTAGCTGACTGAGATGACTGTTTTAGCGCCAGGCTCAGACCATAATGGTAAACACACTGCTCAGCAGAGTGGGATGACATCACAGTGCAAAGTAAGGAGAAGTAGGATGGGCATACAAGCACAGACATGTCCTGCAGTCAGCACAGAAGAAGCACTGGAGAAATGAGGAAAAATACACTGACCTTATTAATACATAACTGAAAGACTAAGACACTTTCAGAATAATGGTTTGTAATTTCAATTATAAGGCAGCACCTCTAGGAGCCAAGCAACCGTATACACGTGCCACTCTTCACTGCAGTCAGCAAACACTTCAGACTGGAAAATGTTGTTGTCTTATGAATTATTAATGGACTGTCATTGAGTTGAACCATAATGAAGCCTTTGTTATTACTTCTGTCTGTCTAGATGAGAAACATCACTGAAACCTTAATGAAGCCCCTAGAGAAGTTCAGGAAAGATCATCTTGGTATAGTAAGGGTAACGTATGATGGTTTATTTCCTCTTCCCAATATGTTCTGTAGCTCTCAGTAGAAGTCTTTGTATGCTTGATGTATCCTAATGATTGTTAAAACTTCCACATTTTACAGTTGGATGCGAAAAGCATATGCTTTTACCACACACATGGCTTTGATTCCTTTGTCCCAGAGAATAATCTAGTATTTTGTTGTCCCCGTTTGCTTCTACTCCTTCCTCTGCACCTTCTTCAGGCGGAAAAAAAGAAGTATGAGAAAGAAACAGAGAAGTACTACAGTTCTCTGGAAAAGCTTCTGAATATGTCAGCAAAGAAGAAAGAGCCACAGCTACAAGAGGTATTTATCCTTGCCTGAACTCTCTGCCTGACAGATATGTAACATGCATAATAGCAATTCGTAATGACAGCAAAGCGGATGGAAAAGGGGTATTTTGTTTAGTTTGAGAATCCCTGTTTTTGGTTTTTGTCTTCGGAGCCTCGGAGAAGGGCCTTGCTGTAAAGCCTGTTGGACCGTGTGAGTTTCCACTGACGTGCCTTGCAGCAACAGTTTTCCTGGCTTGTTTTGAAAGGAAATGTGTACTCACTTGTGCTGTACTACCAAGGTCAAACCTGGTTGCTGTACTGTAGTTTGAGGAAGAATCCATGCCACATTACCATGACATGAACATTTTAAATTCTGGAGAGTTTAGCAGCCTCTCACTAAACACTGCCTTCTTGTCTTTGCAGCTCTGTGTACTCATCTAATGCTTACCCATATGTTGTATACACAAATAGAGAGGACACTTAAAACTGTTAACATTGTGACTACAGGCTGTTCTTCTCTTCGACTCTTTGGACCTAAGGGTCTGTGGTACTAACACTCATTCCTATCAGGCTTGAATAAATAGACCCAGTGACTTGTTCTGAGCCACAGCAGTCATGAACTTCATCAACACTGCACCCGTTGTTCATGAACTCAGTGAACAGTAGCTTATATTTGGAAAATCAGTATGTGAACTTAAAAGATGACTAAAAAGAAAGTATATCGCTTATTTCACTCAAAGATGCTTTGCATGTATTTAAAGCTACATTTTGTTTACACCTTAAGTCCTTGGTGATATACAGTGTGTCTATATAATTCAGCTACAAGTCGTGTTAAATTGCAAGTATCGCTTGTATATTTTTCTGTACATCTAAGAATCTTTTGTGTGGGTATACAGTGGTTAGCACTGTTGCCTCAGAGCAAGAAGGAAACAAATCCCTCTGAAAGACCGGGACTTTTCTGCGTCTGAATCCATCCCTGGCGTGCTCTGGTTCCCTCTCACAGTTCAAACACATCAAACACATGCAGATTGTTGATTAGATTACCTGGCAACCCTAAATTGCCTATAGCTGTAAATTTGAGAATGTTATCTGTCTGTACATGTTAGCTCTGTGACATGAAAGACGCCATACGCTCAGTGCACCGCTCTACCAGAGGTGAGCTATGATAGGCTCTAGCCTCGCCACAGTTCTGTTTAAGACAAGCGGGTATAGGTAATGGATGTATGAATATTTTGTAATTCTCTACTGCTGCTTAAGAAGAGGAGCCCCCCTTATGTTGCACACACTTTCTGTTTTCTTATACAGCCCTCTGAGACATATCAGTTAACTTGATTTGAGTATCATCAGTATTTGATAGAGCACTAATCACCTTCAGTATCCCCTTTGTGAGAATTTAATGCCAAAACAAGAAAACAGCCCTCAAATTGCACTGTATCATCCAGATCATAATATTTCTTCTTTGCTTCCATGCATATCTGTCCCTATAATCATCATTGTGTGTTCTCCACCTCCACAGGCAGACTTCCAGGTGGAAACCATGAGGCAGCACTTTCAGGAGGAGTCACTGGACTATGTGTGCAAACTGCAGGAGATCCAAGAGAGAAAGAAGTTTGAGTGTGTGGAGCCGGTGAGGGACTTTAGCCTAGGGTTTCTGTATTATTTGAAAATGAGATCATAATCTGGCATGATGTCACGTGCCATAATGTTTTGGCGTGAGTTTCTCTTTCACTTGTTGACTTAATGCGTTGTGTTCTTTTTAGATGCTGGCCTTCTTTCAGACAGTCTTCACCTTTTATCACCAGGGTTTCGAGCTTGCCAAGGACTTTGACCATTATAAAAGAGCACTGCAGATCAATATTCAGAATGTAAGAATTAATATTGTTTTATTATTGTATTTGGAATTGCTTATATGTTATTCAAGCAGAAACCATAGAAAAGGCCTTGGACATAATTAAATCATTCCCTGTTTAACACTAAATCTAAAAACAGTGCATCATGGGCCACAGAAATGATCTCTGTTTAACTCAGACGCAAGTCCAATATTTACATTTACCAACTCTGCTTCGTACCTTTGATATGGACTACTCTGAAGTGCCATTAGTCTCTCTTTCATTTTCGGTTTTCGATTGATTTCATGAAGATAAAGGGATTTCCAACGGAAGTTCATTATTTTGATTGACAGCAGCCTCCCATTAGGACACTCTTCCTACCTAACCACTGATTATAAGGGAGTGACTTCCTGGTGTGTGTATGTGTGTGTGTGTGTGTGTTTGTTTGCTTCCTCTCCCTCCCAGACGAGGAGTCGATTTGAGGGAACGCGGTCAGAAGTGTACGAGCTGATGAAAAGAATCAAGGACACACCTCAAGAATACAGACAGACCAGCTCTATCAGTTGCGAAGGCTACCTCTACGTACAGGAAAAACGTGAGACCTTTAAATAGCTCAAATGTATTTTAATATGGGGTGTCATATTGCGCCCATTCATAACGCACGCTACTGTGAGGAAACGTAGTCAAGGCAAGAATTCATGACACACTCTCCAAATATACACTGTCCAATCATGACGGGGGGCTTCTATGATTTTCAAGTGTGGCAGTTTATCCCCATATTAAAATAAAATAATGATGAATAACAAAATGTTTCCTGTTGTCAGTGACATTATCTAAGGGTTGGTCGTTTGGACACATTAGTAACTCCCTTTCATCTCTGTTATGAACAAAACATGGCGGTTCAATTGAATTCTTTAACCAGTAGTGATGATGCAGCATGAAGATGCACAATTTTTTTGTTAGATATGTTTTTGCCTTCACTCGTTGACACACATTGTTGTTGCGGTTGTCTTCCTTGATAACGCTTGCTGTTATGATCCAAGTAGTGCTGAATGTCACATCTGTACCTTGTTCCTTTAGGGCCACCTCCGTTTGGTTCAAGTTGGGTCAAACGCTACAGCACATTTGTCAAAGAGCAGAAGATCCTGCACATGGCGACTTTCGACCACAGATCTGGAGGGAAGATTGTGAGTAGTCTAAGGTTTCTTTTATGGTTTGCCATTTTGTGGTCATATTTGTCACTGCAACATTCTCTAAAGTTGTCTTATTTTGTTTTGTGTTTTACAGGGTGAGACAGAGTCTGTCACGCTCAAATCCTGCGTCCGCAAAACGACAGACGTGTTGGACAGGAGGTTCTGCTTGGAACTCGACATAACAGATCGGTACATCGTCACCTAGCACTATTTCCCAAATGCACTGTAATGATATTGTGCTAGTAGCTGCAGGTATCATTTTACATTATGTCACAAGTGACACGCCTTATTAGAAATTATTCTCCTGGATGACTCTTACCGAAACACAGTGCAAAGTGTTCTCATGTGGCTTGTTCTTAGCGGAGGAAATAGATCTTCTGTGATATTCCACTTTAACAGTTAACAGACCATAGCTCTACACACTTTCTGATTACAGTTTAGCTTGTTGTTCTATGTGTTTTAGGTTGCAGAGGGCAGGACAGCAGGATTTGTCTTGGAGCGCTGCCCTCACTCACACACTTAGCCTGGAGGATTTGTCACACCCTGCTGTGCCCTCCTGTAATAGATATCTCATTTTGTCACACAACTTAACTCTGCCCCTTTTCTGTCGTATTAATAGACGAGCAATACCCCAGATTTAGTATGGAAATTCGAGTCCACACATCCATTCTGATTGGGATGAGTAACTTGATATCCATCTGGTCCCACATGATTGTGGATCTCATAAACCAGCTGGGATGACTAATGGGGCTCATATTTGTAGTTACTGCAAATCCAAGGTGCAAGTGCCCTTGGTAGAGGGTGTTTTTTTTTATTTTTTCAAAGCACATTTAATGTTTTATATTGACACCGACTTCCCCTGACTCCTTACTTTATGGTAGGTCTAACTCTTTGCCTAATGCTGATGTGGTATGGCTCTTTTCCCAGGCCAGGCACGGTGCTAACAGTACAGGCTCTGTCAGAGGATGACCACAAGTTTTGGATGCAGGCCATGGGTGGGAAGGAACCTGTGAGTCAACTGCCTGCACTGTGTCATCATCTATCACTCACACTTGGCTCCTGTAGCCCAACTGTATTCTGTTCAACAGCCATTTTATAGTTTCTTTTAATATCCTCCCATATACTTGCACTTTACTTGTTTAGCATGCTTGATAAAGTTTAAAAACCTGTGACGGTGTTTGTGTTTTTCAGATTGGACACTATCTTGGGAGGACTTGGACTAAAGAAAGAGGAAGTAAGTAGCTGTACCAAACTTTATATTTCTAAAAGAGAATCATAGAGTTTCATCAGCACAGTGCTTCATCACATTTAAGTGTTTGTTTGTTTTTTTCTTCAACCTGCAGTCGATGCCCAGCTGGATGACGTAGGTTTGAGTTTGGTGAAGAACTCCATCAGCGCCATAGAGACAAGAGGTGAGCTTGAGATATGTAAATATTGATAGAGATTTATTCGGGGAAAGTTAAACGTCACAACTGCTGCTTTCTAACAGGTAACATTAGGTGCACTATGTTTATATGTACACAGGGGGGCAGACTTGCTCCAGTATTGAACCAAAAGATTTGACGGCACATACTGCAGGCAGCGAGTACTGTAGATAGTACTACTTCCTTTCATTGCATAGTACTGAAGTTCTGTTAATTTTCTTCAGTCTTCACGTGCTTATCTGACCTCTTTTTCAGTCCAAAAATCAGATTTGGTCTCATCCCTCTCAACATGGCCAGTATTTCATTGTGCAAATTTATCTTACTGAACTTGGTTCACATTCCAGTGACATATCCGTGTATAGTTTGACTGTACATGGTTGTTGTTGTGTGTATATGTATATATACACATGTGTAATATTGTGATCTTAATATTTACGATTTCATTGTGTTTGTTTGCCGTCTCTTTTATTGTTTGCAGTGTTGTGTGTTCTTTTCCCTGTAAAACATGTTGCAACTTTATTTTTAAAAAAAGTTACATTATTGTTATTACTTATCAGGTATTAATGACCAAGGCCTGTACAGAGTTGTCGGGGTAAGCTCCAAGGTTCAGAAGCTCCTCTCATTAATGATTGGTAAGTTTTCTTCCTGCTCTGGAAATGTATTAGCACAGAGAGTTGCTGGTAAAAGATGGAAAAAAAAAAAGTAAAATAGTAAAATTTTTAATTTATATGCTACTGCACTATCTCTGTGATATTAGGTTGCCCCTAGTTAGTTGAATGTGCTGACGTAAAGGAAGTGTCTGCCGGGGCGATATTAAAACGATAGTGAATGACAATCAGCCCATGACTCAGCCTATCAAAACCAAGTGTCTCTGAAGTGCAACAAGTGGGCCTGGGCGTATCTTCCATTCAGTTTTATATCCTCCAGACTACCAGACAGGGTCCCTCCCATTCACGTCCATGCGCTTTTTTGGCTTTCATTAACGCACCACTAAGACTGCCTCTCATGTGCTCATGGCTGATTTAGTCTGTCAGTCGCTTTCTCGATTTCCTTTTATACCTCTCACTTGTCTTCAATCCTTTTTCACTCAACCCCTTTTCTATAGAGCTTGTCCTTTGTCCTTTCCATTGCTCCCTGTCTGCTCTCTGGTTTCCTGCCGTCTCCAGCAGACACCAGCTCACTTTCAGCTCTGTGTTCAGAATGACAACAAACTCAGGCAGCCGCCAGCCTGTCTCAGCTTCCTCTCCAAAACCTTCCAGCCTCTCAACCTGCCGACTCATGCTGTAAACTCCATTAACACTCTGCTGCGCAGCTCTAAGAAGTTTCTTTAAATCCTGATTATGGTAAAAGAAGCATTCGTCTGTGGTCTTGATATTCTACATGAATGTGGGTGAAATACATATATTTCTCACACTTTAATGTTTGAAAATGTTGGATAATCATATAAAATACATTAAGCTGCCCAGACCACAAGTTATATTTTATCTCTGAATTGACTCATATGTATGACAGAGGTAGTACTACTTCTACACAAACCAACACATTCACAAACATTTCATGCATACAGCAGTTCACAGTGAGTGGGTGAAGCAAGCTTTTAAACCCTGAAGAAAGACTTCGGATCCTCCCACTCCTCCTCCTTTTCATCTCTCACCCACCGACATGGCCACGGTCCAATCAGAGAGGACAGAGTGATAGAAAACGAGTCTCCCATCATATTACAGTACAAACAAAGCGAGCGGCACCTATTGAATGTCAGGCAACAATATAACAGGAAGAAGACTGTAAAAGTGAGATCCATTCTGTCTCTGACCTGTCTGTTGTACAGCACGAGGCAAGAGAGTGTATGGTGTTGCTGAGTTAGACTTCTTAGTTCTATAGATATAATTGCAGAGTGAGGCAAATTTGAGGAATGATGTGAGATGTTTCCAAAGAACTACTCAATACATTCCATATTTTTAGGATGTAAGGCGGAAATGAGCATTAATGTATTAAACGCTGGATGATGTTTCCAAACACGGCGGCCAGTTTATTCCAGAGAGCTGACCAGACGCTGAAAAAGTTTATGCTGCTTCCCACTTCTGTTAAATATTATCAGTTCAAAAGACTGTGACTTTAAAGGTTCACTTAAATTACAATAAACTGTGGTGCCTCTTACACAGCAGCTAAAGCTTGTCCCTTTTGAGTTCAGCTACCAAATGTGTTAATCTGGTCAGTCTGGGCCCTCTAAGCTGGTGGTTTCCATCCTGAGGGTCAGGACTCCCACAAGGGATTCCAAGACAAATCTAAGGGTCAGGTTATGCTCAAACAGAGCTACTTTGTACAAACGTGTTGTCAATCAAATGTGTATAGTTGTCCCACACATTCCAAGGAAGAGGAGTGCAGTGTTGACTGCCATTGAGATGGTGGGCGACGCGATATTGTTTAAATATAACAGCGCACATTTTGGGACGTTCTCTCCTGGAAGATGTGGTGTAGCGCTCAGCTGTTCACATGTAAAGTAACAGAAATAGTTCTGTAAGAAAGGGGGAAAAAAAAGAAGTTCAAGCCATGGCTCTTTTTCTCACCTCCGCAGTGGCCAATGCTGGCCGATCACGGCATCAAGTGGGTGTGAATGTCAGCTTGTCAGTTTCGGAAAGTTGCAGAAATGATCGGATGTCGACCCCCTGATGTAACAAAGGAGGGGGGTTCTGAAGCTATTTAACCATCCGGACCACAAGCTTCTGAAAAAAAAAGTACAGTGGCAGCTTAAGGGGTCACAACATTATTAAAAAGATAGAAAGGAAAATGGTCATAACTTGAACATATAGGAAACCAGTAGTGATACAGGTTTTCTTCTTCTTAAGGGGTCACATGTTGTCTCAGTGCTCCAGACAGCTGGTACATTTGCTCAGGCTCTCTTCCTTCTAGTTTAACAGACCTTTCTTTTGGAATGGATTTGAATGATGAAATGTTTTTTTCTCTAAGACAGTTATGGGCGGTAGCTTCAGTTTCAGCCTTAGCTCCGATGCTAAATCCCCACACAGTGCGGTAATGTCCTCAGGGGCTTAATTTAGATAACTGATGTAAAATAACAAAGAATTACACCTCTGAACTTGCTTCTGCTTTGTGGTTAGCAGCCTCATAATCAATACTGCTCCAACTGTTACTGCCAAAATTGTGTTTTTGCGTCCTTGACCTAACCGAGCCTGTTTGTGTCAGACTACAGAGCCTATGCAGATCTCATCCGTTTCAACATTCAAACTTAGAGAGACACAGCTTTGGCTACAAAACATTTGCTTACAGAAGTTGATATTGGACAGGCCATTTTGTGGATGGAGCAGGCGGAGAGAAACACGCAGTCGCCCTCACTGCAGTGCTTTGATGGGAAAAAAAAAAAAAAAAAAAACATTTCCCAATGACACAGACCACAGCCACCACCCACGAAGCTCAAGTCAGTGTGGTGACCTGAGGCCTGTAGAGTACATGTGTCTAACTCACCGCACTTCATTGACACATTGCACATCCTCTGTAATTCATCAGAGTTTACTTAAGGTGTGACTAAAGCCCCCTGACTTCTCAGCACAACACAGCCCTGGAGTCCCTGTGGAGCCAATGAAGTAGTAAGGGATTAATTAAACTTGTAATGAGTATAGAACCAGCAGCCCTCCGCAGAAGCTGTAACTTCCTTCCATATCCACTGGGGCTAGATTCGACCCCCAAGGCTAGTAGCACTGCTTTTATCCTCACATGGCTAATTACAAGTTACATATTTATATTGCATATTTGGACTTTCTAGGCTACCCGCAAAATTATACTTTTGCTGGTTAATATGATAAAGAATAGTTTGTGCTGTTACCTCAGTCAGTGAATTTTCCAGTAAAAATATGTTTCATGATTGTGATTCATTCAGATGAGAAGAGCAACGACGTGGATCTGTCCACCAGCGAGGACTGGGACGTTAAGACAATAACAAGTGCACTAAAGCTTTATTTGAGGTAAGAATGGGTGTGATTAACGACCATCCCGGGTTAACAGTTAATCGATTAGACCGTTGACAGAAGATTCATTGACAACTAATTTGAAAATTGATTTCAGTGTTTTCTTCTTTTCAAATGTGAGAATGTGATTCTTGTTGTCTAGATTTTAAAATTTTAAAGTTTCTTTTTGCTGTTGGCTAAATAAAACAAGCCTCAGGTCACTTTAGACTGTCTGCAGTTCTTTATAGACAAATCAATACAATGTTAAAAAGAATCAGTAGATTAAACAGTATTGAAAATAATCATTAGTTGCAGCTCAGTAAGCTTTGATAATAAGAAATAAGATCATTTGCTAGTCATATCTTAAAACTCGTACAGTAACTCACAACACAACTATTTGGTTGAACTTCTCTTTTTAATGTAACCTCTGAACACATTTTCAGATGGAACTTAAGTTTCACAATTTGTTGTCCTTGTATTGATGCATTCAAACTGATAATGTGATATGACTAGTTTCAAGTAATTCGACAAAGTTTTATTCATCTAATAAGCCACAAAACTGTATTATTCAGAGTTGCTATGTGTAAGAGCAAATCCATTTCTGACCAGCTAAACACCAGTGCTGAATGAATCTGTCTTTTGTCAAATACGAAAGAGCCTCTGTTCACTTGAATATGAAACATTTCATCCATTGTCGACTCTTTTTTTTTAAAATGGCTAGAGAGTTAATTATGCAAAGTGCCTTGGTATAATTAACTCCTTGCGAGGTCACATTGCTTACCGTGCGCCTGTTCCACATTCACCAACTCCTTCCAGGTTGACAGATAGTGTGGGTGAAGTTCAGAGATTAAAAATGTGGTTTGGTTGCGAGAAGCTGAGACAGTTTCATTTAAATGGCTATTTGTTTTTGTAAACATGTGCAGTTAGCAGCAAATTGAGTTTGTTTTGCTCACTTAAATCAAAGAAAAGTTGTATTTTCTGAGTGTGGAATTGTTTTTCTGACAAATCCCAGTGAATTTTTTTTCCAGGAAACTGATTTATGCACTGTACTTTATTCAAATAATTAAGGTTTTTGCTCCAGACCATCATCAATCCATATTGTCATGCAAAAAAAATGTGTTTTGATTTAAATTCTCTGTCACTTGCACAGTTAATTCCTGTTGACTTTGCTATGAGATGCTATGATTGTGAAAATAATCAGATCTGAATGTCAAATTGAAAAAGTATTTTTTTAGTAATTTGTAGAAGTTTGATCGACAAACAGCCAAATGCAGAATAACAATAATAAAGCTATAAATATGCTATTTCATTTCATTCTTATTTTCGCTGCACATGCTTTAGTCACAGTTTCAGCGCCCAATATAACGACGAGCTTTACTCTGTTTAGTCAAGCAATATTCACTGCAACATTTAGTCATTTTTGAATCACTGCTAACATAGCGTATTCATATTGTTATGCTATATTAAAGAGCGCAGAGTGTTACTCTGACTTGCCTTTTACTTTTGTGTCTGGCCTGCTGGAATAAAGCAGGGTCAATCTCCTCAGTTTCCTCTGAGGCTAAGTACCTTTGGCCACTGGCCAGCTGCAGTGTGAAAGTACCTTCAGATGAACTTGGTTATCTCAATGCGTGCGCCATCTAATTCCATCCCCTGGCCTGGCCACATTAATCATTGCTGTGTGCAGACCCTATAAAACAGTGTGCTGGCTATTTCTGTCCCCCCTCGCTCACTTCAACTCTCACTTCCACATCCAACCCCCACCAACCTTCTCTCTTTCTCTCACTCTCTTTTTTGAAGGAGCCTTCCTGAGCCGTTGATGACCTATGGACTTTACAAAGAGTTTATTAGCCCTGCGAGTAAGTTTGACCACCTCTATGAATACAGACCATAAACAAACAACAGAGTAAACATGCGTTGTAGCAGTGTGAAATAGACATTTCATAAGTATAGGCACTGAAATCTAATAGTTTGTTCTTCTTCAGTGAATTATTGAAAACACCAATTTTGCCAAATCTTTTAAAGGCACAGTGTGTAAAATTTGGGGGACTCTATTCACAGACCATGGCTGCCCTTCATAGTCTGAAAGCTATTGGTCCGTTTGTGTCTTGAATGCTAATAAGGATCCAACCACAGTCTTCAGATATTGATCAGGAGTCTCTAAAAAGTGTAATGCTGTACCTTTTATGTCTTACTTGGTAAGAAATGTGTTTCTCTCTCTGCAGTCACAACATGTGTGGTAGTAAATCCGCCATCTGAGGACACTCAGATAATTTCAGCTACTAAACATGTGTGGCCAAATAATCCATGAAAGGTTCAAGCTAAAAGATTTGAAATGATAAATATTCTGTAATTTTCATGCCCTCAAATGGTCCAGTGAGTGACCTTGAACAGCAAAAAGGCACTTTTTTCTTTTCTTTTTTTTTTTCACCCACGTAACAACATTTACGTATGAAATGTTTTTAAAGCAAGCCAAACTTGAATCTTATTACAACAAGTGCTATAATTGGATCAGGTTGACATTTTTATCAGGCGCTCGCAATGCCCTCATAACGAGGGGGAAAAAATGGATTAGCAATGAATATTTTTTTGATGGATGACAGCAGCCATAAGAAGCTTTTTTCCATGTTTAAATCCTTGTCGTTCCCATAGTAATGATATTTTGTGTGTCTCCCTGTGTGTGTGTGTGTTGGTGTGTGGGCGGTCAGATGCCCATGTGTGAGGAAATGTTTAAGAGATGATCTTGGGGGTTTTAACACAACCCTTTTATACGGTAGCGACAGTAACGTAAAGCTATCTCCTTCGCCAGCATAGTGGTCCCTGCTGCCAAATTCTGGGAGGCTTCACACCATATATCACTATCACACCTCTTCTTCTCTTACTTAAACTGGAATGTATCATCGGCAGCCCTTATATTAGAGGGTGATAGCCTCTGATCATTGTGTCCTTAAGGGTCCACTAACTTTAGCTCAATTTTTGATTTTCCACAATGTATCGTTAAGTTTTTCAGGACCTTTGAAGTAATAGACAGTTCAATTCTTCCACTAAATGACTTTGATTTGGTGTTTCCGTACCTTTAAACTCCAAACTGTGCACTGCTCAAATCAACAGTACATATGTGTATACCACCATCTCTTTAAATTTGCTGTTTTGCTAGCGTTGTACAGTATTCGATCGCAGCTGCGTTGGCTCTTTGCCACCTGAGGAGCACAGTGAAATCCTTGTTGTTTAATGCGAGTGCATGGCTGCTTCTGCGTTTGAACAGAGGGCGGTAGTCCAGAGTCTCGCATCCAAGCCGTCCACTGCCTGGTCCACAAACTACCAGAGAGGAATCGACAAGTCCTCGGGCTGCTTATGAAGCATCTGGCCAAGTGAGTGTTCATCCTTGGTCATAGTTCACCCAATCTCCACCCCCTCTCTCTCTCAGTTCTCTCTTTCTGCTCTTCCTGTCTGTCTCCTCATTCTCACTCCACATGCTTTTTCTCTCTATCTCCCTCACTCCCACTCTCTTCACTCCCCCTTCCCTGCTGTCACTCCATCTCCTCTCTGTCTACTCACTGGCTGCTGGGTAAGAAGATTGATGCTGCTAGCATAACATTTTTTTATGCCTTCTTAGGTCACATTGGTGTACATTTTAAAGTTGTTGAAGGGGGGGGGGGGTTGTGTAGCCTACCGTACCTGTTCAGTATGCCGTTGTGCAGCCCACCAGTGAAGTGAAATGAAATGGACCTCTCAAATTAAGCCCTCTCTTGAGATTACTCTATACACCCCTGGATGGACCACTATTGTGCATCACTCCATTTGTGAGATTAGATAGGAAGAAAGATTTAAGAAATAATGTTAGCTAACATTACAAGGTTTTACCTCAGCAAGCTTTTTATAAACTAAATATGAGCAAATTGAAGATAAGTAAATAATCCCTCTTCCCTGAGGCAGTGAAAGTCTGGTGGATCTTATTTCATAGAAACCCGCTGCAGAATCAGGCTCTGGTAAAAAGGCAGCGCTATTGAAATTGAATTTGGATTATCCAGCGTGAAATTCTCCAGACTGGAGAGACTCGAATATTTTTCTGAAGTTGGCGTGTGTGCATGTCCTGCAGGGGAAGGAAGCAAAGCCAGAATTTCACACTGCTATCTGAAATGGTTTCAGAGATGTTATAAATGTGAGTTGTCACCAATGTTTTTGTCTTCAAAGGCATCCTTTGAAGCTATTTAAACTGTCTCTCTGCAGATGCACTGCATATCATCATATTCTAAGTGTGAAATCCCTTCACCTGTCCATATAACTTTCTCCTTAAATAAAGGGCTTTTCTCCTCCACTTTTTTGACCCCCTAAGATAAAGTTTCATATACTGAAGATGTCCTGATATCAAAACTGATCATTTAATAAAATCCATCATTCCTCTACGTCAAATATCATTACCATGTTGTTGAAATAATCCGAATATACAGTGCCAGAAGTATCAGAATTGTTGGAATCAATGGCTGACATGTGTGTAACTTCCAAAAGTCTAGATGCACAAATGTTCTCATATTTATTTGATGATATATATATATATAGTTAATGTTTGAGTAAGTGTGAGCAGGTTTGTTAAGAGTATTGGCTAGGATTTGCTTCAGATTACTGTTGTTGACAAAGATGTCATGAGTTGTCATTTTATCTCAAAATACTGTGGCTGCTTTATGTATTCAGTTTTTGACGAAAATCTACAAGTAATACAAAGAATGAAAAAGTTAAATGAAGGTCCATCAAGATCTCTAGACTATTCTGGATATTTGATATGCTTGCTTATTGTGAGATTATTGTCTAAAAGGGAGACCACCTCTCTGTTGACATCATAAACACTATTACAGTTTCATGAATTGAAACATTAACCTTTAGGGAGAAGGCACAGAGGAGCAATTTTACATTACATGTACATTTACTGAATGCCGCTATTGTTTAGGCTGTCATCCACTCACTAAATTGGTCACAAGATGGGATGCTTCAGGATCTGACTTACTTACTTCAATGCATGGGAACATGGGAGTTTTTCAGACAGTAGCCAAGCCATAGTTGGCTTAATTTTCTTGTTTGCTTATATAATTTAACTCCTTTCACATTCTAAAACTTTTTTAAACAATATATTACAGTTACAGTACAGTCCCTTGTTAACCAGAACACCAAGAATGGGGTCAAGTCAGAGGTTTTTGCTTCTCACTTTAGCATAGTCTTATTCTGCCCTAAATGACATTTCATATCAGTGACATTGAGTTAGAAAATTGGAGAAAAACATGTATAATATGAGTTGTTATCTTCCTCAGTGTGGCAGCTCACAGTAAACAGAATCTGATGACCGTGGCCAACCTGGGCGTCGTGTTTGGTCCCACATTAATGAGGCCGCAGGAGGAGACAGTCGCTGCCATCATGGATCTGAAGTTCCAGAACATTGTGGTGGAGATCCTCATCGAACACCATGAAAAGGTAACACTCAAAATTTGTCAGGTCGCTGTATCAACTGTGCACAAAGTGATGCACTTGAAACCGAACACTCCCAGAAAACTGGAAGCGTCTACTCATAGCACAGTATCCTCCAGTGGAAGTAATTACTACCATTTCTATAAGATTCGAGAGAAAGTCTTTCTACGGTATTATATCCCATTTTCTCCCCAAATGTCTGTTTTTGATCGGTTAAATCTCTGCTGCACTGACTGTACCTCCACGATTCATTCTTTCAGTGCAGCGTTTTGTATATAATTGTGTCTCCACTTGCCACCCTGAACTATATTTACTAAAAGCTAGGCAGCACAAGGTATAATGATAGCACCAAATGAAATCTGAATCAGGTGACATGACATCAGTAAGCTGTGCGCAGCAGCTTTTGTGTTTACCAACCTGGGTGGCGTGTAATTACTTGATACTGAAGGATAATAAATGTGCAAGCGAGGCAGAAGATCTAATGTTTGTAAGTCCTGGTTTTCTTGGCACTGAGCGCTTTCTTACTATTGTTTTGAAGTTTTCTATTTTGCTCTAAAGTTTCGATTTGGCAGTTTCTGTTGGCACATGCTGTACTGTACCTGACACCAGAATTTCATTTGGGTAGAGTGAGAATCTCAATTAGGGTGGATGTGTTGCTCTTCTCTTCTGTAGGTCCTGTTTGTTAAGACTGTTTAGACTTGTGTATATTCACATAAAAATGCCTCCTCATCCACCGTAAAAGGCAGCTTCTTTGTGCAAATGTTCCAGCAATGAAAATGCATCATATTAAATAATGGGTACTTTGTGGTCTGTTTGGATATATGCGTATTGTATTTATTGCTTGCTCTACAAAATAATGAGCAGGAATAAAGTTCTCAGATAATGAAACATGTACCAACTTAAACCCTTGGGACAGGATACCCTTCATCCAGTTATTAATGTACAGAGGTGTTAGACAGCAGTTTAATATCCAGAATTTTTAAATCTGGTCAATAGGGGGAGCCCCAAGTGCTCATACCAGGATTAAACACATGGTTTTCTCTTCATTTCAGTATCTTGATTATTCTGTAGATTTACATATATATTTAATGATATTTGGAAGGTCCTTTGCCAGCCTAAATACATTTATTTTGGTTACGAGTTCATCATAACCTGCAGTTCATGGGATCATGTAATCTCTCCAGAATGTCATTAATCAGCGTCAATCCTCAAAGGGGGATAATTGTCCGTGTCAAAAGAGAAAAAAGGTTTGAGATTAGTTTTCTAATCTGTGTGGAGCAGCTCTGCACTCTGCGTAGAATCAGATGAAACCTGGAGCTTTTAGTGATTTTATTTTTTCCTCCAGCTTCATTAAATGGAAGATGATGTGTGTTGTGACTAATGTCTCCACCCAAGCTCACAAATCTAAAATGGGGTGTGAGAGAATACAGAGGCCTGGTGAAAACCAACGGGGTATACAAATGTGCTAAAACAACACCAGCAGCACAGTGTACACCACTAGTCTCTGAGACTACCCAGAGGTACCCAACACCGTCCAGGTGATAAAGGATGTAGTGTTAGAATGCAGCAAGAGCATTTTGGAAAGTACAGCGTGTTAGAGCAAGGGAAAAGTTGAGCAGACAGACAGACAGGCATTAACTTCCCTCACAGCTTAGTCCCACTCTAGACTGTTGATACCCCCAGATACCAACAGTAGACTCTGTTTTACATTCACCTCCATCTGCAGAGAGAGGCGAGAGGGAGAGAGGGAGGCAGCAGAAACTCTCAGCCATATCAGATTTCTCACTTTTTCTATCTGCTTTTCTCCTACAAACTTTCTCTCTCATGCCCCCTCCTCTGTGTCTGCCTCTCCCGTTCACACTCTGTCTCACTTTTTCTGCCACTTTCTCTCTCTCCTCCCTTCCCTACTCCCCTCCTCTCCTCGTCTGTGATCCTTTTCGGAGGCTCTGCTGAGACTTCCTCTCCTCTGCAGCCCTATTCTCTTTTAACTCTACATCTGAAGTTTATATGTAAACACGGCCCGGTGAAAACAGGCTGCGCCAGTTGGCCAACCCTCCTCAAGTCCAAACCCTGTTTATTTTACTCTCCACTCTTTCAGAGAGTGGGTCAATTTCTCTGAGGAGAAATGTCACCTTAACTTAGACCCAGATTTCTGGACGGGATGTGATTGCGTTACATGTGGAGCTGCTCTTGTTTATTTTGGCACAAACTAAATCTTCTCACATGCAGTTTTTAGGGTCCAATCAATGAGCTGCTCAGCTTTCCCTAGAAGCACATGCCGTGGCTGCAAATGGCCTTTTCCATTCATCTACCACTATATAAAGCCTTTCAGAACCCGTTCACTAAGTGAGGTCAGTTGAGGACATGGCGTTGCTGCTGTTCAACACTCTCCGAGTATCTGCACTGTGACTTATGGTCTTGGTAGAGACTTATTCGCATTGTGTATTCAGATCTTTGCAGATGCACCCGAGTCATGCCCTCTTTCACCTGCTGCCCCAGTATTCTCCGCTCCCACAAGGCAGTCCAAGAAGCTGAATCGACAGAATCGGCCCCTCGCTGTCTACAATCCACAAGCTCTAGATATACAGAATGGTAAGAAGCATACACACGTGCACCTGTATATTTTTACACTGCTGACTATATTAACAGAACTGAGTATACATTGTAGAATAATTAAGCCTAAGTTAGATTGGTCCTCCCTTTTCACTGATAAACTGCCTTAGTGATACAGAAAGTATGCAACTCACATCTCCCTCCATACCCTAATGACATCCTCTGAAATGATCTTACAGTTTAATCAACAGCTCTCTAAAACTGTTTCTACAAAAACCGAACGTTATAACCTTCATGAAGGTTGGATTTATTGCAGGGTTATTGGACTGTATTGCTGTAGTTTTAGCTAGGTGCACCAAATAAAATGGTAACTGAGCAAATTTACCCCTTAATCCTGCTGTGCTCTGAATTCATTGGTTACATTGTCCGTTCCCTAGTAACCACTAAGACCCATAGTGGTGTCTACAAATGACACACTGAACTCAGTTGCCTCCTCACTGTAATACTGTGTGGAGAGATTTGCATCTCTGACTTTGAGCGCCCTTGTTTGCTTTAAAATGCTTAAAATTCACTTCAGCTATCTCTGATACTTGATGAAATGGGAGACAATGATCGGGGCCCCTCTCCTGTGCATCAGGTGAGCTGATCGTCTGACCTGCTGACCCAAACAGTCTAACTCCAGAAATTTCTGATCCGGGGCCAGCCAAATCCCTTCCTCTCCGCAATACAAAAGGAATCTAAATCTGCTTACCAGATTGCCTCTCTTTACCTCCCTCGCTCCAGCTTTTACCATGGGTTATTTTAATATCAGGGATGAAAGGCATAATCCATTTTTAACCTTTGTGTTTTTCCCTTAATGGTTTTAAAGTAAGTTTTCTCAGTATTCAGTGGGTAAAAGCAAATTTAAGGACGATGAAGGGGGAAACAGTGGTTATATCTACCCTTGACACTACATGTATCTGATTTCTTGGCAGACATGACAGCATACCATATGCAGGGAAGCGCATTGAGAGTATTTATGTTAGGAAGCCTTAGAGTGGTGCAGACAAATAATAACAAATATTTCAGTTGATGGTATATGATCAGTTACGTATTTCTTTTTTTGGCCACTTGGAGGCAGTGGAAACAAGTTGTGACCACAACACTGACATATTGTCACCTTTTAACTTAATATGGCGACCTTGTTAGCAAACAGTTGGTCATTTTCCAACAGTATTGTCATTATTTGAGTCATGTTTCTGGAAAGTTTCTGGTTTCTATAACTCCTGAGGGAACTCTCTACCTCTTGAGCTGTTAAATGCAACACTCGCTGTTCACCAGCTAATTGCTAACAGGTAGCCAACTCACTGAGACAAAAGACATAAAACATCAACATTTTGACTGCTTATGACATTAATGATATTAATAATGTAATCACATTATGTCTGTAAACATTACATTACATTTAAGGCCCACAGGTGATTTCACTTATTTTGCCTGATTGGGCAAGACTGTATGGTCATGTACAGTGCTTGACTGACATCTCCCTCACCCTTCTGTTAAACCTCTAAGGGGAAGTTTGGCGATCTGGCATAATTCCCAGCATAGCTCCATCCCCAGTCAACCTGAGCTGGGGTCTAATTCATCATAACTGAAAAACACCTGTGTGGATGTGCAGAGTCTTTAAATGAATCAGTTCCTATAATGCTTTGCTTCCATACATGTTTAATATAGAATGACCAAGAATGCTGTTATTACAATTAGTAATGCAACGGCACTAATTCAATCTTAATTAGTTATGGGCTTTGGTTTTTGCACTTTGATATGTGTTTTCTGGTGAAAAGCGAAGAAATGCTCCAAACAAACTGCTTTTTTTTCCATTAACAGTTGCTTCTGTGCTTCTCCCATCTCCCAAAAGTAGGATCTTTACTTGACAGTAAAATTGAAATAAAAGAGCTTGGATCTCCCGAGTGTTTCTGAGCTTCCTGTCTATGACTGCAGAAATGTATTATTATGAACAATACAAACTTGGTTGTAAGTCTCGCCTGTTTTGACACCAGTTTGATTTATAAAGTCCCCTGTTGATGCAGCATTGCCTTATGTATTGATAAATTATTCAGCTGTTTTATCAGGCAAGCTATCATCAGTAAGCCGGAATCGGCTGAATCTTTTACAGTAGAATAAAATTAATGAAAAGTTGGAATTAATTATAACAAACACTGTTTTTTTTCCATTAAAGCGTCAACTGTGGGAGATAGTTCCAGCCTAACTCCAGATGAGACATCAATGGGCAGCAATGAGTCTGTATCGTCCCAATCGTCATCAGCTTCGGCCTCAGAGATGTCTACAGAGAGGAGTGACCATGCCCCACTTAGCACCAGCCTCAGCTCGGGCAGCAACTCAAAGTGAGTGGTTTGCTATGCTTAAATCCCAAATCAATATGCAACTGTGCAGCACTGAAAATGCAGTTATTTGTTGTGAAGCAAGTAGATCCACATAAATAAGTCCAAATTCAAATCTGGACACATTGGCACTTTACGTTGAGACTTCTTTCTTTGGTCAGATCAGTTATATCATATTGAGAGGTACAGTGTGAGAGGTGGTGTTTGAGTTGAGCACGTTGTAATTAAAGGTCTGTAAGCGGTGTGTAAGATTTAGGCGAATATGGGAGAAATTGAATATGATGTGCATAAATATGTTTTAGTTAGTGTAAAACAGGGCTGTCACTTCTTATTCAAAGATCCAGCATTCAATCCAACGTGGTTAATATTCAAGCTGTAACGACCTGTTTGACTTTAGAATTTACAGTTTTCAGTCTCCGTTTGCCTTCTGCTCCAGCAGAGGGCACTCCACTATCAGCTTGACCTTTTGCATGCTGCTGACCTATCGTAAACTAAGCTATGTTGTTTGCTAAGAAAATGGAGGACGCTAGTGAGCAAAACCATCCTGAATGGACAGTCAATTGATATTAAAGTAACAGCCCAAGTGTATAATCACCTGAAATTAAGAATTGTTGTGTTTTTGTTAGCCTACGTTCCACAGAGCCAAAAAGCATTTTCTCCAAAGACCACCATTATAGATATAGAGATGGCTGTAAAAATGTTGACAGGACTCCTCAAACAAGGTCGATTATGACTTCTCCTATTATGAATTTTTGATCCATGGAGGTTTTATGTTTGCAATACTTTCCTCAAACTAATGAAAGCGATTCAAAAATCAGTGACATCATCACAATGTAAAGTCTATGGGCTGAGCAAAAACTTGCAGGTGAGGTGAGCAGGAGAAACACTGCTGCAGATATTCAGTGGGTCCTATATCCAGCTCTATAATACATCTGTGAGTCCTTCAGGTTGAATCACCATGTTTCTATAGTAGCACAGAACACGGGCTCTAGATACAGCCTTCACACTAGGAAGGAGAGGGTGAAGAGAGAGTTGTAATTAGCAACTACACCGCTAGAGTCCACTAAATCCTCCTAAAGTCCTCTAACTGGCCTCTGCTTCCAAAACATGGTCGTCAGTCTGATAGTTAGACTGAGTTGCCGTTTCATCTCTCTTAATATTCATATTCTAAATATATGGGAGATGTGGGCAGAACAAAGCCAAACAGTAAACTGTAACTAAAACACTTTCACTGCAAGGACAATGTAAGGCTGTTTTTATTGTAGGGGTCATTTTTATGTGGTTGTATTCTGTGGTGGCATAACTGCCATTATTGTAATTACAAGAGTAACAGTAGTAATGTTAACAGCGTTATTAGTCTTAATAATGTTTTTAGGGAAAGAAATATTTGGAAATTTAGCTGTCAAGTCTAAATCAATTCCTGATTAAATAAGACAAGTTTTATCCGTGTAGCATTAAACTTTTTTTGTTGATCGTTTTTTAGAAATTGCATTGCAATTGCCTCAAGCTATGCTGATCAGCCTAATCTACCCTAACTTAAAAAATCAATACTCCACTCACAGTAACTGTTATCAATAGCTAAACTGTCAGTTACATTCATAATGCAGCAGAATAAACTGATGAGTGAATCCTTCATATATCAACATGCAGCACACTCCAACACGAGCCTGAAAATAGGCTCTTAAATCGTGTTCCCTGTTCCCCGAGAGATTATTAAATTTGAAATGCATCTCGCTCTCATTGTATGTTGACCAGTTGAATACATTTTTAGCAGTTACACTTCACGGCGCTCTGTGGTTACGGCACGGTTCTCGCTTTTCAGCCTGCGTAAAAAAAAAAAAAGACTTTCGTCTTGGTACATGATTTGTTTTTGGTAACCTGTGTCAGGCATTTATCAGAAATGAAACACTGATGAAATTCATTTTTAGTATCAGCCTTGACACAAATGTTTATGCTATTAGTCAAATGTTTGTCTCTCTCTTGTACTAGTACTAGGTGGAAAATGTTTCAATAGCTGATGCTTTGCCTTTCTCTGGCTTTCTTTTCTGTCCTCACTCTGTCTACTAAGTCCTTGGTCCTTTTTGTTGTTTCCAGCCCATGACTTGTCTTGAATGCTGATGTGAGAGATGAATTATTGGGTTATGCTGCAGATGTTAGACTCTCTGCTGTGTCATGTCTACAGAATCACCTTGAAATAGACTTTTTTCTCTCATTCACTGTCCCTTTCTCCTTCTCCATCAGCTGAAAAGAGCTGTAAAATAAAAAAATAAAAAAATCCACCTTACTACTTGACAGAGGACAGCGTGATTCCTCTCTCACTTTGACCTCTGTGGGTGTGTGCCCACCTGTGTGTGTGTGTGTGTGTGTGTATGTGTGTGTAGGCATGTTCGTATCAAGCGTTTTCTCTAAGTTTCAGTATTAGACAGACAATGCTGTATATTACTTACGTAACCAACTCCTTTTTTTTCCTGCGGGTATTTTTTTTTTTTTTTTTGTGCTTTCCCACATATGTGGCATCATGTTGGAGGACGGAAGGAGCAACCAGGAGGAGGTCGTAAATCTCAGCTCTTATTTGTTTGGGAGACAGGTGGCCGAGCGTTGGCCGTGTAAATCGTATTGACATTGGGGAGATATTCATCTTGTTTACCCTTATAGCTGCAGCCCCTGTCCCTTTATGAAGACTTGCGCCATATGTCACAGGGTGTCGCCCTGGCTTTGTTCACTCATAAATCTTAGCATGTGAGATGGTGGAGACCTGTTAGCACAGCACCTCTCTGGCCTGGAACCCAGGGATTCGGCTTCAGTCCTAGCCAAAAAGAGCAGTAGGGATGGCAATTGCTAGATTACTTCCAGCCACTCTCAGAAATGTATTATCTGCTCTCCGGTGTGCTCAAAAGTGCACCTGGAAAACAGCATATATTAGTCGGTTTTCCTGCAGGATAGCTGCAGCAAAATCTGCCTGGTCATACACAAATGTATCCTGACTCACTACATCATGTAATAACTCTTTGTGGAGTGTGGCATGATTTATCATCTCCGTCATTTTCGATGTCTTGCCTCATTTCTCCTCTTCTCCCTAAATTCAGTCACAGCTTCTCCCGGTAGCACCGTTGCCCAATGAGGTTACATTTTTTTTGGCCACTTGTCCTTCATCTCCCTAGCCCCTACCCTTCATGCCTCTTGCTGGCAGACAGATGTGGATCAGAAAATGGTGGATCAGAGGTTATTTCCTGCCCACCCAAACTGGCGGTGGCTGGACGGGCAGCTCGGCTGTGGGTTTGATCCCATTTTCTACTAGAAACGCTACAAAATCCCACCGCTGCCCTCCTTGCGTTAGTAGAAAGACAGTTGAGAGCCCCACTCATCCCCGTGTTAGTTTCATGCCAGGATCAACGAGGCCTGGATGCTGCAGGGAGAAATTCCTGCAGTAATGAGAAGCAGCAGTGTACTTCTGTTGATGAATTTCTCCTTGCTACTAACCTGGCAGCATGTGATAATAACCGTGATGGCTAAAATAATAAACCGAACCAATTCACTTTTGAATTCAGTGTTTGTAATGTTGTTACTTTTGATATTGTGATGCTTTTTTTTTTATGTGTAATTATATAATGTCTCCTGTATATTATGGTATGTATACCTATATTTAAAAAAAAAAGCCTCATAGCTTAAAACTTACAAATTTTACAAATCTTTATTACCAAGATCTGGAGAGGGATTTTAATGTGAGCCTCACATACAGTGCATTTTCACTGAAGAGTCCCCATTTACTGTATTTAATCATGTTTACAGAAGAAGCTTAGCTAGGCCCGTGATGGGTAAAAACAGTGGATGAGCAATTCAAAGCTTGATGCTATTTTTGTTGAAGAGAAATGGCAAACGATTTCCCTCGGTTTGGCTTAGCTATAATTGTGAAAGCAATTTTGGGATGAATCCATTTACCTCTGGTACATTTAACAAGTTTCTAGGGCAGCCATGTGGCATTCACTGATTTTTTTTTTCCCTAACTGTTTATTCTATAATTATTTAGATATCTGTATATTTTAAAGATCTTCGCGGATCCGTACAGTCTTCTTCCAACTGAAATAAGCAAGAAATGTTAACTTTTCTTACATATGTGTGTGTGTGCACATGCATTTTGTGTTTTACATTTAAATGCATCTGGGGTTTTGTGCACATCTGAGTAGGTTCACCTGCAGCTGGGTAAAGTATTGGTGCACCTCTGCTATTCCTTCTCTTGGCTGTGACCCAGGCAGACAGTGGTTATGCTTGGGCCCAGGTTAATGAGTGGATTTGCTGCACTGCAGCGCACTATCCCCCCATGCTGATGTGGAGCAGCTGAGCACCACAGTGGCCCCACACTGCTGCAGAGCTATAAATCACCCACAGTCAGGCCAGGCCCGAATGGAACAGCCACCGCTGGGGATGGACAAGCGCACCGAGAGTCAGGCAGGGGAAGAAATGGTGAGAGGACACAATACAGAGAGGGGGAATGAAAGCATGAGCCCAGCACTGTGTTCACCTCCACCTATGTCTACATATGATCCCCTACCGTGTTTCCCCCTAAAGGCCGCCCCTCTCTCTCTCTCTCTCTTCTACCAGTGCCAACGTAACCACTATTCACAACATCCTCTCAACCTCCAGCCCCTCCCCAGCTGCTCCCTCTAATTGCCTTTATTAACGTCTCTATGGGAGCAGCAGCTAGGAGCAATTTGCTCATTATGTACTGTATTAGCACTGGCCCTGGGGCAGGCATGGAACACAGAGGGATGCCTGGCTTAGACTCCTGCTCTCCTCTGCTCTCCTCTGCCTTTACCAGGACCCCTACCTCCGTCCTGTAGGTCGGCCATAGACTCATTGGCCCCAACAACAACCATTGTAAAGTACATCCACGACTGTAACAGATAAATCACAAAGTGGTGGTGTATTGTTTGACTTTACAGGTACGGAAGCTGTATACATTTCTGTCAAAATTTGATTATTTAATTAATAATTAATAATATTTATAGAGACCACAGGTCTTCTTCCACAGAGTCCGTCATGTTGGACCGCCATGTTTCTACAGTAGCCTAGCCTTTTTTTGCATGCATCGCGGCCATCACTGTCACTCCTTTGTCCTAGGAAGGAGAGGGTGAGACGAGGGAGTTGCAATCTGCAACAACACTGCTAGATACCACTAAATCCTACACACTGGTCCTTTCATGTTTTCACTTTCAAGTTACTTTCCTCTACAGTCAAAAGTATAGTCTTTGTAGCAATGGGTTTATTCTTTTGATGTCACTCATAGTAGTGGTTGCACACAGGCTTGACTTTTACTTTTGGCTGCTCTCTGAACAGAAACACAACAACTGGTAAATGAATCAATATGAATATTATTTGAGAATTCAGATGTCATGTTTAATTCATGACAGTTTGCATCTTTTATTCTGAATCCTCTCCCTTGGGGTTTTTACATATGCAGTCAATCCAGATGATTTTAGACTGAGCTTTTGTTATTAGTCTGGCCTGTTTACGTCAGGCAGGTTGAAGTTCAGAGGTCAGATTTTGTCCAGCTAATCTCACAATTATGTTACTGGTTGAGAAGAAGAAGTTTCAAAAGAAACAGAAGGTCATAAATTTATTTGTGTGACTTCAGACCTTGAGATAAATCTATCAGAGTTGCTCTTGATGCTTACCGTTCAGGTTAATGTGGACTGCTGTCAGGAGTCAGTCCTTTTGAAGAGGCTTTTTGGCAGATGGAGTGGAATGGATTATTTAATTTATGGAAGCCTGTTGTCCTTGTTATTGGGGTAAATGTAAAACCTGCACACAGAGAGAATTCAAAGTGCGAGTCCTCCTGTGTGTAGCTGCTGTACAGTTGAATGAAGTAAGATGGAATATTTATCCTCTCTGTGTCGGGTGTGAAATTTCAAAATGCAACTTCATGATTTATAGGCTGGATGTTGATATTTTATCATTGCTAATGCTGGTTGCGGAATTATTTGACATTCGTTCATGACACGAATGTCACAGAAATAACAAAACATCTGGATCCAGCTTGTTAAAATTATGATTTGTGGATGGTGTTGAAATCCACCACTGTCAAAGCTACACCCTGTTGCAGTTTGAATTCCCACCCTCCCAAGGCTCTGGATTGATGTAGAAGTTTATTCTCACCTTGTCTCCATAACAACAGGTTGTTCAGGTTAACTGGTTTCACCACTTACAGTAGTTGCTACTGATACTGAACAATTTAACAATGGATGAAAACACAAACCCCTGTCCTACATTTTTAACACAAGACTGCATTTTTGCTACCTGTGACTTTCATTAGTTTTCTATTTATTAGGGGGGGAAAAAAATGGTCCTCTGGGCAAATGTGTCATGTTTTCAGCCAACAAACACCATAGGATTTGTGGGAACCAAGGTGTGTGTGTGTGTGTTTTTTATCTGCAGGGCCTCTGCAGCAGGAGTCTCCTGGTCCACTTCTGGAGCGCCAGGAGAAAACCAACCTGCTGCCACCACAGCTGCTTCTGAAAAAGAAAAGCCAGAGGAGAGGTAAGACAGGGTTCCCTGTCTTGGGTTATTTGTCTGTTTTCCTCCCAACTCCCAATTTTTAAATTTTTTTTTATTTCTGTTTCGTTATGTCATTTTCACATTCACACACCGGTTAAATGTCACACTCTGAGATTCTTTTCACTCTCTCAGTTTTCGCTCGCTTGCTCCTTTACTCGCCTGCTCGTCTTATCTCGCATGTTCACTCAACAGAATCCCTTTCTCGTTGAACATGTGCTCGCACTCTTGCGCATCAATATTTTCCCTGACTTTCTCACATATTCACCCGCCCTTAATTTGGTTTACCTTTGAGTGATCTTAATGCAGTAGTATAGGCTGTAGCAGGGGCAGCAACCTTCTCCCCTTTTCTGTCAAAACCCCAGACGCACACACACACACACACACACACACACACACACACACACACGCACACACACACACAGGTATCTAAGCGAACCGGATGGAGCTGTGTACAGTCTGCCCATTACGCTCATCTACTGCTTTGCTGTCCCGAGAATAAATGATGAATTCATTTCCAGAGCATTCATATGCTACAGAGGAAATTGCAAATGGCTCGGCCATTCTATGGGCAATCCATTAATGTTATTTTCATATAAATACAAATCCTCATTTTTCCCAAATGCGGTTCCACGAGAGTGCATTCTTCCAAAATTCTGAATTCAAGAACTCGGCTGAACATTGTTGTATTGACAACTCTGCTGTGACCACAAACTTTTTTTTTTTTTTTTTTTTTTTTCGGTTTGTATATCTTCTTTCTCCTCTCTCATCCTACATTGTTGCTGCTCTGCAGAAAGAATATGAAATATTTATCAGGGCATCGTGTGTTGAAGGCACAACTTCTACATAGTAATGTTGCTGGCATTCGAGATAACGGGTTGCAATGGTGAGCAAAACAACCTTTCTGTGGAAACAGTTTTTATGTTTTTTCGGGGAACGCAATGGCATAAATACGTCTTTTTACTAACCTTTGCAGAGCGATGAATATGGTTTCTTTGACGCCGCTCTTTTACATCAAACTGATTTCAAATGCGACTTCTAAGCTCACAAATGTGAATTTAAAAGCTGAAGCACAGTGGAGAGAGATTTCTATTCTACCTCTGTTTGTGTGCAAAGCCACTTTAGAATCCCCCCGCCACTTTTTAATTATCTCACCATAGATGGTTGTCTGCTGCGCGGACCTGATGTGTGCCTGCCTTTTCGGCTGTACAAAACCTGCTACAAACAGCGCTGCATCTCATTGTGTTTTTGCACGCACACGGGTGCATGTGGGTGTGTTTTGACTCGCTCGCTAGTCTGTCTAGACTGGAGATAGGGTTAAGGCAAGAGGTGTGTAGTGGCCCGGCTCCTCTCTTGGTACTTTTTGCTTATTTTCCAGCCTGGCCCATTTCTGCTGTTTCAGGCTAGTGAGTGAATGAACAAGCAGGCCCCGGGCCCAGATTGAACTGTGCGGTAATCCTCCCCAAAGCTCCGCCAGCTCACTGATTGCCTTCATTTTTCAGTGTCACCAGCAGGAAAGCCAAGGCAGTGTACCCATGTGAGGCTGAGCACGACTCTGAGCTCTCCTTCCAGGTCGGTGCAATATTCAACGCCGGTAAGTGTTATCGCCTACACCAGTCGCTCACTCAGAACCAGCCCTGGCATATTGGATTTGGAGGAAAACCGAACACCCAATCTGATCTTCAATCGAACAGAGAGATGAGACGAGGAGAGGGAGAACGGGGAGGGGGTGAGGAGGGGGGGCAGGAGACACAGATTTGCTCTTCAGTGTGTCTGGAAGAGGCTCGGCTGAGCTTTAATCACTCTCAGAGGAAATGAGGATTTTGTAGTTCCTATTTTTTGGTCAAAACCCTCTTTTGTGAGACCCAGACACTATAGAGATACTATAGTCTTTACAGGGAAGCGCGGTTATGTCTTTGATAAGACCCCGCAATGCACTGCAGTTTATTGGTCGCTATGGTCAGTTTTCTTCTTTTTCCTTTCTTCAAAGGCGATCTTTTTTTTTTTTCTCGACATTGTCATCCTCCGCTCCCCTGAAGATTCAAGTGAACCGTCTCATCAACAGAGATACAGTGATCCAAAGTTATGATCTAAACGTCTGAATCTGACAGCTGCCATTAATAAATATGGATTAGAAGGCTGAAACCTTACCTTAATCATATTGCTATAAACTGCATGTACAATATTTCCTCCATTGATGCCCGTACATTCAAGCTATCAGTGTTTCATTGTTGGTCAGAAGAGTTCATGTCAGGATGCCTACAACTGCGGAATTAAATTTAACAGAAGGTGGTTTTCCAACTCATAAATACGAACTCATGTTATCTGAATAATAATAAACACAAAATGAATTAAGTATCACATTTTCATAAACTATATTAAATTATGTTTGAGCCCACTCTTTTATTCTGAAATTTCATTTGGGTCTTAACTGTTTTGTTTAGTAAAAGCATTACTGAATGATGATTTGTGTTTCTTTTGGATCTCAACTTAAATCTCCAGTTACCTCGATAACAAAGTTCGGGGATTTTTAGTTTAGTTTTGATTTCATTCCGTCCGTCTGTCCTTCAACACTTAATCAGGCGTCAAATTAAGTGATCGACATGTTGCATAAATCTCACATTTTCATTAACTAAACATCTACAGTATCTTGAGGCCCTTTGACATGTTGGATATTTTGCAGCACTTTTTTTTTTTTTTCGTATTTTGTAAAACAAATGTACAAAAGGTCAAGAGGTCTGAATACTTGAGCAAGCCACTGTACATGGAGTTTGTCTAAAGAAAGCTTCACCATATGTTGATGCTTTTCCTCACACTTTAAACTGAAAGAGCAACTTTGCCTTGCTTATTTATTTTCTCACTTGACTGTGTAGATGTACCGTAAGGTGTGCTCACAGATCTGATTTGAAAGAGTTCGATAGAGAGTTTCAAAATCCCCAAAATGGCAGTAAAAACAATCCCAAAGCAGCAGGGTATAAAATTGCAAGCATGTTATTGTACTCCGTGCACGTGCGGAGAGGGGTGGGGGGGGGGTCTTTGTTTTTCAGTCGATCATAATTTTAAATACAGTTCTTATTCTGATGTTTTAAATTTTGATTCTCATGGGAACAAACTGATGTAAAAACAACATCAGAAAACATTAATAATGTAGAATGAGTTGTATTCCTGTGTTAGCTCCTGTATTTAGAAGACCTGTCAGTCAGTCCGGGAGCAAAAGCAGGTTCAAATCATGTGCTTTGAATTTTGTCTACACCTGTATAAAAGACTGGGCTTTTATGTTCCTTGTCCGTTCTGCGTTCAATAGACACACAACAGCACTGCCCGTCTTGTAAACACATTTCTTTGTGTCCCGAGGCAGGCTTAGACATGTTGCAAGAGAAAAAATGAATTATGGAGTATTGAATTAGTTTATATCTCTACTTTCAAGCCTTAGAAGTTCTCACTGACAATTTATCCATGCAATTGTTGACTCGCTAACGCACTCAAAAATTTTTAAATTGGCTCACTTTGTTGACAAATCAGAAATCCTGGGAGCATTTGGGAGAAGGCATGCCATATAAATGTTCTGCACTCTGACACATCTGTCATACTAAACTGTTTGTGAGAGCTCCTGAGGTTCAGCTTATGGTGAGAAACTGGATCCAAAAACAGACTCGAGATGTACAGTAGAGATAAAAAAAAAAAAAAAAAAAGTGGAGTTTAGTGTACCCGCATCATTACTGTATCCTCTTCAGACCTCTGCTCTGCTCTGCTCGCTCTGACACATGCACATACTCACTGGAGACTTTGCGTCCTCTGTCTGTCCCCCACCCTCACCCTCCCTGTGGTGTTGTCCCCCACCCCCAAATGACGCTGTGTCCTCTCCTACAGTGACCCAGTCGAGAGAGCCGGGCTGGCTGGAGGGCGAGCTGGAGGGAAAGAGGGGCCTAATCCCTGAAAACTACGTGGAGATGCTGTAGCCCCGAACGGAAATATTTATGGACAAGTTTTCACCTTCACGAGGAAACTCTACAAAGATGCATGTGCCTCAACTCTGACGTTGACAGTCAAGCCTTGTTTATCCAAATCTCTGAATTCAATGATGATACGTTATTACTGGTGGACTATTCTTGATACACAAGTATACGCTTTTTTGGCTGGCAAGTAGGTTTTTTGCGATGCATGTGCAAGCATGTCTCTTAGCTTTGAATTTACTTTGGTTTGAGAAATCCACATGAATCTCAGCGTTGTGATTACAAAATGGGTTTGCACTTAAAATATTCTGCTGTATACAAAGATGCTGTAGCTCCTAAACATCCAGGTAACTTTGTTAGCAGCAACCAGAGAGCGAGCATCTCTCCTGAAGGCCTCGCTCTCTCCCCTCCAACTTATACATGGTATCCATGAGTTCCCCAAGTCAGAGAACGATCCTCAGAAACTGTGAGGATTAAGGAATGTCAGAACTCAGATCACTGTAATCCGTTTTTTTAAAGATGTTTTTCACCAAATCCAACAACTTTAGACCCTCTTGTTTCTCAGCTTATAAAAGATCAGAGATACTCTACCTACCGTGCCTTAACCATCAGAACATCCGGTGTAAATGTACGTTTGTGTATGTATGAAAATGAATTGGTGTGTTACTGCGTTCGCTTTTGAAATGTTCCTTTGTGATCCTGTCATCTTAAGAATATTTGGATATTCAAAATTAGGCACATCACTATTGTAATTTTATTTTATTTAATTGGCACATTGATTGCATGACTTTTGAATTTTAAACACACTCTGTACTGTGTTTTTTTTGTTCTCGGTGCACTCCTTCACAGACACACAGTGAAACGCCTCTTTGATGCTTAATGGACCTCGAATGAACACTAGCATGACACACAGTCAGCAGGGGTACATTTAAGTAGGTGATGATTGAAACCAAGTGTTTTTTCCTGTCATTTTTTTCCTGTTTTGTTTGTTTTTAAATCTTGTTTTTGAACGTTGCTCAGTTTTCCTCTGAGCAGAGAAATGAGACACTCCCAGAAAGTTGAAATTTTAGTTTATCGTTATTTTTATCTTCAGCTTCGGTGGAATTGAGTGATTTGAAAATCAGTTTTATCATCAATAAGACCGCAAAATGCAGTATTTGAAAGTTTTACATTTGTTCAGTGTATATAACCTAATTATTCTTCAAAGAGTTACGACTGCCAAGTATGTCTTACGTGTCTCTGTTAAGTGATGGACAGGTTTTAAGTTTTCATTTGGTTTGGTTTTAGCATGTACTGTACACACACGTCCCACTACAATTCATCCCTCAGCTGTTCAACGAGACACTTTAATTTGTCTGAGAGCTTTGGTTCAGAAGACCGTGTTTTCAGTTGCAATAATTTAAGACATTGATTTATGACATTTGTAAAGGGCCTCAACTTCTTCTTTTTATACCTTTGGGTATTCTCTTGATCAATGTTAAACAAATAAAGATTGTTCTTTACTGTATTATGTATTCTTGTCATAAAATAAATGAGAGAAATGATCACTTAAAAATGAGCAGATTGAAGTCTTATCAGAGTTTTTTTTTTTTTTTTAATAATCCTAAATCTCAAAACATTATCTCAGGCACTGATTTCAAGTTTCAGCAAACTTATTATACAGTATGATGTTTGTTTTCCAAAACAAGAAACTGTGCACCAAAGAAAAATTAAAGTAGCCACTTTTATGGCCACATTTTGTTGACTCAGGGTTATAATAAGTGTCTGTAGTTTAAATTTACATTTGGGAGAAATGTGTCTAGTTTTACCAATGTGAAATCTAGCGCTATGTGTAATTTTTTCATGACTCATCTATTGTGTCACTGAGACGGCCCGCAGTTTCCCACAGAGTCTAATAATAAAGTGACTGGTGAAATGAGAATTCATTCTGCAGCCAGTACTGTTACAGTGAGTCCGTGTAGTGTAATGTAACCCTTCCTCTTTATATTGACCTGCACCGCTCCATCTGACTAAAAGCTACATCCGAAATAACTTTCCAAAAGGGGATTAAAAATAGATGGTAATCTTTCACAGAGGAAAACACACACTAATCCACCTCCACCCCCCCTCATCCATTAACATCAGAGCCTCACGCATGTTAATTCTTAGACTACATCTGTGTAATTAACACACCAAATGGCCTCCAGACCTGGTGCTTTGGCATCAGTTACATAATTACCATCAGTCCACCACCACACTTAGACCTCCAGTAAGAGGGCTGATGCACTATTTAGAAGTATAAACACACACACACACACTTGGTCCACTTTGAAAAGACCAGAGGTCGGAGCTGTGGTTTCAGTGTGACACATATGTCCACCAGTTCCCCGAAGCAACCGCAGACGCGATGATTACATAATGAAATGAGGCAGAGCTAATGAGATGGGCAAAATATTCCCCCACTGTCACCCCCACCACCACCACCACCCACCCACCCCCGGGGCCCTTCATCATCATCTTCCCTCTGCCAGAATACTGCTGAATCATAGAGACATCCACCCTGCCTGCCTCTCACTCTGCTTTGGACTGTCTGTCAGAAAGCGTGCCATGTTGCTCTATCTGCCTTCCCGTTTCCCTTTTTTCTTCTGCCTACCTGTCTGTGTCTCAGGAGCATTTAAAACTCCTCTCGCTATCTCCTCATTGCCTTCCTCCCTTTTCCTCTTCTACTCTTCACTCAGTGCTCCCTATTTCTTTTCCCGGTCCTTCAATAGTAATTTTTTTAATGAAATCAGTTCATCTTTTCTCCTAAACTGACACAGTGAATATCTGGTAATGTCTGGGTGGGTGGGACACATATCTGAGACCTTTCCGCTGCATTAGTATCACTTGAGATTGAGGTGGTGTTACCTGTGGTGATTTCTGTGTCTCTGCATGCATTATGCATCACCTTCTATCGGTCTGGGATGTCATGCATCAGTGTGACCGTGTCCATTTGGACTCCACGTAGGTGTGTTTGAGTAAAAATCCAGATGGACGTTTTCATTTCTCATTTCACAGAGTCCTGGCCACGTGCCAGCTGTCCTCTGCCTCCCATGACGCAGTGTCCTTCAGCCCTATAACATAGTCTCACATCGTGACTCAGCTTAGATCAAAGTGTACGGCAGTTTACCTCTACCTACAAGGGAATGACACAACTAAGTGCCACAAATGTGTCTGAATTTCCCAAACGTGCATGTCTGGAAGTCACACTAACTTAATACATTCCTGTGTCTTCCTCTAGTTCCTTCTGAGTTCAAAGCTTCTGAAATATAATCATAATAAGATTTGATGTATTATTGGGGAACTGAGTGGGAATTTGGAGAAAAGTGAATTTCAAACATAAAGGAGAAGTGTGGAGGGGGGGAAAAAAAAAACCCTCAGCTCAGAGAGTGGGCCACAGAAGCCGCCATGTGCGCGGGCGCAGCCGTGAAATCAGCCTGATCCAATAGATTCTGTTTATCTGGCACGACTACAAGTGAAAGCAATTGGAAATCTGGGGGAGATTTGGAGAGGGCTGTGGATTCGGAGAGAGAGAGAAAAAAAATGAGCAAAAAAGTAATACTGTCTGCTCTACAGTCTGGCAAAGCAGGCGTGTTTTCAGATCAGCTTTTAACAAGGTTAATGGTGATTTTTCTCCACAGGCGCCGTTTTACTGTAAAAGTCTCATCCTTGCATGCTTTATCTCTGTCATTTTTACTCTCTTCTCTTTCCGTTTGTCTTTGTTCTCTTCATCTGCTCTCCCTGTGACTGCCGTACCTGCTGCTGCTCCACATCATTTCTGTTTTTCTATGCTAACGCTGTGTTTTTTGGCTCATTATCCTCCCCAGCCACCAAATGCAGCTGTTTCGAATTCATCCAGATCAAACAGCACTTTTTTTTTTTTTTTTTTTTTTTTTAGGGCACGTTTCCTAGCTTCTGTCTCATGGTATAATTTTAATCGCACTCACGTACAGACCATACACGCATACATCCATACACAAACAGATAACTTAAGCCACATCGGATTATCAGTTTAACAGTTTTATTAGAATCTTGCAATAGTTTGCAAACACAAGTATGGCAATATCTGCATCAAGATATACAGTAGTAACTGGTTTCAAAGATGTTTTATTGTTTTATGTTGTAGGGTGTCTACTGTATGTTTGCTGAGAAATATTGTACAAAGCATCTTGAGTAAAAAGTCATTTTTGGAATTGGAAAAAAAAAGCATTTGTATATATTTATATATTAATAAGAAATGCACTGCCATGGCTGTGGAGATATGGCTTAGTCTCTCTACACCCGATTCATCACTGTGAACAGAAAATGGCAATGACGTGACTCCACATACAGTGACGCGATAGTGTACTGTGAAACAGCAGTTAAACACATTCTGAGTCATTCATGCCTAAAAGGAGTTCATTTATAAGGTGACAGCTTTTAAGATAACGTTTCTCCCTCCAGAAGAGTGAAGGGTTTTTTTTGTTTTTTTTTTGTCCTCATTTGCAGTAGGTGGTTGGTGATTGATGACCAATAAATAGTTCATTCATTTTGTTCCTTTTAAAGGAATAGTTCGACCTTTTTGGGAAACATTTTCTTGACGAGAGTTAGATGAGGAAATAAGAAGCTGCAGCCAGAGGACGGCTCGCTTAGCTTAGCATAAAGGGGGAAGCAGACATCTTGGCTCTGTGCAGAGATAACAAAATCCACTTAGCAGCGACTCCGACACAAATTTTATTAAAATGTTTCATCTTGTTTAATGTGTACAAAAACAGAAGTAAGTTTTTTTGTTTTTTTTTTTCATTTTTACACTTGAGTTTTCACACGGATAAAACAAACAAGACACACGTTAATTAATGAACCTCAGAGGCGCTGCTTGCTGCTTTCAGTCTTTATGCTAAGCTAAGCTAACAGCCTCCTGGCTGCAGCTTCATTTTTACCATACGTACACCAGAGTGGTATCAATTTATGAATTATTTAATTCTCAACAAGAAAGTGAAGAAGTGTATTTCCCAAAATGTAGAAAAGTCCCTTTAAAAAAAAAAAAAAACAACAATAATAATTTATAAGTTAAATCCAATAAAGCCAACAGTCAAAGCCGATATTTCTGGAGTGCAGGAGGGTCTTGGGTACAGGGGCTTGATAGCATCATCGATAACATTGAGATAGATAGATATATAAATTTGTTTCTTTTATGATTAAAACTCATTTTGTCAGTTAGTGCAATAAGTCCAGTTAACAACTGGTCAAAGACGTTCAAATTTGAATTGGCTAAACTTCAGTCTCTACGTCCATCATTTCATTTAATGTTGTGTGTGCACAAAGTTTCTATTTGAAAGTCAAGAACTTTCTTTCACGTATCCCAGGTTCAATAGTTTGTGATTTCTTGATTTTATTGTGGTGCTCATCAACAATACCGCCATGGGTTAGGAAATCATTTCAACAGCAACAACTCAAGGATCCATCACTTGATACATCTTGTTACAAAATAAGAAATACTTTTTGATTATTATTATTTTTTTGTTTGAGCCACTTGAACAATGATGCAAAAAGTAAAAAAAAAAAAAGAAAAAATCAAAAAAAAAGATGCAAAATCAAATAATTTTACTTAATAAGAAGATAATAAATGTACTCTCTCTAACATTCAGGTAGTAAGTTCCATAAGTCTCTCACAATGTATGATACATTCATTTCTCTATTTGGCCCTTTCTGGCGCCAACCTTTACTGTAAATTCTTCTCTGTGATCCAACACACAGAACATGGCGAGTGGGAAACACACATTTTTTCCAATATTTCAACAAGATGGTTAAAGTAGAAATGTTTTATACTATACTCAACATAAGGACTTGCTGTATTATTTACAATATATACTGTAAAATTGTAAATCAGGTGAGATAAAAAGGCACAAGTTTCCCTTTTTTAAATACAATGTAAACATCTCATCAAAAAGCATGCATTAACATTTCATTTTACAAAAAGGATATCATTTTTAGACAAAGTACTTAAATATTGTTTTCCAGCAAAATATAATTCTCTCAAAAATACTTTCCCATTCATCCTATGAACCTTTAGACAGTTTTTTTTAAATTCCTTAAAAAGGACAAAAAAGGGGCAAAATAAAGAAACAGTGAGAGATTAGCTTAAGGGTCCTTCACAACTTGAACACAACAATGCGCAAGAAAGACGGATTGTAAAATGAGGCCTTTCTGACAAGGGACTGTATGAAAATTAGTGAGCAGGGGAGGGATACCAAATTTATTTATTTATTTTATAAAACAGCAATATCCTACACAGCATTATTAAGATTTTCTTTGCCCCAAAATATTGAAAATGCAGCCAGACTTGTTTTGAATAAAGTGCTGCTAAATGTTTCGGTCTATAAAAGCCACTGAATGAGTGGACGGAGGGTCCCAAGCACCATGTCTCTTAGTGCTGATAGATTTGAACGGCACAATAGTTTCATTGCAGAATGAACAAAAACACCCTCTAATGGTCTCCCAACAAATTCAGACTCCCTTTAGCAAAAATTTAAAATCCTTAACCCCCCTTTTCTGAACCCCTTAAGTAATATTCACACAGTCCCTGATGACAGTTGCGATCATGCCACCTCCATTTCTTTGTACACCAATTTTTACACGATTACCACCACAGAAGAGACCTCATAATGTAGCACACCACCACTCCCGCTGTGCCAGTGATGTCATGTTGTCTAACTTTAGGCCGGGTGACCATGCAGAAAGTCTTTTTTTTTTTTTTTTTTTTTTTCCTGCATCATCACAGTTGCTTATCAAAACAGACAACTCCTGCTAGCTGCACTAATGCCTCATTTCACATTGTATCTCCTCTGTGCAAATCTAAATGTGGAAATAGGATACGGCTAATCCTATAACATAAATGCATAATACCCACGCTGAAAGAGCAGATCAACTATGCACATGCTTGCCAGAAAAAAAACAACAACAAAAAAACACAAACACACGCACACACACAAACTTAAGCCACGCTCGCTCCATTCATACATGTAAATACACACTCACAGGGCACAAAAAAAAATAATAATAATCACACGCCCCCACTGTTTTTCTTCCCCAGCGGCTCTATCGCTTTTCAGTAGCATCATAGTATAGTGTTCCACAACCACCCAGAAACCAGTGGGGTGTGAGACAAGTTAATGGTCCAGATGACTGGGCCTGCCATACCTAAAATAGTAGTACTTGGCCCAAATATAAGAGAAAGGAAATCAACTAAATTAGGAAAGGTGATCATACCAACAGTTCTTTATCAAGCATTCATCAACATGTACCTCAAAACATCTGTACAACAGCTGAATAGAATGTGTTTAAGAAGTTGTTAATATCTGTACACATTTGCCTGGTTTTGATACATTAGCCGTTTGCTGTAAGCACTGCAGAGTAATGCTCCATTTTGGATTATATCAACTTTACAGAGTATGTGTGTTTATGCTGTGTCCATATAGTGTATTGTATATGGACTGCCTACGAGTTACTGTACATGTTATGTTTTGCCTGGCTTTGTAGAAATGAAGCACCTTAATGTAAAATGACTGGCTTGTCAAAAACTAAACCTTTGCAACACACTTTTATAAAATGGTTTTTATTATTTCTGGGAAGAGTAGATAAGTGTTGGTTCACAAAGGGCTGGTTTTGCTTCATTGTGAGTAAAAACAGACATTTGGACAGCTGCTCTGGAGATAACACAAAACACAATTACTATGGATGCACCTCAGTCAAATCCATTACCAGCGGACTCTACTGAAATTGTTTCCGTAAATGCATGTTTTCCATCCTGCAGCACTCCTGACCACTTCTGCACAAAGGTAAAATCATCGCTCATCAATATTGTCTTAATTCTACACCACAAATGCCTAAAATAGTGACTGTATGACATGGGAGCTTCACGTGCAAGCTTTCTTTACACAAGAGAGACATTTTTATTTCAAAACGGCTTTAGCTTTGGACTTTTGCATATTAGTTTTGATTGTTTTACTACATATTTTAATTAAAAAACTCAGTATGTGAATGTTAATGATGGCTGTTATGACACCGATTGAGATTCGAACTTGGACTTGTTAGATTTAATGTAATTATCCAGCTTATGATGATGCTTGTATAGCCCTTGGAATATATTCAAATAGACCTTTCGCATTACAGTCTAGAATTTCTGTGCCTCCTCTTAATGTCCTTTGCCCTGTAGTCTTGCAGTATGTCGCTACACTGCAAAGCGAAATCTAAATATTGGCATATTCTTTTTTTTATTTTCATAGTGCTATTATTTTTGAAAGACTGCATAAGCCACAGTTAATATTTGCAAAACCTTTTTTTTTTTTTTCCTCTAGATTTGTTATCTGATTTTAGTGCATGTGGAGTGCATCTGTGCATTTATGTGAAGGCATGTGGACAGCATGTGTATCAATTTTCCTCTACGTGTTTGTGTGTGTGTGTGTGTGTGTGTATGTGTGTGCGCAGTGAATGTATCTAGCGCATCCTAAGAAATGTATGGCTTTATCTCCATAGAAAATACTGTTATCGTCTTTGGGGCAGGGGGGGGAGGGGGCGGGAAACTTCGGGATGCTTTGTCACATTTGTCACAAGTCCTTCTCGGCGTGTCGTGCTCGGCTCGACGAACTATTCACAGCTCTGACCCGCTTCTGGTGACTGCAGGGTCAAATCATTCTACCCTTTTTACCTCTGTCACCACGCCACTTAAGTTTCCCATCCAAGTGGAGGACGCTGGCATACTGGGCGACAGGGTGCAGGCCAAACTGTATCAGGCCTTCCTCGCACATTTTACTCTTCTGCTCTTGAACTTCTTTCTCCTCTCTTCCAGTTCTTAATGCTGCTTCTGTCCCAACTGTTAAGTGAGTCACTTCTTGTGGAAGTAGATTGTGTGAGTGAGGCCTGACTCCACCTTTGGTATCTGGTCACTGATGATCTCCACCAACATTTCGGGGAACTCCACCTTCAGGGCCTGGGACTCGCGAAAGGTGTAGAAGCAGAAGTCCAACAGGTTCCCCACCAGCTGGACAACACAGACACACAATGTAATGAGAAACATGTTGTAGTTTCTTATTTAGATATGATATTATTTATATGTAGACTTCAAAAGAATGTGAGGATTTAAGTACGCCGCTGTGTATTCACAGAGTGTGTTTACATTCTGTTGGGGAGCTGACCCCTTTTCAGTTCTTTCCAGCTCACCACTTGGTGGCACCACTGATTTTTTTCTGCACAACCCTCCTTTAAAGAAGGGTCATCCGTTCAGCATTGACCCCATTCGCTCAGTCATTAGGGTCGTTGAATCCTGGCCATTTATCTTTGTGACCGCTCACTTGCTGACTCTCTCTTCTTGGGTCTTTGCCTACACTGTTATTATGCCATATACCGGTTGACCCATGCAAAAAAAAAAAAAGAAAAAAAAAGGACAGTGATTTAGCACATTTGCTACAGTGACCACTGTGTACTCTGATCCAGTAAACTGCGAGCTGGCATTGATCCCCTTCTGTTCCATTCACCAATACAGGCTGGTCAATGCCTCTTCCAAAATAACCTCCCCCTCAGGGAGAGATTGGGATGCAATAATCCTTATTCCAAGCCACAGCGCCATTGAACCGCTAAGTAAATGCATTATCCAAATTCACTATGCTGCCATTTTACTCAAAACATGTCCAGTGATATTAGAGGCACAAACTGCCACCGGACACCTCACTCTCCGTGTGTGAAGGCACGGCAAAACGAGAGGCTGCCAAGGGAAGTCTGTGCTGTACTGTAGGCGACTGGCATAGCAGGCAGACGGCGTATAAGCGTACTTACATCATGCATGGCATCCAGTAGCTTGGTGAGCTGGAAGAAGCGCTGCCAGGTTTGGCCAGAGTTGTTGGTTGCTTTTCCCACTGAACGCCGGAGCTCCTTAATGTAATTAACCCTCATCTCCTCGAATGCAGCCTGGTTCTTCAGACCCTCTTTGGGAACTGGGAAACAGACAAATCCTTCTGTTATCAACTGGATTTAATGAATGGACAACAATAACGGAAAATGAGCCACCAAAATGTTCAACTAATATGAAACCTGGTGTGGTTGCTGGGCAGATTTGTTAGAAATGATGATGGGAATGTGTCTTCCATCACAAAGTCAGCACTACTGTCAATTATAAACGACAGATCTTGTCTGTATGTGCTGTAGTAAAGGACTATACCGGTAGCTTTGCATGTTTTGCATACCTCATCTAATTGCTAAACATTTTCCAATCCATTGGAAGACTGTAATCCATCACAATGAACATGGAGGTGTCTGTAGAGATGGATGGTATGACCATGCACACTGTAACATGATATCAATTTGTCAACCATCAGAGATTTCACCAAAACATGACTTTAACACCTTTAGTTGTAGTAGGCAGGCATGTATGTCACTTTAACACATTTCATTCTAGTTACAGGATCCATAAACCGTTTTTTATTATTTATTTCAATTTTATATCCTATATATATATCCTATATATATGTGCATCTTTATTACAATTTATGTAAGCTGTTGTTTTTAGAAATCTGAATATCGTTGTGTATTATTGCAGTTAAAAGCAGGATTTCACTGAATATTTTGAAATCTTTGACTTGGTATCAAGTTCAATTTAATTCAGTGAATCCAAAAAGAATTTAATTTATCAGCTTTGTTGTGAGACATCAAACCTGGAGGACAAATAATAAACACACACGCTGCAGATGTACTAAAAAGGGCAATAATTTTACTTCAGTCATTTTTTTATGATTATTTTTCTTTGGTGTCGGGTCTCATTTGGAAAAAAAAAAAAAAAGAGATCATGATTTTAATCAAAACCACCTGATTTAGAATATATCTGATTAAAGAGTCATTAAAAAGTCATTCTCAGCTGTCAGTTTCTTTGAACGTGAAAAAGGGAAAATAAGCAATTAATTGTTCAAAAATACATTTAAATGTCAAAAATTCAGAGTTACTGAATGCTCACTGTGATGGTTTATCTGCCTGATGTAAGTTCCAAGTCTCTCTCTGTGTGAATTTTCCTACTCAAATGGGTGAAAACTAACAGCCACCTGGAATGTACTTATATATTTATAGTACACCTCAGAAAATGGCTGTCAAATGCACATTAAACACCATTTGCAGTTAATGGGCTAAGCCATGCACAACCACCGGTATGTTTCTTTAATGTAGAAATGTGTAACTGTGTAAAGGGTAATTAGAGGTGCTCAGTGAATTACGCTCAGACTCCCACACACAGTCCCCCCTTTTTTTTTTGGACATTTTTCCCGTGTTGACGACCTAAGCCTATTTAGCAACTCATTACAACCACTTTCACCATTTCAAGAGGTAATTAGTTTTCATGTGTAGCCAGTGATTCATGAAAGACGACTGATACACTGGAAGGCATTGATTAAAAGTTATCTCAGCAACTGTGACAACAAAAAAAGGGAACAACAGTCCTTATGTGTATTAAATAGCTTAATTATTGTGTCAACCAAACCCCATTTATCAAGCAGTTTGCTCAATGACCAGAGCTGTTAAATGACTGCGACGCTCATTCACATTATAATAACTTGGATCGTAGCATCGATGCACTTAAAATAAAAAAAATAAAAACAAAAAAGGGAAGTGTAATGGGAGAGATTCAGATGTGAGGAATCAGATACAGTAACTGCACCATGAGGATGCAACAAAATGTCTACAATATCTTTTTCTCTCACTCTTTCTCTCCCTCCCTGAGCGGGAGAACAAAGTCACAGATATGGAAGTCTGCCAAAGCTCTTCAATGACATTCAGCTGCTGGCTACCAGATTAAGAAACACCTCGCCTCTCAAAGAGCGCACCTCAAATCAGTCTAGGGGAACGCCTTCAGTTGTCCTTCAGCCAAGACCAAGCCAATAAGCAGGACTGCTTTATGGCAACGGGATGATGAAGTACTTGATTAAGTACCTTGATTTGTCATGTACTTAATTTGCTGGATTAGCCAAAACCGACTTGCCCAGAATGTTCCAGAAAATTCATAATATCATAATATAACATTACATAGACTGTGATAGAGGATTGTATCCAAGTCATCCACTCCTACTCCAGTGTTAATGATTATCCAGGTAAAAATGGATAGGAAACAAATAATGAATACTAAAAGTTTGATTTGATTATTTTTCTATATTAATTGTTTAGTCCATAAAATGTCAATCAACAGCAAAGAGACCGAGAAATAATCACACAAGTTGTGAGAACAGCTGATTAAATGTTACATCTCCTATGTTGGACATCCAAGCCTGAGCTCTGCATGTGTGTAAAAGAGCACAGCATCTCATTCAACAGTGCAGTTCACCTCTGGAAGAAAAAGTAGCTGTTAGTCATTCATGTTTCTTCAGTGAAGTCAAAGAAACTCTCAATCACGTGAAGTAATGGTCATCCCCATGGGCACAGTTAACCGGACTCCTCTGCATTCACAACGTGACTAAACATGTCGAAAAGAGACGACGGTATTAATGTCTCGTAAATTTTTATAGTGTTTTTGAAACCTTACAAAAATATCTCTCATGGCAGAATGTGAAATTTTGGGATCAAATGACCTTTAAAAATTAAATTATGTACTTTCTTCAGCACTTTTGAGTAGCCAGGATGCCTCATAAACCTAAACCACTTGTAGCAACATGAGAAAAAAAAACAGCAACTGACAGGACCAGTTAAATGAATAGCCACAGGCGAGAGCTTACTTCTTGTCATTTAGGATCGCGTCTTTTAAGAACAGATCACTGTAGGTCAAAAATGTGTGCTTGTGTGTTTGTCTGCCTTTCTCTCCTCCTCCTCTCTCTGTGACGCGCGATCACCTTCAAGCATCACACACACGAGGCTGGAGGAAAACAGACATGAAAACAGACCGGACCCCGGTGCACAGGCCGTGATTTCTTTTCATGGCTGACATGATGAGAATGTGCTAAAACCCACGGCTGCATTTGAACCATTTGTTTTTCTCCCACTGACCCACATACGCCCTGATTAGAAACTGACCTGGCATTTATGGGCGTTACCACAACTGGCCCCAAAATAGGGCGTTTATACCAACGCAATTGGTGTCAAACTGATTTTAGCTGCAGGTATAGAGCCTTTTCAACCAGGCTTTATTTCTTGAGTGCAGCTGCATTGTTATGTGCACTAAAAGCCTGGGAAAGGTCTTTTTTTTCTAATGCATGTAAAAAAAAAAATAATAATAATGAAGATGGAAACATAATTCATGCAGCTAGGAGATGCCATTAGCACGCGGGCTGTTCAAGGACATGCAGCTTCCTGCTCTGGGATGCTCGTACGTGTACATACCTAACTGACAGGGTGGCTCTCGGTTTAGATTTAATACCCGATACTATTCTTTAGGGAAATCTACAACTAGCCCTGAGCATGACTACAGTTACAACTTAGTGACGCTTTAGGGTGTTGTCTAACAGGAAATATTCATTTAGACATGACCTAAAAACACACCAAAAAAAAAAAAAAAACGGTTAGAATGGAAATGATCGCAGTATTTTAAGTAGCGCACATGTAAATAAGTGCAAAATATGTCACAGGAAATGCGCCGCATCACCTCAGCCCCCATCTGCCCCAGCTGGAATGTGGCTGAGCAACCAAAAAAAAAAAAAAAAAAGCGAGAAAACAGTTTGGTGACAGAACAAACGAAAAAGATAAATCTAGTAATGCTATCTACGTCTGTGTAGGGGTGAGGAGTGTAACTGGTTTGAGCAGGCCGTTGCTCCTGTGCAAAATCCAAACAGGGTCATGAGACACCGCAGGCTCAATGAAACCTTAGCCAAGGTCAGAGAGGAATAACAGCCCTTCTCTCTTTTCTCTTTATCCCTCCTTCCCTCTCTCCTTTTCTCTCGTTCACCCTCTCTCTCTCTCTCTCTCTCTCTCTCTCTTTCTCTGTAACACATACACAGACAGACACACACACAATTTTTCAAACCAGCCCAAAGGCACACGCACACACTCAGTGACTCCGTAGTACTTGCTCGGCTGACAAGTTCTGACAACTCCTCTGTAAACATTTCTGCCGCTACTCCTTCCACAAGGCCCGAGCATTACCTCTGAATAAATGTAACTTAAGAGAGATTCCTACAGAACCTTTAAAAATCCAGAGACGGACTGCTTTTTTTTTTTTTTTTTTTCTTGTAATTATTCACAAGTGCTTTTGCTGAAATATTTGCAGAACGTCTATACAGTACAACTGCTCCATCGTGTGTACTTTGGAATCGACAGGCACAGGAATTTCCCCCGCTACACAGTGGAAATGAAGCACTGGATGATTATTTTCTTCCCCTTCCCTCATATTTTAGCACTATATTTTGACTAAATCCAATAACCGGAGAAGATTGAAGCACCTTCACTTCCCTGTCTCAATTCTGTATCCCGCACCCTCTCCTTCAAAATTCCAGTCCGGGTTCGAAGGAAGTGAAGAAAAATAGCAGGTCTTGGAGCATTGCCTGGTGCTTGACTGGCCTTTATTAAGTACAGCAGGACTCTCTGGAAAACCTCCAGAGGACCAGCAAGAGGAGAGGGAGGCCACAGTAACAGAAGGACCAGCTCTGCCAACCCCCCCCCCCCCTTTTGTCTTCTCTTTCTTTCTCCCTATAGCTATGCACCTGTCTCTTTCTCACCAACACAAGGTCTCACTGTCAACATTTGTCTGATTTCACTCTTTAAATCTTCCTTTTCCCTCTTGGATTCTCATCCTCTCTGTGTTCTCTCTCTCTTGCTTATGTCTCCCAACATCTAATAGCTGAGGTCCAGCCAGAGCTCCCCTGCTTCCAGATGACTCAACAGCACTGAGTTTATATCAGAGAAATGCGTTTGCGCCGCCTCTTCCATATGTCACCGTACTATGAAGTGTATTTGTCTCCAATATGTACTGGTGTACAGTAAGCACTGCACAATAAGCAAATATTTTAAAACAAACAAACAAAAAAAAAACATTCAAAACTATCTTTTTATTAATTACGGTTCTGGTTTAGAAGCTGCATTCCAGCTCCGTCGGACTGCAGCTTTGCAGTTTTCACCTTTATATTTTGGCTCAGAAACTGCAAGATTGCATTCAAAGTCTGATAAAAAATTTTTTAGAACTGTACAGCAAAAATAGATGAGAATTAGGGCTAGAGTAGCCGACCACATCAAGCCAGTTCGGAGGTCATTTGATAGACCTCCACCAGGAACAAAATTTGTAGTTTTCTCTCAAAAATGTATTAATTTGAATAAAATAGTGTCCACGATGAGTTCAAATCTTCTGAAATATCGAGCACTTTAAATTGTAATGAATGTTAATGATACAGAACTATGAGCTTCTTCTATGGTTGCACTCATTACAGCTCATTTTGGATAACGGTGTCAGCTAATTGCCCGAATGTCAACCGTAAAATGGAAGAATTTGTGATGCTAAGATGAAGTTTACCAAGGTTGTGTTTCGCCCATCTGAGTCCAACATTCACGCACCACTTTCAAAGGCCTCAGTAACTGAAAAATAAATACTTTGCCAATGAATATTTCCACTGATTGGCACTGGTGCTGAAGTTCAAAGAGTCTGAAGTTTGGCCAGCATGCAGACTCAAATAGCTCGCCACCGCTCTCCCTCACCCGCCTTCATCCTCACTCCATCTCTTAACTATCAAACATCTATTGCTACAAACACCCAGATGAGGAGCCCGCAAGGATGTTTGCATAAACACAAGGTCTTAATGTGTCCCAGTTGGGTGTGGACGGTGAAAATATGACACAGCTGCCATCATGGAATCTTTAGCTGCTACTACTGAACTGACAGCAGCAGCTCACGGGGTACTGAGGTGGTGGAAAAACTGCTTTCGGTTTCCAACTGAGCAACTTGGTCCAACACATCTTTCTCTGCGAGGCTGCAGTGCCTGTGGGCGCCGTTTGGCAGCGTGTGGCAACACGGTGAGACCTTCTTTAGTGAGTGATAGACGTATTCTGTTTGTCCTTGGGCAATTAAAAAAATAAAATCATATCAAACAGAGTGGCCTGCGCTCAGAAAGGAAAAAACGACGACACAGCAACCCTTTCACATTTGCATATACTGCATGCTGCTACACAAACAGGTGCATGCAACATCAAGCCTATTTCCACGCTCGTTATGCTTATTAACGGATTACCAAGAAAGATAATCTAACAGACCTTAAAAAGGCATGATCGTGGGTGCCAGGAAGGCAGGTACGAGCACTGCCAACACTGTCTCAAAGGTGTGTGGTGGATTTAACAGAACACAAGACACTTTATCAATACATTTCCTGTGTGAAAGGCAGTTTTTTTTTTTTGTTGTTGTTTTTTGGAATGTGGGAGATGTTGGGTAGCTTTAGCCATAACACTTCACAGTATGGCAGATAACACAATACAATTGTGAGGAACAAGTGCTAATTTGGGAACACACAAGGCATCGCACCTTTGCTTGTACGAGGTGTAAGAGCAGACAAACGCGCAGACACCTTTCCTGTTTTGCAGTAAGCCACAGATTATCAGTGGACTGCATCTGGAGAAAAGAGCACGCGCCTCTCAGCGTTGGAAAGAAACAGAGGTCTGCATGGTCAGCTTTAACTGGGACACAACAGCTCAATCATTGCCATGAAATGTGGTCGCTGTTATCGGGGCACGAAGGTGGTCTAAAGTGGTGTGACCTCTATTAGCAGTGTCTAGTCTATATTCCATCTAGCCAGGAAATTTAGTTGTTTTTTTTTTTACATTTACAGCATTAATGTTATTGTTTTTGATTTAGTCAGTTTGAGTTATGGATAGCCTGAAATTTCAATTAAGTCTCGCTTAAAATTGATGTGTTTTTTTTTTTTTTTAACAAATGATTTTCAAATGACATTTCATTATACAGCGCCCGAGGCGAAGTTTGGGACAACGTGCAGGTAAAAGCAGCGTGTGCAGGTGGGTATATGATGAATAAATCAGTGCTCTTGCAGGCCTGTAGCTCGCTTGCCTACCTGTGCTGAGAAGCAGAAGGACCTTCATGGAGAGGAACTCGTCGTAGGTGAGCTGCAGTCGTAGGAACTCCTGGCTCACCTGCCTCATGCCCAGACACAGGTCGTACATGGCTGACTGCTGCATGCGGTCCCTGCAGAAGCAAAGAAAGGTAGAAAAGAGAGAGGGAGGAGGGAGAGGAACACGACAAAAAAACAAACAAAAAAAGATTTTAAGCTTCACAAAAAGTAATATTTCTCCTGTATTAGGCTCTATTAGTGACAATCCACCCTCCGTACTCAGTCATTTATTCATTTACCCACTCATTCTGATTTTTTTTTTTTTTTTTTTTTATTCATTCACTTCCTAATTCCATTCCTACCACACTAGCTCAGCCCAGTGAAACAATATTTCCACACAGTGCAGAGGAGGATCCTGCTAGTCTGGGCTAAGAGCAGAATACCAAATCCCCCCAGATTGCAGAGCGCTGCGTACAGTATCACAGCACAGATGCACCACTTTTCTAAGGCTGTGGCGGACTACGAAAGACCCCACATTCAACCCTAGTCACCATAGAAACATTCTTACGAAGCATGTCTTAATTTCCAACATATTTATGTCGACGGAAATGACACACACGTGAACATATGTTAACTACACGGAGATGCGCATGTTTACCAAACAGGTTTATGTTCATCCGCGCGTCGCAAAAAATACATCATTAAGCGTACGCGCCGATTGCGCATGCCTGTCGTGCCTGACACTTTCTCACTCGCATTCTCTTTCACACACACATTTTATCAGCAAAATAATCTCGGTTACGTCACAGGTTTCACAAAAACAGGAAAGAAACATTAGGAGGGGATGAAGCACGAGCCAATCAGAAATGTGCACTGCAGATGCCACAGATTCACGGGAATCTCTGGCTTTATGTGCCACTTCTCTTTGCTATAAATCACCGTTGCATCGAGACGCCGGTAATTAAATGCAAACGGTGTGGCTTGACTTGAAAGAGGTTGGAGTTTTTCACCCACAGTACAGTGAAACCGCGTCATTACATAGGCAGCGAAGGTGGTGGCTTCACTCTGATAACGGCTAGACGTTGTAAAGGGGACAAGGAGCAGCCGATTGGAAACAAGCGCATAATGTTCCCATTAAAGCATAAGACAGCATAACACTTTACAATATTTACTGTACACCTGTTTCTGTCGGCCTAAATAACTGATAAACTGTGACAACGTCTGGAAGAGGAGCAGACCTGTTTCCCTGCTGAGCAGCACTGTGTATGTGAGCAGTTTCACAAAGTGCAGCATAACATCATTTGATACAACTTTGGGCTGGAGTTTCTAAAGTCTCCACACGTTTCCTCTCTCTCTCTCTCTCTCTCTCTCTCTCTCTCTCTCTCTCTCTCTCTTCCTGAAATCAATTTTGCTGAATCACTGCCTAAAATGAGCTGCTGGTTTTGGGGAGGAAAGAAAAAAATTGGCAGCAATGTCTCTCCTTCCCTCCTTCTTTCTCTCTCCTTCTCATCTCTCTACATCTCTCTGTCGCGCTCTCTCACTCTGTTTCTCATTCCGTCTTTCTCTCTCCGTCGTGAACTCCCTCTCTTTCTCTGTTTCTATGGTAAAAGATTCAGCAAGGAGCACAGAACTGAGGAGAAGGGAAAGTTCAGATTCACCTTTGGCTAAAGGAGGAAGCCAATAATAATTTGTTTTGTCCAAACAAATCCCTTGAAAGCTAACTGAAATCGCAATTAGTCACCCGCCTTTACAGTCAAACAACGTGTCAAAAGTCTAAAATCTATAGCTCATATTTTTTTAATGTTGGAAGTTGGAGATGGGAAGTTTGGAGATACATAGAAATGCTCCTTTAGCCTTCAAGCCTGGAGTGGGTGGGCCAGTGTGTGTGTTTGACTGACAGCTGAGCTGGCAGGGGAACAGTGACACAATGTAAATCATCTTGCACAGATACTGTAACTGCAGTTTACAAGGACAGACAGTGTTCTGTTAGCGGTGATATTGACAAAAAGGGCCGAGCGGACTGACGTTTGCAGGTAAAATTTACTTTTACCGACATTCACCGCCAGCCAATAATAGTGCACTATGTCTGTGTCTCTTAAAGTTTATAATTTGGATTGAAATAAAGCATTTGATTGGCTATATCAGGTAAAGTTAGCTCTCTGTGCAGACAACAAATCAACAGTGACGGGGGGAGCTGTCTCAAAACCAAAAAAATCTAAATATATGTTGCATATTATTTCTACTTTTTCACATGAACGAGTGCCCAGAACTTTTAGGAAAATAGCTTTGTTTATCTGTTGCCAGCGTGTAGCACACATCAGAGACTAAATCACACAGATTATGCAGGCTTACTTTGTCTTTAATGTAAAATGCACATCTGTCTTTTCAGTATTTACTCTCAATCAGTGACAGATTCCACTCTAAGAGCTGAGTGAGCGGACAGTCTATTCAATAAATGCCTTAATGCCCTGGGTCAATAAGCACTAAGTAGCTATGGAAACAAGTGTACACACTGTCCAACAGACTGAGCGGAATCAGCGAAGTTATGGCCCAATTTTGTTTTCACTTTTGACAGAATTATCAATAAACTACGTTAGCCGTCGTACGTTAGCAACAAGCAAGCAAGCGCACCTCGACCTGATAACGGGGCCCCCCATCTAACAGCAAGCATGTGACCAAAATCCAGGCCACCATCATCTCCAGCCGCTCTACATCTCATCTGTTCTGTCAAGCTGAATACCAACCCCATCTGTCAGTGGGACAGACTTCTTATAAATGCATCACATGCAGAAGGAGCAGCACACTGTACAGTAAAAGCAAAGAATACGATGTGGACACAAACGCGTGTGCAAATCCAATATCGCTCTCTGTTAGTGCTCATTCTGAACCGAGCTTACCAAATGACACAAACCATTAACTCCCTATCGCAAAATTAGATTTTCTCCCAAAGCTGTTGTCGTCTCACAGAAGGAAACATGTAATTCTTAATAAACTGTGGTCCACTTGGCACTAAATTGATTAAAGGATCAGAGGATCTCTGGTGTGGCAAACTAATGCTTTACTAACTGGACTAAGCTCACAGTGATACAACACAGGCTCTGGGAGTCTGAAGCTCTGTTGCACAATGGCATTTGCGCTGCTGTTTGTTTGTTTGTTTATTTATTTATTTACTTATTTATTTGGGACAAACTGACCCACTGACATTTCCTTACACAAGCTATTAGTCGGAGCTTTTAAATCTGCCCCTGCTTGAACCTGTTCTTCTACTCCAGGCTGCCTACAGAGGTTGCTATTCTCATTTTTGATTAACTCTGTAAGATTCAATTCATCAGTGGCCATTCACAGCTCCGTAGAGAAAAGACCCACACACACACACACACACACATGCACACACACACACGCGCACTCCCTCTCCACTTGCTCTCCTGTTCAAACATATTAACACAGATCAAGTGAGCCATTGACTGCTCTTGCTCGGCTTTGATCGTCCGGGCTCGCCGCAATTAAGGAATCGAAAAAAGTACAAACGTATTTTTCTTGTGAAGCGCCACAAATCAGGCGCAAGATTACGACCCCGTTTTGCTCCATGACGTCATTACCACAAAAGCTCGTTTTGTCTCTTTGAGTGGTCTTCAGGTATGTTAATGTAGCTCTGAAAATAGTACAGCAGGAAAAAAAAAAAAAAAACACACACACACACACACACACTCCTTACTCTCCAAATTCCACTTGCACTTCTACTTGCAAAATTGATGTTTATGCATAAATTTGCATCTGGTGAGCTGCTGAAAATAGCAGAAGCTACTAAACACTAATAGTCAAAGCCTCGCTGCTCAACCAATTACTGTATCTACTAATTATATACTCCGAAAAACAAATTATTCTTTCTCACATCTGTAATAGACATGTTTGTGTGCTGGGGATCTCATAAGATGTCAGACAAACATCGAATGTGCTGATGATCTTTGCCTTCATAAAAATCACTTCTTTTAGTGCTTGGACCTCGTCTCTTTGTTACATTTTGAAAACAAGATAATATAAAATATGTGTGACAGAGAAATATTTTAATATCTGGGCCTCGGTTAAATGTCAGCAGCAGTACACTTTAATAACAGCGTGACGCGTGTGTGCGGCATACTGCAGATATGGAAGTGTAGACCTACTCGTTAAAGATGAGGTCAGGGGCAAAGTACAGCATCTGTCCGTTGGTGTGTTTGTAGGAGCGCCAGCTGAGGCAAAAGGAGGACAGACACATCCACGAGTACTGAATCAGGGTGATTTGGTCCTCGATGGGCAGGCCCCGGAAACCTAACACACACAGAAACACACACATGGCAGACACAGGAACGCTCATTAGAAGATATACTAAATGTTGCTGTCAATACTCAGGTATTGATCGAATGCATTTGGACTTAAGCTCCAACTTAAGAGGTATTTATTAACCTGAGTACGTGTATGCGTGTACCTACATGTGCACTACATACATATCGCGTCTCTTTGTTACAGTGTGCTATTTTTTTGTGCCAATATTTGTTTAGACGTAATAACCGCCGAGATGTATTCACCCATTCTTATTTTATACAAATCCCACAAGGCCTCCAGTTATTGGCGTGTTGTCTATGAGGCTCCAAAAATAGAGACGAATAGGAAACTTGCCAAACTCTCAATCAAACTCTGGCAAGAAACTCCTCCTCATGCAAATCACAGGCCAACTGAGGACACACGAGTGACTTATCAAGGCTTAGGGACTATTTTAAGTCAATACGGATGTCAATCTGCAAAATGTAATCATTTAAATAAATATATATTTTAGTAAAGGTGTGTCGGATGCCTTAACGCTGTGGGAATAGAAAAAATAAAATGACATAATTAAATATGAACTTAGCAAAGTGTGTGATTTTTCAGGTAGCGTTAATGTGAACTGCGTGCTAATGATGTAGCTCTCAAACAAGTGTGACTTTCCTGCGAACATATTGTTGGTACTGACAATATCGTTCCATGTTGCCCTGTGTGTCAGCCGTGCCACATCCAAATGTAAGCTGAATGCAGGCGGTGGCATATCTGAAAGTCGAAGGTACTCATTTTGACCCTTCTGTCTGGCTCCCCTTCTATTTATACGTCCGGATATGGCAAGCAGACACCGTGGAGGTATCAAATATTTGCAATACAGCAAATTAAACAGCCTCAAAGAGCTACCTGTGAGGCATCTTTCAATATGTCTCCCACTGACTGGCATTTTAGGGGAACTTGTTTATCCCTTTTCAAACATTTCTTGACTGTTTATAGGTAAAAAATTAACGAGACAGACTTTAGATTTTCTGTTCAACATGACATCTCACAGAAATGATGTAAATTGAACTGTGTTTGGAAATCTTAATCTTGATTCTATTAAATGGTAAAATAGGATTCCATTCCTAATCTTGTTCAAGCTTTACAGGATAATTTCCTGACCTAATATTTAAAAATTAAAATTGCGTGCCCTGACAAAACTAGCAGTGTTGCGTTCTCAAAATGTGGAGATCAAAAGTGAAGATGTAAGCATGTTATCTTCATTAAAACCGCAGTTTGTAATTACAGTGCGGACTGATTTTTTTCTTTTTTTTACCACTTCCAATTTAAGTAAAATTGAAGAAGTCTCTGTCTGTCTGTTGGTCTATATCCCTATTTTCTCAACAACCGTTCATCCGATCGACTTCACACTTGGCGGGTGTATTGCTGAGGATTCAAGGAAGCGTAATGTCGATTGTGAAGTTGTTTGGATGAGCGGTTCTTGAGAAAGCTGCAAGCAGCAATCCGCCTGTTCAGTACAGACAGGTTTTTAACTGCTCTTTTTGTTTGTTAACAATAAATTCATGAATATATAAAGAAAATATACATACATACATATATATATATATATATATATATATATATATATATATATATATACTGTATAATTTATTGGATTCACAAGCTGCTTTAATCAAATAAACTTACTGCAGACCTTTTTTTACTGACTTTCAAAGGCAAGGGGGAACATACAACCTAAAATGCTGCAACCATCTCTATTAAATATAACCTTTAAAAATACAATTTACACAACTTATTTTCACATCTCTGTATGGACGGTATTTCAGCTCCTTTCCAATTCTGGCGATAAAAGCAATCTTAAACAGCATTTAGGCTTCAGCCCACCTCTCTTGTGGTCACTAACCTGGAAGTACTTTGGCCCACTTCACCATGCGTACCATCTGCTTTCCGGCCAGGCGGTTGAGACTGGACAGCAGGTGATCAGTGGTGTCAGGCTGCGTGTTGTCATAGCCGGAGTACACGTCTTCGGGCTCAATCAGCTCCAACACACTGCAGATGGAGGGCGGCAGAAAAGGTGTGACCACCCCAGGCCCATGGGGCACCAGGGCATTGGCAGCGCTGGCGTTGAGCTCCTTCTCTGAGGACAGGTAACCGCCTCCAACGCCACCTGTGGCAGTTTGGCCGTCCTTAGAGCCCTGTAGGTCCTCGCTGACTCCCTTCAGCTTCAACTTCTTGGACTTTCGTGCTGCGTGGAACACAACAGGCCTCATTAACACTTTGTTAATGGTGGTATTTCTTACACTCATAATCAGCGTTTATAATTGCATGTGAAAGATCTACATGGTAAAGATATATCTGAAAACGAAAAAACAAATATAGATATACATGTATAAGATGTAGTACCTGGGTGCAGAAGATTCATGTCTGAGCATGTGTTAACTACTGTTATTGCATGTTTCATTTTAAACAGATGGGTTCTTCACTTCAAGGTTAAAGGCTTGCTTATCAAACTTTCACAGCACAATTTTTCGAGGAAATCTGTTCTCTCTCTCTGTATCTGAAGGAAGTTATAGCTTCTAGGAGGTTGTAACTCTAAATGTTAGGGTGTGAATAAGAAATTGGAAAGCATCCATCTGGAATGAAATCCAGTAAAACCAAGAGCACAATAATCACGTTTTATTTCCTGTGTATTGTTCAGTCATTCACGGATTGGGATCTTTGAGCGATGACTGACAAGCAAATAACAAAAAAATAATAATAATACATACATACATACATGCTAATATACATTCATAAACCCCCTTTGCAATAATCTTTTTAAGCTAAGTTGTGTCTCCTCTACCCGTGTTGCATCTCATTAATAAGCTTGCAGGCCGACATGTGCGCTCATGCTGCTTTGAAGCGCTGTGAAAAGTGAAAATATTCATGTTTGCTATTGTTAGCATTCCCCAAGTTTGAATCTGACACTTTCTTTAATTGCCTTCATTATCAAAACTGGATATAAACAGCTGAGCTCCCATTCAACGGGATACACTGCTGCTACTCAAACATACAGCCACGCTCGCTGGCAACCTTAAGCTTTTATTCATGACTCATGGTCATCTGCTGCTATTCAACACTAAGACACATTTGACAAGAAAGAGATGTGTTTACTCCAAGTCATGTTTTTGCGCTTGTAATATGTAATCATTATCTGCTGCTAAACTGACATGTTTATATATGATTGACACATGGTGGATTGTTCAAATGAGCCTTTTCAAGCAGAAGTCAGAGGGGAGAGTAGAACTGTATGATGGTTGGTGCTCTGGACTCACTTAGAAGATTGTACATGTAGCTGATGTCAGGGTCTGTAATGTGGTTTTCGCCTCTATGCTGAGCTTGTTGTATGTTTTATAGGAGTGACAGCGTTATAAACGAGTGATTGAGTGACATGTGATGGTCTATTTAAGCTGACTCTTTGGCTCTGCTGCTGCCTTTAGCCGCTCTGCTACATGTATACCGCTCCAAACACTGCCTCGACACTGCTGCCGCTGCATTTCATACGAGCAGCCTCCATCCCCGCATTCCACCTGTAGGCTCTGATTCCCCCGTGACTGACTTTATTACTGTCACGTCTCTGTGCATGAACACCGCGTACGCTCGCGGAGAGTGATGTTGAAGCAAAGAAAAATGAACTCTGTTAATATTCTGCATTCAATCAATAATACATCATTTCCACATTAGTTTTGTTGATTGAAATATACAAGCAAGTCAAATTGGCCATAAAAAATAAACGTTCACACATTCACAGAGCAGAAAATGTATCATAAAGTGCTTTTTCTGGAATTGATTTTCCCAATCAGAGCCCATTTATTTATTTTGCATTGTACTATCAGAGGTTTGGATCGCTTCTAGGATGAAACATTTGTTATGTGTTAGCTCTAACTTTCAAAGGCACGGGCCTTACAAAATGTAAACAGTAGAATCCTCACTACTGGAATTTTAGTAGTTAGTCATTGTTGCCCTCATTGTGGGTACTTCATTTTAAGTGGCCATACTCTAAGTGTAATTTAAATGTTTGTCGAAAAATATCAAAGAAATCTGACTCTTCCCTCCAAATAAAACACAATATTTCATATTTCATATGACACATTTCATACTGCACTGACAACACCAGTCCTCCCATGTTTGGGACTTTGATATATCATTTATTGGATGTGTTTTTGTGAGCATCTGCGTTTTTCTTACACATTTAACTGTGTATACCTTGTGTTTAGATTCTCATCTCTGCTGACTTGTGATCAGTTGAATGTGGCCTGTTATTCACACATTGCACCCCATACTTTGTGCTCCAGGTAACAAGTACGTAATGCTTTACTGCACTAAGTCACAGACCACCAGATATTTAACTTATTCTGGTAAAACTGGATCATATTTCATGGAGAAAATATTTTCTGCTTCCCCTCTCACGTCGCCCGGCTGCTTTGCATCAACTCTCTGTAATTCAAAGCCTTTCCTGATGGACCCTAAAGTAACCTACCGCGAACTATAGTTGCTGTTAGCTAATGTTAGCTCAGTTTGTTAGCCGGGACCGAAGTGGAAGTTTGTACCACAGGCTTTTTGGACCACTCGGGAAGGGGAGGTTTTCAAGCCTCTGGTGCATGGGAATGCTGAGGGGGAGTGGAGCCATTGTCATGCCAGATCCGGGCCTGGACAAGCTGGCATTGTAACCGGGCTTAGCAGCCTCTAAGGACATAATGTCTGAGGCGAAGACACTGAGGAGGACGTTGATGGGCGGCTGTGGCTCAGAGGTAGAGCGGGTTGTCCACTAATCAGAAGGTCGGCGGTTCGATCGCCTCCAGTCTGCATGTCGGAGTGTCCTTGGGCAAGATACTGAACCCCAAATTCCTCCTGAAGGCTGTGTGAATGTGTATGAATGGTTAGCTCCTCAAACTGATGAGCAATTGGCACCTTGCATGGCAGTCAATGCCATCAGTGTATGACAAGAGTACATCTCGGACTGGCTTGTAGTTGGGGAGAGCTTTGTGAAAGAAAAGGCTGAAAGACAGACGTCGAGCTGGGCTTCTTTCCGCTGGCTGCTATGCTATACCGTTTATGAAACCGTGGCTAAGTTCAGCAAGGACTCCACCCATAGAGAGCTTGAGCTTTGCGGGGAGTCGTTGGTGTTACAGGCCTGTAAAGCCCATTTAGTTCTTTTATATGATCTTACGCTGCACATATAACCTTGATTTGACATGACAGCAGACAGTTATAGTGCATCTCCACATGACAGAGCTTTCACATGCCTTGTGCTTTAGATAAGTCACAAAATCTAAAGTGCCGAAATATCCCCACGTATTAAAATATTCAATATTCACTTCTTTTTACACTCATCATGTCATTGCATACCTGAAAAGACAAAAATAAAATAGCTAAAGTATTTCATGACAGACGTTTCACATTCTACAGGGTAAGATAAATATAACAGGGATGAAAATTAGGTGATGATCATGAAGAAAAACAACTTTGCAGTCATTTCGGTAAAATGGTTCATTCCGGCTGTGACTCCAGGAATCTTGCTTAGAAATTACAGTACATGTCAGTACATCTAGTCAAAAATATCTAGGCTGCTTGTTAATTCTGAGCACCTTTCCGTGGGCTCTTATTAACTTCTCTCCCCACTGCTATTCACACACATCATTCCAATTTGAGATTTCACTTTGGATTCATTCAGACGACACAAATAATTCTGTAAAAAAGCAAGACAGCTCAAGTTACTCTCTGTAACAGCAGCAGCAGCAGCTGCATGTATGCTTTTGTGTGTTTTTTTTCCCCCCTTCTGGTCACCTCTGTGTTTCCAATTAATTTGACAGCACTTACAAAACCCTGTCAAATTATTTTACACGTTTACATTCATGCTTTAAATTTAGCTTCCTCTGTGAGCATATTTATATTTGCAATCACTCTAATGGACTAAAAACCTATCAGGTATATTTTTTTAGGCTTGTTTATGCCACTGCAGCCCTGAATTGGAATAAGCCATTGGCAATACATGAATATATCAACCACATCCCTCTCAACTACAGTATCTTTTCTCACAATACAATACCGTGACTTGTCTGCAGACTTTGTCAGCCGGCATCATATAGAGTACTGTAGATCTACACCTTCTGTAGATGCATTATACATATTGTGCTTGGATATACTATATTTGCACACATACACACCATCCTATGACTCAGCATCCTCGGGCCTCCTGTGACTACAGCCAGACCTACTTTTCCATATCTATAATTTCTTATAAGCAGAGCGAGGCTGACTCAAATGTCACATCTGAGACACGTGACAGGGCAAATCTGTAATGAGGCCGTGACTCCTTACCTCCTAGGTTCATCCCAGCCTGGAGACACTTCCGTACGCGGCACGCCGGACAGTTTTTCCTTCGGATCTTGTCAATGATACAGTCATTTCTTCCGGCACACAGGTAGTTGTGCTGACCTACAGGAAGACAAGACACAGCGTCAGTGCGGTGGTGAGCCGTACGCTGACTTGACATAGAACAGCGGTGATATTTAAGTTACGTGCAGCGAAGAGATACAAAAGCAATAAAGGGGAAGATTAAGTAGGCTAACTTCAGCAATACTGACTGATATTTTTATATTTTTCATTACATGAAGTAGGCTAAATGTTTGATTCTACCACAGACTCACTGTTGGTGACTGTAATGTAGGTCAACTCAGAAGCCCGTGAAATGTCTGGCAATATCAGAGATCTACATTTCATGATTATCACTGTGAAAATGATTGAAATTACGATTATTCTGCTCTCACATTCTACAACGCATGACTAATGGTGTATTTTACAGTATATGGCATGAGGGTATTAATATTCGCTGGAACCAGGACACTGGCTGCAGCTAGACTATTCCTGACAGTGATGCTAACATGGCGAGAATCCCTCCTGCCTCCTGCCTAGCCCTTAGCTAAACCCAATGATCTCCCATTTCAGAGCGCTTCCTTCCGCTCCACTAGTTCTTCACTGTACAGCTCCTCTCCTCCTCCACTACGCCTGCGTCTCCATCCCTCTTTTCTTTTTTTTTTTCCCTTTTTCCACACGTCCACCAGCCTCAGAGCGCCATACGCCCACACACAGACAGGCTCATGCTCGTGCACAAGTACAGTCATTCACTCTCTCACTCCCATATATATACACACACACACACACATACATGCATGCACACAAACACACGCACACACACACACACAACCAAAGCTGCTTCACATGGAAATAAAAAAAAAAAAAAAAACGTTGTATCTGCTTTCACAAACAAATACACACACATGGAAATCATGACACAACCCAGATGGAGTGGTACAGTGACCTCAATGACCCCGGTGCATGGCTGAGCTCTACCAGGGTTGATGTTAAAATTGTGTGCACGTCAGATTGTGTACTGTATATGGCTGTATGCATGTACACGTTTGTTTGCATGTTTATTTCTTCAGAGCTTTCTGTGACTTCTTGCGTGGATTTTAGTGTTTCAGCATGAAAAGCTTGTGCGTTGTTTGCATGCAGTTTGCTCAAACATGAACATTCTGTACATTGCCTTTGTTACATCTACGGTACAGTATTTGTGTGTAGGACTGAGCAGAAGTTGTTTTCTGAGCTAGCAGGAGTAGTGCGCAGTGTGTCTGTCTGGCTGCTGCCAAAAGCCAAGGAACCGAGCTGCAGGAGGAGAGGCAGCAGCTGTAGCCCCACCACTATTTCTGGCTAAATCACATGACCGTTACATAAGCCCATTTTTCTTGCTCTAAAAAACAGTAAACTGCGACACAGGAAACACAACGCAGCCATCCCCTTCCCCACCCCCCTCGTGCACGCACACACACACACATGCATACACACACACACACCCTCCCGCTTGGATAGGCCGGACCAAATGGCAATTCTGAAAACTCTGGAGCGTTCCTGTCAACTGTTTTGCTCATTCCCGTGAATCTTGTTAATAATTGTTAGAGTGAAATACACTTCATGAGACAGGCAAAGTCGTAGTCCGATGGTGTGTATGAGTGCAATTGAGTGCGTGCGTGCGTGTGTGTGTGTATCAGAAAGGGAGTGAGGTTGTTTATTTATGCACGGTGTGTGCATGCACTCACATGCCCTCGCACAGCATGTTTACCTCTGAATATGTGCATTTGCTTATCAACCTGGCACGTGACGGGCTTACTGGTGATGATACATTTTCAGTCTTATCTTGGAAAACCCCCAAAAAATCTCTTCTGAACGTGTTTCATTTATGAATTCAGTCGGATTCATATTTCCATGTGCATTTTACTGTAAAATCTAACTTCTGTTCTTTACAGTAAAAAAAAAAAAAATCATCAAGATATCTTCATAAAAGTCTCCGTGAAAAAGATAAAGATTCCCCAGATACTGTATAAAATTTGACATCATTCTAAAAACTCTTGTCTGCTGCTACAATGCACACTCTGTCAGCATTCTTCATTTAATGGAGTCCACTCACGTCTACTTTTAGCTAATGATCTCACAATCTGGCAACAACCCGCTGAGTAGTCTCTGTTGTCTGTCAGCTCCAGCATACATCAGTTATGAGGACAATTCTTCTGAAAGGGAAATACTCTTTCCTATGGGGACCCACTTTAACAAGAGTAATCTGCCCTGCAGTCCTCCTGCCACCAGTGCAGTTACAGTACATTTGCTTTCCAAACAAAAGACAGACAAGCTTCAGGCCTTTTGAAATACAGCCCTTTAACCTGACATTTTTAAATAGCCACTAGACACACACAAGTGCTCAGACCCCTGATTGTGAAAATAACCTCTCAGATACAGTAGCTGCCCCACATCAATAATACTACTGTGACTCTGTGAGCGCCATTTAGCAGCGGCTGCAGATTTCTTAGTTGCAAGCTGCCACTGCAAACGTGAGATTGCACATAACGAAAAGGATGTGCTGAAATCTGTGTCAGCCTCGCAGATTAATCCCATTTAATTATCCACTCACAAAGCATTCGGTCAATTCTGTGATCGTCATTCATCGGTATTTATGCAACCTAAATTACATAGCCTAAAAAATACCAAACAACCAAAAAACAGGCCTCTCAGAGATGTAATTGTTGTTACCACTGGGCCAGTGGTATGCAAATCACTGCCTTGCAATAGCTTCACTACTCCAGTTCTTTGGACAACACACAAACAGCTGTGTTGGATGGGGCTCTACACAATTAAGTTTCCCTGTCTGGATCGTTATAAAAAGAGGGTGCAGAAGTTAAAATAGGATGTAAATAGAAGCTGTTATTTTGTTTACTAATGTCTCCATTTCTATGATAATGTGCTATATCTCAGTTGTCCTGCGCATTTCCTCCTCACAAAGATTTCTCCATCTGCTGCTTTTGTACATAATGCATTTATTATTAGTCATTTAGGCCGCAATATGCTCTTTGGAAGTGTCAAATGTACAAAAGCAGCCAGTTATGGCAGTGTTTATGATAAAAGCAGTTAGAGTTTATCTCCCATCTACAATGCATTATAGCTTGACTCCAAGCCATTGCGCTTACAGCAGTTATTCGTCAAGACATTCGGATATTAATTAGTAGAAATTGAAAAGCTTTGTATGGTTTTACAACAAGAGGTTAAAATTAAAAAGGGGGCTTGCTGCTAACTGTTTTCAGTTACAACACCAGAAATACACCCACTCCTCTGCACCAGCTTTCTGTCTATTGAAACATTAAAACATTAAAAGATTAAAGAAAACATGGAATGCAATAATCATACAGCATATAACATCACTATATTTCTGCTACTGCTTTATATGTAATTTTCATGTACTGTACTTTTATGTATACGGCAAGTACATTAAACATGCACGTCCACAGCACAGTATGTGGCATCAAAAGTAATGCCGCAACACTCTGTAGTGCTGTATCTTTAACAAACCAATCATCAGCGATAAAGCCCATCAGATTGGCGCTGCTTATTTGGTTGAACACAAAAGGTGTAACCCACTGACTGTACTGTATCCTTTTTGCATTGATGTCAAAGAACAAAGGTATCACCAGGGAGCAGGAAGAGATGGAGGTCAGATTATATCCACTGGAGGAGCCATCAGGCCTGCAGGTCAGCCCAGGCCAGGGGAACTGAGGGCATGGAGGAAGTGGTGTGTGCGTATATGTGTGAGTTATATCACCACACGTGCAACCCAACATACGGCGCGCCTGTTAATGTAACAAGAGCCTTAATAGGTAGCTGTGAATACTGTATATCTTAAATGATTAAACGTTTAATCGATTAAGTCATAAAATAATCAAGAGCAACTTAAATAATTAAGCAGTGAAGTCATTTATCAAGACAAAAATGTCAAACCTCTGCTGGCTCCAGCTTCGCGCATAAATCACTGTTAACTGAATACATTTGTGTTGGTCAGACAAAACAAGCAATGTTAACTTAGCTTCAGGAAGTAAAGAGGCATTGTTTTGGGTTTTTTTTCTATTCTTCAGTATTTTACAGGCTAAAATAATTAATCAGCTAATTTAAAACAAACAAACAAAAAAAAAAAACAGCTGGCACACGTGTTGTTATAAAAAATAATCATTAGTTGCAGCTCTAATACATTGTGTGCCCTTGTGTCTATTTTTAAAGCAGCAAGGATGTAAAATGCACACACACATACTGTAACAGTGAATGTATCTAGGTTGCATTAGAGAGACCCTTCCTCAGGCTGCGTTCTCCAGCCTAAATGCCTATTAGCAATGTGGGTCACACACATACTTACAGTAAACTTTACAGATTAAATTTCTACCTAAGGCCGGGCACCTGAATTCCTTCACTACTCATGAAGAAGTGTGTGCCTGCGCATGTGTGCATAATAAGTTAGTGCCTGTGCTTGTTTCTACGTATGTTTTGTGCAGCTTCCGATCAAAGAAGCTCTGATGTGAGACATGTGTTGTTGTGGAGCACAACACTGAATGGCTTCATTCCAGCCGTTGTTACATGAGCCTCTTGCACACAACCTGAAGCATTCGCTCCGGCACCAGAGGGAGGTCTTTACTCCTCCAACCGGAGCTGAAAAGGATGTGACTGGACAGCCTAGCTGCCAGTCAAAGGAGAAACAGTGCGAGACGTGTCCTCAGTTGACCTCTCCCACAGAGGCGGTGCTGAAGAATAGGTTTTTAGATTGACACCAGTGCCATGGAAACCACGACCCAGTCACATTGCAGAACACTCTGAGGCCATAACAAGGTTGACTAATGTCTCTGTAAACCTCTCAGTTCAAGTAGAGAGCGGCAAAAAGCAGCTCGTGAGCTAAAAGCGGGGCCTAGCATTATTACAAAGAGCAGACATGCCAAGCCACTGATGACATGTGAATAATAAGCTAGCATTCAACTCTTCAAATGCGCTCCACATGGAGTCGTTTATTGAGTGCAGCTGTCTTGTATCAACAAACTAGTCTTTAGTGGAGTGGATGCAGGAGAGAAACACATATGAATGTATTCAGCTATTTCCACATTTCATTAGCGATGATAACATATTTACGAACTGTTGTTTCGTGTCAGACGGCATTTTTCACCCCCCGCAGCGCGGGATAAACGTTTATACCCAAGAATTCACTCATTTCAATCCAGCCCATAAAAACTGGCTGCAAGCTTGCTGGTGACAGTTCAGTCGACAGTAGCGGTACAGCTGCAAAACTTGTAAGCTTAATAAAAGTTATTACCCCTCTCCTGTTTGTTTACTATACAAGAACATCTGAACCGTGACCATAAATAAAGCATGTGAATATAAGGGCCTGTATACTGTATGATAAGATAAATTGGATAGCTTGTAGTGAATAAGAGAGCAGGTGGATGTTTCTTTTATGAAATAAGTGTGTGTGTGTGTGTGTGTGCATGGGGAAGCTTAAAGAATTAATGGAGGGCATTTTGAAAATCTCACAGCAAGAGAACATGGAAAATCATTTTCCATACATTTCCTGGGACCGTAGTTGTAAACTTTATGGCGTACAGTTGGCTGTGCCTTCTGGCAGATATGACAAAAATTAAGTGGAATAAATATTCGTCCTCTTGAGGGGGGCTGTAAGTGCACAGATTTGGACAGTAAAAGGCCCATGTGGCCAATAGATATTCCAAACAGATGGTCCAAAAGTAAACCTAAAATTTAGGGTTCAAAGAATAACTGTGCCATGCTCCGGTGATGTAGAATATAGCTACCTAAACAATGACTCGTCTGACTTGGGTAAAGGAGAAGCCAGACCCTCCACAGTCAGACGATTTCATCTGATTTGTTGATGACTCCAGAATGTTAACTAGCTCTGTAGTAAAAGGCTGAGAGCCAGTTAGTCGTCTAATGAGCTACAGCCGACCGAAAAAGTTGTGTCCCCCGAGGCAGGCGGTGCCAAAAGAAATTAAGCATGGGCTGGATTATTCCCCTTGCACAGATGCCCACTCTCTGCAGTCTTCTTTTATATCTCACATGCCGAGTTGAAGTTTTTAACTTTGAGAGAAAAGAGGAGGAGAAGGAGGAGGAAATACTGTGAGAGAGGAGGAGTAAAACGTCTCCTCACGTCCTAACTTACACCTCTCTGGCGCTCACTGCTGACACAATGCTTTCCATCCCTCTCCCTGTTTCTTACTCCCTCTCTCAGCTCCTCCTCTCTTTATCTCTCTGTCTGCGTCTGACTTTTTCTTTGTCCTTCCTCCCCCCCTCCCTCACTGTATCTGTTTCACTGTCCTCTATCTCTCTTCACTTTGCAAAATCCTTCTCTCAGTATTTTCATCCTTTGCCTCCCTCCACCTTACCTCTCTCTTTCCACCTCAGCAGCAGCTGTGGAGGGGTCAAGTGAGGTAACAGCTCGCTTTGCACATCAGAAGGGCGGACACGTTGCACGCAACCTTGATGACATCACAACACTGTATGGGTTGCCCTTATTGCGCTTTTGTAGTTTGCACAGTTGCAGTTGTTTGGCCGTGCTGAATCAAACATGGAGAAATACTCATAAAGAGATGTGAAAATGAAGAGCGCTGCAAAAGATTTAGAGGGCATCGCAGAATCAACGAGCCCATTTCGGTATAATTATACATCATATGAGAGACAAATAGGGTTTTATTGGTGTAATCACAGAGAGATTTCAGCTCTTCACAGCCTCACCTGACCGGCGCTCTCACACAAAGTCAGATCTTTAGCATCCGCCACTGGCTCTCCGCTGGCCACGCTTGAAGCAAGAACAATGGCATGTCTGATTCGATAACCCCAGACACATAATCTGGTTTCAGGTCTCCATAATGACGGTGTGTAAATATCATCAAATTAAGGTGTGATTTGATTGGGAAAGAGTGCAATTGCAATTCCTCCAATGGGTCAGGAAAACACCTAGAGGGCCCGATGGCTGGCTGGCAGGCTTGTTTGCTGGCTGTTTTTTTTTTTTTTTTACCCGCCTGCACTGGGTCTGTAAGCGTGTGTTTTGCATTCAGACGCTCATCTTAATGAGTTAGGCCAACGCCTCGGGCAACAGGCACAAAATGAAAAGCACATTCTGGCTGCTGTTGATTTTCCCCAAGCTAAATATAACATAAAGGGCTGCTGCTGGAGAATTACCTACTGAATGTTGTTGTTTTGTTTTTTTCTGATGCGCCACTCTACTTGGTCACAGTCTGTCTATAAATGTAATGTACTAAATGTTGAAAAAATAAATAAGTATCAGGTCTGCTGAGATTAAACAGTAGTCTGCTGCAAGAGACAGTGTCACGCAAACAAAATCTGCGTCAACTATTGCTTAATAATTCTTAAAATGTTCAGCACTGTATGGAAAGAACAGGCTGCTTCACTCTTTTTCCATCATGAGGGAGATTTTCAAACTCTGCTCTATCAGGAAAAAAAAAAGCGATTATCTGAAAAATGTAAAAAATGACAGAAAGCAGAGATCTTGTATTTGCACACATTTTCTCATTAACATTTCCCGACAGGAGAAGCTACACGCTTGTGCCACGAGTTTAAACTTACTTGGCATAATGCACTCCCCACGTACAACTGTTAATAAATTGAGCAGAATGTCTGCCAACAACTCTGAAGGCCACAGTTGTCAGTTAAGGTGGTATTGTTTGAAATGATTTGATATTGACTGAAACAACTGTGAGAACCAATGTTGGCGTAATGCAATATGAATGAAACTTGCTGAATTACAGCATAATACCGGCACAGCGGCTTTCTCCTCTTACAGTTATACAAGTATTACTTTTTAAATTAGAGTTTGAACAACGTATGTAACTCATGTTCTAAATAATAAAATAAGAGATTCTCTTTTCATGTGGAAGAAAACTACCACGGCCAAGAGAGCTCAACGCACTGCAACAAAAGAAAACACGGACGCAGAAAAAAAATCTTCACTTCTTCGACAACACACAGTTTGCATTTATAAAAACGCTGCAAATAAACCAATTTAAAAAACACATTCACAAATCTGAAAGCACATGCGCAGCATAAAACTAAAAAATGTGCTGCAAGGAGAAAAAACACAAGCAAATAAGAACGACAGATGACACAAGAACTACCAATCAATTTCTTTTAGTTATCACCATATTACAGGTGATTTGGTACACACCAAGCTTCAGTCTTTGTTACACAAGTCACAAGAAACTTGTGTTTTAACTCAGTTCTGTTGTTGCTTGTGTTTTCTCTATTTACAGTGTTTCTTTGAGTTGTCGAATTGCCTTTTTTTCCCATTTGCTTGTGGTTTCTTCTTTTCTTTCTTTCTTTCTTTTTTTTTTTATTATTTTTTTCAGGCTTACTTGCCTTTATTCGACAGACAGCCCAAAGAGAGACATGAAGGGGGGGGGGGAGACATGCAGCAAAAGGCTCGGGCCTTTGCGGCAAGGACTCAGTCTTAGTACGTGGTGTGCGCGTTCTACCAGGTGAGCTACTGGGTCAGCCGATTTGCTTGTGTTTTCTGCAGACGCTGTCTGTTAAGCTCTGTCATCCACCATAGAAAGTACCTAACCAGTGACATCCTGGTTACTGCCATACCTTCCACTGCTCTTTTGAAGAAGACTTTGCAGCTTCCGCATGTCACGACACCGTAGTGGCATCCCGATGCTTCATCTCCGCAAACCAGGCACACTTTGGCTGTCGAGGACGGTTGTCTCAGTGGTGAGCTGAAAGGACACACAGACACAAGAGTTTTCAGACCAGACATAGATCAACAAAGAATTTTGAAAAGTCAACAATAAAGCCAGCCAGACTTGTCCTTTTCCTTGTGTATCAGTGCCACAGCCTGATACACATTGTGAAACTTGTCTTGGGTTTTACGACCCACAGTACAGTGGCAGCACAATGTGGCTAGCTATAAAGATGTCTGTCAACTCAGTTACAGTTTACTGATTCACAGCCTCACTCGGCTTACAAATACGACAATGACAGAATTATGGAGCGGATTATTTAAATTAAATAAGCAGAGAGACACAGAGCAGGATGAAGTGAGCAGAGAAATAACACAAACCACGATAAGGCCAAACTTTCACTGTGTAACTAGTTCAGGGTCAAAGATCAAAGTTGAGAATTAGTACTCCAGCGTGCCGTACTGTAAGCTGCAAGCCGTGCTGTCTCTATGTACTCTGAGCCACGCCCAACAGGCAACAGAACTCATGACAGTCTGCTGCAGTCCTGCCTGATCCAAAGTATTGTTTACTTTGGCATCACTCACTGCTTTCACTACTGACTGACTTCAACAATTACATGATCATTAAAGCTCAGGATGTACAGTATGCTCTTGCTGATGCTAACAGGGAGAATTATTAAGAGCTGCAGAAGGTGTCAGAGGTAATGGATGATGTCTGTCTATAGTAAACCCAGGTACAAAAGAGAAACATGCTCAAAGCAGTTAAAGAAGTGAAAGGGACTCAAAGTGCGCATGATGAACGATCAAATTCACCATCAGAAATGCAACAATAATGAATTTTCATTTATAACTAATGCATGTATTTCCTGTCTCATATACACTTCCTGTTAGCTTTGCCCTGTTTAATCACAGCGTGACCAGTAAAAGATGCTGAGCTGTCGCCGATTAGTTGGTTAAACTTGTGCTTAGATGTCATTGGTTGTTTTTGTCAGCATATGACATCAGCTTTATCAGCATGTCCATTTAAAACTGCTTTATGAGCAAAGCTAAGCTGGTAAGACGTTCATAAAGTCACAGATTTGATAAAGTCCTTTTTATTCTGTCAATACAGACTGAGCAACTGCACAGTGTACAGCGAGTAAGTATTACTGCTAGATTGAACGGGGCTGTAATATGATAACACTTCACAAAGACACTCTATATCAGTATGGACATATATTGTATATTGGCCATTAAGTACCATGTTGCAGTACAGCTATGCCAAAGATGTTTGACATCAAAATGTTTATTTTATTTTTAACTGTAAAATATCGAGCCCGGTTCATATCTTGGACACAAAGGAGGAGGAGCCGTCCCGGCTGACATTGGGCGAGAGGCGGGCTACACCCTGGACAAGTCACTAGTTCATCCAGGCCTGACACACTGAGACAAACAGCCATTCACCCATGGCAATTTACACCAATTAACCTGCATGTCTTTGTACTGTGGGAGGAAGCCAGAGTTCTCACACAGACACAGGGAGAACATGCAAACTCCACACAGAAAGGCCCAAACCAGGAACCATCTTGCTTTGTAGCGACTGTGCTAACCGCCTGTTATTTAGTTAAAACATGAAGATTGTAGATTTTAAACGCCCAAAATGTCAACGTTGTTCATAGCTTCAAAAATCCAGCAGCAATTTAAGCTATTTAAACATTTATATCCAGTGCATATTAAAAGATAAAGGACGGGTAGATTTGGAAAAAAATAATAATAGGCCACCCAACACAGTCTGGTGGGAAACAGAACATGGTTTCATCAGCTTGCAGAACAAGCATATCCTATGTATGGAGCTCGGTCCGTGCACGCTGCATACAGCTGGATGGTGTGAGCAAAATTTGAATGTGTCCATTATATCAGGGTATGCTACTTATTTATGCTACTTATTAATGGATTAACACTAAATCAGTTGGTTCTCACATATAATAAAAATATTTATAACACAGCCTTCTGAGTAGATTAAATGCTTCATGCATTTCAGGTTAGGGTTACACATGTGGAAAAAAAATAATTTTTGATGAAACATTTCCCTTCATGTGCACACACACACACACACACACGCACACAGGGACGCAGCATGTAGATGGGTACAAAGAGAGAACACCTTGTATCAAAACATTAAAAGTGGCCTCAGCTTCCCCTTCTTTTCTGTGCTAATTACCTCTCTCCCATCTCAATCAATAACATGCAAGGTGATTGTCTGGTTAACATTCTCCTTACATCCTTCATCAAACCAGCTGCCAAGCACTCCTCTCTCTCCTCCTCCCTCTGTCTCTCCACCTCGCTCTCTCTCTATCATGCACACACATTTCCTCCAGGGGACTAGCTGGAAAGGGGTACAGCAACAGCACACTCAGATACAATCAGGACCACTGATCTAATTCCCTCTTGTCCATCTACACACACATTCAATTTGTTAGGACGCTTAGAGGAGTCTCTGGTGAGGTGTTTGTCTGACTAGATCTTTCTGGCACCGAGCCCCATGGTTTTAGCTAATGTGAGTGCGAGTGCGTGTATGTGTGCATGCACAAATCCAATCCGTGTCAAGGCGTGTTTTTTTTTTTTTAATCTACTGAATATTCCCCCATACATTGGTCTTTTCACACCATCACAATGCAGCGTTAACAAGAAGACATTTATATCAACACAAGAAAAACAGCCCTGGAACATTCGCGGGCCAAGAAAAACATGAGCAGCATATGAGAGTATGCTTCTAATATCCAGTCAGTGGTCAACCCTTTAATAGTGCCGCACATTAAAACCTTGTCGCTGTGTGCCAGCCTGCCTGCCTGCTGGTCCACCAACAAGGTGACTTCCCCTCCCTCAGAGAAGTATATAGGTCATTCACTCTCTCTGCTTATGAAACCAGAGCAGACAGGCCAGGCTGCAGTGACTGTGCACCAACGGCTGCCAGTAGCCCAAAACTAAACACAAGCTACCAGACATTCCCAAATCAGGCTGTTTCAGCAGAGATGTTAGCCCACAGTTTGTCAGCATACAGGATGTGTGAGAATAATGAGGAATATATGTTTTAATGAGCTCGAGAGAGAGAGAGAGAGAGAGAGAGAGAGAATAAGGAAATGACATGCAACAAAGGTCTCCAGTCAGAATCAAAACTGGGACGTTGCGGTTAAATGGTGTGAGTCTTTCACCACTAGGCCACGAGGACACACCAAGTGAATTTCCTTTTTGTTTGGCTTGTCATTTTCATAGCTGAAAATATTCTCGAGGTTGCAATTTCTGTCTGTTTCAATGAAGGTTTAAATGATGATGTACCACTGGAAGTAACATCGTGTTAAGGCCAGCAGTTCAAACTGTTAATTACTGCATGCAGAACCTTGTTTCACCCTTCATCTCATGCTGAAAACATGAAGGCAAAGTGCAGAAGAAGCAAATTTGTAGAGATGATGTTAACTTAGCGCAGCTGTTCATTTTAGGAAACTGCGATATATAGTATAACACACAAAACAAAACCCCCCAAAAAAGTTCTGTGCAGTTGTGTGCAGACTCCTTCTGTGAACTGGGACTCTTTTTTTTCTTGACCCCTGTCTTCTCTATTTCTGGGTACAGTCTCAGACTAACTCAATGGGACTGACTGCACAGATCAAAGGTCTCATTCTTCGCTCCAGTTGTTGCTTTTTTCCCTTCCTACAGAAACCCCAGGGCAGCAGTTTCATTGTTTTCAGTGTCCTTTCATCTTTAAAGATAACACACAAAGCTAACAACTGATTTAGTTGCTGTTTATTTCCCATGAGGACACAGATGAGTGCATGTACACAATGCCTGTTTCTTCCCACCGAAAAATGTACAAGCACAAATTTGTATCTCACACTAACTCTTGCTGCCCTCTTTGCTGCTTCCCAGACCAACATGCCGCTTAGGGAAGACATTAATGAAATGCCAAAGGAAAAGAAATGTGAGAGCTCGAAGCCAGATGAAGCCCACTGTGCCCACTAAAATGTGTGAGGACCAAACCACAGGACAGATGTTTGGGCTCAAATTGGCCTCATGCTTTTCTACAAGTAATTTGGATGTCACACTGGGAGCATTCTCCAAATGGTTCAAATATCTCCACCCTCTCTCAGCTGTGGAAGGAATGCTAAATCAGCTAAGACCAGAAAGGATGGCCAAAGATTTTTATCAGAATCCGGAAATATTGCACTTGATAATCACAGCGGGGACCTCAGCGTGTGAGTTCATGATCTGCATTAACAGTAAACAGGTCAATAACAGTTATAAGAAGAGGTCCAAAGTCATGTCGAGCGTGGCATAACTAGAACAATTAGTTGCCATAGAAACAGAGCATGAAGTCAAAGAAAACTGACAAATTAGGGATACAAAGGAAGTCAAGGAGGCTGTAGTTATTCTGAGGTTATCAAGATAACATCATTATGGGTGAATAATGAGCCGTGAGACGGCTGTATGATAGAGGACAGCAGGGCCCACGTGGTAGGAATGAACCCTGTGACCCACATAAGTACATTAGCATGACAGAGTCACTAAACTAGCAGCTGAAACACAGGGAGAGTTCTGTTGTACAGAAAAACAATGTCCCCGTCATGCATGTAATACTCTCTGCCGCAAACATACACACTTGTGTACCATACTGTATTTACACTGCTGCAGAGCCATCCGCCCACTGTAAAGATACATTTGTGTGTGTGTGTGTGTGTGTTTGAGCAGACACACACAGTGACTCGTTCATTCTAGAGGCTGTTATCGCAGGGATAGTTCAGACAAGTACCACAGCCTCCCTGAACCTGCCTCTCATGAAAGAGAAGCATCCTTGACTCTACAAAAGGAAAAAAAAAAAAAAAAAACACACACACACACAGCTTCTACGGTACAGTACCTCTCTACAGTCTGGCCTACAATATTTATGTAATACACACCTCGGCATGCAGAAAAACCTTAAGCTACACCAGTTCAAAGAATATTTATGTAACACGCAACTTGGCATGTTGGAAAGGTAAAGGTAGATTAGTTTAAACAAGCTGAGGGAGATGTAGAGAAAGAGAAAGAGGACAAAATGGCTTACATAACCATGAGCAGACAGTATAAACATTAGGTTGACACCCACTCACCGCCTCTCAAAGGGAGAGAGGTCTTATGGGTAGTGTTAGAGAGCCACCAGGGATTTATTTTTCCTGGTGAAGGTGACCCTGGCATTGGGCAGAGTACCTGAGCATACAGAAATATGAGATTTCCTCTTTGTCAGGCTTGTGTTACACTTGTGTTAAGGTTACAGTATAATCTGCTCTGAATGGCTGCCATTTACGGTTAAGAAAAAAAAAAATTATAACCTTAAAATGTTATGCATGAGAGTTTCATACATTCCAGTTGGGAGAAATAGTAATTTGCCTTCTCAAAGTTTATAATTTTGCTTATACTTTCTGGTAAAATACACCGGATAAAGACTTAAAATACAGGGCAAATGAGGCGATTTAACCATCAAATAAAATGTAGTTCACGGCACAAATGGCAAATTTGCTCTCTGATGGAATCTGGTATCCCGGCTGTGATTGCGTTCCTTGTTTTAAATTCCAAGCTGTTGTGTTGTCTCCCCTCCAAGGCTTATGCCTACAAACTTTAAGTGACCTTCCCCATAACAGCAAATCATGATTATCTTTCTCCTATAAATCCACTGTTTTGAGTGTAAACAAAGAAATGAGACAAGTCACAGAAATGCACGCGCGGGCGCACACACACACACAAAGACACACACATTCAGCCCTCTTCAGGGAGTTGAGGGAGGCTCGGTCTACGGGTGGAAACAGACTACATTATCATTCTGATCTACACATAATATTCAGTTTGTACTCAACATGTCTGAAGCTGTACCTGTCTTTGACTTTATATAACGTGAACTTCCCAGCCAGTCATTGCTGAACTTTCACCTTTTCTTCAGTATGCAGCTGCAGCTGAATAACCTAAGGGTCTTACAGAGACAGTAGATCGCTGTAGGGCTGCAGGAGCGCAGCAGGGTAACTCAGCTGCTTTTAACTAACCCGGAGCTGTTTGACTATTTTAACTCCACCTTAATCACTCACTGTCACACATGTAATAGTGAATTAATCACCTGAGATATTTTGGCTAAGTGGTAAAGCACGCTGGCATGAATCTCAGGAAGATGTGGCAGGCTGTTATTATCTTGTGGTGAGGATTATCGTGCCTGGAAACTCCCGTAATTCATGCCTGTCAAGGACAGCGAGGGGACTGATCACATCCATACAGTATAAAATTAGGCACGAGATGCCACTGCGTGCCCACGGCTTCGTTCATAGTTTCTGTGTTGCACGACATACTTAAACTCTGTGTGAACGCTGACGTGCTGTTAATGAATGGTGGTATGCACGCTGCATACTTTTCAAACTGCTCAGAAAAACTAAAAAAAACTTAATTGTAGCCGTCCTGACATTTTTTATATATATATATATATATATATATTTTTTTTTTTTTTTTATGCATAATGCCACAACAAGAAAATAAACAGTTCCTATACAGTTTATGGGGTCAACACACCCACTTGTTTCTGACCATATGCAGACCGCAGAGTTCATTTACACACAAAGTATGAACCAGGCCAAAGATCTCCAGTGCTGCAGGAACTCAATTTAGACGAATCTTGCATCTAAGCATTGGAACTAATATATGTGTGCAAGGCTGAGAAGGTTTTTGGGTGTATCCCACACATTAGCTTTGTTACCTTGAAAACTTTCCACATTTAGAGAGACATTCTTCAGAGACAACACATGTACGTGAACACATGGCATTTACTATCTTTTTCTTCCCCACAAAAACACCTCTGCTATTCATTTATGCAGCTCCATAGCAGCCTCAACAAAACTCCTCTTTTCAAGGCCTGCACAACTGTTTTGATCATCTGTGACAAAGGGTCTTTGCAGCCTTAAAGAAGTTAGGTTCTCATGTGGACCTCACACTGATCTGTTACTGATCCCCCAAAGTTTCTGTTTTTAGCACAAAGTTTCCAAGATCCTTTGCTGAAAACAGAAACAGCCACGAAGCAGCTGGGAACAGAATTCAGCTGACGTGTTGAGAAATACATTGCTGGCCATCAGGTTGATTTCCATGCATGGGAAATCGAGAAACAAATGCAAACAAGAGTCTGGTGATAAACAATGTTGAACACATGAAGGAACATGAAATACCAGTTCAGTGACTTAAATCACATTTCCCTCCTGAACATAAACCTACATGATAACAGTGAAAATAAGCACACTAGATGGCTTAAATCTAACTAAATACAAATAAAGGATCCTGTTTTCACCACCTTTGTGAAACATGGCTCAAAAGCTACTGTAATCTAGCTAACTGCCACGAACATAAACACAAATGGACCACTTCAAAGCCACGCTGCTAAAACTGGTTTTGTTATAGACCCAAATCCTTTGATTTCAGTGGCATGGATGAACTCTAGACCTGGCCTCCCCTGGTGTTCATGTTTCAGCTCTATTCATTGCTTACTTTGCTTTCTCTCAGCAACTCCATGCAATACGTGGTGGCTCCTTATAAATGTGTCTATAGCCAGGTTTGGGTCCTGTTGCCTGTACAGCAGGTGACCTCCAAACTCAGCTTAGAGGCCCTGGAACAAATGAGAAAAACAAATCCCTAGAGAGGGAGATTATCTTTAAGGGATCAGTCCTGACCTAAGCCACCTCCATGCCACTCCTTACCTCTGTTCTCCACTTTCTAGCAACGGTTAGCACACAGCCGACTGCTGTTTACCCCCAGTACAAGATGGGTCTTGTCAATAAGATTACAGTACAACGTAAGCTACACGTTGGCATTTATATTCTAAAGTCTTAAAAAAAACCAAATGAAATATGCTTGTGGGTCCAGAGAAATGAAATGTGCCAAAAAATATATTATTCAAAAGACGACCTTTTGCTTTCCCGTGTGATTCAAAAAGGCCTCAATCTGAATGTAGGTTAATGTACACTGGTGCTGACACATGTTGCCAGCAACCCTACGCATTAGCTGTCACATGCGATCATACTCAACACCCACCAGTCATTTACAATTCTGCTGGGACAAACATGGAGGAAGAGCAGGCTGGGAGTCCAGCATGTGCAAAGAGGAAACACTCCACACACACACACACACACACACACAAACCATAATACATTAACATACATACCAAGGAGATTAAGTTAGCTATGGGGCTGCCAAGTGGATCTGCATGCAGTGTTTATTGTATGTATAGTTTTATAGTCTGGTGGCTCTCTAAAGTCACAGGGTATGAAACCACAACCTCAAGAAGTGGGCTGTGTACAGTAGCCAAAGCCAAGTCTCTGGTTGGCTTGGATCCAGGTGGTTAGCACCACGGCAGCACATTCTGCATGTTAGCTCAAGGACTGCTGAGAACTGCTCTCCAGTCAGCCTCTCTATAGTATTTGACAGGTTCAAAAGCAGAAGAGCAGTCATATACCGAGCTAACGCTCAACGCTCAGCCACTTTGTCCAAACTGCTGCTGACAGCATCTATCAGGAGCCAATTAGGTAATCAACAAAAACAAAAGGAATATGAATTTCTAGAGTCTTGCTGCAGAGTTGTTTTGTATATTTTTAAAATAGCGTATCTGCACCCATCCTAATAGGTGTGTGCAGGTGTGAAAGAAGATTGCTTAAAGGTCTATTTTTATCTACAACATATTCTGCTGTTACGGTGATCCAGTGCTGCTGAATATGAGGTTAACACCCAACAACCCAGAGCAAATACAATAAACAGTCCAAAGGGGGTTATGACTACAGTTTGTCCAGCAGCATCAAACCTGCTCATTGTAAAGCTCGACATTATTTTCCTTAAAGGTCAACGTTAATATTCTGACCTCAAAAGTACAAAAGGTCCCACACATGTGGTACAAAATGCAAAAGAAAAAGAAGGTTAGAGGGCAAAGATACGCACACACACACACACACGCACACACACATACACACACACAATGTCGGGCCAAACTAAATGTGTCTGTGCAATGACCTTTTTCAAATTCAGTGTGTTCACCTCCAAAGGATTACAGGCCCAGATGGCCACTGGATGAACAATGCAACACCTGCTGAGGGACATAGCGCAATTAGTTTCTCGCAAAAAAAAAAACTACTGCAAAAATAAAAACCTCGGTCTACACAATGAACTTTTGAAGGAGCACATACATATGTTATGATTAATCTAACTCCTGAGTAAATTAACTTTGACCCAAACTACAGAATAATCTAACCCTTTAATCTACACTCCATCTTCTTGGATATTAGTAATGAGGATAATATTATATGTGTCCAAGTGAGGGACGCTAGTGAAATCCAGAAATTGTGAATAAGTTGTTTTAGAATAGAAACCTAAATCTTTAAGGTGCAATCCATAGCTTGCTGCACACTCAACCTGCGCTCACAGCAGCAATGAAGTATCTCGTGTCACGTTTGAGAAGCTGTTTCACTTTGTTGTCGTAGTTCGCTTGCATCGGCGTTGTCATCGGAACAGGTGCAAACACGATCGACATTTCTTAATTGTCTCATTTCAGGCAAAGTCACGCACTCCGTGAAATTTGACAAGATTGGCCTTAACAAAGAGGAAACACAAAACTGCTTTCCTGAAAGGGGATACAGAGAGCTGAATTTTTCCACAAGTGCTACATCTTGGATGCCGTATCTGCGTCTCTCGCTTGTCTACCTCCTGCATCTCTATCATGCACCAGGCCTTGGTCATCACCATGCAATGCCCAGACTTGCCTTAACACTGAAGGGTTTATTATGTGTCGCACAAAGAGACACAGGTTGGCTTCATGCAGAGAGCATGAGAAAGAGAGGGGCGGCTCAGACAGACAGGAACACAAAAATCAAGCGTGAGACGCCTGTTTTTACTAACTGTTGTCACCTCTCATCCATCCCTCTCATCATCATTGTACTTATGCGTAACACACATTGTAGCTCGAAACGCAATTTCCTGTTTAAAACAAGAGGTTAAAAATAACATCAGTCATCGTAACCTTGGCTCAGGTGAGAGCTGCCTCACAGGTATGGCTGACTATTGATGTATATTTAATAAGGTGAAAGATTTGCAGTGGTGCATGTGGCTGCCCTTTCAGAGCGGGCGCCCATGTCACCTTTTTGGGGCCGGCCAATTCGAGGGATGTCAGCGATGGTGAGGCAGACTGGGAGAGTGCAGAGGATAGGGGAATAAAGGACGGAGCGAGACAGGAGCAGAAAGGGAAGCGAGAGAAAATATTTAAATTGTATTCTATTGACTCATTTTCTGGTTGATTCTGACAGGATTCAGAAATACACTGATCTTGCCCATACACAAAAACAATGAGAGCAACTATCCTGAAAGTGAGTCAGTCTGAAAAATGATGTTCAACTAAATGAAAACAGTATAATGCATGGCATCATTATTTTATCCAGATTTCTTTCAAAATAATAAGACAATATGTTCAGACAGTATTTTCATAGATATTATTTCAATCCTAATATTTTAAAGATTTCAAATAAAATTGCCAAATATTTGAAGGTTTCAGCTTCTCCAATGTAAGGATTTGCAGCTTTTCTCTGTACTATATATTATATATTTATACTTAATAAATAATAAATGCCTTTGTGTTTTGACACATTGGGCTCTGACCTTATGTTCTTTTTGGTATTTAATAGATCAGAGAATCAGGTCTCTAAAACCGAGACTATAGGCTGTCTATTAATCGTTAGAATAATTGAATCTCACTTACAGCCCAAAGTTATATTTCTACAATATAACCAATAATAAATATATCCTAGTCAATACAATTAATTGTGAATAAATTAATATTATGCATCAAATGAATTGCCAGTTACTTTTCTAATCAATTAATCGTTCAAGTCATTCTTCAAGCATCTCAATTGTGCTGCTGTTCTTCATTCTATGTGTAAACTGAATATCTAGAGAGAGTTTTACTGTTTTTAGAGTTTCAGAGTGTTGGTTGGAAAAATCAAGACATCTGAAGACGTCATGTTTGGCTTTAGGAAACTGTAATTTCTCTCTATTTTCTGATATTTTTCTTTTTCTAAAAAAAACGATATTCTTTTGGCCTTTTTCAAGCTTTTATTGTGTAGAGACAGCTGAAGAGTGACAGGAATGTGGGGATAGAGAGAGAGGTGGGGAATAACATGCTGCAAAGGGCCGCAGGTCGGATTCGAACCCTGGGCCGCTGCAGCAAGGACTGAGCCTTTGTACATGGGACGGTTGCACAACCAACTGAGCTAAACAACGCCATTATTTTCTGACATTTTAAAGACCAGAGGAATCATCAGCAGATTAACTGATAGCAAAAAAAATAATAATAAGCCCTAAAATTGATTTATCACCCAGCCCTATTTGCGCATGGACTCAATGACGTCATCCTAATTTACCACATATTGTGTCGAAGAAGAGGAACTGTATGGACATTGAGAATTAAATGGTCTGTACTGCTCATCATCTGACTGCACTGTCCTTGCCCTCTTTCTCCAGGCTAGCAGTCACATGCACACAAATATATTCATCAACATACAGTTGCAGGCACATAACATAATTCCCTTCACGCTGCACTTTTAATAAATCATAACATCAGGCTTTGCCACTAACACGCCCTTTTCAAATAAAACATTCGCCCAACCAAATACTCCTGGGGCTCAAAATATCTCCCACATTTTCCATCTGAGGGAAATACTGTCGATTCAGACGTTTCTCTCCTTCCTCTCTCCCTCTCTGCTGCTCTTCCCCTCACTGTCTTGTGTATATACTACATCTCATTGTTTGAGGTGTATGAAACTCTGAAGATTAGGGTAAATACATGACATCTTGAGCTTATCGCATAAATATTTAAGAATGGGAGACGGTTCTCAGGTGGAGAGGGGGAGGAGGAATATCTTCACGTGTGTGGAGAGTCTCCTTTGAAAGGTGTATGAGGGTGATGGGTTTTTATTATGAAGAGGAAAAATAAAGAAACAGCACTACTCTCTTGTAGGAGAGTACTCGTGGTCAAAAATATTTTAATTACTCTTTCTGTGAGCAGGAGTTTAGTCTCAAGTGACATACTGAGCTCTTAAACGGAAGGCCATGGGGATTTACGCAGTGAACAAAGGATTCCCTATTGAAACATAGGCTTTGTGCAGCAGAAAAGCAGCTTGTACTGTAGGTCTACATTTTCTATCTAGTCGCTGTTCTGCTTCATGTTGCGAAACCCGTCAGCGCTAATGAGCACCTTTATAAGGGGAAATAGAGCGTAATTGGTTTATTCCTGAGTGATACAAAGAAACAGTGGGAATGAGAAAGATGTCTGTCAATCTCACATCAAGCATATACCTTCTGCCGTGACCTGACTGGCGCCCTACATCCAGATTTCTGACACCATGTGCTGTGTAACACGTTGACATGCTCTTTATGTACTCTGCCCCCAGGGTCTGTCTGTCCACAGAGGCTTTATATGAGAAAGCCTGTCATAACAGCCATGTTAGAGTGTGAGGCATGCCCATTTCACTGGGATCTCTGGCCAAAGCATACAAACTCTGGTTACTGTAAATTCAGGAGAAGTGCCAGGTTGCTCTGAACACATCTGTCACCACCAAATCCCCTTAGGGAACAGAGGTCATAATTTCCATTTGACACCTACTGCTCCTACACACACATGTTACGGTTTATAGCCTCGCATGTGTAATGCATATCTAAAGGAAACATATTTTTTTTGTGTGTTTTACAGCCTAAAATAATGAAGACTTACGAGTCCAAAAGAGCCAAACCTGAAGTCAAATCAACACAACTGGTCCATCTATGTACCAAGATTTGTTCATGTTTTTTTTCCATGCCTGATTTTTTTCCCTGTGTCTCTACAGTATCTAACTTGGGATCATCTTTAGCAAAAGTAAAATGCTTTCCTGTGCAGAAAATCTACAAAGTTTTAAATATCTCCTCACAGGTTTTTTTTTTTTTAAATAAATATTAACCACTTTGTCGCCGTGTTTGAGCTCTTTCTTCTATCATCTCTGCTGATTCGATTCAGCCTTCCTCCTCTCGTGCCACCTTTTTTGTGTCAAGGGCTAACTTTGGCAAGCTGCTGAAAGGTCCTTACCCCAGCTGCTGCTCTTTCACCGTGCCTCTGTAAACACTCCTGCTTCCTCAGCTGTCTCGTCAGAGCTTCTCCACTCCTTCACGTCTCCTCTCCTCTCTCCTTTTTTTTTTTCCCCCCCGAAACACACACACACACACTCACACACACTACATGTATTATCCCTGTAATCTTTGCCTCCTGCTGAGCAACTTCCTCTAATTTATGTGGATTAAAGCCATTTGTTGCAGAAGGCAAAGTGTGCCATCGCCGAGCCAAACATCAACATTAGCCTCATGCTGGAGACGTACATCTTCTATTGTATAACAGAGGCATTTAAAAAAAAATCCATACAGGTTTAGCTTAACTGTCTCTTTAAACTCATTGCACCCCACAGCCCTTTTGTGCCTGGTTCGAACATACAAAGGATTATTTGAAAACTTGTTTTTGTTGTGATAGCATCAGTTGTTATTAACGAGGAGCAAATGCTGCGTAAATGAATCTGTCTGAGCTCCTCGCCCTCAGCCATCAATCAGAAGTAATACGCTCACTGCTGATTTAATTGGGTTAGAATGACTGCCATGGTGCCAAACAATGCTAAGATGCCACATGTCATTCACGAAGAAAAAAAAAAAACAACTATTGGTTAAGTTTCTGTAATCCTGTCCTCTTTCCTCATCTGCATTTGAAACCTGATGTACAGGGAAGAGGAGTGAGTTTAAGAGTTTAACCATCCCTTGCAGACGCAGCTCATGAAGCTATTCCAACAGTTTGGCACCCAGGGGAGCCATGCTAGTCACACCAAATCTATCCAGAGAGACAACAGTGGACTAACAGAAAGCAATAGGTTTGCTTCAAATCTGTCTGTGCAGCATTAGCATGTATTCCCTTGGTCTTTGGCCAGGGTAACAAGAGATTCAATTTCCTCGTTTCTGGTCCACTGAAATCAATTGGCGCAGTTAGGAACAGCAGAGTGTGAATGATACAGACTAATTCTCTTGGAGAGGGAGGTTAATGTGAAGTGCACAAGGTCAGTGCAATTGTAAAGGTAACTTTGGCTTTGTGCTGCGACTTTCTCTTCTGTTTTTTTTTCCCCCAGCTCTCTGTCTTTTTCTTTCTTTCACATGAACACACACACACACAGCCGCAGAGTCCCTTAGCGGTTTCTTTCTCCTTCACTCGTTCACTCTCCCTTTCTGTCTCTTTCATTCTCTCTCTCTCTCCCACATAAGTTCTCTCACACAGTCAGAGTTTTTCTCTTTTTCCCTCTTTTCTTCCCATTCTCCTCCTCTTTCGCTCCTTCTTCTCCTTTCTGCATGTTAAGGAAGTGTCTCTTTAAACATCGCACGGGCTCAGTGAAAGCTGCGCTGCAATAATTGGATTATTGAGCAATAGGCAAACAAACATGAGACACAAAGCGCAGGATCAATACGGAACGCTTGCATCATTTGAGGTGGTCAGAAGCAATCAAAGATCCAGCAGTGAATAAAGACGTCAAACAACTTGCTGCTGAGGATTAGTGAGTTTAAGGAGCGAAAAAAAAAAAAAAATATGGTGTGACGTCAATAATCGCTCATTAGACATCAAAAGAATCCTCCATGCAGACACTCCCTGCCCTGCCTAGCCTGGTGAATTTGGATGAATGTATGTCGTCAGGCTTAAACTGAGCCCAGCAATGAGCAGCGCAGTCTGTTTGTGGCCAGTGAAATAGCTTTGGGTTTCCATTGTGTATTGATGTCCAGATGGGCAGTTGTGTAGTAATCTGCTGCACTTCCTGTTTACAAGCAGGTAGCGCTATAAACTGACTAAATATAACAGCAGCTTCGATGACAAGTGGCATAAACTGTGTGGAAACTGTAAAAAAAAAATGATGTTAGTGATGATGGGAGTTGGAAAATGAATGTAAATGTTCCCCACAGCGTCCCAGATCCCAAGGTGACTTCTAACAGTACAATTGGGTTCATTGGATTAATTCAAGTAGTCATTACATCACCAAGCTTCTGGGACCCCATATTTTACGAAGATGCACAGATGAATTTCACTGTGCCATACTGTGGTGTGACTGAGTCTTAAAAAAAAACAGAAAATATTCACATTTGAAAAGATGGAAACAGATTTTTGGCATTTTTCAAAAAAAAAAAAAAAAATGGCTTGTTTTGTTCAGCCAACAGTCCCAAATCCAAAGATATTCTGTTTATAATCGTATATAACAGAGAAAAGCTCATATTTGAGAAGCTGGAAGCAAAAAATGATTTGGCATTTGTTACATCACATGATTAATTTCTTATTAGAAATGTTGCTGGTTAATTTTCTGTCAATCAACTAAAAAAAAACTCAGCTCAAACTTTTTGGGCGGGTTTTATCTCATCAGAAGCAGGTGATAATGGGGGGTTAAAGTAACCATGTCTGTTTATTCACAGAATTAAACCATCTCTATTTCACCATTTCAGTACATTCACCTGATGTGGAAACCTGCAAACCCAAAAAAACAAACCTTTGTTTCCCCTGAGATCCTCTAAAACAACAGCAAATCATGCAGTAAATAGCTTATACAGTACACTGTGCATCCACGCACTGCATACAGTTCGACTATAAAATCAAAAATGACTTGTGAATTCAGAGTATGCACGCAGTTATACCGAGAGCTTTTTCTAGGTCAAGTGAATAAACATCGCCAGTCTTGCATACTTCCTTAAGCAGCAGACAACAGGCGGGAAAAAAATAAAGACTTCCTCCAAAGTTTGCCAAGGGAACCTGTTTCACTAACCCTGAACTTCTGGCGTGGAACGTAAAAGTTGAGCTCCTGCCCGCCTGTCAGGTTGTGGCGAGGAGGGTGTCGATAAAAATGTTACATCGGAATTGACACGCTGGCAGTCTTTCGAACAAAAGCCCTGCACTGTCATTCTGCTTTACTGTCTCTCTGAGCACATAGTCACCGAGACCCTCTCGCTGCTTTCTTTCTTCTGCTTCCTCACCCTGTTTCCCTCTTTCTGCATCTCCCCCCCTCACGCTCTCTCTCTCTCTCTCTCTCTCCTTGTCTCCCTCCCCCTCGCTCTCTTTCTCCTCTCTCTCTAAAACCCTTATAACATCCTCGGGATTTAAGAGCTTAAATGTCAGTCCCATGATATCAGTGCCATTCAGATTAAGCGCATTAAATACGATGTAAATGTATAAATGTAGGCCAATGAGTGGGCACCATTCAATCCAATTAGCCGTAATGAAGGCAGTCTCAAGGAATTTTAAAAGCAATGATTTCTAATCATATTCTGTGGCTTATTGACTATTACACTCTGCAGACAGCTGAATATATTCTACCTTCATTCTATAGAATTTTTCGTTCATAGTATGTGACCAGAATAACTTCAAGGAGAAGCCTGAGAGACCTTAAACCTAAATCTGGAGCTTAAATCTAATACTAGAGAGTAATGTGGTTTCAATGTAATATGTGAGGTCTAGGAATTCGGTCATCTTGAGCATTACCACGAATTTAGACTGAAAACAGCACAAGGGGCTGCGTTGGAGGGTGTGTTTTGCTTCAGGAACCCGGCTTATCAGATGCCAAAATGCTGCATGGCAGATGATAATATTATGAGGAAGGATTTTAAAAGTTATCGCAGAAACAATAAAATTCATTTTATCCTCTGTCTTGACAATAGCAAGGTCAACAGCGGAGTTACCCTGTTCACGTTACAATATAATCTACCAGGAATCGCGCGGATTTGATTGCCCAGTTCGGTGCATTTGCCAGATAACGTTGCATTATACTGCAGCGAAAGTTGAACAAGGTCATCTTCTTGAAATGAATGAGGATGCTGTGAACAAATTAAAGCAAAAACTTTATTATTCTGTGTCCAGAGGACACCTCTGGAAGTGTTGTGGATAAAGTAAACTATACTGCGCAAGAGGAAGTGTGTGTATCAGGTGGGTTTTTCCCACCAGGATTATCTGTATTTTTCGCTGCGTACTGCACTTATACTGACGACTCCACTGTATGCGTGTATGTTTATTAGCTATCAGCTATCAGCTTCAGATCGTTCCCCTTTCCTTCCCCAAACGTTGGGAATGAGGAAGAAATGTGTTCCTGCTCTACCAGTGTCTGAGAGGTGAAAGATTCAGTTCAGGTGGACGACTGCAGGAAAATGTCTCGCATTAACTCTGACGGGCCTCATCTGAAGCCATGTCTCTTCTCCTAAATGTCCTCCATAGTGCACTTAACCACATATTTTAACCTTCATATCGTAACTATGACGTGAGCAAAGGAGGAAGTGAGGTGATTGTTGTTGTTATAGAGTCACAAAATCTGCATAGAGGACACATCGGAGTGGGTGGATGGGTCAACAAAATATCAGACTTGAACACTGTTTGTTTTCCTGTTTCCAACAAACAATCAAACCACAACGGTTCCATAACCTTAAATAAATAAAATTATGGTAACCATGACGATGAAGGTCTCTTAACCTAAAACCTAACCATGATGTTAACCACTTAACTTAACCACTTTGTTTTGTGCCTAAACAGAACCAAAACATAACCGTAGCACTGTGAAGTCATCTATTTGCTACCTTGTTAACTCGAGATGTGAAATTAAAAACTGGAGATGGAGCGCACATGAAAGTGAGCAAATAAGAAATTAAAACTAAACAGAAAGTGACCCTAAACAGCACGTGAAGTCATATTTGGCTCATTTATCACTGCGGTTGGTTAAAAATGACAAAGAGCAGATACATTTCTCAGCATACACATTTCATGCAGTATACAGTGCACTACACTGACTGACAAGACGCTGCATCTATGTTTGATACTGATGAGGCTCGCTCAAGTCCCTAATGTAAGAGCTCAGGTTTTGCGTCCTTGACCCCAGACGCTTTGTTCGGTACGATACAGAAACAGCAGATAAGATTAATCAGAGGGGGGGATGAGACATTCACTGAAGAGGTCTCTCCACTCAAGTATAAAATGGAATCCACTTGAACTCACTGTATTCAAACTAAACACGTTTCTACAAACCTATCGACATTAAAAACTTAGTTTTTAAGTCGGTACAAATGCAAAATGTTGAAACGGATCTTCCTCATTCACCGAGTAATTCACAAGCCACAGTGCATTGCTGCTGCAGCAAACCCTTCAACACTGTGTGACGACTACACAGTCACACATAATCACATATCATCTGTAATATTTTGGTCCGAATCTCCAGTAAAAGATGATTTTATGCTTCAGTTAGACCTGGATGGCAGTATGTCTAAAGAACACTGTTTCCCTGTATTACATGTCCTCTAGACAGGTGTTAAAGTTGGCGAGTGGTTCGCAGTTTTTTTCTTCTGCAAGCACGACGATCGCCAAATTCATTCATTCATTCTCCCAAAGGTGTACTTGAACAAATACATGTTTTTTTTTTTATTTTTTGTGACTTTATCGTTCATTCATAAGAGCGACACGTTTATGCATACACCAGTATGGATTGTAGCTGTCTATACAGCAGTGTTTGCAGTCGGTGTGTGTGTGTGTGTGTGTGTGTGTGTATGTGCGCGCACGCAGTGTCTGCCAATGGAAGCCTCAATTTTTGGAGAATCAAATATTAGTAGGCTGCATTGATTTTGGAACAAACCTCTACGTTCTTGTGTGAGCTCAGTCCTGCTGCCAAGTTTGTCTGGTCTGTCTACTCGCTCTCTCCTTTCCAGGCAGCAGAGTCACTTCTCTGATCCGAGCTGTGTTCAGCGTGCGGAGTTGCAATCGCTTTGTGTATCCGTTTCTTTCCGATGATGAAATATCTCGCATTTTAGTAATTGCTAACCACACTCAGCAGTCCCGGGCTTGTTTTTGGTTGATTGTCATGCTCTTGACACTCAGAATGCCTAAGTGAAACAAAGTCCTGCAGGCCAGCAAGTGCTTCAGCTGAAGTGGCAGGAAGATGTGTTTAAAAACCACGTCTGATGCATACAGTTAGTGGCAATGTCTCCCAAGTCACTGGCTACCAGCCAATAAGAGAGGATGACAGGAAGGACAAGAGACTTTGTTTGCATTGAATTGCTCACTCCCTCCAGGCATCCACTCTAAAGGATATCTCCCCCTTGCCGTTTAAAATAAACAACACACTGCATATAAGCTTAACGCTTTTCTTTCTGGGTTGCCGCTACAGTACGCATGCACTCCAAGAACAGAGCAACAATTCATTCAGACTATTTGGATTGACTCTTATCTCATTAAAGCAACTGCAATCATTTGTACTCACAGATGACACAGAGAAATATTCATGTTTCATCTTTTCAAACATAATGCTCCGATTATTATAGAGCATGATTCATCTGCTGAATAAACCCATTTTTCCATGATTAAAAAGAAAAGGATGAGTTCAGTGAGGGGTGGGTTGATGTGTGGGGATTAATTATGGTCATGTGCTACTTTGTTGAGACTTTCCGCTCCGAAATTTGTCGCCCGCAATGAACAATATAGAATAAATTGAAAGGGGACTTAGACATGCCCTTTCCCTCTGCCCTTTTCTTCCTCTTTCAGCTTATCTCAGATCATCGTCTTTCCCTCTCTGTCCATTGCTTTATGCAGCTCTTTATCTGTCTCTGCCTCTCTTGTCTCCCTATTCCTCTCAATTTTCTTTTTACTGTAAATCTCAGATTCTCAGAGGGACACTGACATAAACTAAATGAGACACTAGCCTTGCAGTTATTTCTGTGCTTCAGTTTTATGTTGCTTCGGTAATAAATGACAAAAGAAGGCTTATTTAACATTTTAGCGAATTTAATTTTAAGCCGTGTCTCTGCAGAGTGTATATATAGCCTACTGTACACACAGTGAGTAAGTCATATCGTGAGTTATATATTCGTTATGAGATTTATCAAGATGTTATTGCTCTTTTAACTTAGGAGACCATTACTAATAAATGACATGGCCTAAATCTGTTCATCAAATTCATTCATAATTTTTCTTCTTCCCTTTTCTTGTCCAAATGAAAATGTTGACTATCAGAAAAGGAATTAATTCATTAATTAAGAAATTCCCAAGCAATGTGCAATTGGATTTTTGGCTTTTTATAGACCTGATGTGTGTTCAAAAGACATTTTGCTGAAGAATGTGAATTCATGTACAAATGACACATTTTGGAAAATGAGTACCAGATAACGACAATCACACACACACACACACACACAAAAACCCTCATCTATCATACCTGCATGTTTGGCATACAGGGAAATCCTTTGTTTGCCTCAAAGAAAAACATCTAAATTCAAAGTCCAAGATCCAAGTCTAACATATGACTGTTATTGCTTAACCGTGGAAATATAAGCCCTACTTGGGCATTTTTGTTTTCTTAAGAAAGGATTTCAGCATATGTTGCAGACATGCAAAATGATGGCATAATGGAATTTAAAAGAGTTTCTAGCTTTACGCCTCCATTTTTTTCCAGTAATATGGACAGTTATGTCACTTTATAGGAGTGCAAAAACATATTACAGCAACATTATCAAGGTAATTTAGCAGTTTTCATATATTCCAGTGTCTCTTCAACTGGCCCAACAATTACAACTTGATCAATATGAGCTGAAACAGAAATATCAACACTAATAAATCATTTGGTATTCAATGGGTTATCTTTAAAGTAGATACTTTTGGGCCACCAAAGCAAAAGGACGGTATTTCCTGATTCTCTGTCTTTATTCCTCCTCATACTAGACTACAGAGGTGTGTTCATACACGTGAACATGCTGTAACCCTCTCCTTGGCACGCTCCTTTATGTACAAGAGCCTAATCTGATTTTAATACACTGCGGGGTTAACAGCAGCTGGAGGCAGAGTGAGCTCAACTCTATGAGGACAGATCGGATCAATTATGCGATCCATCTATAGGCAGCGAGTAGAAACTACCCTGTGCTGCCTGTGGATTAGATGAATATATTCTCTTTTAATCAGAGTCACCACGACCTTTCATCAATGCCATCTTCCCTCTGACCAATGAGGTGTGAAGAAAGAGGAGTTGACAGGTTTGAATGTCCTTCAGTGTCTGTCCTGTATCATTACCCATCTCTCAAAATAGATCGAAGCTATCTAAAAAAAGAAATCCGTTGTCATGCATTCACTGTGCTTGGTGGAGCTTTGAGCCCTCCGTCCAGCAGTGGTGTAAGTTGTGGATTTTGCTCTCACTACATTAGGGCCAAGCCACAAACACATTTACATGTTTTGTCCTACAATCATTAGATGTCATGAGAGATTTATTTGAAGAACAAGCGCAAAAAAATCTTAAAGCAAGCCATAAATATTCTTGCAAAATACTACAAAACAGAGGCGAAAATGAGAAGCCATACTGAAATATCAGCATCCATGTCCATTAAACAGATGTGGTTGTTTACAAGTGTGCATATATGTGTGTGTGTGTTTACACCCCAACGGGAGCCACAAGGGGACCAAAGCCAAAGGGAGCCCACTGAGGGGGAATAACTAAATCATTCAGCCCACAGATGTTTGTTAAATACCACAATGAGATGGAAAGGATGGGCCCAAAAAAACATCAGATTGTTGTGTGGATGTGGTATTCTGTCTGACCGTTGGTGAGCATGCATTAGACAAATGTGGATCTAAATCTTTGAATCCATGTCAGTCTGCCTGTAGCACCATCAAGTGTGAACCAGACAACAGGAGGACTATAAGCCCTACACAAACACCAAATACTTGGCATTCTAGCAGCCATGAAAGTTGCAGAGAAGTTTATTGAGATGCAGCTTAATCGGAGATAAGGGGTTACAAGCTGAAATTAATTCATGTAAATTAGTTTTTTGTAAAGTTTTATTCAAGTCAAGAGGCTTTAAAGTGAAAAACTGGATCCTAAAGTGAGAAGTAACACCAATTTCTCAGTTGCTTAAGTGCTTGTGCAGTTGATAAAGTCTACAAATGGCTGTCAGTCCTCATAAAAACTCTTTCATAGCGAGTTCCTACCAGAAAATGAACAATTATTAAATCTTTTAACTGCAGGAAGGTGCGTCATGGGGAGACTGTACATACAGCAGCTTGTATAGTAGATGAGCCTTCAGGCTAGCTCTGCTGAGGCCAGTGCCTCTCCCATCGCGTCAACACATGTGACGTGCCCTCATTTTCAACACCATTAATCTCAGGCGGGGGGTTGGAGAAAGGAGGGGGGCTGAAACGTGATGCAGTAGACTGAGAATTTGACTCAGCATTTTGTCTTGCCATTCATCTAGGGACTGTGTAAATGGTGTGTCATCGCCTAACTGGGTGCGCAGGTGAAGAAATGTGGAGTTAAAGGACGTTGTAGTCCACCCGCACCCTAAAGTTAGACACACACAGCCAGTTTGTTTTCTTAGAGATTGCTCTGAGACAAAGAAGGATAAGGTTGCAGGTAACACAAAATAATTATAACATTAAACTGTATTACTACTAGCCCGAAGCCAATCTATTTATGTCTCACTAAACAACAGCTATTGTGGCCACACGTGTAAGACAGGTATAATGCACCTGAGTGGAAATTCCCTACACCTCTCAAGAATGCCTTTATAATGCATCACAATTATGTGACCTAATTAAGAGCAAGTTCAACAGGACTCAAAGAAAACAAATGAGTCCTTTAATGACACCTTTTTAAAGCCGCCTGAAATGTGACACATGCTGAGAAGTCACTAAAAAAAAACAACAAGTAATTAATGTCTGCAAGCTAACATTGGCGACTGATAGTACCCAAACAAGTAAGACTGGAGTGTAAAAACCTGAAGGTTGGTGCCAAGGACCATTCTTAAATTGTTAGTCACGGGGCAACTTTGACCGAAACGAAAGTCTGTGCTTCAACGAAAAAGTGTGTCATGATCCCATAGCAAAAATATAAGGTACATTCCCAAGGATCACTATAAACAGCCTTATGGTAAATATTCTAAATGTAATATAGCTATTCTCTAAGATTTTGATCACCTCTCATAACCTTATTCACCAGAATGTAGATGTTTTTGCTCTACTGTCTAAAATAAGGTCACAAAATGTGTCAACAAGGCGAAGTTTGGAGCCCTCTAAAATCTATGCAGCTATTGCCATAAGCTTACTTTTCCATATTGCACTTTGATAGTCTTAAGTCTAGTTTATTTCTAAAAAATGATTAAATTAAACCTGCAGACATTTATATTTATTGTTTAAAAAAAATTACTGCTTTCACAACTTGCCACATTTTTATCTGCAAAGTTATGGAGGAATATTGACAGACGTCACATTTAAAATCTGGGATTGACACCAGTTTCAGTCAAATCCTATCAACACCCATTCCTACTCACAAGTGTTTTGAAGGGTGTGACATTTCTTCACTCAATTGTTTCAAAGACTCTCTTAGATACAGCACAATACAATATGCAAATATCTGCTGTACTTTTCCTCTCTCTCTCTCTCTCTCCCTCTCTCTCTCTCTCGCTCTTTGTAACAAACACACACGCGTGCTGTACATGTGCGCACTCACACACACGTATGCACACTGAGTGCCATACTTTTTTTTAACAGGTTCTCTCTCTCTCTCTCTCTCCCTCTCTCTCTCTCTCTGTCTCTCTACAGTATGGTAATTTTCTCCTGTTCGGTTTCTGGTACCTCTCCAGTGTAATCACTAAGGGGAAATCACCCCTTGAAACACTGGTGAGTGTTTGGCCCTTAATTCATATTGCATGAAATAAGCATACAGCTTTGTTCAAAGAAAAAAAAAAATGCCGTGCCTTCGGTAGAGCTTGTCTAATACAACCCACAGATGGGAGCTTTAATAACTAATGTCAGGGCCAAGAGAATAACACAACAATAAAATGGGACCTCTGTACTTGATCTGAGACCTAGTTATTTTCTGATTGAGACACCTTGTGATCTACAGACATGTCATATTTCACACAGAGGGCAGTGACAGCACAGGCATCCTGCTGCAGCAGCTGATAATCCTCACCAAATTGCCTATTTTATTCACTAGGTTTCATTTGGAGCTACATGATGAATGTAAACCCAATTTATACTCTCCTTTTTAATTTTATTTTCATCTCCACCAGCATTTAAGAAAAATGGGTGAGGCTGAACCAGAACAATAAACTGGTGTAAAACCAATACAATGGGCTGAAAGATGCTGAAAAATGCTCTGCAGTGCTGAGGGGAGCTGAGTCTGGTGACATTTGTCTGTGAGTACATGGATTCAGGCAGACGGTAGACGGCAAACTGGATTTTAGTGGATGAGAGCAGGATGGTAAAATTAGGTGAGGCTGGCAGAGAATACTGTTATGGTAATGGTAGATGGCAATGCCGTCCAAAATTTAAATATTTAAATTTGTGCCGTCCCCCGCAGCAGAATTTACAACCAAATGTTACGTAGCTCTCTCACACACAGAGAGAAAAATATGGGCAATCTGGAAAACAAGAAGCTAATGAATTATAACACAAATTAATTTTATGAAATATATTTTGTTCCACCCTTTGTAAACAAAACAATCGCTATGGCAACATATTGTCATGCATGTCTTGATCTGTCGTCCTGCAATTCTATTGGACTGTTTGTTTTTCCTGTGTCCTCCAAACGATGTTGTCCATCTGCCTGAATATGAATACAGCATAAGTGGCTCCTTTTTTATATTACATATATGATCTATTGTTAATTTTTTTAAAAATACTGATTGTGTGCAAGTTGTATTTCTTTTAGATAAACCTACTTTGATCCTTTAAAGTAACCGTCATCCCTGATACCAGTAAAAATAACAGGAAGCAGGAAAGTCTGTGGCATATTTTAGAAATTATTTCCTGGTGATTATTTTTATGTCAGCTGACTGACAAGAAGCGAATTAATCTTACCATCAGTCAGCTGATGTTGTTCACATTCTTATGACAATCCTGAATGATCATGACTTGATGATAAAATCAGAACATTTACACAACCACATTATATTTTTATTTATATTTTATATTAGATTCATGGCGGTAAGTGGTATTTTAAATGTGTGCAAAAGCTGGAAATGCGCAGAAAAATGTTAAATGTTAAGAGCCATGCACTGAGGTGTTGTCATGTGTCTCACGTTGTGCCAAGGTTAATACTACCTTAATACTAAGGTTATACTGTAGATCAGATTCGCAAGCAGGTTATTACAATCCTCATTGTCTTTTTTTATGGCACCGTGGCACTGTCAAAACCCATTCCAATTAATCAAACCATCCACTCAACCTGTCAGACAGGCAATCCCAAAAGCTGTTGGAAAGGTATCAGTAACGCACCTGTAGAAGTCACAGATGTCACTGTCACTGGAGCGAGTGGGTGTAATCACACTGGAATGAAGGAAGAAGTCAGCTATATTCACAACAAGCAGGATAACATCCTCCTCCACCAGCAACCCAAAAGAAACTCGGATGGAGTGGGTTTTGCTTCGCCGCTCAGGTTGTAGAGAAAGAACTTTTAAAATCACACATTTCACAACGGCAACAAAAGGGAGAAAACTTTCTACACTGGACAAAGGCATAGCATAGAAAATGGTGTATTATGCTCCTCTTAGAAGATGTCAACTATTGGTTGGGATTGGCCAGTAATGATGAATGGATCTGCATGTGGATTATCTATAGGTCAAACCAATAAATGTATTCTGGATACTGCCATTTTCGTGGCTAAAGAATCATACTCATGCCTGAGGTTCATGGTGCAAGGCCCCAAATCAATAACCCACTGATGAGAAAATGGGATTGTGGAAGATCACTGATTTCTCTAACTGCTGAAATCAGCAACTGAGAGCTGCAGCAACACCAACCAGATGTTAGTCCTTCAGAGTCAGGACCCGTCTCAGATGTTTGAACAACAATGATGCCCTTGACAAGATGGCGCAACCTCCAGTGATATGTTTTTATCACTGTTGGCATGCATCCATCAAGGTGAACTGCATACTGTACGTATCTAATAAAGTCGGTATCTGGGTCACCGAGAGCAACCGTTCCCACAGTCGGACGAACTGTAATGGCCTTGAGAAATGTAAGGCATTAAACAATAGGAAATGATCACCCAGACTGTCTGTGCACTCCAGTTACCACAAGTGTAGATTAAAAACTCATTTTCATTAGTCAGATTTCTTCTGCCACAGTTATCACTGTGAGAAAAATAACGATTATATGTAACGTGGACCTTTAAAACAGAGTCCTCCCCTACACAGCCATGCTGGGAATGAAGCCTGTGAAAAGAGGGGTCAACATCTACAATTCCCTTTTTTTTAAAAAAAAAAAAAAAAAAAAACAGAAGTTATGCAGTCTGAGTTAGCCAAATTAAATATGTAAGCTCCAAATTTATCTCAAAAATTTGAACTGTGGCAGAGGGATCCTAGCTGTGTAGTTTAATGATGAGACAAACCAGTAATCAACTTACACATGACTACCAGGATTGCATCCACTTAATTTAACTCACTCAGATTTCTGAAATCTCATACCAGCTTAGACAGAACTTATTGATTTTCACAGGAAACAAAGATGGATTTTGTCCCTCCTTTTTTAAGTGCAGTAGCACTGGTAAAGAATTCAGGTCCACGAGAGAACGGGATAAATTATTTCAGTGACCTATAACTATCAATGTACATACAGTATGACATGAGAATACTGTATTAAAGTAGACTTTAAAAACCGTGACCTATTCTTTACATAACCACATAGAAACTACTACTTACGACTGCTTCACTGTGACTGTATTGTTCCTTGGAAACAGAGAAACACAGATAATTGAAGTCTTAAGAGCACCTGTCTGAAAGAATGTACCGGATAAACCTGAATCTAGAGCGCCATTACATTTACTCACTGCCCCTCCTTTATCATCTTAATGCCACTTTAATGACACTAAACCACAACAAAGCTGACATGCATCTGTGAGCGTGGCTGTGTGCGGTTTGACAACTAACAAATTAATCAAGGTGAGAATGTGCACAAACTCTTCTGCTGCTTTGCTGAAAGTCCAACATCACAGTATAATGGTGCGTCAGCGTCTTTTATTTTCTTCAAGGTCCAGCAGCTGAGCAAGATTGTGAATAAAAGAGAAAGCTTCTGCTTAACAGTCAAAACCCAAAAAAAGCTCCAGACTGTCTCCCTTTCAGAGCAGAGTGAAACAGGCAGCTGTAGCCAAGTCAGAGGAAGGCAGGCGAAACAAAAAGCAGACACTGAACAGGGGAATGTTTGCTTGTGCCAGGTACAGTGCAGTAAACTCTACAGGGATAATGGCCAGATCTGAGTATTTCCCAGAGCTGTGGACAATGCTGACTTGATGCCATCATGGTGTCCTATCAAAAGTCCGACTGTGTCTTCCTGTCAAAACTGGATAATTTCTTTACAGACGGGCCAAGTTACCAAACACTCGACCACATGCAAAGTCATTTGTACTCACTATAATCAAAAACAAATGCTGCCCACCATTCATTACAATGAAACACAGGCTGCCGAGTCACTCTTCCTTTAGATCAGCTCCTACCCTGAAATCATGATTCTGTCACATGACATACATACATGTAAAAGGACGGTCAATTCAAATCAGAGTATCTTACTCTTAGTTTGGTTTTCATTTAACAAATAACCCTGAATAACTTCTGGAAAAAAAATAGAATCCATAAAAGACCTTTCCCTGAATAAAGTCATCTGAAATCTAAAATTACTTTTGATACCAGACAGTTTAATATTCTGTGATGCAGACACATTTCGGTGGGTGCCAAAAATGTATTTATATTTGAAATCCAACCCTATCTGGATTTCTACAGCTGCCCCAACACAATGGAGGTAAATGGAATTTCACTGTTACTCCAAATGATCCAAAGAAGACGCTGCTAGCAGTTTTCACTCGGGCTACAAAATATTTTCAATGGAAACTGTTCACAAAGCCTTTCCACAGTAATGGATCTAATCTATTTTTAAGCATCACAAAAACTTAATTGACCTCCTTTGTATCAGAGTAGATGTTTGAGAGAGATATCTCAAAACTTAGACAAGTGAAACAAAACTATCTGCGTGACTAGACACAACCTGAGGTAAGAAAGAAAAAAATGTTTGGGTTGTTTTTTTGTGTTTGTGTGTAATTTGAGACAGCTGCACCTTTAATATCCCTTCAATTATGACTTTTCTTCTTTCTTCTGCTGAAATCATATTACACTTCCTGCCAAACACATTTACCCTTTTGCAGTGTCAGGCAAGAAATTGATCTCTCCAAACAGGTTCAGTATGGCAAAGTATCTTTTTTTTTTTTGAGCTGTCATTTGATCCTTTGGAAGCCTCCTTTTACCTGCTGGGTCAGTGTGTCATGGGCTTCCGCGGCAATAACATACATGATTTGTGCGCCTGAACAAACCGGACACTAAATAAAAGAATTTTTATGGCACCAAATAAATTCTTGACAAAAAACACAAAACATTTAGTTTTTTTTTAACCCCACAGCAGAGCAAGAGGAAACATCCAGAAAATGTGTGTTTTCTAGGTCACCATCATGATGGTTGTTTTAAAAAATGAATTATACATTTTCAAGGCTAACACGTGTGTCAACTTTACAGGGTGTTTCTGGGGAGACAACTCATATAGGCTTTGAGTATAAGATATGTATACATGTCAGCTTTGCTCCATCCGATGTGTTAGTTTTGGTGACACATTTAATAGAAAACTGGATTTAGTGCTACACATGCCACTGAATTAAGATTTAAAAGCAGACCCAATTTAGATAAAGCTATCTAATAATTTATTTCAGTTAATAATTAAAAATCTTATCTTAGGAATAACATCTAGGCAGCAGAGATGAATATAGATGAACCAAAAATATTCAGTTGCTAAAATAATATCTATGAAGGCCATGGCTTTAAAATCCTCTAAACAACTTTATTTTCACTGTTTTTGTTCAGTTAACAGATCATTTCTTACTGTTAAATGTGTTTTTTTGTGTTGTGAATGAAGTTATCAAAGTTGTTCATGTTTTAAGTCTTAGTCCACGTTTCTGAATCATGGGTTCTGCTGACATAAAAAACGTGTTTGTGTCCGTGTTTGTGTGTTTGGGAGAGAATAAAAGTGCTATGTAAAAGAGCCCAGAATAACGCCCTCTGCCCTCCACCCCCACCGACACACACACACACACACACACACCAACACACACACACACACCCTTCACTTTATTTGAGCCAACTATGCATGACCTACTTTGGGAACCTGAACAATTAACATTTTTTTTGAAGCTCCTTCCTTTATGGCATCTTTTCCATGGAGGAACTGACAGGACAAACACTGTGTTTAAACGTAAGCACTTTGGCATGAATACTTGGGCAAACTCTAATTAAACATGAATGATAAAGGCATGCCTTGTTTGCTCAGTCAAGTATATCAGCATACAAGGAAGGCAATAATACGCTGAGAGAGTCGAGATGGGCCCTCTCCACCGAAAATGAAATATAGATCTCATTGCTTTTTATAGCTCTGAATGAATAATGTCCAACCGATGAATTAGACATCTGCTTGCATTTAGCTCAACAAACAATTCTTTTTTTTTATTTATGACAGCAGTGATAGGCTCTTATGACCAGTTAATCTTTGCAATTTGTGATTTAATATGTACATATTTCCTTGTAGTCACTCCATATTCCTGATACCAGCATGTTGCTATTTCATTTCAGATGACGACGCATTTCATTCAGCTTCTCCACCACACAAAACCTACCTACAAAGCTCATGACTCAGGCGGTCTTTAAGACTACTTTGTGGGAGATCTTCAAGTCTACTTGCGTGCTAGGTAAACAAAGTACTGCCATTCAGCTACAGTATTTCACACAGCAGCACGCTATAAAAATCAGGGCATTCATCACCAAACAGAAGCATGCACTATGCTTTGTTGCAGCTCTGGTATTTAGTTTCCGCCTCCTTTATGCAGTTTGTTAATGACCTCAACAACAGAAGGGAATGTCAGCGGTAGGTAATAGAGAGTAGATCTCCAACTACAGGACCGGCCTAGCGGAAATCTGGCCCTCTGTCACCAGACTGTGTTTCAGGAAGAAGTTCAAATGAGGACAAGACAGGCATTCAAATCCCAGGAGCCCTGGCCAGCAGTAACCACACTTTTATTGGGGTGTCAAGTCCGGCCTAGAATGTGTGCTGTTGTTGTTGTTGTTGGCCGCTGTGTTGTATGCTTGTGTGTGTGTGTGTGTGTGTGTGTGTGTGTGTGTGTGTGTGCGCGCGTGTGTGCTCTGCGTGGGAGAGGAAGAGTGGAGACTTTTAACATGGTTTCTTTTCTTTGCAACAAAAGCATCCGATCATTGTGTCACACAGTATCATCTTGATTCTTTAAAAGAGATTATGTCCATTGTCGGCCTAAACTCCTACACTCTTGTAGCACAAGGTAAGAAACCTCCATTCATAAAGAAAGATGAAAGTTTATTAATGTAGATCAGATTTGTAATTAATTCACGTTTTGTATTTAATCTCTTTCTCTCTTTCTGGTAAAATGTATTCAAAATTCTGACAACCATGACGTCCAAAACAGCCAAAAAGTTAAATAAAAATGAATTCAATATGTCTGAATTTAGTGAGTATCTGACAGAGAAAGCAAGACTGCTTTGGGATTTAACAGAGCCGCTAGCAAAAAAAAAAAAAAAAAAAAATCTGCTCTAAAAGTTAAAATGGTGATAGTGGTGAGAATCTTCAGGATTTTCACAGTAATCGTTATTTCCCCCTCTAAAACAGCAGATATAAATTATTTGGCACGTGGAAACAGGCTGTAAACACAACACTGACATGTTATCACCTTATAAAGTTGTTGCGGTAAACTTGTCAGCATAAATTGCACATTCTTTTAGGTCTTATTTGGAGCCCACCAACTCCTGAGGGAAATATCTGTCTCTTTAGTTGCTAAATTCTTCACTATGTATGTATCATTTAAACACTAAATATATCAGTCTGCCGTTTGGTGGTGATATGTATTATACGGTCGCTTTTTCAGATCTGTTTTGCTGGAACAGCCGCCTGCTACATCTGGAAACGAAGACGAATTTGTGGATCAGACAACCAAAATGATGCACTGAACGACAGACACAGATTTAGAGCTGAGAGGAACTGCAGTACAACGTGGTATTAGTTATCCATGCCGGTACTAGAAGGCTGAAATAAGAATTTTTGTCAATAGTACCAAACCCAGTTCATGAGTTTCGGATGATTGTATGTCCGTAGTAGCTTTAATTAAACTGAAATTCTCAGTAAACCCATTAATCATTCATCATCACACAACCACACAACAGATCAATTTTGTAACATCCATGACCAGTAAGACGCACGGCACCTTTGTTTGTGTTTGATAATCATATAATGGCTTCATTGTTAATTTCACCTTAGGTTGCGAAGGTGCTTCAAAGATTAACTTGTAATTACCTGCCAAAACCTGGCAAGCCTTCATTAACGCAGTTGTTGAACGAGATGAACGAGTCCCATCAATGATTCTGACCAAACCGAGGAAGCCCACAACATCAATACATTTCGATTTGTTAGGCAGAAAAGCCCAGTGAAAATAAAATAAACTACATCCCAATGTGAGGCTATGAAATGTGTTAATTGCGTGATTGCATTCAAGCTATATGACATCAGGATTGAGCAACGATCATTGTACGTTTTAAAGAGGTTTACTAACTCTCTGTTTCCTGCAGCCATTTAACCCTTTACCCCCCCTCAGGAAAACCTCCTTAGCAACATTAAAGTCTTCGTCTCTTGGCTCTTGGCTCTCTAAAAAGCCACAAAAGGAGCTTTTATCTTGCCCGGGCATTCATTTTTAAGGATAAATTCTTATATTTTAAGAACAGCAGACAGTAGGATTTTACCAACTCTTACTACTAACACTGCCTCACCACTCTCCTCTACACAGCCTCCAATCCACCCACACCAATGAGTGATTGGCTGCCCAGAAGATAGAAAAGAGCTGGATCCTTGTGGGTGCCCTTTTTTTTTTTTGTTAGTTTGTTTGTTTTGTTTTTTTCTGTTTTTTGTGTTTTATTCATTTATTTTTTTCCAGTACACATTAATCTTATTGTTTTTAACCCATGGATAAATACATATGCCAATTCACCTAAGAGGAGAAATATTGAAGATAAATAAACAATTTAGTTCAACTATTTGTCTATTTTTTATTAAAGACGGACGGTTGAAGGCAGTAGGTGCTTCAAGGATGTCCTTGGGCAAGACAAATCCTATTATGCTAAAAATGTATTTTCACTACTAAGTCAGTATACAAGTAGTTTTCTTGCCTCCGTGAGCCAGACAGTGTCGCAGTCAAGGCCTGATTCACAAGTTAAAAAATTCTACAACTACACCGCACTGACTGTCTTTATTCTTGAGCTTGACGTGAAAACATGGCTAATTTCTGCTTGGGGGAACAAGTTAATTTTCGTCACTCACTGTTGGACTGGGCTGCTGCACTGTAAGGCAAGTCTGAACTGCCAAAGAGCCCCGTACGCACAGACAGTGATTTATTCATGTGCTTGTCCCAAAGTGCTATGACAACAGCTCAGAAGACATTTTTGGCATATTTGACTCCATGTGAAACAATATAACATGAAAAACACTACGCTTAAAGCAGTATAGTTTCGTCTTTACCTGTCTTTTCAATCACTATCTACTGTATATCCTATAACTAATATAGAGTTTGACAGATTTTAATCAATCTTCACGATTAGATCTATCTAATATCGCAATACTTTACTGCAGGCTACAGCGCTGCGTGCTGTACTCTTTTTTTAGCTTTCAGGTTTTTTGTTTTTTTTTTAAGTAAATGACTGTTGGCTGTGATCAACTATTCCCAGCAACCTTCAGTGGGCTATCAATTATCTTACAGGGTTTCAATCACACTGAAAAACCTTTTCACCCAAAGTCCTCTCAAACCACCACACAGTCTGGGACAGGATTAATCAGAAAATGCCTTTTGAGACACATACTGATAAATGAAAAACATGAAATAAAAGCATTGTTCCTTCAGAACTGAACTTAGTAGTAAGTAGTAATAAAAGTAGTTAGTAGTAATTCTAGGAATGTACTGTAGAAAACACACAGAGCGCATGATGACTTTGACCCTAACCTTTATCAATGTACGTGCTTGTAGTCACATACATTAACTAACTGGGCTAAGTGATTTATTATGTTTGTCTCGCACACTCTTTTGCAGAACCATCACCATATTAACTATATATCATGATTAAGAGGGCGTGACATGACACAAACCCAGTGATCTCGGACTGCACTTGAAATGTTGAAGTTATTACACACTCAACAGAGTACGCTAAAGAAGGTTTTTTCGTGTTTTTCTAAAGCTACCTGACATTCATCACATTTTACTGACTCAAGTAAGTTGCAGATTGAAAGAAAGGGTGACACTAATAGAAATAACATAAACCTATTACTTGGAATTCCTCCTTTAACATAATTAAATGGTATTTTTTTTCCTATTGTATATTAAATTATTGACACATGACACACAAGGGTGCACATAATTAATACACTTGCATGCGATATAAGAAAGCGTCTTTTCCAGATCATTACGTCTGCTGCGTAGACAGCTGAGACCCGCATCCATTCCCCAACACCTTCACCTGTAGCATCTTTTTCACAACCCAAACAAGCAGCTGCCCGTTTTATAGTCAGGAACCCATAATGCACTGGGAGCCCCTGTGCATGCCTGGTGTTGGGATTTAATTGGATATTAGTATCCAGCAGTGTCTGAATTAATCAAATCATTTCCATCCATTAATTTAGTGCAGGAACATACAATTAAAGCCTTATTAGTGTGCTCTCAGGAGTATGCCTTTTCATCCCTCTGCAGAACATTGAGAGTTGGCCAGAGTCCAGTGCAAAGCATTCTCCCCGCTTGAATCTGGTACTTTCTCGTGATGGGCACTCTGTTGATCTACAGCAACTGGCTGCAAGCTTAAAGCAAGGGAAATGTCAGCCTATAGTAAGGTGATACTTCTCCCATGGCTGTAAAAAAAAAAGGCAAAAAAATTTCAAGGAGATCTTGTGTAAATGGAGGAAAATACATTGCTCTCTTCTATTTTCAGTCTTTACCATTTGTCAGAATATTAAAATATTATTAGGTCAGAGGGCTCAAAAGTAATTCTATCTGATGAAACATTACTGTAAAAATCAGCACAAAAAAATAGGGTGAAAAGAGATTTGGAGATTTAGGCAGGGAGCAAACATAATCCAGTGCGCTAATGTAGGTCATTTTATGATATTTTCCATATTTATATTATTCATAATCTTTCATAGTAGCATTTTTAATATTCGTAAAGACTATATAAATTTAGAAATTCAACTTTTTCTTATTAAAAAAAAAAAGGAAATAAAATCATAGCATCTAAACTTTCAGTCATGTACGAGGCATCATTCTGGCCACCTAGTTTGCCTAAGCATTAAGTTTAAATCAAACATCACGTGAATGCAATACTTCTGGTTAGTGCGACTCGTTCTCTTTTTTTTTTTCTCCTTCCTCCTCTCTTGTGAATCTCTCTTGTGAGTTAAAATGTTTTTGCACAAAGTAATCCAGACTGCTCAGATGAGCAGCCATTTTTAATTAAAACCATTTACAGAGGAAACCAAAGTGAGAGAAAAAAAAGAGCCATGGGATTTTACACTCTGTCATCCAAGGCTTCAGCGGATCAAAGAGTTTTAGTTGTGCTTTTTAATGGTTACGTAACATTTTTGCCTATGAAATATTGGGCCCGGGTGCCGTGTAGTCAGTCCAAAGCTCAACAGTACCACAGATTTCCTGCAGTGCACTTTTAGATTTCAGGCAGGATACAATAGGCCTATGTTTATGTCTAAGTATAGCTGTCAATCAATACAATACTACTGGTGTAAAAGGACACTAAAAGAAGGCTTCAACCCCTGAAAAATGTTAGATTCTTACATTCCACCTAAGACATTTCTGTGTGTGCATACATGTATATGCGTATGTGTATTAACACTGTATGTATATATGTATATGTGTGTGTGTGTGTGTGTGTGTGTGTTTGTGTCTGTTTCCCTGCCCGCCTGGCTGTCTGCCATGTGGCCCACCTCTTACTGTCATCCTGTCTGACATTAGGGCTAAGCTGGATCTCATTAGGACCAAGGTGGCAGTGATCCCGTCAACATCGCTTTGCCTCCTGCCATATGGGTCGCCTCCAAGGTAACGGGGCTGTATCAGTCTCCTCAGAGCTGCGAGGCTTGTTATGGCACACGCGCGCGCACACACAGACGGAGTATCTACTCCCGAGACAATCGCGTACTGTACATGTAAAGCTGAATAAACACGTCAAACAGACAAGACATGAAAAATACTGATAAGAAGATGAAATAATCAGACAGACGCAGACACACACACGTACATTGTCTGTGCTTGCCATAGAAAATACAAAAATATCACAAAGACAATCAATGTAATGTATGTTTTTATGAGCTATGAATTAGGAAAACTATTTAGGATTTCATCTTGTTATCAGCAAAGCTTGTAATTGGATATATAGTTCAGTATGACAAAAATCACACCGCACATCTTGTTATATGACAGGTGCATTAAAGCAACAACCATCATCATCAGCAATGTTTTACATTGCATTTCTGAGCTTCAGTACAGTGATGAATCACTGATAAAGGCCCTTCCTCCAAACTTGTCTCTGCGATCGAAACGAACATAGAAAATGAAAATAGAACAACTGAAAATGGCAGAGCAAATCAGGGAGATCTGCAAAGTTGCTTTCTACAAATTCAATCAGGAGAACTTTTGATCGAATAAATCTCCATTTTGAGACTCTGCGCAACATCACTGTCCAAAGTCAGTCTGGAACCGTCACGGTCAAGTCACAGTCAAACGTGGCGGAGTGACGGCGACATTGACACCAGCTCCAGTACTGTACTTCTTTTACAGTGAGCGTCTGACTCACTGGCCATGGCAAGTAAACAGGAAGTCATTTATGACTTTATTTTGTGCTTCTTTACACCAGCTCATAAAAAGAGAATTTATAACATCCCATGCATAAATGGATCACAGCAATGTTTTTCATAAGAACACAAATAGACAATAAATGCTACACAAAAATCACACAAGTTCCTTAAATAGAGGTCACAAACCTTTCTTTGATTTACTCTAAATAAACACCAGCACCTCTACTATTATGTGAATAAACATACTTCTGTTTTTTTAAACAGTGTCGCCATGTGTTTCTTGGTCTACATGAAGGTTTTGAGATTCCCTGTTATTAATCATTTTGATGATAATTTCTTCCTTCAGCTTCACATGCAACTAGGACATCAGAATACATTGGAAACAAAACAACTGTGTCAAAGTTGCACTTTGCCAGATTGGCGGCTATTATACATTTATTTTTTTCCCTTTGGCCTGTTTGTTTTGTTTCAGCCCCCACCCCTCACAAAAGCAACTGTTTATTTCATCAGTTTGGCAACAAAAGCATGTGATCAATCATTCATAATTTATGATGCTGCCAATGGCTTAGAGCCCATAAAAACAGATATTTGCATTACATAAGGTCTCAGCTGGACTTTCTGATAACAGACCAATAAATTTTGTTGTTGTACATATACACATGCCCCTGATAAGAGGTAAACTTTGCCTCTGTGTTACAGTAGAACACAGGGCAGTGCTAGCAGAGATGATGTTGTGATCACATGCTACTATAACAATGACCTGGACCCCGTCCTTTAATTCCTGTTCCCTCAGCCAGCATCCCGCTGCCTTTCCCAAGCCCTGCTGTTGTTATTATTTTTGCACTATTCAAAGCAAACGCCCTAAATCCCTTGTGCAATATGAGTCTGACTGTAACAAACTGACCCTCCATCTATCTGATCCTCTAAAGAGACACAGGTATACTGACAAAAAAAAATTTTTAGGAAAAATAAAAACTGCTTCTCTTTGTAAAGCTAAAAGGAAATATTTATCCCAACTCAGGAAATGCTTTTAAGTCAGAGATCTGACAAAGATACACAGAATGGCATTACATAGAGACGTCTTCATTCTCCTTACCTGTCTGTGATGCAGTTCTGACCCGGGTATCCCTCACCTCTGGCTGACAGTGACCCCTGTGACATGCCTGGCCGAGATTTCCATGACTCCATTAACGCCGTTACGGGTGAAATTAGATTCAACAAAGGGTTGGACTGGTCCCTCACATCATGCCGCGTGAAAGACATTGTTCCTTGCGCTCCAATCTGGTAATGGAATGAATGTCCACCGGAATTAACTCCAACAATGGCCGATGTGGGCATGCTGTTATTCTCTTGGTAATAGCTGCCATCAGTGGACTCCTGCTTAACCCCTTTGGACAGGACATTGTTGGAGAACACATCGGGCTCATAGTTCCCATTCATAGAGGAGACAGGGGGTCCTAAGATACCAGAAAGACTGTACTCATCAATGTTATTCCTCAGTGACAAATAGGTGGTTTCAGATGCAGAAAAGGGACCAAGTGATGGTGATTGTTCACCATAGGGCTGTTGGCTCATACATCCCTCATTTTTGTTTGGCTCACTCTTAATCTGTGTGATAAAAGGTGTGCTACTCACATTACATTTGGCGTTGCCTAAACACATGCTCCTGAAGTCAGTTCCAGGCTCATTCTTAATGTACTTAACCATGCCCATCTGATCTAAGCCGACATTGAACACTTCCCCGTCTACCATCTCTACTTTAGGGAATTCAAAGTTCTTGAAGTCTGTGTCTCTGGTCAGACCCGCTGCTTCTGGGCTGTTGGTGTCATTCTGCACCAAACCCAGTCCGCCGGCAGGACTGGACACAGGAAACCCACCTGAGGAGGGGTTCTGTGGGCTGCTGACCGCCATGGTGCCCCCTGTGGCCGGACTGGAGATGGAGGGCCTTACTGTGCTGCAGTTGTTGGCAGTGCTGGTGCAGCTGCCACCTGTGGGGCTCGAGACAGATGACCTAATGTTACAGGTAGTGCTGCAGGACGGAGGCGATCTCACACTACTCATACTTTGGGGGCTGGACATGGGGGACCTCATGACATTGAGTGGGCTGGTGAGAGGTGGTGAGCCCACTGTGCTGGACTCTACTGGGCTACATGTGGCTGAATTCCTGCGCTTGATGTTGGCCAAAGTTGCAGCACAAGACGTCTGGCTGACAGGACTACTGACGGACGAGCACACTGGTCCAAAGCACGTAGGAGGACTGGTGGTTGATGACACCATATTGTTGCTGCCCCCGGGGCTAGAGATTGAGCTGGAGGTCTGGGGGCTACAGGACAGAGATGAAACCAGCATTGAAGCTGCGCTAACTGGAGTGCCAGCGGTGCAATCTCTGGGAGTAGTGCTGGGCTGCTGGAAACCAAATGGCTTTAACTTGGGGCTCTTTGTGGACCCACACTGGGTCTCTTCTAGAGACCGCCCACACACTGGATACATCTTCCCAGGGCTGGTACTGCCCCCATGCTGGCTAAAGGCAAAGTCTGCCTCCCTGGCAGCATTCATATACAGGCCCATAGACTCGGCCACAGTCTTGGAAAGCTCCTTGGAGTCCATTTCCTGCTTATGACTATGAAGAGAGTTGTTGAAGTGTGGGAGAACAAATGGCTGGTTCTGGCTGAGCCGGAGCATTGGCTGCTCCTGCTTCTTGGTATTGTTGTCTTTGCAGTCAGTGGCCGGGCTTCCAGCAGGGCAGCTAACATTGACTATGTCCATCAGGATATCACTGTTGGTCAGACTTGAATCCTCTGTACTGCAGCAGTGCTCCATGTTGCTGGGGACCTGCGACCATCTGTTCTCTGTATCACTTCCATCAAAGAAACTTTGGTATCTTTTGGTCTCCATTGCTGGCTCATTGATTCACCTGATAAATGAGGAAAAAGAAAGCAAAGGGTGAGAAAAGTTCCCTTTTATCGTCCAGCTGGACACAAGACTGTGGTTTAATGGTAATATTTGAGCTGCAGGTGTAACTTAAAGGTCTCATATGCTAGTGTCAATCTATAGTGTAAATACAGTTTTTGGGTTTAGACATGAAGCAAGGAAAAGGGGCTGTTAGAACATAACACACAATGATTTAACTAATTTGATCTTATATTGATTTACTTTTAAAGACAAGACATAACATAAATCCTGCTGTGTTAACCACATGTTAAATCTGAACGAGCACACCCAGGGCAAGTCTGTACAGTATTTTCTCCTCTCACACAGATAAAAGCTCCTTATCACTGCCCTACAGGAGATGTACAGTCTGATAACTTAAAGAAAGCTGCACTGCAAGGGTTAATGTATCTACGTGACGTCGTCTGGGCTTTTCGTTTAAATTCCCACCTCTGCTGCGTTTCTATTGGACAACTCATCCAGAAAACCAGCAGCTTTATGATGCCATTCATGGATTGGTCCGAAAGCTGTCACTCAATAGTTATTGCTTCTTGCAGCCACAACATAGCTGCGACATAACTTGAAATGTTGCTTTACCGGCCACAGCAGCCCCGACATGTGCAAAAGCATCACAAATAGTGGCAATAATTTGACACTTTACATGACAGATTGCAATGAAGTGGCATCGCTTTACGCGATGTGTCGATGTATATTCTGCATGCTGTGTTGCACTCTTTTGAATGGCTCACAGTTCTGGAGTGGCCAAGATGCGAGTTAAAGTTAGTCGGTTTGCCTGCAAAATACCCAATGCACATAATGTGCACATCCTTAAATATAAAAAATAAAAAGAAGAGACATGTCAGCTCGATAATTCCTTCCTCTTGCTCATTGCCGTGATTGTCCTGCCTCTGTGGGGCATGCAACTCTCTGCATATCTCTCCATTTTGCGTTTGCGCAGAATAAATAACCGACTAAAAGGACGATTTTTGTTATCTTGTTGCTGCTGAAGTTATTATTTATTATGATTATTTTTTTGCTGGGTGAAAGTGGTGTCGTTTGCGGCTTTTTTTTTTGACAAACAATGTGGACTAAGTGCAGAAGCGAGAAAATGTAAATTATTGAAGCCATATTTTTAGAAAGATTTTGACATGACTAGATATTTCTCAGCGCCTCTTGACAGGTGCGTACGGAGATTTAAAAACTACTGTTATTTTTAACAACATTTAATTGTGGTTATTTTGCGTTTGCACATAAAGTGCATAAACTTCTTGGCGACTTTTATTCTGTAGCAGACACAGGGCTAACGGTCCCGGTTGAAAGTTATTAGATTTCTCTATCACAGCAAATGCACCCGGGGATGCAAGTATTCAGCTATCCGACTGAAGGAGTTTGCTTTCATTATCATCAAGAGAACCAGCGCGAAATTAAAATGTACAGTCAAACACTGAGCTCTGTCCTTCCTTACCTTAATTACGACATTCAGAGTTGTCAGGTGGCCGTGTTGCTGGGCAGCGATAATCCAGAAGACAAAAAAAGACACGCGAAGCAAAAGTCAATAAATATCAACAAATGTGTTCTGTCTACTCTTCCCAATACATAGTTTTCAGTTTGACAGCTAGACACACTGGCGAAGTCTACTGCGTATTATCACTAGTAATCCTCAAACAGCGAGCGGCTGCTCCTGACAGGACGAACGGCAGCGACGGGTCGGACGACAGCGGCAGATGATCTCACATTATGGCCGCAATTTTGCAGATTACCGATTCAGGGCCCTGGATATATATATATAAAAAAAAGAGTATTAAAAACAAACGAAGGAGTCGGTCGGACGTCATTCATGGACCCTCCTACTGCAACGAGTGCAACACAAACTCCGAGGAGGGGGAGGAGGAGGAGGAGGTGGTGGTGGTGGTGGTGGAGGAGGAGGAGGAGGAGGGGAGGGGAGGGGAGGCAGAGGGGAGAGAGAGAAGGAGGAGGAGGAGGAGGAGGAGGAGGGGCTCAGCGCAGGTAGACAGAGTCGCCTGGAAATAGGGCACCGCGCTCGGTGCGGTGTTGTTTGAAATAAACTCTGAGGGTGAACAGTGAAGCGGCTATATAAATATATATTTCATTAAAATTATCCGCTGCAAGTTTGTTTCATGTTGGTGTTAAATCCTCTGTCCTCTGCTCTCACCGTTTTGTTGTTTTTTTTAATGAAAAAAGACAAAAAATAAAATAAAAAAAGCTTTGCTTTTATGGAGCTCGTGCGCATTCGTGCCAAACGCACACGTGCACTGAGAATTTAGATAAAGAGGAGATAGGAGCGCGAGCCTTCCCCAGCCTCTCTTTACAGTTTAACATGGATCTCTTAAAAACCCCCTGCAAATATTGAGTGAGGAGTCATTCTGTGAAATCGAGTCAGGCTGTTGCCTCGTAACACCATAACGCCTGCCTCCACTAGGTGGAGCAATATTTCTATTGCTGTGCTGTCTATTGAGTGGTCAAGATGTCACTTAATTCACTTCATGTCAAACTAGGATCAAATTCTTTATTTCTAATGGAATAAATTTCTAATCTCTTGTGACTTATTGTGCTGTTTTGGTCAGCCAAACATAAAACCGTGCACCCTTGCTAGTGCACATCATGATCATGCTCATGAACATTTAGCATACAGTTTGACATGGAAGAGAAAGACAATCTAGAGTCCATGCACATGAAATAAGTCAGTAAGCAGCGAAATAATAAAGAGATGTACACACACAGTTAATTCAAAATCTAGTCGCATTGGCATACTTCTTAGACGAGACCAGTATCGCTCCCTGATAATGTCCCTTGGTGCACACATGAGAAAGTACAACGTGCTGTGTGTGTTTTTTTATCTGTGACACCACCACAACAAAAAATGGTTGTGACTTTTACATTAAGATGAAGTTGTTGTTTACATTTTACAGCTGCTGTCATGACACAGACTTTGTTTTCACAGCCAATAATCAGCTCAATCTCCGGAGTTGTCAATCAGTCAAGTCACATTCTGCAGTGTTTCACATGGCTGCATAAAAGTGTGCATGCAGGATTTTGGCTTTCGAGAGTGGAGCTCTGTATAGTAGTTTGAATGTTTCACTTCATTGCTTGTCTGGGTTTTCCACGCCAGCCTGTAGCCATTACCCAAGCAAGGCAGCAGCAGTTAGATTAGTCAAAGCCATCCAAGCAACACTGCCCACCTCCCTGATCTGCCTGTTAATCACCCATGAATGGGGGACCTGCTTCAGTAAAAAAAGAAAAAGAAAAAGCAGGAGAATTGAGATATGTTTCCCACCCCCATTCATGCAGCTCCCACTTGTCCATTGCGCATAATGGGTGCCAGTCAAACACATCATGAGCAAATCTAATTTAGGTTTTTCCACAGTGACAGAGTCATAAGAATTTGCAGACTGACAGCAGAACATGGCTGATATGAAATCAGTAATAATTGCCTTCCTTGTCAGTAGAAATTCGAGGCAGCACCATTGAATCCCACTGAGCTTTGCTTTCAAGCACTGTTGTTTTAATCAAATCAATGAGAAAATCACACTGGCTTGAAAAGATTGTATATATAAGTATATATGTGTATGTACACTGGACCTAAAAATAGCCATCTTTAGAGAGAGAGAGAGAAAGAAGGGAGGTCTTTTCAGTTGAGTGATTGCTATGATTAGGAGCAGGCCTCCACTCCAGTTTAGACAGCAGACAATTCCAGTAGCTGAGAGGGCCAAAGGCATGACAGAGAGGTGCACGTTGCGCCTCATGGGGACAGGTGAATTGGAGCATGTTAACTATGAAACAAAACACTCGTCAACTCAGCAGAAGACCCTGTCCCTATCGTCTGTGGTAATTACAGAGGTAGTTTTAATCAGGGAAGAAGTCCGTCACCACCATCCTCCCTCAGCTGCTTATTGTTCCACTTTAAGAGTTATGCTTGAGGACGAATTCCACCTAAAGTGATAATGTAACAGAGACCCTCGAATGCCATTCCCTCTTCTCTGGTTAATATGTTTTAGCAGTGACTTTGCATCCAACACGATATTCTTCAACTTTTGATTGTTGCTGTAGCCTTAACTTAAAACCTGCAGAATGATTTTTTGGCCACTAGGGGGCAGTGAATCAAGTTGTAAACTTGTGAACTTGTCATCAAACTTTACATCCAGCTTTACAGAGCAACATGAGCATCCATGGATGACTTTAGCTTTAACTTTTTACTGTCCACCAACTCCTACAGGGAAATGTATTTCTCTTTAGCTGCTAACCATGTTCACAAGCCAAAGTCAGCAAGGTAGCCATAGTTGCTAACTTCGTCTGTCTGTCATTTGGTGCCATTCAGGTAGCGTACAGTGGGTTTAACAAAGGTTAGTCTTGTATCTTGAAACACTACCGATGAGAGCAATGAGAGTAAACCAAAACAGTAAAACTGCAGGCTGTGAAACCAAAACAATGAGCTGAAAGATGCCAAAACATTCGATAAAGGCGAAGAGAATTGTAGCGCTAGTGGTTATTCTCTGTGAGTTCTTCCTTACAAAGCAAACTCTTCACATACACATATTTATTTAATCAATTGTTATTATTAAAATATTGATTATAGCACATTTAAAAGTCACTGCCTCTTTCACAACTATCCCTGTTTTACTGTAAGTGCTTTTGCCCCTAAACTGTGTTGGCAAGCTGTCCAGTGACACGGTAGATTGCTGGATTGAGATCAAGACACACACATACATCATCACCAACCCTCCCCACTCTGGCCAGTACTATTTGTTGTTGAACCCTCATCCTGCATGTGGTACATTTCATGCCTATTTGTGGAAACTTTGAGCCCATCTGTGTAAGCATAACTGGCCTGTTTTCATTAAACATGTCCTTTTGTCATAGAAAACTATTTTCCCGCTAACAAGTATTATTTGAGAACCTTCATCTTATTCTGTTTGTCTATGGCTGGTATAAGCTGTGACACATCTGGCTAACAAACTGAATAACCTCACAGGTAGATGACAAGACTCTTATCTGTGAAGGTCAGCGATGGGGGTATATGCTATTGAATTTTCCCAAGGGTTGCTATGGGAACTAGCATGTTTGTCCATCTGATCTCTGGTCAGTGTAAGCAGACTGGAAAAAAAAAACTGAAAACGGTTATTCTGAATGATTGTATGCAGGAAATTCAGAAAGAAGATTTTTTTTTAGAAATACTATCAATATTTTAGCTACTGATTTCTGTGGTGAATTCAATATTCACCCAGCCTACACATCCACTTGTTCCTGTTCATCCAAATTAGTTAGTGCATTATCTAATATGATAGATACAGTATTACTGCTACAAAAGCAGTCAGATAAATGCAAAGTTGAAGAGTTACACAACTAACTTGCAAGATTTTAATTAATTCACCCAGAGGTATAATTACAGACAGAATCATTCAAGTGTGACTGTATCGGTGTGAAAATTTACACTTTGCAACATTTCAAATAAAGGCATATTTAACTGCTTCCAGATGAGAAGAGAAGTATGCGAGGGAAAAACTGCAATGTCATTGGCAGATAGATGGATAGATAGATGGATATTTTTTACATATTCATATGTTATTTAATTTTATGCATTATTTAAGCTTAAAAGTCGAATGTTTGCATGTTATTCAAAGTTGTCATACATCATTATCAATATAAATAAGCCCAGTTTCTATTCCCACTTTTGACACAGATTGCTGTTCACCTTAAGTAGCCCCACTACACGGATGGCACGTATTTAAATGCTAAATAATATGCATTCAGACTGCCTTCCTTCAGAAAGTCTCTCGTACTATGTGTACACCACCTGGGGTTTGTTCATCCTACTTAAGTGATGACGACTGAAAACATGTTGATGATTAAATAACATGTTTATCCTCCGTGCAGTCAGAAATACATATTCAGTGGGAACATTGCGTATAGGCTACAGCCTGGCCTCAGATCAGATTATTAACATGCAGAGAATTATCACTAAATGATGTGTTGTTCAACAAAACTGTGTCAAGTACATTATGAATTTATATTCCTGGTGTCTTACAAACATTTTCCCCATCCCGCAGCATCTAGATGCCAAGGTAGTGCAGGCTTTAAAGCAAATAATCCGCCTGCGTTTTGTACATTTTAGTATGTTTTGATATCGAGATATGAATGCATTTGATTTTGTTGCACAAGAAATTTGGAGTGGCTCGATAGAACTCTTTTATGTGTTGCAGGTTTTTAATTTAAAATTCTGTCTGTCCACCGTGCTTCACTAGCAATCTGTGTATGTTTTAAATCAAAGACAGTATGAAAAGTAGCAAGAAAGGTGTCTTAGACTTCACTGGGTTTGAGTTTGGGTGACTCAGCTTAGGTAGATGGATTATAATTAAAGTCATTGTGGATGTTTGTCCAGCTAAGGTACTGAATTAAATGTGCACAACTCGTTTGAACAGCTTCCATATTCTTGCCTCTTGGCAGTGCGTCACTACACTTAGAACAGCTATAGTTTTAGTTTTCAGGTCAACTGATTTTCAACTGATCAGCTCAACAATGAAGACATCAAAACACCATTTGCTCTGAAGACAGCTTTCCACACTCTTTCTAAGCATTCGCTTAACCAACTTCATGAGATAGTCACCTGGAATGTGACATTATCAGTTTACAGGTGTGTCTTATTAGTGAAATTTCTTGCCATCACCTTGTGCCATGTTGACATACAGTAGTATATAGCTCTATTCAGCTACAGTAGTAATCCATACTATGGCAAGAACTGCTCAACTAAGTAGAGAAATGAAGGTCCTTCATACTTTTAATTTTAAGAACTTTGAATGTGTCTTCAAGTGCAGTTGCAAAAACGTTCAAATTGTATTGTATAAGGACCGCCCCAGGAAAAGAAGACCAAGATTTACCTCTGCCGCAGAGTACAAGTTCCTACAGTTAAGTTCCTACAGTTAAGTTCTTACAGTTAAGTTCTTACAGTTGTTCTTACAGTTGTTCTTACAGTTGCCTCAGAAATAGCTAATTAACAGCACCTCAGATTAGACCTTATATAAATGCTCACTGAGTTCAAGTGGCAAACACATTTCAACATCAACTGTTTAGAGGAGACTGTGTGAATCATGCCTTCATGGTTGGATAACTGCATACTGAAGGAGACCAAGCAGAAGAAGAAGAAAAGAAAAACTGCTTTGACCAAGAAACACAAGGAACTGACATTAGACCAGTGGAAATCTGTACTTTGGTTGATGAGTTCAAATCTGAGAGTTTTGGTTCCACCTGCAGAGTGTTCATGATGGCCCCAAAAAAGGTGAACATATGGTATCTGCATGTGTGGTTCCTACCTCCAAGGTATGTACGGACTATTTGACTAAGAAGGACACTGATGGAGTGCTGCGTCAGATGACCTGACCTCCACAATCAAGTGACCTAACTCAACGGAGATGGTTTGGGATGAGTTGGACCACAGAGTGAAGGAGAAGTGGCCAACAAGTGGTCAGCATTGATGGGAGCTCCTTCAACTGTTGGAAAACGATGTAACTTAACGTGGCACCAATTGATTTTTTCACTTTGGAGTATTGCAGCAACCAACATCAACATGCATCATGTGTGAGCAAACATTATGTCTATTTACACATCCTGCTGACACAGAGGAACATTCGTATTCACTGGAGTCGTGTCGTCTTCTTTTAGCTCTGTTTTGGTCTTCACCAACTCCAAAGTGATAGCTAACTTTATCTGTCTGCAGTTCGGTTCTCAGCAGGTAGTAGCTGCTTAGCTGTTGCTGTTTGCTTTTGCTGGAAATATATTCATGTAAGCAGTTAGGGTGAACCAAAACAGTAAAAACAAAAAAAAAATCAGCTGACATGAAAACACTTCATAGAGTTGAGGGGAAGTGCTGAGCTAGGTGACAATTCTCTGTAGGTTTATCACCCACCAAGGGACCACTTTGACACTACATGTAGTCATTTGATGCATTGTTTATATCAAAAATATTGATTAGACCAGCTTCAAGGAAAGTGTCAAAACACATCTCCCACAGACATTACAGTAGTGGTCCTTTTTTTTTTTATTGAAGTATCCTTCAATTCTGCCGACTTGAGCTGAAGGAAGGAGGCAGGTGAAGCCCTGAGACAAACAGAACGTCACAACAGTCGCCAGAGAAACAGCCAAGCTCAATGTGTCACTCAGCCTGCGATGAAATGTAGCGATACAGTGGAAAAGAGAGACCAGACAACAGGAGGGGAGAGGATTAGAAAAGGCACCTTTACTCTGATTCACTGTCTAGCTGTTTGTGTGTCATTTTTAAAGGTTACCTTCTGCTCTGCTGTCTGTCACATATGGTACACACATAGACGTGTACATGCAGTTTCACCAGGACATAAAATTGATTTAAAATAAATAAATAAATATAGACAGTGAAGCAATTTGAATCCCATCTGAAGCTTTGATCTAGTTTGAAGCGTCTGGGCTCTGCATATGGAAACAACTGTGGTGTATAACGGTAAGTCTCTGGTGACTTTCAGTTTGTGTGTGTGTGTGTGTATACAGTGTTTGCACATATGGGTCTGTGCTGATAATTTGTGAAAACACGTTCAGGCCAATTTTCCAACTTCTTTTTAGAAGCTATCTTTTCCATGTGACCTTTGGTCAGACAGACTGATAAAAATGTTTACATGAGTGCCCTGAATCGAGGTATTGCGGGTGCTATATTTAGTTTAGTAACCAATACAAGACAGACAGAAAATGGGGGGAGAGCGACACACAAGGAAAAGGGCAGCGGGCCAGAAATGAACCCCCGGCCCACTGCAGCAAGGACCCACCAGGTGAGTCATTAGGGAGCCCCCACTTCCAGGTTAACAGAAACAGTACAATGATATAGTATGAAAAGAAAATACAAATAAGAAAAGAGTGGAAATCTTAGACTCATTGTTTAAGATGCTGACCATGTAATTACAACTTCCCTGGTTGGACTCTGGCTGCAGATCTTCATTCCATGTCCTCTCTACCCTCATTTCCTATTATCCTGCAACTGCCTTCTATCGAAATGAAGGCAACATGCCTGAAAAAATATACTGAGTAAGTAAAGGAGGAAATGTTTAAATAGAAAAAGAAAACAAACTTTATTCATGATTCTCTTTCTTCTTAGTCCTCTTTGTCTGTTCTGCAGTCTCCCTCTCCAGGTGCACTCAGTGACCCAGCTCAGCCTGAGAGTTGTTGCATGGATTGACTTTGGAGAGGAGCTGAAGCCAAGGTGCAAAAGTGAGGTGGTCTGAAAGGATATACATACTGTACAGAGAGCGTATGGTCCTAAAATAACTTAATAGTACACAATGCAAGGAAAGCATAAGGCATTTCTGTACCAATTAAAACATACAGAAACCCTGACATACATTCTGTTCTTTCTGAAAAACAACATCTCAAATGAAACAAGTTTTCTTTGTGTTTTCCAAATGAACTATTCTGATACGTTACACTTTGAAGCCTGTGGAACATCAAAGCTAATCATAGTTGTGGGGTGGAAGAAAAATATGGCTTTATGAGAGGTAAACAATATTTGAATCTGATTTTAACAAAAAGCAAGATGTCAAATCAATTTGCCTGTATCTTGTCCCAAACTGTTTGGCTTGTGATCATTTACCACTGAGGCAGAAAAAAAACTCTAGAAATGAGCAACCAGCTCTTGTAGAGGTTTGTGCACTGATGAGCTGCATGTCACATTAATTATGCCAGATACGGGTGGGCCGTGTTTCTGAAGTCTCAGTTCATCTATTTGTAATAATAAAGTAACAGCAAGGTTTTCTGCTAACTGGAAAGCAACTGTTTATGTTATGCATGACTGGATATACTGTAAGCGCTTTCCAGTACAATGCTATGGTTTATAAATAGCACTGTAGCCCTGTGCAAGCTACTGTGGACCCACAGCTGTTGGGAATTTGTATATACTGTAGATACATTCATAAACCCTTGTTACACATGAACTCTTTAATTATTTTCCATCTATGCTAGCCCACAGCTCCTCAAAGTCAAAACCTCTTGCTAAGAGTGCAAAATGAATGAGTTCAAATTTCTCTGTTTTTCTACAGCACTTAACTTTCCTCCTCTTATCTCCACCTCACATCACCTGGCATTGGTTTTAAGGTGCCTGGTTATTATTAAGACATCAGTGTCAGCGTCTAATCAGTATTTGTGTGCATTTGGTTTATTAATTACATCGGCTGGTACGAACTCAGAGCACTTGGCGAAAAATATCAAAAGCTGACGCCTGTGTCATGATTAATTTCACAGTGAACAGTCTCCGCGATGTCAGTGGTAATTAGGCATCACCCATTGCATAACACACCATGTGTCAGGGTGGGTGGCATGTGTGTGCATGCGTGTGTGTGTGTGTGTGTGTGTGTGTAAGTGTGTGTGTAAGTGTGTGTGAGTGAGAGAGAAGGACAGAGGGAGAGAGGAAGGGAGGGTGAGGGGGGGATAAAGGGACAAAGAAAAAGAGATATGGCTTCAACTGCTTCTGCAGTTCCTGTAAACCAAGTGGAAGTTTTGAAGTAATGCAGCTCTAAAATAGAAACTAAACTCTGTTGTTATGTGACGTTATAATTAGATGTAGCATCCACTGTATATGTTTGTCTGCCTATCTATGTAGGTAAGTAGCTATCAGGCTGGATATTGATATTTCTCATAACAATTAGAGCTTCGTTTCTAAACTCAGAGTGCCTCTAGTGATTTCTAAAAAACCTGTGGAGTAGCTATGATCGGGACGGTTAATGGGGATCTGAATAAAAAAACGCCAATGGAAGCCTTTGGCAGTCCAAATGTTTTCACCAGGTGGTAGAAACAAACGCAGCGCAATAACTGTTATCTGCACAGCATGATTACTGGCCTACATAGTATTCTATTTTATTTATAAAAATGTTTATGCATTTATGCATCTACTTCATATTTTGCAGAATCCATATCCAAGTATCAGTGTCTTGTAGCTATATTAAATCTTCATTTTGCCAGGGTTAGACACATCTAATTTTCAGTAGTGACCTGCAGGGTGCCTGGCATGCGGCACGTCTGCAAAAACTTTGGTACAAACTTTGCTCAGAATGAACTACAAAAGGGTTTATTAATCCTGTGAGCGAGGCTCTTTTTTTTCCTCTCTTCCCTTTTTTTTTTGTTGTTTTTTGTTTTTTTTCAAAAATAAACAATGGCCCTTAACACTCAAATTAACACAGATTGGGATTTGATGTGCTGTGCAGCCAGATGGCTTGCTCACTCACTCTCTGGCGGGCTGGCAGTGCAGCTGAGGACGAAGGCACTTCCAGAGCGGATTTGAAAGAATCTAGGCCAGAGAGAGTGGGGCTGCTCTCGGAGACTAGCCGCCAGAGCTGTCATGTTTTAGTGCACATTTTCTATTTGAGGAAGAAGCCACTACATAGAGGGATGTGCAGTATGTGTGTGTGTGTGTGCGGGTGTGTTTGTTTGTGTGTGTGTGCGTGTGTGTGTGTGCGTGTGTGTGTGTGTGTGAGCAGTGACTGGAAGAGGAGGAATGCCTTGATAAAAATGAAGGGAAAGAGGACTCATCTTAGAGCTGTGTAAACAAGCTTGTGGAAAAAATAAATTCCATCCTGCATTTTTCTCCTGTCCACCTACAGTCTACAGTATCTACAGGCATCGTTGTAGATTTGACACAGTGATGCTTTGAGAAGTAAAAAATATTCAATTAACTGACGGTGATAGATAACAGAAATAGTTCCAGTAATTGTAATACCAAATGATGTGAAAAAAGCTGACAGAATCCTGATGTATAGACTAAAATCCATACTCAGTGAATTGTAAATGTGCCCAAGATTGATGTATGAGACAGTATACTGTATGTACAGTATGCATCAATGTACAGTGACTCCAGCACCGGTGTAGAGATCAGCACTTTTGTAAACACTGTAGCGCAGACATTCAAATGCAACTTTTAGAACTAGTCATTATTCAAAAGCCTAGCCTCCATCTGGAAAGTGGCGAACTTGGCTGTTTTCCTGGTGTTGCTGTGGAGGAAAACTGGGTCTGTGTGAAATTGCAGGACTCATGATACTTTGCTAAGGTGTAAATTTGTCTGGCTTTGATGATCATTTTCTTCACAGCCTCGCTTTTGCCAATGGGGAAGGGTTAAAGTTGTTATAAGACTCAGAAACTTTTCAGGTTGTGAACACGAGCTTTCAGCAACTGATTGTAAAAGAGTGAACACAGAGGAAAGGGTATGATTAGGAGAAGTAATATGATACCGGCCCTACAAACTGCAGATTGCATCGAACAAATGTAATAATTTAGACTGTTTGACCATCACACATTTCCTGATATCAGATAAGATGAAAACTAAAAGCAGCCATGAGAGGATTGAAATTTCCTGAAGATCACTGCTGGAGGTTTGACAGCAGAAAATGAACCTAGCAGGAAAGAAATAGCTAGTTTGATGTGTCATGAAATAGGGGTGCAGCTAACAATTATTCTAATTTATTTCATTGATTAATCAATTCATCGTTTTGACTGTAAAATGTATGTTTCCAACAGTCCTTGGAACTTGTTGGACTTTCCTACAGTGTCTTAAAGTGTCTTTTTTTGTCCAACCAAAAGTCCCAAACCTAAAGATATTCAGTTCAAAGCACAGAAAAGCTGTATATCCTCACATTGAGAGCAGCAAATATTTGGTACTGTTGTTTTAAAAGTTAGTAATTAATTGATCATATTGTGATCAATTAATTCTGATCAATTAATTGATCAGCAAAATGGTTGCTGATTAATCTTTTGACCAACCAAATATTACCAAATATCATTTACAGCTTTTTTATGAACCTACACAATGATCTCACCATGGAGTGACACTTATATAATCCTAAAGCAAACACACAGGTAACTCAAGGACAAAGGCATAAAGTAAACCTAAAAGTCAAACAAAACAAGTAATAAGCACAATGAATCACCGTTACAGTGTATGGAAACTCACTCCTATAGAATAATGGTGGAAGTCTAGAAATCTAAGCAAGGACAGAAATCATAATTGTACAGTGTATGAATTTCATGTCCTTCACGAGGTCCTTTTGTCTTCCACAGAGAATATTTCTACGTGTCAAAATGGCTCCATAACCAAAAAACAGGGCACATTAAGCTCAACAGCAGATTCACATTAATTACAAACTGGCAAAGTTGTTAATATAACTCTGCACTCAAAGCCAGGAGTCTGTGTGAATGGCCTGAAGTGCCAGACAACACCTTCTGTTTCGATCGATGGCCATCAGCATGCACACCCCCTTACACAATCGAGGCTGCTCTGCTATATATACACACACCAGCTTCAACTGCCTGAGAGGAATCTCCTCTTACAAACTAACTTTTCTTTCTTTTTTTTTTATTTTTTATTTTTCTATTCTTTAGCAACCTCATTATCTCTGTGTTTGTGGAGGGCTGCAGATGTGCTTCCAGCATCTCAGAGGAATTTCGTTTATTTTTAAGATTAGCATTAAGACAAAGTAAAAGGAAAATCCTGCAGTACAAAGTAACACAAGCAAGCGCTTATGTGTCTGTTTGTTTTTTAAGCAAATAGAATAAAAACTGTGATGTAGAGGATAAATTAGGAACATATGTGTGTTCTGACAGTGTGAATATCAGACACGATTGAATTGGGTTATCTGTAATGAGTAAACACATTTCCCCCTAACGCGGAACAATTCTATACCTCAAGATGTAGCCTTTCGTTTTTTGGTGTTTCACATAAAATAAAGTGTAGTTGCTAAGCTATAAAACTGTATATCAGCTGACCACATCACTAGAGTGTCTCTGTGTCACAATGGTAAGGGAGAATGGTAACAGGGGAAGGACCCAAGTGCATAAGGTGGAGGAGGAAGCGGGGAGACTTCAGTGATTTATTGAGGAAATATCTTACAGTCAGACAGGTAGGCACACAGGTAGACGGATAAACATAAAGGACAAAGACAGAGCTCAACGAAAAAAATAGGCTCGTTCACACAAAATGAGTTTTGGAGACCCGGTTAATCAAGATAATCCATAGACCTCATTGTGTTGTTTCATGCAAGAACTATTTTCTTTATACCAAACTACACCCTTCAGCCATACCACCACACCCAAGGAAGTGTGTATCTACTCCTGGATGAGAGGCTCGTGCTTCTAGCATTGCAGGATATAAATATTAATGCTGGCCATCTGAGCTGTAATGTTAGCTAGCTTACGATGAACTGAGACAATGGATGAAAATCAGTGCAGGTAAGAGGACAAATGTATTTTTAATTTGGGGGTGAACTGTCCCTTTAAAATAGCTAAAGGACTGATGAGAGGAGTGGGAACAGGTGAGCAGGTGGGTGGGGAAGGTCAGGTGACTGCAGGGTTGATGAGAGAAGTGGGAACAGGTGGGGTTTACAGATTCAAGGGCATCAAGGTCCACTTACTAGCTTTTTATTTTTCTTGTGCTTTCATCACTGTCATATGGTTTTCATTAGTGGAGCAGGTTTAGTTCTGCTGGTGAAGACTGTGACATGACTGTTTAATTTACAGTATGTGTTGGGTTAAAAAATCTTAGAGAGTAAATCTCAGTGTTAGTTTAGAATATTGCCTTGTAGACACGAGCATATCAATAAATATGAAGCGACAGCCAGCAGCTGGTTGGCTTAGGTTAGCATAAAGACTGTAAGCGGGGGGAAACAGCTATCCTGGTGAGCTAATCTTCTGCCTACTTCTAAAATATAATATCCTGTTTAATACATACCAAAGCTAGCATGTAAAAACAAACAATTTGTGGTGTGTTGTTTTATTATTCAATTCCTTGACTTTGAAGTTATCGTGGTTGCTGTGACGTTGCCAGGCAACAAGCAGATTTTTGTACTTTTGGAAAAAGCCAGGCTAGCTGTGTTCCCATTTTCAATATTTATGCTAATTTAAGCTAACCGGCTGACATCTGAAGCTTCATAGTTTACACTATCAACATGGTATCAATCTTCTCAGCAAAAAAAAAGAATAAATAAGCACATTTCCTAATAAACATTTCCACCAAATGTGGAACTGTTATCCATTGTACTGTTGTAAGCTAATTAGCTCACTCATTAGCGGGCTAATTATAGAAAGCAGTTACTCTCCCTCACACAGAACACAAGAAATCTTTCTGTCTCCTCCATTAAATTGATTTTCTTTTCTTTAAAAAAAAAAAAAACATGACACTTTATGACAACTAACAAATCCTCCTCTTTTTAAAAACAGACCTTCTTTTGTCCAAGTGTTTACTGTACATGTTGACTAAGCTACTAATATCATGTTATCTGAGGATTAGAAAAACTGGCAAACTCTGGCATTTCTACTTTTATTATGAAGTACTTCCTTAAAGCCCCAGAACAGTCTGCTAGGTTTGTTTGATCAGACAGTGGTTAAAATGTGTGCCATAAAGAACAAAGCAAAAAGGTCCCTTTGAAAATCATTTACCCTTTCATTCTCTTAACTGTACTAATGCTGCACTGGCAGAGTTGGCAGACAGGAGAGGATGAAAGTTTTACTTTAATGTTGATGGTTCGGTAGGTGAAATCCACAGAGGATTTGGTTTGCATGTCGATGCTGATATTGAACGTCTATTGTGTGCACTGAACAGGTCTTTCATACATAAAGAAATACTTATGTGAAAAAGTTTAAAAAGTAGACTTTCTCCTTTGGAAGAAGCTGTCCATTTACTTCAAGAGTGTGCTCTCAGTTTAGCTCAGTTGTCCTGACGGCAGGCATTGTGGATTAGAGAAGGAGGAAACTCTGAGGGGAAAAAAGTACCATTGGTGTCTGTCTATTAAGAGACATAATTCACAGGGCTGGGCCCGAAGTCCTCCCAGCAGGGAACACTTGTTGTGATTTGTGGAGTGAGTTTGGTCGAGTCAGAGAAACAGAATCATCAGTTAAAGTCACCTCTCAACCAGAAATATTGGTCTTTGTCTAATTGAAGAGTGTGCTTTTTATTGTCACGGGGTTGTTAAAGGGTCATTTTACCCAAGATTATACAATATAATCCCAACTAAGTATGGCCTGAGTTGCATTTTATGAGTTTATTTATTTTGGGAAATGATATAAATGCTGTTAAATTTGTGTTTGTGTCCAATAATAAGGACTTTGTATATGCGTTGTTTATTAGACTTATTGTGAATGAGGTTTTCAATTATACAGAATAGCAGAACTATGGAAGGTAAATGTATGAATTAACTCAATATTAACTAATAGTTTGTACAACTGGCAGTGATAGTATTATATCCACTGGCAACCATTTTCTGAGCATCCCCACATCTTTCAACATTTCTACCTGCAAATACAGTATAATTCATAAAATATTGATTTTTGAATGGATCTTGAGTGCATCTGGATTCGAGACATCATGTATTTTTCACACTTCCTCTAGTTGTATCCATTGGATCGTTTGGATTTATGTGTCCAGGTTTTGACAGGTTCTTCTCTAAAGACTTCTGCTTATATCCCGAAATAGTGGAGTTAAAAGCTATAAATAAAATTAGGCTGCAATTAAAAAGTGTTTGAACAAACTGTGTCACATTTGTTCCAGATAAACCACAGACTTCAACACCAGACTCCAAAATGTTTCACATTTTCATTGAAACAATTTTATAACAAACAAATAGTTTGTATCTTTGAAACAGATGCTGCTGTTGACTTGTTAAAATTCAGTTTCTCAATGCTGTGGGCACCACAAACAAACTTTCATTCAACTCCATTGTGTTTGTCATTGTGCTGGGAGGAAGGCCGAAACCTCAGAGATGGATACTTCAAAACTTGAGCAGCACTTGGAGGTCCAAGGCCAAGAATGCAAAACTTACAAATACGTGAGCCGTTACCATGTTTTGATTGATGCAGTATTTTTCCATCAAATATTTACATTTTTAAATCTCGCACCATCTTCGTCATTAAAACCTCCTCTTCTTCCGTGTTTTGTGCACCCTCAGTCCCATTCTGACCTACAGGAGCATATTGCTACATGAATTATCTCTTTGATTGCCTGTGTAGGAGGAACATTTACAGTAACGAGGAACCTGGGAACAGGATTTACTGTTCCATATGCCCTCCAATGACATTACTTGAAGTGATGATGATGATGACAGTCATAAATTGGTCCTGATGGCCCACAACAGATAAAACCTGCATGAGATTTGTTTCGCTTACTGGGCCACCAAGGCTCGCTTCATACGCCATTTCATCACTTTCAATTAGACCATTTCTATGTGACTTTTGTGATGAAAAATTACAGCAAATTGCATCAAATGCTTTCAACGCTGATTTCGCCTGCATCTGCTGTCAGCAGTTCCAAGCTGAATGTTCTCTAAATATTTGGGAGGAATATTCATGGGAATATCCCCCAGTCTACGATGTTGTGTTCGGCCTGTCACTCTGTATCTCCTGTAGAGGCATCATTCCTCATCTACACTGTCATCCCAGCACATGTTCCATTTACCACACATTAATCTCACTCAGCTTCACATCATTCTCTCTTGTCTTGTCCCTTGGGATACAACGACAGAAAAACATGTTCTGCTTGCCAAAATGTGCTGTGGCTGCGGCGCTAAATGGGAACTTATAGCAGCAATCAAAATTTTGTATCACTTACAAATGGTATCAGCGTTCCAAAATGCAGTGTTACAGTATACCCTGAGTCCAATGTAGCAGTGTCCCAGCAAGGCCTTTATAAACTTGTCTCAATGCTCCTGAGCTAACCTTTTGATAAGCCCTCGAGACAGTGTAAATTAAAGGCATTAAATCATGATTTGGTGGTGTGTGAGGGTGCTCATGGAGACATCCCCTTCACAGTCTAGTGGTCAGGGTGGAGGTGTGTGGTGGTCAGTGCAGACAGGTCATCCCACAGCAGTGACGAATGGCTTTCATCAAGGGGCCCATGGGCTCACTGGGGAAATGTACATGGAGGCCTCCGCCAAAGGAGGTGATATTTATCTACCAGCAGACTCGCTAGCCAGGACACAGGAAGGGAGAAGCAGAGATGGAGAGTTTAGTGAGGAAAGGCACACAAGTGTGTACGGCTCCGTATTAAAGGCTTATATTGAACAACTCCTGCATGCACTCTACAAATTTGTGGTCAAAGGCAAACACAATGTGATAAGGAGATCTAATCCTAATTGTGATTTTAGCTCAGAAACGTGCAACATGCCTCCCAGCAGCCCTTCACTGCTCTAATTCAATAGCAAATGGAGACATCCTGAGATTGAAATGAAGCCAATTAGCAGAGGCACAGCTGATTTTAAAGCACTGATTAAGGGAGATGTGCCGCGCTGGTTCTAGGATCTATTCCCTCACTGCAGCCCTGCCTCAGCTTGGGCTGCCATTAATATCCCATGAGGCATTGGGGCACGCTCCTGGCCAGCAGCCAGATTCCCAGTTATCTGTTTTTGCAATTTTGCAGGCTATTTCAGGAAGAGGGAACTCACTGGCCATGCCTCTCGGCGCTGTTATGGCAACAGCCCTGCTCATCTTAAACATAACAAAGGGAGGTGACCCAGTATCTAAAGCCCTGCTCAGTCAACATGTTGTAGCAGAAATTAGATATTTTGTGATTAATGTTAGTATATGATATTGTATTTGCGATATGGCCTTGAGCTAACCTCATGGCAGTAATGATAAAAAACATACATTACCTATAGTTAATACATGGAAGAAAGCATAAAGGTAAGGAAAGGTATTTTTCAATATTCATCATTTTAGCCATCACCATGATCAAACTGTGCTCAAGGTAATTTTTATCTATCTCAAAGTACACTAATGCTCGTATTTTGCTGCCAGTCTGATAAAACAGAATTATATGGTCATTAGGAGAGAAGCTTGCATGAGTGACTCTAATTTGAATTTCTTCAATCCTGAAAATAATTGCTTATCTCTGTAACCGTTCCTAAATATAGGATCCCTTAATCCTTGATAACTGTGTAATTGTTGTAGGATTGGAAATGCAGGGAGTCCAATATAGAAATGCATATGAATAATGTGATGTTAATGAATGGCACCTAGGTTAATAAGACTTTTCAGGCTGCACAGCCCAGAGTATTGTGAAACTTAAAGGAGACTTAATTCATCTGAGTGACTTTTGTAATTACAGAAAGTTTGTTTTGATGCATCATAAAATGATGATTTGTGGATAATGGATAGAGAATAATTCTGGAAATCATTATCATTAGCCAAACTGTTCATGCAAAGTTATGTCCAATATATTAAGCAAAATGTCAACATGAGCTCCTTAGATAAAGTCCATTTTTGCTTTCATGTATTCCGAATAGCCTCATCTTAGTTACTATTCAATTCCTAGTCATGTTAGTGCACATGACTCTGTTTGGTCTGTTCGTGCAGACTGAAACATCTCAAGAAAAACTGGAACACCTTTAGAATTTACATAAACATTCATGGTCCCTGTAGTTTGACTTATCAATCCTCTAAATTTTAATGGCACCATGAGGTTGTCATTCAGGGTTTTCAGTGAAATCTAGCACCGTCATCAGGTCAGAAGTTTTACTGGTCTATCAACTTAACTTGGATTTTAATTTTGATTCATTACCAAATACATATAATTACAAAACTAATGACTTTGCCATAATCAACTGTCAAATATAATGTTTTTTATCCTAATTAGCATGCTAACAAGCTAACATTTAGCCTACCTGCTAAACATTAGTGTGTTAGCATGCTGACATTAGTGATTAGCCCAAAGCTTATCTAAGTACAGCCTCAAAAGCTGCTAGTGTGACTGTAGATGCTACATCTTGCTACTTAAACAAAGGTCTAGGCAATGAAACATACTGTATACATCTGTATGTTCAAGTACTTGGAAAAACAACTCTGCACAATTGAATTGAAGTGACTGAACTGTATAATAAAGCCACGTTATGGTGCCCATCTTTCCCTGGCTGTGAACCCTTACATGTAATGACTGTTATTCTTTGCTATTACATTTGATAATTGAGAACCATGCTGCTTTAAATACTTATCCTTGTAATTGATGTTCCCGCATGCAATTTAGGCACCAACTCAGTGACCACTTTAGTACTCCATTAGTTGCTTCATGCTTTGAAAAGTCACATAGAAGTGGTAATTGTCCGACCTCTTTTAAAGCTGACCCATAATGCTAATTGACTTTCATCTTGAAATGACGCACCAGTGTAGCTGACTTTGTGATTGGGATTTAATTATTTCAAAGTCCTTTTAACATTTTCTGATTTCAATATTTTGTCTATGTCACTACATCTAATATGATCCATGAATGTTTTATGACAAGCCCCAAAATTAAGATGCACAGTAAATAAACAGAATGTAGCTGATGCTAAACATATTTTTTATATTCACTTAAGGAGGACTGAGAGTCTAATCATGTCATGACGTTATTTAGATTGACTGAAGAGGGAGACAGGTTTCATATCATTTCAGTTTGATATTATGCACTTTGCTGATTCCTGGGGCTCTGCTTACAGCTGCATATGTTCTATGCTTTTTCTGCAACCAGTGTGAAAAGTTACACCTTACAAAAGCTATTAAAATGAATATGTCACTAATTAGCTCCGAGCAATCCACAACCTGTGAGCAAACAAAGTTGAGAACATCTGTGTAATCAGCAGATGAATATTTAATTTTTTTTTTAAATAAAAAAAAAAGTAAGAATATTGTGAACTTTAATATACACTAAGAAATGCTCTCAATTCACAATTATGCTGTAATGGGAGAAGGAGTGACAAGGGGGTGTATGTTTGGAAAATTATGCATTGTACTACTAACATCATCATCATCATCATCACCAAAATAGCAAGACACACATCGTGATGCTGCTATGCCCTGAAGAGAATTAACATTAATGCAAATGTAGTGTGATGATGAATATTGTATCAATGTCTTTTTAAACCAAAAGAAAATGCAAAGATGTTAGTAGTGCCAGAAATCTGAGCCCAGCTACCCAGACAGTGCATGCAAAGGAGTTTGAATTCACTCTATCACTAAAACCAAGTTCCAGCAGCCCACACATGCAGAGAAATACAGTAGCTGACACATAAATACACACACACACACACACACACACACACAACCACACACGGGTACAGATAACAAGAAACTACCTAGATGCAGGGACAAACAGAAAAAGAGAGATTTTGTGAAGGAAAGCAGACGTGGTGCATATCTCATATTGAAATAGATATTATTTCTAACGTGGGGCAAAAAATAAACATTTGTTAGAGTTAAGACTCTGTTTGAAGTTTAAGGTTAGAGTTTATGACTATGGGCAAATTAATAATCTTCCAGTTTATAGATGGATGTTAGTCAATGTGATGTCCTCACAAGCATACTCGTACTTGTACAGGGTTTGTGTGAGCATGTGTGTGTGTGCGCATGTACATACTGGGCTTTATGTGTTGGCTGGTGTGTGTACTGTATGCTGGTGGGCGGTAAATTCCGCATTTGAAGCCAGAGAGTCTGCGTGCCCACTAACATGATCAGGACATGCAAATTTTATCTTCAAAGGGACGTTAAGATCCTCTGAATCGCCATCAAGCCGTGTTTTTCTCCACTAATTATGTCATCAGTACCAAAATGGTGAGGTTCGATGTGACTCCTAAAAGAGGCTTTTGAAACACTGAAAATAGGAGACTGTGAATTTATAATTATATTCCAAACGTGGTAATATATTTAATTGCGCCTAACTTTATGTTGGATTCACTCTATGCCATCAATTTAACTCAATGTATGAAACATACAAAAAGAAGAATGAGATGATGCCTCAACTGTTCTTGTTTGAACAGTGCAGTTGCCTTAATACCCCCACAATCTGCCATGGCCTTTGGCAAAGTTTGACTTTTTTCTGCCTAATATTGATTATTCCCTTCTTTCATTTCCAGCTTTTTATATTCCTTCCTTCCATTTTTAGAAAAAAACATACCCAAATTTAAGAATTATAAATCCGTCCCCTGGACAGCAATTGTCCAATCATAACTTAGTAACCATAACAGCAGGTCTATCAAGCCTTAGTCTTGAAACCCATCAGCTATCATCCAACGACAAATTAGCAACCACCAGAGTTTCTGGACTCCCGTGTAGCCAATGGATATCTGAAAAACGGATAATAAGGATCCACGCCAAGACTTCCTCTGCAGTCTGATTAGCAACTTGGTATGCTAGAATGACAAGAAAGACACATTTTGGCTAATCTCTCTCTAAACAAACTGAATGCTGATAAGTTAAAAATAAAAGGCCAAATCATAGTCTGGCAATGGCTATAGATTGTATTATTATAACTGATTGTATTTCAGTGCGTTCCACCTCTTGTGTATGCAACCCTAGCCTGACCAAACATGACTGGTCAATACAAATGGACTACAAATGGAAACTAGCATGCTTCCAGAGCCAAAATCTTGGTCCCTTGCCTACAAGTTCTGCATTCATATGCTGAAATCTGTTTATAGAGATTAGTTAAGCTTTGGATTCCTCAGACATGCCTAAGGGGGTGATCATGGGGCTCATCTGATTTTACATTTTCATACTTATACTATGACTATAAGAGCAACTGTGTTTATCGTGCATGTAGCTATCAAGTGCACATTTACAGGATTCTCTTTTTATAAGCTAGCTACTGTACAGAAGATCAGATTTAATGGGTGCAGTCATCATATTAGCCAGCTCGAAAAAGCAAGCCTGTTTTTGTCTACTTCTATCTGAAATTAAAGAACCATTGTTTCAAAAATTCATGCACATTTTGAGTGGCAATCTGCACCATTATCACTGTAAGCTAGGTACCTAACATACTGTAGGTACCTGCAACAAGTTTGACACACAGAGGGGCTTGGCAAACAGTCAATTCTACAGGCTATCTTTGTTCACTTTTGTCTGACCTCTTGTTGTCATATGAAACATATCTGTAAAGTGGGTGACATTCATATGCATACTGTGCTTCACGTCCTTTCTAGACAGGCTGTGTACATCCCTCAACTCAATATACTCAACTAAACTAATATATAAACATATGAACATATGGATGGATGTTCAACATTATGTTAAAACTGCAGACAAAGCAATAAAAATCAATAGGAAGGAGAAAAACTTTTGTAATCACTGAGAACCCCAACTGTCTATTTAAATAGACATATAATCTAACAAAGATCAATCTAATTAAAAAATATGGATGAATAAAATGAAGATCAACCTGGGTAGTCATACCATTATTCAGCTAGAGTTCAAACACTAACAAGCTACAACAGTGGAGCGCCTATAGGTCTGAATTCTGTCTTTTTAGTGACACACACACATCTCCGATCAACTCTTGCTTCATTATTGACTCTTGTATGTTACCCCTGAGTGAGACCTTGAACCAACTCTCCAGTAACAGGAGGCCATCTCTATAATTACAGTACAGAGAAAGAAGTCCTGCTATGCATCAAACTCACAGCCCTCAAATTGTTAAAGCACATATGTCAGCTGTTGAATTTGACTCAGATCCAAAGCTTGCCGGTAATGAAACAGGGGGATGAGGGGTGAGTCAGCCACTGGCCTTTGTTAATTGCATGTCTCACATCGTCCTGGCTGGGACAGTTAATTGGAAAAGATCAAGGGGATTTGCAGTGTTAATGAGCTTCCCGTGAACCCAAGTCATACTTTGGATACCAGAGGAGCCTTTCCTATCTCCCACATTCACCGACCCTTCTGTTAGTGCAAAACTTTTCATTTCTGGAGCAATGCGGCCGTGTCTGACTACTGCCTCATCTCCTGTGTTTGGTAGCACTGCCTCAGAGGGGAATAGATGGTCTATTATAAGCACAGCACCGTTTAAGCAGAAGTAATCAGTTGTTCATCTCTATCTTGGTGTCACTGTGCGTTCAACATGCATTAGGTTGTATTCCAAGGTGCTATATGTGCATGCAGAATATCCTCATATACTATAAGATAGTAAAAGTGGAAAAAAAAATAACTAAAAACAAAACAAGAAAGCTTGGAATAATAATATTTGTCATGTTTATTCTGAGCATATGGTGTCAGAAATACCATTAAATGCTCTGTACTTCTTGGAAAGTCTAATTTAAGTTTCCTACAGATGCTGCTATTACCATTACGAATCTCTGTGAGTTTTGGTCATGCTACTGTCCACATCATGGATAATGAACCATAGAAAATACTAACCGGTATGTTCCCAGCAAATAATTGTTCTTGTTTCTTGAATTGTCTTTTTTTTTTTTTTGTAAGATCCTATGTCAACAACATTTTTTTCTTGGCGTTGCCTGACACTTTCGAAATGAGCCTTGTACTAAATCTCAGCAACAAATTTCAATTATTGTTCACACTAAGACACCTTAAAAAAAAAGTTTTAATTATCATACATCAGCAGAAGAAGAAATTGGCACATACAGCGTAAAAAAATGCATCCCCTATTCAAATGCATCTTCACTAATAGAGCTTGATGATCATTGTTATATTCATTTGTTCTTCCTATCAGAGGAAATAATTCAAATGTGACACAAACAGTTCAACTAAATTTTCTCTCAGTCTAATATCCAATCTGTATGTCTGAGTATGGCTGTAAATCTATTCTGTATCCAGGTATAAGACTGCCATGGCTATATACTGCCCAGTAGTTGCAGTTGGCCCTATAAATCATACAGCACTCTGACTATACAATCAATTCACAGCTCACCTCCACACTGTGGCTCACTGCATGTCAAAGTTACAGTGAAAGTGATGGTTGATGTTGGTGTGCAGTTGAAATATTCACAGTAATTGATTTTGGGCATCTAAATCTACTCTCTGACTCTTCCTTAACACAAGTTACTTTCATGCCTGAGTAAAACACCCAATCAAATCATTTTCATGTAAAGGTATAGATACTTGTAGTGTTTATAGACTAAACTGTGCTGTTGGTGCTTTTAATGCTGATTTGGCTTAAGCTAGCTAACTAGATTCATCCTGCTGTCTATACAACTGTATGCCAGTGAAGTATGTGTGGCAATCTATCATGCAAACATTGACAAATGGGCCAAACATTTAGCAGGAATCTTTGAGGTGAAGGTCTACAAATCTAGCCTCACTGAAGCAAACCTAAATCTTGTAAGCTCAGCTTTCGTGATGAGATGTAGGCCGGCTTTGCAAGGCTGCTGCAAATTAGTCCTTGGTGTAAATAGCAATGCTCCAAGCAAGATGTGGAAATCTTTTCCTTGCACTCCAAAATAAGAGCTATAAAACTCTGACAGCACCTTTACAAAGCTGACCATAAGTCTGTCACACATAAAGCTTTATTCAGCAACACCACATCTCCTAATAAAAACTCTCTAACTCAATTTGCTTTGCATGTAAAAAACAATGCTGACATCAGATGCCAAGACAATAACTCACTAGCACAACTACAATAGGAAACTTGGTGTTGAATTTAAGGGAATTCAACACCAAATTACAAGACAAGCAAAAATATAATTCTCAACAATATCAAAATATTTATTCGGCTCATCTTTTGAGCCCTTAAAATGTAAAAAAAAATCCTACACAGTTATTGAGAAGGGTAAGTGGATGCCCACAGTCTCAGACTTTGAAACCCCCTGATGTAAACAATTTAGGTTTTAAACTCTCACAAAAGGCTTTGCAAATGTTTTATGGTGTAGGAAATGCATTCAGCATGTTTGTTAGGCCTTACGGATGTGAGAAAATCACTGAATAACTCCAGAAAATGAACACTTTGCTGATGCAGCATCCCTAATTGTAGAAGGAAGACATGTTTTTTTCATTTTCCTGCACCAATCCATATTTTTATAATAACAAAGATCAAATGACTACAAGTAATGTGAAAAGGGTCGCTCCTAGTGAAGAACCCACAGAGAATTATCATCCAACATATCCTCAGCTCTAGAGAGAATTTTAACTGTCTTTCAGCTCATAATTTTAGTTTTATGGAAGCAACTATACTCTTCTGGTTCTCGACGCTTTAATTGTGTCATTTTCAGCTGCAGCAGGCAGCTGTTTTCAGTGGAAAAGCTCTGGTGAACCTATTGCCATTCCCAGAGCCAAATTGCAGACAGACAAAATTAGCAACCAGCTGGTGAGCAAAGGGAAGCAGTTAGCACTTGAAAGTCAATTATAAGTAGATGGTGAAGACCAAAACATTGCTAAAATCAGAATTAATGTTGGACTTAGATTCATTATGAGGCAATAAATAAATAAATGTGTCCAAATGAATGGTAGTGTTGATTGTCTAATGGATGTGCGAACATATTTACCAAACCAACGCCATAAATGACCAGCTTTCTGTGGACTTGTGACCCAGGGGACTGTGAATTTGCCCATTCATTGTTGGACAACCCGTTCGAAGCCTCAGATGAGGCATTATGGCCATCGCCATCTTGTTTTTTGGAGTCAGAAATTACTGTATTTGGACAAAAGAGTAAAGCTGGTGGGTGTGCACTGCAAGTTGGGTTGTGCTCGGTTTTGACTCTGTTTTGAAGCAGGAATAAATGGTGGCCTGCCTGGTTACAAATGTTCTTATATTACAGCTGAACAATACTCTAAAATATGTTTCTGAAAACATTTGAGGCTAATGACTGGTCAATCACCACACCTTAAAGCAAAAAGTCTATAATACTCTAAATGGCACCATTATTTACCAAATGGACACCATGATGTATGGAAGAAGACTAGCAACAGAGACCATATATTTGTTAGGAGACTGTTTACTGAGCTGATGAATATATGAGGGAAGTAGGGTAATTTATCTGTGAGGCTCAATACAATCTGACCCCCTGCTGGCCATTAGAAAGAACCATTATGGAGGTGGCATCGTTATGAAACCAAAAAAAATACAACATAAATTTCCCACCTTGGATTTCTTATTATTTCTTAATTTCTGTTGGATTTTGCACCACAGGGAAAGATTGTACTCAAAAGCGAACGATGTGTGGTGTGTTGAGGCTGGGGGTTAGGCTCTGTGTGCTGTCTTTGCAGAGATAGGTGTGGTTTGCTGGTTGGCAGTACTTAGAGACTGGCCTCCTGTGTTCTCACTGCCAGGTTGTCACCGCTTCGTGGTAGATCAGCCTGTGTGCTCTTTTGTGAATTTGCTACTTGAGATTTCCAACGGTATTACTCACCTGTGTTCTCTGCCTTCAGGATCCAGTTCTCTAACCACCAAGCCACCCTGCCACTGCACCCTTCAGCTCCAGCCTCAACCTTGCCACTCTTTCCACCTCCCTCGTTCCCTGCTTCTACCCCCCGTGAGCTTGCCTGCCTCCACAGCCTTCCCTGCGTCCAGAGACGCTACCTCACCTCTTACCCTCAGTTTCAATAAACTATCTAAGCTATTTTGTTCCTTCTCCCTCGTCTGGTTGTCTGCATTTTGGGTCCAGCACCACCGCCACATAGCACGATGGGTCATGTTAAGCTGTTTCAGCAAACAACTAAAACTTTCAGTTAACTGACAAGGATAATCACTTGAATCTCATGTCTGACCTCGTTTTGCGTGGGTGTAGTATTGCTTTAACTAAATTACTGTTTTACTTGTGTTCATCTATCAGCTAATGCTGTCTTAACAACTCAGCAAGATATCAAACCCAAAGAAATGTTTTCCACTTTCCAAAGCTCTGTGACTCTGATCTCCAAGCCAACTTTTCCTGGACAACTTACACCACCGTATTTCCATTAGTTTAACAACCACCTATCCCAACGTAGACATTCCTTAGTAGACAATGTGTCTCTGTTTGCCTGCCTACGATAGAGCAGAGAGGTGAACATCAGACAGAGAATGACACAGAAACTATTGATACAAAGCCTTTCAAAATTTGGTTCAACTCTACCCACGGTAATATAACCCTTTGGAAAGTCAGCTGCCTGTGAGGAAACACTGTCGGCTGAGATTGCCAAGACTGTACTGTACTCCGCTTGGTGCTGCCGCCCTGGGAATGGTTGTAGTGGAGAACACAGCACTAATGGATCGCAGCACACAGGCTTGGACAGTCATATCGTACAGTCCCTCTGATTTGAAATATTCAAGCCAGCGCTCTTGCCTGTCTATTAATATTTACTTCAACAAGCGATACACACAGTCTGCTCATGGTGCTCTGGGGATTCATGTGACTTTTACTGTTGTTGGCTCATTTAGATTAAAGATGGCCACAAAAACAAAAGGCACAGTATATGTGTATATGCAAGAATGGCATAATGAGATACAATAGAAGTAGTTAGTCTTTACGCAGTTGCGTTCTATGTAAATGAAAATGGACAATTAATGAAAGTGAATGAGTGGTTCTGTTAACCAAGCCAGTTCGATTCTCTCAAGCACTAACAATTGACTTTTTTGGGAAAGGGAGGTCATTTTCTGTCTTTATTTTGATGGGACAGTCGAAGACAGGCAGGAAAGCAAGGAGAGCGCACAGGCTGGAGTTGAATTCAGGTCGCTGCAGCAAGGATGAAGACTTTCACACATGGGGCGCACCCTACCAGTTGAACCACCAGGGCGCCCCATGAATGACTCTTTGGGTTCTGTATTTGACTGTGTACTGTGCCACTGGGTCAGGTCGCTGAACTGGAGTTTGTTGCTGAGCAGTGCCTTTCTCTCAGAGACTCAACCTGACTCTTGCACAACTGCACATGCACCATGCAGAAGCAGGACATTGGATTCACGATTGCTTGTAAACTCGTTCCTCTTCAAGTCATTCAAAAAGAACAATTAGTTTGCGAATCTAACATCCCGATGGAGAAAGAGATGTAGAACTTGAAAAGTTAAAGGGATATTCCCTATTGCATGTGATGTTATTGCATTAAGCATGGACATTTTGGAAGACAGCAGCCTGTTTTAAAATCATAACAATTCAGTTTTGAGCTGTTGTAACTCAACCACTGTGAAAAATGGAGGCTATGGGTTACCTGGCAGCATTTCTGGACTGCCTTTCTCACTCCCATTATGCTGACATGGGTGACAGATGCCAGCTCTCCTGCCAAAGGCCACATCACTCCTTGCACCCACCCCACCCCCCACCTGCCAACCACCCATTACTGCTGCTGAAAATGCAGCATACATGAATCACGCCGCAGCTGTCACAGCTCCATGGCCCCAACCTAATTAAACAATTAGGGCATTTGGTTAACAATCACTCATCGTCGAAGGACAAATGTGGGCTAAACAGAGTCAGTCATATGGAGGTGCAGAGAGTGAAAGGAAATGGGTTCAGATATTACGAGTCCATGAAAAAAAGAAGTGAAATGTGCTTTTTAAGCAATCTGGCGACGTGACACTGATGTTTCTGCAAAAAACAAACCTAATGGCTGAGATATCGAACAGGATGTAAGCATTGTCACGTCTGAAGTAAATCTTAAACTATTTGCACAACGTTCCAACCACTGGCAAATTGACAAAATGAATTAGGTAATGTAGGATGGCGGGTTTCTGCTCAGATTTGTACATCTGTCTGGCAGCTATACTGCCATTTTTCAAATTACATTTTCAAGTTGTTTGAAATAAACACTTTATGAAAAACAAGCTCACAGAGGGCAGGGCTTTACTAATGCCAGTCTCCTAAGTTAGCTTAAACTTTCAGTCACATAAATGAGAGAAATAGCTGTACCAGAGTACCTAAAGTGTGGTCTGATGGCAGTGAGAGAGGAAAGATCATGAGGTCACCAAAATCATCAAGTATCCTCATCTTTGGAATAGATGTACAGCAAAAAGTGAGTGTTTACGACTGAGGGGTCAGCAGAAACACTTATCTAAAAATTGTTTGTCTGGTAGGAAGGTGACAAAAATCAACTGTTTCTTTTGTTGGGAGCATGATGACAAATTTTGCACCAAACACATTGTAAGAAATATCTTTACCGCAGTTAAATAAACCACACTCAGACGGCGGCGATTTCAAAGACCGAAAATGGACAGAAATGATGAATAAAGCCAAAAATGCAGACATGCTGTTTGACATTAAAAACTGTTTATATAATTATTTAGTGTGATTTTAGTTTAAGACAGTTACAAGGGTTTTAACTAGACTGCTGTCCTGACTACACAGACTCAAACCTAGTGACCCATGTTTCCCTTTGTGTAGGTCATTAGAGGTAGAGAGTGGGAGAGAACGAGAATGACGATGGAGGCAGAGAGGCAAACAGTGATGGTGTGGGAGGGGGAGAGGGAGAGAGAGAGACAGTCAGAGACAGAGAGAGAGATTTTTACTGCAAACAGGCCTGGGGGATTTAATCACAGTAAAACACTGAACTCTTATTGGGGGTATCAAAACATTTTATGAGAGCAGCTGTGCCAAACTGTAGCACCACAACAGTGTCCCAGTCCAAGATAAATCAGCAGTAGTCCTCCAGATCACCTTATGTGCCTCATTTAAACTCCAACTACTGTGCAACTGGCAAGAAATATTTATTAGACATCACATGTAAAGAATCAGTTACAGCATAGGACCTCATGCATAAACACTTAAAGGGTCACCTCACCCAAATTACAAAATAACATTTTCTCACTTACTAAAATAAATTTGATTAATTCGCATTTACTTCAAAGGCCTTCACAATTTGTACAGCAAACAACAACCACTATTCTTAAACTCTAAATTACAATTATGGGAAATGGGAAAAGACCAAATCGGGAGACATCCGTCTTCCAGGCACAGGTGGAAGAAGTGTTTAGATCATTTACTTAAAGAAAAGTAGCAATAGTACACTGGGAAAATACTCAACTATAAATAAATATCATGTGTTCAATACCTAAGTAGAATTAGTCAAAAGAATGGTTCTTGTCAGTGTTTTACAATGACATCTACAGCAATGCATCCTATTCTATAAGAGCTTCATATGTTTGTAGCATCACTATCCAGTGAGAGAATATATCTCTAAAAAAGTCAACTTTTGCATGCAAGGATGCATTTTCCAATTAATCCAAGATTTTTCAAAGTATTTGATTTAACTAGTGGAATTTTTAAGGAACATTTGATCTTTCAGTTTATTGCACTTTTTCCCCAAAGGAATAGAATATGTAAAGTAACTCCCCCAAAAATATAATGGAGTAAGAAGTACAATAGTTGCATCGGAGATGAAGTACAGTAGAAAGATGAAGTTGCACTACATGGAAAAACTCAAGTACTCAAGAGTACAAGTACTCAAGTACATGAGTAATAATTATATTCCACCACTGCTTCCAGGACAGGCAGACAGACATGCAATATATGCTGTGTCTACAGAATAGTACAGTTACACGCTGGAAAAGAGGATGAGAATATTATACATAGATTGCAAACATGGAAGAATATGGATCCAAGAACATATTGAGCAATTTACAGGTTCTGCCAAAAAAAAGACATTCAAAACATCTGTCATGTCAGAGAGAAAGAGAGAAGTATCGGCATATTGCTTGAAAATTTCCAATTAAGATCTTCAGCACCAAAATTTCTTTCCAGAAACAATGTTGTAGTTACTGTGGATAATCCACAGATCTCACTGTGAACAGTTTTCATTGGAAGTTGCACCAAAGAAATAGCCCCTGTGAAAACTGTTCACAGTGTGTTCTGGAGATCATCCATAGTGACACTATCTGGAAATAGATGTTGCTGTTGAATTCATTGCTGCATGTGAGCACCACAAATGTGATTCTATTCTCCTCCAGAGTATAGCGGTGGCTGCAGAACTTTCATAGACAGATATCTCAAAACCTGGACAAGTAAAACCAAAAATATCAAGCCTGCATACCACTGGGGAAAAGTGAGAAAACATGTTTTTTTGTAGTTTGGGTGAACTAACCCTTTAAAATTGCAGCGTTACAAATGCTTGTGCCATTTGTGCAATGTTAAATTCTGTGGCATCGCTTCCCAAAATGGTGGCATTGCTTAAAATTCTGTGATTATGGCAAACTGCATTTGAAATGGATAAATGAATATTTCTAACACTGATCTGAAGCTTCCAAACACGCAAGATTCCAGGGCCAAACTCAGATGGACAGATATGAAATGAGCAACAGATGGCTAGAATTGATGAGGAGAGAAAAACGACACTATTGAGTAGAGCTGGAGAGGCCATCATAATAAACCATTCATTTCACTTGTCAGAGGACAGCACTCCTCAAAAACAAGAGCCAATATCTGCTCATCACAGGGAGATTTACCACAGATTATATATCCCTTCACACACATACTCACATGTAGACTTCACAGACAATAAGGACCTCTGTTCACTGCTTTCATTTCCTAAAAGAGGAAAACAGACCTTTGTCTTTCTTAGTACACGGCTTCAAGTATTATTATCTTTATCTTATATTATCTTTGAAACTAAATTTTAAGGCTATATTTTGATATGAACACAGGTCAGATGTGAGTAATGTGAAAGGTGCTGCTTCTTGTGATAGACCTAAAAAGATGCATCACCCAACTCTGCAATTCCCTCCAGTTCTGTGGAGCATTTTAGCATCTTTTAGTACATTGTTTTGGTGTCATGGCCTGCACGTTCACTCTTCTGGTTCAGTCTCATCAGTGTCATTTACAGAAGAAGTATGCAGCTGTTCAAGTGAAAAATCTCTGAAATAATAGCATACAAATAGCACACCACCAAGGACATTTTGCATGCCATGTCTACGTATTTTTTAAGTTTTTCATGTGTCATTTAATGCTGTTTGAGATGGCACATTTTATGAGTTTTATTGCAGGGAAGTACAAAATCAGGTGAATTTCATCAGGTAACAACAATCAGTTGGTCTTTGTCATCATAGTTAATGTGGTTAACGTTGGTTAATCGCACTTGGATAGATTTATTTATTAAAACTACTCAGTTAGGTTTAAGAAAGGACATTACATACTTTAACTTACATGTGGAAGTTAAAATAAATCAGTGTTTACTTCTGGCTTCCCATGGGACACGACCACAGAGTTTCCTGTTTCCTGTGTTTGTTTAATCCATTCCTCCACACATGGACTTTGTTGCTCCTTATACTACATCACCTGACACTTGAAAAAAAATGTTATTGATACACCATTTGGTGATACCAGGCTGGATAAGCAAGCTGTAATCTCCAAGTCTGTGGCAAACAGATTTAGATTTAGTGGCTAAATGGATATTTCTATTAGGAGTCAGTGTAGAACAAAATAGTGATAAAAGGACATAGCTTTTGGACTTAAATCACCAGAAGTACCACTGAGTCAAATGTCCTGCTGGATCTGTAAAAAGGCAAACATTTGCCAACACATCAGCTTCAGAAGGTAAAATGAAGAAGTCAAACTGGTCAAACGTCTTCACATTGGTGGATTTCTTGCAGTAGTTCTTTTTCACAGCAGATAATTTGAATTGTCTAGACTAGGCTTGTAATAGAAGTAGTGTTTCCAATAGCATTAACAATGACTGTTTGATTCAAGTGTTCCAGTGAACCTCAGGAACCTGAAATGAAAGCAGCTAAATGGATTTCACCCATTTCTTTTCTATAAACCTGTGATTTACCTACTGTGAGATGTCAAAATGTCTTCTGTGAAAAAGGACTACATCCTGTGAGTGCTGAACTGTAACTTTACACAGTAAAAGGCGCACACACACACACACACACACACACACACACACACTGTATTTCTACTGTATATGGTCCACTCAGTGTACTCACTCCTGCATCAAGTGTAGGGAATGATTCACAGAGCAAAGCTTGATTCTCTGGAAGCTCACAGCAGAGACCATGAGGAGACCCGTTACCTAGCAACCACTGTGATTGTCTTATGCTTCAGGTGTAACTTCCGTGAAGGTAGCCCCATGTGAACCAAGTGGGTGCTACGCTATTTGAAACCCTGTTATTCTTGTATTTCAAGAAAACAGTGAGGAACAAAAGGACGCTGAACACACACTGTGTTTGTGCACTTCAGGCAACAAATAAAAAAAAAAAAAGAAAAAAGAAAAAGGAAAGAAACAGCTGGTGAGCTTCAAGGTTTAAGAGAGAGCCCAATCCCTGGTATCACATTGACTCATCAATCAAGCTTCACTCTGTATCTCTGCACACCTTCACATCCTGTGATCAATCTTATAATTAATCAAACAACACCACAAAGCACTCTAATTAATCTTATTTCTTACTGTAACTTCCAAGCCAGACATCTTTGCAACAAAACAGCCAATTATCTGTAGGTAGATCAACTTTGTAAAGAAAAAAAAAAGGCACAACATAACCAGCTGAAATGGTCAATATTTTATCTCAATACACAGCTTCGAATTCCTCTTAAGCGTCAGTCGAACTGCACCCACACACACACAAAATGCAAACATCATGAAGTTATACAGTAAATTGCTCATTTAGACACAAGACAAATGGTCCCCAAACAATCAGTTTAACATATTTCCGTTCTCCCGTCTGTGCTCTTGTTACATTCAAAATTGTATTTGAGAGTTTTTTTGGTAAATTACTGTATCTGTTAGTTTGTCAGTGGTCAGCCACTAAACCTATTTGCTCTGGGCATCTGTAATAAGCACCACATTTTGCAAATGCAGGGCCTCTAAAGTAGTTAAACCTTTAATATTGTTTCATCCTGTGCCCTGGTTTTAACTTTTGAAAGCATACTTTTGAATGCAATTATATAAATATATACAAAACTGGCAGCGAAAGCAGACCTGAATGTGGCGGTGTGACTGCTGAAAGTGACAGTTCTCTCCCCCAAGTGGAACACCAATTTAAGTCAGGATTGTGACGATATATACTGCACCTGGCCATACATGATATGTTGACAATGCTGCAGATAATTGTCTGTATAAGTATGTATGAGTAAATATAGACTATGCAGAAGGTAGAATATTCTATGCGTGTTCTACGTGTTTAGAAACCTGTCTTCACTGTGACATCTAACATTTGTCTTATTTTCCGTAATGCAATCACACATTTTACTGCAAACCTGCTTCTAATCTTGTATACATGTCTTATATTGTGACTCCCACCATCTGTCTCATCCCAAACAGTTATCCCATCCTCAGCTATACTTTGATACAATGAGTGCAATGATGTTTGATTCCCTGGAGGATTCTGCCTGAAGTGGCTCCAGGTATACTTCGGCCAAGAGTCTGTTCAACATTTTAGTGAAGTGGGTTCTAGACAGAACAACTATAGGCTCCCAGGAGAGAGAGAAAAGAGAGTTAGAGGGAGGGGGAGGATTTGAAGTGGTACTAACTGAGGTTCAGGCCAAGACCTGGGAAACAGTGCCATCTATTGATTGCTCTTATAATGCTATAATGCTGCAGTGATATGTGCTTGTGGAGTTTAACATACATTTTACTGTCAAATCACAGATCTACCAGAGACATTTCTTTCTCCACTCATCATGTATCTCCGTCTCCCTGCACGTTATTCCAAGGCTCACTCAACATTCAGGAACTTACAGCAAATACTTGTTGTTTGCATAGGTTTGTGAATATCGATGAATAGCTCAGGTGTGCAAGCAATGTGGGTCTCTATGTAATCTATATGTATGTTTATATATGTATTAATATGTTACAATGTAATCCGTAAGTACAGCTGTAAAATAAATGTAGCAGAGTAAATATTTCTCCCCTCTTCTTGTATCTCAAGGTGAGTGTAGATCTGAGAAAAATGGGTAACCAGGGTTTCTTTTTAATGCTCTTTTCCAGCGTTATTCATTGTGTTTTGTGTCTATTTGATGTCTGTGATGGCTGACAAGTTGTATTCTCAATGTGGGTCCACTGTATGTAATCCATAATCAAACGTGACAGCATTTAAACCACATCAAAATCTTCTTAGTGTCAGGGTAATTGTTTGGATCTGGAAGAAAAACTGCTCTGAAGGTATTTTTTTTACTTTAATAATGTCATTTTAAACACAATTTTATATAACATAGCTCCTTAGCCTTTATTAAACCAAAAGCCACATACAATGTGTCATCAAAGCTAACTTTCACCACACACTGACTTGGACCTTGTAGATTATGACTGCGACAATTTATTCAACAACAATTACTATCCACCGGATCACACGGTTTACAGGAAGCCTTTTAGTCCATCAGCTCTTTATTCAGCAGCAGACACGCTCATATGGAAGCATGAACTTACAAACTGGCTCTGACATCACAGTCGTCTGTAGGAGTTTGTGACAAGATTGCATGAGAAAGGACTTATTCACCAGCACCATGGTTGATATTCACAGTGAAAGACATCCGTCAATGCCCAACTGCTCACAATGCTAATTTCTGACACATCTCTATGAATTATATGCCAGATCTTTGGTGACATGCAGTGACCGGTGTAGCTGTGCATCATAGCTCACATCTGATAATTGTTACAAAGACAGCAGTAATAGCGCAGTTAATACTTGCAGCATGAAAAGACACAATTGTCTCCGTACAGATAGTTGAATATATAATTTATAGTTTATATTACAGGTTTATGACTCCCTTCATTTCTGAACCATCCACTAAAACCATGTAACGTCAACTTTTCAGGACTTATAATACCTTTTTTTAGCCTTATGACAATACGACAGCTATTTTTTAGCTTTACAACAATACATTTTTCAGATGGATTTTTAAGAAGTATAAACATTTTGTTAACCCATTAAGGAATACATAATCCTTCAGTTTATCTAAAAGAATAAAATCCCAAATAACTAAATTAGCTTCACCGGACATTCAAGATATAAACATTAAGGGGTTTATACGTTGTAACTAGTGAATAAAAATTATCTACTAATGCTTCATATATGAGCCATGAGCTATTTATATGAGCAATTTTGGGGCTGCCAAGTTGTGGATAATCCTTGTTGCTGATGTTTAGGTTCCAGCAGGACACTTGCTTTCCCTTTTACCATTTATTAATGACGTATTATCATTTATTCCTGCAATCTTGATGACTTATTATAAAGTCAGAAATTGAATGTTTATTAATAGATTATTAACATTTGTAACCGTATTCATTCTAAGTAGACAGGATAAACACCAGGCAAAGGGGTTTTTCACAACCTGGCAACCTAAACATTGTTCATTAGTAAATGATTTGTTACAATGAATAAACTCTTTAGATACTACTACATTATATAAAGGTTGCCTCGTTCGAAAGAAGGACTAACATACCTTATGATAGTACCAGATTAATATCGATGCGTGCAGAAACTATGTTTTGGATGAGTTGGTACATGCTGCTTCTCACAAAGATAAGTCCCCAAGGCCAGTGATTTCTCTGAGGAGGAGCAGGACGTCTTGGATGAGATCAGGCCGAAGCAATGCCTCGCTCTGACATGTGTCAGCCTCGATTAGTTTTGACTGTTCAATGCGATGACCTCTCCAACTGTAATCTACCAGTACCTGCGCTGACAGATTAACAGTGCTATTAATGTCTAAATATGTTTTGCCTCTGCAGAGGACTCAAAGGGTATGTTATTGATCAGAGATGTGTCTTCTGCTGTCTGAACTACTCAGAGGGTGTGTTTCATGTCAGGTCAAGGCCATGACACATACAGTACGAGCAATGTGGTGTTTGAAGGTGGCTGGTTCGGTAGGATTTTGTATGGGTAAATGCAATATACACGGAAGCATGTGCATTACACGCTGTAATGTTATTTACACTTACTGCAAACTGACTAACCTTAAACAAATTACCTATTTTTAAATTCTTCTACTGCTTTTTGAGCAGCCTCTCCTCTGCAGTCTGCTCATCGCTCCATGCAGACTCAACTGTTCTCCATCCTGGCCTTTTCCCTGATGGTAGAGAGATTTTTTTCCCCTCCCTAGTTATTCCCCATTTTCTTTTAGAGTCTGAAAACTCATCTTTTTCAAGAAATACCTCATGTCATCCTCGCCTCACTGAATCATATCCCCTTTCTCCACACTCTACCTCTTCCTCCTGTACACTCTAATTTGTTCCTCAAAAATATCAAAAATCCCTTCCTGCTTTCCCTTGGTGTTCTATTCACATTGCTTACATCCCCCATAATATATTATTCTGAGGTCGCCATGAGGAAAATATGGCTCTAAACCAAAGACTTGATATTGATTGTTGGGTGATGAAGGATTTACTGATGCATCCTTTTAAAGTCAGTCTAAGCAAATCAGCTAAACAACCACACAATGACTACTTGTCTCTTTACCTGAAATATAAAAACTTCAATGGTACAAGTATTGAAGCTGAAAAATGAGTTACCCAATTTGAAGTGAGCAGTGCAGCTGCAGTGGAGAGTGTAGAAATTAAAATGTAAGAGCCCCATCTAGTGGTCAGACATGCAGAGTGATGTTTAAAAGTACTACTGTGATAATATAATACTGTAACATAATACTGTATACCTTTTTGGAATCAAGGTTTTCTGCTTTTCTACAAATGTTTATTTTTTTCAACTTTAATATTAGATATTTAGAATATTTGTGAAAATCTCTACATTTGCAGCCACATTGAGCCTCTAATCAGAAGCCCATACACCACACTCATCACTTGGTCTTAAATGCACAAATATGTACAACAGCAATCAGCTACAATTACAATCACTAAAAGACCAAAAATAAATGAACCTGATAAAAATGTGAGTTCTAAAAAACAGGCACAGACTCAGGCTTAACTCAGATACTTCAAGTATGACCAAAAGCAGGAGGACTGCATGCTTTTGCTTACAGGTCCTCTGGTGCTAGTTTATATGGAAAATTTGGGATTCATACTTCCTAATAAACCTCCTTCTTCTTTATTTCTCAGGCCAGACTTGTTAATGTAGCCTTTGCTCGCTTACAGCATCATGGTAGCTGACCTGGCAGCAGTACCAGCTTCTCTACTTTTGACAGAAAGTGAGAGAATTGGGTCATTGTGGGAAAACATGGCCCCTCAGAGTCACTGCTGCCAAATGGTGTAAAACCTGAAGTGGCCTGTTATATAATTCAATTTGTCTTGGTAGTGGAAGGTGTGCTAGGTTCATTTCAGAAGGTTTCTAACCAAACTGTAGCTGGCCCACATCGTCTGGCACCTTCAACATCCTTGTCTTTGATCATGCCCAGGCTTATAAATCCCTGCTGTGTGCATATATTCTTGCTGTGGGCAAACTCCCTGGTAAATAATAGCAGTGGGAAATGTTTCTTGGCTGGCAATTCCTTTTGTAGAGAACTCTTTCCTATGATAAAAGGTTTACTTGGTGAAACTACAGTGGCGATGGGTGACCCTCATTCTTATTATCCTTGTAAAAGTTGCCATGGGTCATGGGTGAGATTAAATATTTCTTGTCCACTTTATGGTTGTACATTTGACATTTGTCATTAATGTACAGTAGATAGTGTTCATTCTTTGATTAATTATTTAACCTAACCTCTAATGAATCATGGATATTCCAAGACATTATGGTCCTAACAGTGTTGGACAGCAGGGAAAAACTGTAGCTTGTAGCAGTAGAAGTAGTTACATTAGTAAGCTGAAATTTGTGTGTTTTTGCACTAAACTCATTTCAGTGGCATTTAAAGGGTTATTTTTGCTCATTTTAAATGAGATAAATGAGATATGTGTTTATCTCTTGTACACAGATATAAAACAAGAATCAAAACTCCCAAAGTAATATTCCTGGAACTTGTAAATGCAGCTAATTGGCTTTTGTCCTGTGGGTTTCTCTGCACCCCTCTGAGATCTTATTATAGCGAAGGGGTTTCCATGCCCCTATGATCTTGGGAGCTGTGTTGTCAGAAGCAACAGCTTCTTGTAGAGTCCCCCTAGGCAAAATGGTCCCAGGTGAGGAGACCAGACTATGAGAACAGTTTCTTTAGAAAAAAGGCAACCTTTCCAAGAGTAAGCATACCGGTGCCCTCTCTCAGAGCCAGAGCCAGGCAGTAGAAGATGGGAGAATACCGCTTGGGGACTCCATAAGTGTGCTCAGGGACCTCAGCACTTATACGGGCGACAAGTTGGTGAAGTAACTTAGGATGGTTGGGAGGAATGCCCTGATCTGAACATAAGCTGTGTTTTATTACAGGATTTCTTTGCCAGTCATGAACTATTCTTCATAACACCAGAAATAAATGATCAGCTTTAGAATTGTCAGATCTGCAGCCATACGTCTTGGGCACTGGGGAGAAAACTCTAAACTCCATGTGTGAAATGGGAACATCTGGCCCTTGCACAGGAATTTTCGTGTAATGGTTGAGGACACAGAATCCCAGTTGATCGTGTACAAAGCCTCCACTGCAAAGATGATGATAAAGGCTGATCTAAGCCATGGCCAATGGTCATTGGGGTTCTTGGGTCATGCATATATGAGCCATCCAGTCTTGTATAACTGGAGTCATAGCTGTCTAACTGGACAATGATGTAGTGTTTTGTTGGCAGTTTACAAGAATGCCAAGTGTGAAGCAGCTGAGAATAGCATTGGCACCCTTTAAGTCTGAGTGTGAGACTGACAGGCGAATTGCTGTTGCTGTTGATGTGGGTGGAAAGTCAGTCAGGATTTTGTTACATAAAATACTTACAGAATCTTTCCTGTTGCCTTTTCATCAACATCTTTAACTTCTACATCATGGATTTTTTTTTTTTATTATATTATATTTATCACTTTGAATATTATTGGCTGGCTTTAGTGACCACATTATCATTATATCTCTGTCACTAAAATCCACCTAAAGTAACCAGGATGAAGCCTTTCATTGCCTCTGCATCACTGCACTGTTATATCATTCCTCATGAATCACATCTAGCCTTTCTTAAACACCTCTGTTAATTACCTACAGGTAAAGGTTCTGTTCACGTGAACAATCTTCTTTAGGTCTTTAACTTTTTAGCTGTATATCTTCACACAGCATCCACGTCAACACTAGAGGGCGATGGAGTCTTTCTTTCTTTCATCTTCACTTGATCAGACAAAATCACCTCACACAAACAAAACATTATGCTAATCAATTTACTTATTAATTAGTTAAATGGCTAGAATAAATCTATGTCGGGGCTTTGTATTGACCATATTTGTCAGATTTAAACATCTATGTGCAAACTGAGGTTTAAAATGTTCACTGCAGCTGCGACTGTGATGCCTGTGGGATGTGTTAGGACCTTCCTTCGACTGCTGCCTTTCCTTACTCTTGATCTTTGACCCTAAAGCCATACCCCCATCTTTATTGACACATCAATTTGAAAGTGTGTAAAGGTTCTGGCAACTGGTGCCTGTCATCAAAATAATACATACACCCACACATGCTGGAACTATAGAGCCTAGATTTATAGTGTATTTCTTTGCACATATACATTTTAAAATGCAGAGATTACAACATTTAATATCTGCTTTACAAAGGAGTGCAGTACCTGAGCCAAAGCAATGTACTTTCACTTCTCAAATGGATTAGTTTATGGTATACTCAGGCATGTGATTTTGGCCTGAAACCAGCAGAGCTTTGCAACTGATCACATGCTTTGAATTGTTTCCATCAGAGTTGATTGTTTTGCTAAGTGATTTTCATACAAATGCCTGAGGAGAATTATTCCCCAAATCCCACATAAACTGCATGATATTAGTAGCTTACCAAAAGTACCAGAAGAAACAGTTAGAGGAGGCTTAAGTCTTATCGGCAACCTGATTGTTATTTTTATTTTAGAGAGAGAGGGATTTTTGTCATTGAGGGATTTTCTGCTTTGTCATTCTGTACAGGATTTCCCTCTGCCGGGGGAAGAGTACTTCTATTTGCCTTCTGCTAAGCGACTTCCTCCCTCAAAGGCTGCTCAAACAATACATCCAACACAGCTGGGTTTCAATTTGAAGACATTGCTGGAAACTCATTTATACAGACTTGAATAAAACGAGTGGATCAAAAAGAGAATGAATAGATTAATAAAACCCTGGCCAAGTGGCCGATGAGGTCACTTACATTGTTTAGTTTCTAAACACACACTCTGTGATCATGTAAAAACAAGGGTCATCCACCCACCAAAATGCAAATTCTAACCAGTACAGACAGACAAAGCACTGTTTTCCATCTTTACATGAACTCTTCTAAAACATATGTGCCCTTACCTGTAATTTCTATGTTCAGATGATTACTGATAGGCCTTTAAAAACTAGTTTACCACTAATTGGTGCTAATAATGTGTGACAAAGATAGGCTTTCTGTTGCACTGACTTCAGGAATTAGGCTACTGTAGTTGAAAAGTGGGTTAACTCATCCCCAGTCCGCACATATTACTGTTTGCCCTGCTTTTTGACAAGCTGCAGAGACAGCGTGGCTCAGGTCACTGCTGTGCTGCACCAGGTGGTGACGCAGGAGCGTAAGAGCCTGGCGGGGAACGGTGGTAAGGAACCCATAGGTGGTGAGGAAAACTGGCATTGCCCTGTATAATCCAGGCTTACTATTTGGCAGTCATAGAGAGTCCATTTTAGTATACTGCACTCTGTAACGCAGACATACTGGATTCATGTCCTCAGAGACAAACATCTTTCTACATGTGAGTTATGTTCATTCTATATGTGTATGTTTCTGCCTGTAGCCTGTGTGAGCCTACAGATCAATAAATCACTGTACAAGAAACTATCAATCTTTGAGTGCAATTTACTTGAGTTGTCAGCTGACTGTTCAAAAATCAATTTTTAGTGTATGGTTTAAAATGTTCTTTAGTTTGCAAAGATGTTGAGCAGACTCAAAAGCATATATAAAATATATGTATCTTAATAAAAAATAAATCCTGAAACCAGCTAACTGTAGCTAGCCTGTACTTTTGTAAATATAGTTTCCTGTACAACATTTGACTTTTGCTCTAACTAATTTAGACTAAGTAATAATTTGCAATCAATTAATTTTCTGTCTAATGGTCTACTGTGTTCACAGCTTCATGGTTGCATTCAATAAATCGATAATATCCTCAAAGGCTTACTAGTTGATTTCAGCATTTATTGGACATTTAGCTTGCTGCATAGATACACACACCTACACACACTGTGAAGACAGATGAACATTATTGCTAACAATATTTGCTATTGTTAGTATATTAATATAATATATAATATAGCCTAGGCTATACTGTCAATAAAAAAACAAATATAAATAATAATATATTGATAATATTTATTGGTTTGGACAAAAGCACCAAATAAATGAATGTAAATGTAATATAGGCTAATATCGATGGCCTTTTTTTTTTTTTTTTTTTTTAACCCAGACAGACTCTAGGGGTATGTATCAAAAAACAGAAAAAAAAACAGTTTGAACACATGTAGGTCAGTGAGGATGGCTATAAACTTCGTTATTTCCAGGTCCTGAATATATTAGCAGAACAATAGAGAGCATTAGGACCCTGAGGCGGGGAGGGCTTCCCCTCCTCTCTCTCATTATCCATTGATTTGACAGCTTGAGCGACCGACCAGTCACAGAGAGGATGTGAAGAGGAGAAGGAGGCGGCTTGCGGGTTTTGCGGGTGCACGGTGCGTTGAAGTTTTGTGAAACATATTTCTTCGTTGTTTGAAAGCCAGGTCCAAGTGCGATGTCTGTCAAACACAGCTGCTCATTATTCGACACGTTTTCAACCGGATAATCCCGATTTGGCGTTTGGATTATCTCCTGCTCCTGCTGCGTTTTTGTAGATCAGTCAGGACGTGCTTCAGTTTCTGTGGACTTAAAGCTCATTTCTAGACTTGTTCCTTTATTTTTGGGAGCCGGTGCAGCAAGTAGTCACACTGTGGACTGTGGAAGTGGAGGCTGGAGGCGCACACGTGTGTTATCCGGACGCATCGATCCTTCAACTCCCCCTCTCTGGATAAAAGTTGATTGTTTTTTTGTTTGTTTGTTTAAAACGGGAAGAGAACCATGTCTCTTAGCAGAAGTATTGAATTTGAACACTTTGAGGAGCGAGAGAAACCTCATCGGACACCCAGGACCAACTCGGTGTCCGGGTCTCAGTCAGGCTCCAGAGGAAACGGTCTGGTCCCCAGCCCTGCGCACAGTGCGCACTGTAGTTTCTACCGCACACGCACTCTCCAGTCTCTCACGTCTGAGAAAAAAGCAAGAAAAGTGCGCTTTTACCGCAATGGAGACAAATATTTTAAAGGTTTGGTGTATGCTGTGTCTAACGACCGGTTCAGATCACTGGATGCTCTGCTCATGGAGCTCACTCGGTCCCTGTCGGACAATGTCAACCTTCCCCAAGGGGTCCGGACGTTATACGCGTTGGATGGAGGCAGGAAGATCACCAATCTGGATGAGTTAGTGGAGGGTAAGAGTGTAATGGATGTTACAGCCACTTCATGTGACTATAGATCATGAAATAGGCTCAGTATTTGATTCAAATGTGCATTGATTCAGACTTGTAATTGATTTTATAAAAGCTAGATGTTGCCTTGAGCATTGGCTAAATGGACCATACTAATACACACCACTACAGCCTCAGGCAAGTTATACCAGAAGTTTAAAAGGTCACTTAGCACATATTCATACTTTAAGGGCTGGCCCCTAATGGCTGTGATGTGGTCTATTTAATATCTATGTTGCCAAAGTTCTCTTCGCCTCATAAAAGGTTACTTTGACATTGGTGCTCATTTCATTCAGAGATCTACGCCACTTATATCTATCCCATTTGCCTCTGGAGAACCCTAAAATATAATGAATGCAACGCACAGCTTCCCTCGCATCATTCACATCATTTGCATCGTTGACATAACTGTTCTGACATGTTTGACCCAGTGCCATGCAAGCAGACAAGCAGACCCCCCCCCCCCCCCCCCTTCTCAGAGCAGCTTTAGTCCCACACAGGCTTCTCCTAATGTGCATCAGTGATCTCAGCTGGACTCTCCCCTCCACACTCTCTCTCTCCTCTCCCTTTGTGAGCTGAGGTTTGTGTGGGCTTGAAGGTGCTTGATGATGTGTACATCAAAGTGTGAGAATGAATGTTGTTGCAGGGTCCATTTGTGGTCCATTGGCCATGAAAGTCTTTCAAAATGATCTCTCCCTTGGGGCTCTTGAAAGATTTTGAAGATGTTTCCCTCCCCCGTCTTGTATCTTGTACTACAGGAGTGGGTTTGAATAAATAATGGGTTCAAATAAATGTAATATAAGTTTGGAAACTAATATGATGGTCATCATAAAAATTAAATTTGGAAATAATACTGTAGCTACAAGTAAATGTCTCCCACAGGCAAAGCTGGATGATTAGTTTAGTAATTTTAGAGGAGTCTCTAAACAAGTTTACTATGTATTACTATGTATAGTATACTATATATTTTTGTTTTTTAAGTTTTCTTAGAGGCAGTCACACACTGCAGATATAAATGGGCTCTGTCTTCTTCTCCCCTTTCACTTTCCTGCAGTGTGATTCACTCTGCAGGGACAGTGACCTCTCCGTAATAAGTTAATCTTCATGTTCAGCCCTGGTGTGTGTCTGTCTGTGCTGTGACCTGCCTGAAATCCTCTTTCAGTATGCTCTGCTATACACACACACACACACACACACACACACACTCACTCACTCACTCACTCACTCACTCACTCAGGATCCACTGACCTCTTACTGCAGTCATTATTTTCATATACTGGTCTATTTTCATCTCGCATCCTCCTAAAACTTTAGGCTGTGTGCTACACTCATTTCCTATGCCTCATCCCTTGAGTGTCCAGGGAAGATTTAGGCCAGTGGCTGATCTGAATTCTGTAGCATCACTAGTTTGGCAGTTTGAGAAAAAAGTTGTTTTGGTGCATTGGATCTGGTACAGAAGACTCTGACACTGTTCCTGTGTACTTACATACATGTACAGGACATTGCTGCCAAATGAGGATCCTGGACATACAATAAAAATGATTATTAGTTGTATCCAGAGCACGAGTAATGCCTCAAGGATTCATTTAGTCAGCCATTTTTTGTCTGGTCATTTTACCCCTAGCAATGCAGACTATTTGTCTTGTATCTAGGTTTTGAGATGTCTGCAGCGTTGTATCGAAGTTATTGTCGTTACCCTTATTGACCTGTAAACTGTTTTTGCATCATCATCCCTGTCGTGGAGAGCTGCCAAAGTGGGAATGTCTGACTACTGTGAAAGCTCCAGTATGCCTGACTTGGCACATGATAATATGAATGTGCCTTAAAAACCAAACAACAACATGTGATGTTGCTCATCAGCCAGGCCACCATTCAAAGTGATTAAAACCAAATGTAATAGATGTAGTCTTATATCATCAGTGCCAAGTATTTTTTTATTTATTTTTTTGTATCTTTATGGCGTTGAGAAATTATTTTTTAAAACCATCAGCATGTTTTTTTTTTCTAGAGACAATGTCTCAGTTGCTTTGGAAAACTCACTGCCTCCACTGTTAGTTTTTTGCCATTTTTGACCTTCCTGACAAAATACATCTCAAAAAAAAGATTTGTGGATTATCCCGAGTTACTGGGACATTGTCTCTTGAAGGTCACAATCATAGAGAGTTTTCATACTGAGAATTAGATTTTCTTAAGCCTGTGTGGCCTTCAATTGAAACTCAATTTAATCCATTTGTATTGTGGCAGTGACAGAAATCTCAGAGCCAAATATCTACAAAATCTCAGTAAATAAAACAAAGTATCTGCATGGCTTGATAACGTGCGGTGGGAATGTGATTTTAGTAAACTCAGATGTGAGGTGTACTGCAGGTGGGCCGAGCACCAGTGTCTTATCCTTGTTTACTCACCCGTCTAATGGATATAGAGGGGGGAACATTACTGCACAGCTCAGCAGTCTGCCTCCATTGATTGAAGCCTGCTGGGGTTCTTTTGTGTGGAAACCCAATAAGCACCATTCACATATGTGCCCCTTATGGCTGGATGGGATTACAGAGCCAGCCAGCCAACTTGGAGGGTTTTTTTTTCTATAGTGGGGGTAGTCGTGCCAAGCCATACCATGAACAGCCACCAGTTCCACTGCATAGCACAGCAAGATGAAGTTGTTTACCGTGATAACATGTTGGAGGTGTACTAGTCAAAAACTGCAGTAAGAGCTTGTTACCTGCAGCTCTTAGTGGCTGTTTGTGTTTGCACTATTCCTCCCTGCAATATTTCATTGAACTGTTGACCAAGTAGGAGAATATGGCAATATATAGGTGATCAGGCCTGTTTTTATTGAAGAATAATACTACTAATGAAGCTCTGGTACCTCTGGGGCAAACACATTTCCTATAACTTCTTCACAATAAAAGCATCCTGCCAGTTCGCAAAGCTTTTAATATAAGCTTTGGTTTGTATTCTAACTTAATGCGGTTCCATTACGATTGAAACAGTGCAGCATTGAAATAAAGCTGATATGTGAAAGTACAAACACGTTCACAGAAGTGAAACTAAACTCCAAACCACAGAGATTCAGGTACAAGCGACAAAGAGAAACTGAAGTGCTGTGCTTGTGGAAAACTACGCAGAGAGGTAGCAGATACTGAACTGTGTTTAGAAAAAGCATTGTTGTTTATTATGTGGATATTTGGGGGTAATAACATGCTGACACAAGAATTCTAGTGGGGACAATAGTGAGTGTGCAAGCCAAGTTGTTTATTAGCACCAAGTGGTGAAATTACAAGGTTGAAAGTGGACATAAATCTAATCAGAAATGTTGTGTGTTTTATAGCTTTTCCGAACTTATGGTGTACTCAGTATTATATATTATACTGTATATGTCAAATTACTTGTCAGTATCCTGAGGAAACCCACCCATTCCTGTTTTTCAGCCGAGAATGTTGAAAATATGAACTCATTCTCAAAAGGGTAAACGTCTTAGTGATCTGACACAACTTTCTGTATTGTAGTGCAGCCATTAGAGAGTCACTCCATGATTTACACTAGTGCTGCTTTTTCATTAAGTCGGGCGACTCACAGGAGACAGACCTTATTGTGGCTCAGAAACACTGGAATCATACATTCCCCATAATCCAACCATTAACATATCACTGTGTTTGACCCTGTCTGCCTGGTAAATACCAGCTTCTTTCAAACTGCATGCCCCCAATTTGTTACACAGGCTTTCTGTTATAAATATTTCATATCCAGGCCTATGCCAAGATAACCCTGATGACATCTCAGACTTTAAAAAGCTCCCTCTCCCTCCAGAGCCATAGAAGGCGTTATACATGATGCTGCATCATGTCTTTCTCGAATGAAGTGCTGATACGCTCGAGCAAATGCTGCCATGGCCAGAAGCTATATTGCTATAGTCTTTGTTATCAGTACTGTTGTAATATAGCCTCCAAATCGAGCTGACAGTTTAAGTCTTGAGACTGAATTAACTACCAACTTTTTTAAAATTTGTAATTTAAATACATTTTTCATAATACTCACCTAAAAGAATAAAGGATTTTATTGACTTTATAAAAGCACTATTTTTATCACTGTTGTTCACATCTATTAAATTGCCAGGATTTATTATCGCCAGGAGAATTTCAGTTTGAAATTCATTTTTATTTCAATTAACTTTGATTAATAAATTCACAGTTTGAATCCACTCGGTGATGAATATTTTTAAATGCCTAATTTGTTGCATCTCATGGGGATATGGCTCCAGGCTTGCACTCAAGTTGCATCATGAACATATGCTTGATGGATAGATGAGGTTGTGTTTTGGTAATATTAGGCCGGCACATTTTCTAATTTTAACAGAAAAAAACGGGACACTGGCTACAAATGTTTGCTTAGCAGCAGATTAAGACCATCAAACTCTTCACATAGTGTGCTGCTGAACATACTGGTCCTATTTCTTTTATTGTACCTGCTGAGAAAATCGTTGGCTCATGGGCTCATTGATTTCCTGATGATACTTGTTATTGTCGTAATATTAACACTGTTTTATGATTTCCAGTTAAAATACCATGGCTTGGTTTTGGATTGGTGACAGCTGTTTGACCACTGCAGCAAATGCTTCCGGACTGGTTAGACAGCTCTGTTAAGTTGACCTCATCTGTCGTCCACATGAGGACATCAGCCAGTGGCGGGTGACTGGGCCTCCCTTCACATCACTGAGGGATGTTGCACCTGAGATCCGTGCACCTCAGGGAATACACTTGTCACCAGCCACCATCTGAGGGCGTTTCAGCATTCTGCCATTGTCCCCCCGGATGAATGACAGCCCCAGTTATATTTTGTTTTAGTTTTCAGCCATAGTTCATTCCCTCCAGCTGTGGCCTAGCCTTTTAATTAGCCCTTGGTTAATTGCAGGCTTAATAAAACCAGGTATCGTGGGACACACTGCCTCATATGGCCTTCTTACACTGCAGCGTGACTCGTTTGTCTTGACACACATCAGCTAACTAACATTTCATAGATGGATTCAACTCTCAGGTAGTAAAAAGAACTATTTACCTACAGATACTGAAAGATCATTTTTCTGTAGCCCCATGAATACGTTCAAAGAAAGACAGTGGAGATTTCCTAAAGCAGGATTTACAGTCTGTAAGGTATCTGTGCTTAAGTTGATCCCGAGAGACGATCATGTGTTTGTGGAAGGTTAAATACTTTTATGATGAATGTAGCATAAAGAGAAAGCATCTGTCACTTTCTCCCTCTTAGTCAGCGCTGAGTTTCTCGTCCAACACTCGGCCTTCACAACAATCACCAGACATTCTTGCTGTGGTTTTCATTTACCGGCCAAGCCCCTGTACTTGTCACATGACTTCTTAAGGGGAAACATTTGCGTGTTAACTGTTCGAATGGAATGCGGGCAGATAAAACAAAATGCTTTGCTTTGGAGGAAGGCCAACGCAGCAGCTCAACAGCTGAAAGGGAGAGAGGACAGTGTTACACTGGCCTGGCCTCTCAATGTGCCTTTTTGTTTCAACTGAAGAAGGTTAACTCTCTGTTGTTCAACTCGTTCACCTCATGTGAATGCAATATTTTATGGTGCATTCTATGTTTGTGAGGTGGATACTGACATATTGCATATGCAGCTGGTGCTGTAATGTTAAATATCCTTTATATTTTTTCAGATGTGGACATGAGATCCCTGTTTTGACTGTCAATTCTACCACCTTATTTCTGTCTCCAGGTGAGAGTTATGTGTGCGCTTCAAACGAACCCTTCCGACGTGTGGACTACACCAAGAACGTCAACCCCAACTGGGCAGTGGGCAGCAAGACGGGCACGTCGCGCTCCCTCTCCTCCCTCATCCCGCTCAAGAGTGAGCTGCAGCGCGAGTCCAAGGACTTCATCAAACCCAAGCTGGTCACGGTCATCCGCAGCGGCGTCAAACCACGCAAGGCGGTGCGGATACTGCTCAATAAGAAGACGGCGCACTCCTTCGAGCAGGTGCTCACTGACATCACGGACGCGATCAAGTTGGATTCTGGAGCTGTGAGGAGACTGTACACGTTGGAGGGCAAGCAGGTGAGTTTTTTTTTTATTTTTTTTATGGTGCATGCTTGTTTTAGTTTAAAAGAACAAACTATTTAATGCATAACCAGCCAGTGAAACAAGGATATTCACACTCTTGCCAATATCCACAAACTCATTAACTACAATTACATAACATGACAGTTGGAGGGAGTTAACTGCATTGTCTTCACTGAGATAAGATTGGATGACATGCATATGAAAACCAGATGGAACTGCCTGGCTGAGCTTTTTAGCCAAAGGTTTTATCTCCAAAAAAACGCTGTGATTTATAAGCTTCAGCTGTGTCAGCAGTCCAGGTAATTACACCCTATTTAATCATCCATACATAATTACACGCCACAATTATTTCAACAAGGCACTAATGAATACATTTTAGAGTTCAGGCCTTTAGCCATATCCATCAGTATAGTTCCCTCCCTAACTCATCCACCCCTATTAAGCCGTGTGAGACTGTTTTTGCTATAATCCTATTCATCTGGGACACATACATAGTAATATTTCCATCTAAAAAATCTCATTGAGGGTCCCTGGTGTTATGAGATGAGGTGAGCTTCAGCACATGGTGCCCCTAATCATAAAGATTTATATGATGTTGTCACATCTGGGAGAGGTCCCTGATGGTGGCAGTAGCTCAGTCCATAGAGACTTGGCTTGGGAACCAGAAGGTGGCTGGTTAAAGTCCAGCATGGGCCAAAATATGGATGGTAGACTGGTAGCTGGAGAGGTGCCAGTTCACCCATCACTCCACCATCTCTCTCCACATTGCATGTCTATGAGCCCTTGTATGTGTGTTCAGGGTTAAAATGCATGTCAATTAAACTGAGTGAAAAAAAGAATTTCCAAATTTTCAAATGGGTAAAAAAAATTGGATACAGAAGTTCCATGAAATGTTTAAAAGTGTGAGAGAGCTTCAATAGAAAAGCTTGGTCACCTTATATATTATCCACCTATGGGAGGGTTGAGCGTTTGTTCAAGGGCTGAAATGCAGTTAAGATGTCTGCATTATACCTTCAGGTCAAACTGAATCATACTTAATAGATATATATGAAGAAGATAAATCAATGTGACTGTCACCTGTTTCAAAAGTTAAACCAAATTAGACATTGGACAGACTAAGGGTTTAAAGTAGTTTTAAATAGCTGGCAAGAACATGCAATATAAACATGAATAACTGTCTAGATTAATAAAAAATGATTACCTCACAGACTTTTCTTCAAATTAAAGAGAAAAGATAAAAAAAAAGCCTGTACCATGAAAAGCTAAAGTTAAAATAATTGGTCCCATATTCCAGGCAGCTGGCCTCAAATGACTTCTGATTTCTTTTACTTAAGATGCAGCTAACTGTGACACATTTCACATCATTGGAACATTTCTTGAAACCGTGGATGGTTTGTGGAAACATTTGATGTTTATGGATGGATGGATGGATGGATGGATGGATGGATGGAGCAAACTTGAATGTGTTTTGGTTGCTTGTGAGGTTTTCTACAAATAATGTTGTGTTCATTCATTATCATATCTGGCCACAAAGAACTTTTTAGAGAGAGGGGGATACTGTCAGATTTGTTCCTTTTTATTTAAGACCTCAAATCTTGTTTCATTTTTAATGAACAGCTGTGTGTGCTGCATAATTCCACAGACAGAGGGACATTGATTATTGATTGAACAACCTAATTTCATAACTGATAAACTGAGCTGTAACCATGAAATCTCCTGCCTCTGAGACAGAATCCCAAGTCTGACAACCAAACCGGCTGATGTTTGCTTCCTGTGAGCAGACATGAATCTTTCTAGACCGGACAGTCCAGACAAATGACTCATGAGAATAGTCATCACCTCTGACAGAGCCAGCCCAGCATCCTTTCTGTCAAGCCAGCACTATACAGGAGCACAGTTTCTAACAACGTGTTAGGATTATAAAACAGTACACAGTACATCATCTCATTTATTTACACTATCGTAGCTTAAAATTTCCTTCCTACTGTAGGTCTTTACCCTTGGGGTTGGTTGAAACATAGCTTCACACACTTTTAGATGGTAAATAATGTCAGGGACTGATATGTTGAAAAAGATGGTACTAAAATATTGCCTAATAAATGTCCACAGCTGCATACATGAGTACTTCTTGTAAGAATCCAGTTGGATTCTCCGCAGTGATTAACTCAGTCTCATATCTGTGACATAAAGCCTTGATGTGTCTCTATTTCTATCTCTTAGTAGATTCCAAGTAATTGAGGCATGCAGACCAGCTGTTCTTTACAGGCATTTCACTCTCAGGATTGCTTTGAGGAATGCTGTATTAGATTTTATGGGGTGCATTTAAATACAGTAACTCTGGTGCTTGGGTTACATTTGGCATGCCCAGTCTGCCTTCCTAGCTATCCATTTTTTTTCCATCTTTGTTACGAGTTGACAATTTTGCTATTTTACTGTAATTGTCAGCTTGTTAGCTACAGTCTGCAAGACTGTGTCCCTGGGAAGTTAACTATATTGTAGTGGAGCTCCAGATCTGCTATGATGGAGTGCCCTAATGATCGACTAAACAGTTAGTTGATGAGAAGAGTCGACCAACTTTTCATTAGCAGGATAGTTGCAAAAAAAAACCTCAAACTCCATTGGGGAGCTTCGCTTTGTTACCAGGACAAAAATATCAGGAAATTGCTGCAATATGGACCTCTTCTCTTGTGGCACAGAAAGTCACTTACCGGCACACCGCTGCTGACTGTACTACCTGCTGTTAGTTAGAGGCCCTATTATCTGACCGCCTGGACTCGGAGCCAGTGTTGGTGTTTGCGAGGAGGAGGTTTTTCATACCTGGGGCAGGGGATGCTGCCAGGGAGTGTTGCCTGAATGAGCACCCGAGCTGGAGCTGGGCCAGTGGGCAACAAAAACAGGCTCAGTAGCCTCCCACTAAACACAGCCAAGACTGAAGATAGCCTAAGTAAACTTATATCGCGTTGATAAATCTGTGAGTATTTGTTTTTGTGACGTTGCTCTTTCAAAATGAATTGGTGCAAATAGCCCTCAGTTATGTCATTGGGATGCTTTTATAGCAAGGCGGGGGTGGTCCTCAGTTGCGCTTTTAGCCAAATCTAATGCTCCGTTATTGGATTGAAGGTAGAATGAATTCAGTGAGTGATTTCTTCGCAGCTATTTGTATTTTAATCATAAATCTGTCATGTGTAGTCATGATTTAGGACATGTACTACGCAGTCTTTTGGGAATATACATTCCAGATGTCACATTACATCTGTCATGCTGACAAGTGTGTCATTTTAGCTTCTTTAGATATTCACCACACAGTTTTTAATGATAAACGCATCAGCAGTTAGTGACAACAGTCTTTTTTTAAACTCCCTGTCATAGATGATTCGTTCCCTCTGCTGAATCCATCCATATAAAGTTGTCCACCATGAGATTGAGGCTGAAGAAGAGTTTCTTATTAAACTGGGCTGTGTTACAGCCTTCATGGTGTCACCAAATACTAATGCCCTCCGCAGGTTTTGGATAAGATTAAACAGCTCCCATTTTATTAATCGATCTTGGAGGCTAATGTGATTTTGTATGAAGCAGTTATCAGCAAAGATGATAAGATGTGTCCTATTTCCATTAAATCAATATAGAGAACACAATAGATGTAGCCATACTTGTATTGTGTTTCATTGCAAACATAGAAATCATGTCACAAAAAGCCATTTTGGGTTGTTAACAAGCACTCTAGTTCGTACATTTAGAAAGGGAAGAATTGCTTTAGGTGCACCAAATTGGAAGCATTAAACTTAACTCGTACTGATTTTCTTCTAGGAATATTGTCTACTTAAAGTGTTGCTTTGTAGACAATGATTTGGTTAGACTGCATTTGAAAAATGAAATTATGTTCTAGATTTTCAGCTCTGTCATTTAACCTGAACCAGGCAGATACAGTGTCATAAATCTTAAAAAATCAACAATGATTTTATTGAATTCTGCATCATTTATACTTGATAGTTGATAGTTACAGTCCCTCAGAATGCGATGTAAGTTTGGAGCAAGTTACTTTATTATAATTGAGCTTGTTCTTCTCTGCAGCTGTCATTAATCACCTAACAGCGTCTGTTGTTTCAGTCCCATCTGCCTGTGCAACATCCCTATAGCAGCAACAGCAGCCAGTCATCGGAAAGACAGCAAGTGTACTCTTGCCATAATGTCTGATTCACTATTACGGACTGTTTGCTTTGGACTTGTCTTACTCTCTTGGCTTCAACAGAGCAGTCTCAAAATTAAATTAAGAGTCTAATTCAGAGGTTTAACCCGTTAAGCCTGTAACCTGATCCTGAGACCAGAACTGAACACGTAACAATATCCTGTCCATGATAATAGAAGTCAGTCTGAATGTCAGAGTCAGTGAGTGCTTTCTTTAAATTAGCAGTGCAGAATGAATTGTGATATCTGACAACATAATCTTTATTCTTGAATACTGACTACTCGGAGAATTGAATGGAAAAGCTTTAGCTTAGCTTTAATCTTTTCACTTTCTCTTGTCCTCTGCCCCCCCTCTGCTTGAAGAGGAGGTAACACTCTCCCAGACCAAACAGGTCTCTGTAAGCTGACAGCTTGTTTGGAGCCCTCTGTCACGGAGCCTCTCCACCCTGATAAGCCTCTTTTCACATCCCGACTGGTGCCATACTGATGGCTAGACAAACTAAAGGCCTGGTGTCCTGTAAAAATCATTAACCTCCAAAAAATCAACTTACAGTAGCTACCAAAAACCGTCCTGTTTGTGAAGAGGCATTTTTGTATTTTGTATTTTTTTTATTTATTTTGTACGGGTATTTCAATAGGTTTTTTTTTTGTTGGGAATTAGGAGAATTTTCTCAACCCATGAAGGATATTTTAAGTACCAGTGCTCTGTTTTAGGTGTTTATATATTATCAAATTTATTAGCTCTTCCTTGAGCATAAAATGTAATGGTACCAGTTTGAACAAAGCCCCATAGATTCTATAAAAAGCTTTACTTTACCAAAAAGTGGGGCTCTTCACTCAGTCACTCATGCACCCATAAACACACACGCACTCCAAATGCCTTCCAGCAGCATCCCGCCATCTGCTCCTCCAAAATCAAATCACAGGTCCCAGCCACCCGGTCTGCAGGCGCTGCAGCCCCCTCCCACTGATGCACACACACACACACGAGCGTCATGCATACACAGCGTCACGCACATGCACTCAGAGGCCCCCCACTGGGGTACTGGCCACCACCAGATAATTAGACCTACAAGCTGGAAGGGAGGGTTAAAGTGCAGCTGTCAGGTGTGTGTGTTTGTGTGTGTGGGGGTGGGTGTGTGTGTGTGTTTGTGCGTACAAAATACATCTCTGTCCACTCTCCCTCTTCGATTCAAAGCTGATCTTCAGACTGAATGTTAATTGTACATCTTGGTTATCAGGGCCAGCAGAATCAGCTGCTGCTTTTGTGAGAAATCCCTGTTTTACATCTCAAAGCTGACTGGGCAGGCAGAAAATAAGATTTCGCTATTTTTTTTTATTGTTTAATCGATGCATTCATTAGTTTCAGGGAACATTTAGCGGCCCGGCACTTGCTAAGTTGTCTTTTTTTATGTAGAAATCATTAAGAAGAGACTCAAATGGTGACACAGAGGAGAGGGTGATAAAACAAAAGAAGAGAGAGAGAAGTCCAGATCCTGTCTTTTTCACTTTTGCACAGCTGGCTAATCACGGCGTGAGGTTGGAAGGGCAGAAGAAGAGGGTGGTTGTTTTGTTTCAGAACGAGACGGTGAATCGTCCCCAGTCGTAGTTACCCTGTGCCTGTTTTCCTCTACCTCCCTCTACCCCCCTTCACCACCCCGACCATTTATCCCACTGTGAGGAGCAGCTGACGACCACTTCTGTTTGCCGCAATTACGTCCAAATTCTATTTTACATTCATCCTTCATTTGCGCGATCCTGAGTGAGTCTTTTCTTTGTCTTTTTAGACACGCAAAGAGACAACGTTGACTATTATTGTATTGGACCTGCTCTGTTTCTGAGTGGCAGTATTCGTGAGAGGTTCACATACACTTCTAGTTGTATTAGTCACATCTAAATCCAGTGTCTGCTCCAGCAAGAAAGTCTATGAACAGATAATGGAGGACAAATCATTGACCATTCAATGACCTTTCTTATTCCACCAGTGCAATTTTGGGAAAAAATACTGGCTCAAGTCCAGGATCTCTGCCTTTTACCAAATACAGCCTTCAGCCCTCTGTGACCCCACCACCAAATAAGTGAGAAAACACAGTCAGTGTGCGGTACTGCTATTAAAACATCAGTGATCGACCGGGCACTAGCAATAGACAGAAATCCCATTTTTCCATGGATAAATACTCCGTGGGTGGCGTGAGCGAATAATTGATTATTGCATTCTGATCTGACATTCATAAAGATCGAGGGCTTGCATAACTTGCAAACCTGACGCATTGTGTAGGATTTAGTGACACCTAGCTGTGAAGTTGTAAATTGCAACCAAATGAATACACTCCTGTGCCTCACTCTCTTCTACCAAGCATGTAAGAAAAGTTCTGGCTGCCGAATTCACAATAAACATGGTTAGTACATGGTGGTTCAACATGGCGGACTCCATGAAAGACGACCCACTCTTACAGTAGATATAAGGGGCTCATTTTGAGACAACTAAAACACAATGATTCTTATTTTAAGTTGATTATACCAATTGTACCATTTTCAACACATTATTATTAATAATTACCTAATTTTGGAAGCCCAACATTAGTGTCTTACTTTCATTTGTTTCCAGTATATTTAATAGTATATACATTGAATCAAATTAATGACTACGATGTTAAAAAGCGACTATCCTACATGTAACTTCTTCAACAAACATTAAGTAGGTTCAGTTTACAAGCCACAGCTAAGCAGCGGTTGTGTTTACCTCTGCTTGCTCTAGCTGTAGCAAATGATTTCTTCCCTGTCTCACTTGATCATGCAAATCAGTGTCCTTGAAATGTCAGAAATGTTTTGTTTCTTTGGCCAGTGCTCAACATTTTGTTGAATAAGTGCTCGCTGTACTAAACGTGGTACCAAATTTCATGTATTTGCGGCAGAGACAGCTTGAGCTTGCTACAAAGGTCCAAATGATTTCTTTCAGAAACAGCGTGTAGCTGTAGCTCAGGTCTCTGCTCTGTACTGACTGAAAGTTCAGATAAATTGGACATTGCTTGTCTCTCTCTTCCTAAAAAAATAAATAAATAAATAAATAAAAATCCTGAAATACGTTTGCCTTTCACAATCCCTTTCACTCAGTGATGTTATCAGGATGACAGTCAGTCTGCCCATTAACCAGAGGCTGGAAACAGACTTGGACCATTTAGACTGCTGAGCTTCAAAGGCTAAAAGGCTTTTTCGGTACACACAGCAAGCTGAGGAATGAGGAAGGAAACGGGACTCAACACTGATAATTGGACAGTCTCCTCTGTCATAGACGTTTGTTTACATCTTTACAGTAGTTAAGTGGATGTACTGTTTCCTCCATAGTGAATCGGAAGACACTGTGTATCCAACATAAACAATGCTTCATGTATGAAAGAAATTCATGCTCTTTTAATTCCATAAATCAAACTGATGGTTTTAATTAGATTCAGTTCTTTAATTCCTTTCTCTTTTATATCTTGTCAATATTTTTGTCTGAGCTTCCTAGAGGCAAGTGCATTAGTGCTTCTGCATTCATACATAACAAAAGTTGAAGGTCACTCCCAGGTCTCAGTGCTGCAGCAGTTTATCAGAGCACAAAGAATTTGACGCCATGCTGTGGGGAGTGGCGACATGCAGGCTGGGAATACTCCATTAAAACATGCGCACGTTTTCTTTCTTACTGTATGTTGCTTTTACAGATAACAGTGTAGTAAATGGAAAAATGCGGACCATTATTCACAAGTGACATTTGTAACTCCTGTTTGTGAGCATACTCACAAACTGTCCTAAAAGCCACCAAAACACAAATAAATAAATAAATCCAGCTTTATTTCCATCAAGTATTCACTTCAAGGGCAATTGCTGATATATGCATAAGCTTGCTACCCCGGACAGCATATACAAACAATTATGAAAACGAATCAATGAAGCTTACAAAGCATACAGATAAAGGCTATTAAGAACTGAGTAGATGGATAGCAGAGGGGACAAAGGACTTATGGGACTTATTAATAACTGCTCAGTCTGCTCAGTTTGGATCAATATGCGCATCAATTTCCTTATTTTTTGTTGTTGTTTCCAACGATTAGTTAGTTCCAGTTCTCTTTTTAAATCACAGATATATTTGTCACAGAAATATGTTGCATTGTTGAGTATGCCAAAAGTATCCCCACACACTGATACACACAACTCCCCAGAGTTGTGTGTATCTACTGCCCATTAGCCAACCTGGAGACACGATAAGAAAGTTTATTATAGTGTACACCATAGTGATAACCTTAATCCTACCCCTTCTCTTAGGTTAAAAGTTCTCCACATTCCTCAGTGAAAACGGCCCTCAGCAGCTTTGTGAATAGATCTTAAGAATAAGTACTACCATATACAGTAGAGGTACTCATAGTAGTGGAAAGATAATACACTGTAGTGAATGTAGCCCCAGAGTAAGAGTAAATCTTTGGTCACCAACATGTCATTAAGATAACAGCTAACTAGTTCACAGTGCATACACAGGCGTATGAGCTGGAGCTGGATTTTGGTTAGTGAGATGCTTTATGCACCGTGGCATCGATTGACATGACACATTCCAATACTAGAACCCCGCCCAGGTCTTACAGTACATGTGTTAGTCGGGATGTGCTGCTCTGCTGTCTTGTGCCAACAGTTAAAGGCTTCACATTCATCAAGGTGTCTGAATTCTCCACGCCCTGTTACCGTACTGATGGGGATAACATTTTGTCATTTGCACACCCTCCTGGCAGGATGGTGAGGCCTGCTGGCAGTGGCAGACAGATTAATAAAACTGTCTCTCTCTTTTTGACTAGCGAGGGTCAAGGCCACACGAGGCCTCCATCTGATTGCCAGACACGGGCTGTTTTCAGGGCCAAGTCTGGATTAAACACCGCCATTTGGGTCAGCAACCATGAAATTTGCATCCTCACCTATTGTTCTGTACCGTCATTAGCATACAGCAATCTGACGCCAGCCAACCCAGAACATTCTTGTACAGTGATATGCTATTGTTTGGGCTTGGCAGATTCAACATCCTATGTTCTGAATTCCTACTGTGGTCATGTTTGGTCATGGTCCAAGTCATAGATAATGGATAATACTTGGAGTGGGGTGCTGGCTGCCATCACCAGCAGTAGTATTAGTAGTAAACCTGCCTCTTCTGCCTCCTGACCAAAAATCAGCAAAGACGTATGAACCTGTGAAGCTGGATGTGTCAATATGGGGCGCTTACAGAGATCGACAAGTTCTGTAGACAGCCTCAAGTTGCTGTTTGAGGAACTGCAGTTTTTAGCACTTCTGCATTCAGGTTCAGGTTTCCGCTTTGTTGTTACGGACTAGTTATTGACCATCATATATTGTACTGTAAAGCCCTTTTTAAATGATCAGTGTGTAGTATTTAGTAGCATCTAGTGGTGTAGTTGTGGATTACAACCCCTTCCACTCACCCCTCCGTTCCAAGTGGCTGTAGAACGTGCGAAAAATTTAAAACGCCCAATCTAGAGGCAGTGTCAGTGTGCTGACATGATACCCGGCACTAATAAACAGGAAAACAAAAGCTGGCAGACGACAGAGTGCGGGGGTGTCTGGGAGGGGCAGACACGGGGCTGTCGGCTATGCACAACATGTGGAGGCCACAGACGGGGAGGGCATCCATTGTGTGCTGTGTGATCTGAACTACTTGTTTTGTTTTCTTTGTCCAAGCTTGGCCCTCGTCCATTCTTTGCGGCGGGCTTTTCACTCTCCCAACAGGAGAGTTGACATCATGCTATGGTTAGCCAGCCTTCAAACCCCAGCCCACACACTATTGTTTGTCTACTTGAGTTTAATCATGCTAGCAAAGCCCAGATTGCCTCAACAAGTTTTGCCAGGTTGATGCGACGAATATTTTTGCGCAGGGCAGATCTTGGGCTGTGTGTCTAAGTGATCCTGACAATTGTGGCACGTCTCTGGTACTGATGGTGGAGTTTTATTTGTTCATCAAACTGACTTTTCTTTTAGATATTGAGGTATATCTTAACAGTGTTTTTTTTTTTTTTTTGAAATATAATGTTAGTTACACTGTAAGATATATTATTGTGGGACTCTGGGAACTGCATATATAATATATATAATAATAATATTTATATATTGACCTTTTACTGCCTTGTAGCTACTTAAAGTGCAGTAATATTGTTTTTTAATGAGAGACTGAGCATTATGTTAATTGGCAACAAAAACCAACAGTTTATGCATCTCTTGTGGATCTCTTAGCACTTCAGCAATTCTGCAAGTCTCACTTTCTAATCTGCTGTAATCTACTGAGGCTCATTTGGGCTAAATGTTGTGTGTGCATGTTTAGGCTTATCCTCCCACTCTCTTTATTCCATCCTGCAGATCTCCATTTGAGTATAAAGTGCTCGGTGCTCATGTACAATCAGACAGCCTCAGGTTATGTACTGTAATGTCTCTCTTTCTGTGTGTGATATGACTTGGAGGAGTGAGACAAGAGGGAGGCAGACAGCTGTGTAATGTGTTATAGGCCAGCCAGTCAGCCAGTGGCTGGTGTGAGGCAGAGTTCACTGCACGGCCTTGGAGTTTCCCTGAATTGGTCTACAAATGTAGAAAAACTGTCAGTTTGAATTTATGCTTCTTTTGTTCTGAAGATTTTTATACCTAGTATTTCCAGTTGTCATGTCTCTCGTGAATTAACGACATCCTGTTTCTGTAAATTCCAAGGAAATATTCTCATTTTTCATGTTTCTTCTTCAGTGCCTTCAGTGAGCAATGTTTTTTTGTCTGTGTCTGGTTGCTCTTAAATAGAGAACTTGAGTTTTTAATAGCTAATGTTTAATTCAATTTCATTTATATGGCACCAAATCATATCAGAGGTTATCTCATGACACTTTCCTTATAGAGCAGGTCTACACCGTTAATAATATTGTTTACAGAGATCCAACAGTTCCTGAATGGAGCTACTGTAGCGAATCCACAGTCGTGAGTTGATGTTGGGTTTAGATTTGTCATTGCTCATTTCTTGTGCTGCTGCTGCCTTGCCTCGGCTGTTACACGTGCCTCAGATTTAACGCTCTAATCCAGAGGAATTAAACTGTCTCCGAAAGCAGCCTCTGTCTGCGAGTGAGCATTCGAATAGAGTTAATAATCTGGTTGGCTTTAGCTTAACTATCACCCTGAAAAGCCTAATTGGCATCTAGCTATCTGCATGTTTAAGTGAGAGTTGTGTAAAGAATGCACATCTAGTTTACAATGAAAGGCTCTTTTCCTTTGTAACAGCAGGAGCGTTGTGTAGGCTGACCTTCCCCGAGGCAAGAGGCAGAGATCTCGATCTTTCTGTCTCTTTTTTTTTTTTTAAGTCTTTCCCTCAGGAGTCCACCCACCTTCTTTGCCTCGTGCTCATTTGGCTCAGGGTGATGAGCAGCAATGAGGGGTTTGGAGGTAAATGGGGTACCCAATGATTATAGTGATCATTGTCCTGTCAGCCATCGCAACAGGAGCCTTTTTACTTTCTTTTTTTTCTCTTTTATTTTTTGGCCTTTTCAAGCTTTATTTTGATAGAGACAGCTGAAGAGTGACAGGAATGTGTGGAGAGAGGGAGAGATGGGGAATGACATGTGGGAAAGAGTCATAGGTCGGATTCGAACCCAGGACTGAGCCTTTGCACAAGGGGCGGCTGCTCTACCAGCTGAGCTAAACGCCGCCCCAGGAGCCTTTTTACTTTCTTGCGTGTATCTTGGTCAACCATTTGTGGGCTTTTCCACTGGCCTAAATTCTTAGCACCTGCTGTTGTGTGACATTGGTTTTTTGGAACAGAGCCTTGATTTAAAAACAAGAGAAGACCATTTATCTCCTAAAAACCTAGTGCAGTGTATTGATACAGGGTATGTTGTTAATATATTTGGATAATGGCTTTTTTGGGGTTTGTTTTGATGCCTTTAAAAAACACCAAATCATCCCCTTATCACATCTGTTATAAGAAACCTTGACTGTATGAAACCTATTGCCCATTTTTTTTAATCCAACTCAGATCATTGTTTTGGGGGTATGTTCATTCTGCACTTCATTTTCTAATGTTTTAAAAGGATAAGGGTTTGTAACTGCTCTAATAAACAGATTCCCTTTGATACTTTCATATCCACACTTGAAGTCCTTGGCCTGTATTTCCTCTGTTGCCAAGCTTAGCAGGGCAGAAAGTACAGCAGGCAAGACGGGGGGACACAGACGGATGGTGAGAGCAAGAGAAGGTCAGACATACGAGAGGAGGAGGGGGGGGGGGGGTTGTCGCATCTTGGAGGGCAAACTTCAGTTTACCCTCAAGACACGTCACCCAGCCAATACAGAACCCTGCGAACAGTTCACTTCACTGATTGGTCGAGACAAGACCTAGCAGGACAGCGCTGGCGATGGAGCGCCATTGGCTATTTATCCTGGCAATGGTTGACAAGAGCAAAGAGAAACATGGACAATGCAGTCTGACATGCAGACAAAGAATCTGCTGCAGAGGTTTTGTTGCGTTTTTAAGGAAAACATGTTTACATTTTCAGAATTTTAAACGTGTTTTTGAAGTTTTAACTGCAGCAGCATAATTTATCACGGAGGATGTGGATCATTTGCAGCATAAATATGTATACATCTTTACACTTGTACATTACAGTGAGATGCAGGCTGCTGCAACAAGATGCTGCTGTTGTTGGAAATGGCAATAAGAAACTAGAACAGCAGGAGGCTGGGGTGGTGGAGGGAGAAATCAATCTTCTCAGCAAGCATCGCGGGGAGTAGCTGGAGGGATCAAATCATAACTAACAGTGGTGACATTATGAGTGAGCGAGAGCTTGGCACATTAATAAGACCACCACAACATCGATCATGAATATGATTGGTGACTGTGGCTGGTGGTTAGCTGATGCCAATCAGTTGCCAACAGTTAAGTGCTCTTAAAGCCGCCATGTGCAAGACTTGATGTGAGTAAAAGACCTGGGTGTGATCAGAAGTGTGCCTTGTTGTACCTGTAACCACACCTGACAGATATATCATGATGTACTGACACACACTGGAGAACTTTTCTACATCATGGCAGCCGGGTGAGAAGTTGAACCTCTGGATGTGAGCAATAACAAGATTTTGTTCAGTGTAAAGGCAGTTCTTTCAAAATACATCACATATGTTGGAAAATAGTTGCTGAAAACACGTGGAAAGATTTTGAACGATATATATCTGAAATGTGGAGTTAGAGGTTAAAACAGTTTTTCACCAGTTTTCAGTCCAGGGTTTTATGGGCGGTCCTAAAGGGTGGCTCGATGACACGCTGAGGCCACCCTGAGCAGAGAGATAGAGATTAATTCATCTCACTCAGTGTTTCAAAGTTAGTCATGTCATTTTCTGAACTCATCTGACACATTTCAGCCGCTTCAAAATTGCTGCTTGACTGCTCCCATGAGTGGGCGTGGCTTCAGCACATTCAGTGGACTCGCCCTCACAGTCCTGGAGCTGCTCATTTTTATCTGATGTTGACACCTAATTTCATTAATTTGTCGATATTTTTAATTGTTCAAATTTGGCTGGATGGTTAATAACACTTTCTTCTTTAGTCTGACAAACTCTAAACACAAATTTATTTTTACTTTACACAGACTTTGTTTGACTTAACTTCTGTTAACCCTGTTAAATAGTGATGTGTGTGTGTGTTGCTGCAATATAATATACAGTAGTATTCATTCAAGACTTCCCCTCTTACCCCACTGCAACAACAAAAACACATTTGATAATTGTAAATAGTGCAGTTTTGCAAGTGCAAGTTAAAACACCTTATTTTATGAGACTTTGTCATTTAACATCATTTCTCAACAACGTCACCTCCTTTCATTCGTGCCTTTTTAAAACCTGTGCTTTCACAGATACCATTTGTCTCCATTTCCCCGCATTCCCCTGGGCGTCACAGGTCAGCTGAAAAGTACTTTATCACAGGCCACAGCAGTGCTAGCCTTGCAGAGAAGGAAGTGTGTGTAGGGGTGAAAGTAAATGAGAATACAGCCAGGGGCCTTCTCGACAAAGATATATAATCTTCCAGCCTTGAGCTCCTCTCTCTTCGCAGTGAGCCTGTTGCCTCAGGTGGTGCGGGGACAAGCACGTCCTGTGGCAGCGGCGGGATAACTTCATGCAGGGATTCAAATGAATGTAATTCAGACATTATGTGTGTGTGCTGTGGTTTGTTAGATGCAGAAGTGGTTGTCTAAGAGTGTGACATGACTTAAAACCAAAGCCAGACACGTTGGGGAACATGCTTATTTGCTTTGTCATGAAGACTTAGATTACAAGATCGCTACCACTCCCATAACTCGAGCCAGGAGATGGTTATCTTAGCTTAGCACAAAGACTAGACAGGGTGAAACGGTTACTCTGGCTCGCTCAGTAACAAGATCCTTCTATGAGCACCTCCAAAGCTCACCCAGTATCACGTTGTATCTTCTTTGTTGAGTCCATAAAAAACTGAAGCAAAAGGCAACTATTTAACACGTTACGTGATGTGCTGGACTATACCAGGAGCAGGGGAGGAGGTTAGTGTGTATGGACAAAAAGTAGGCTGCCACATAAACACACATTTTAAAAGAAACTACAACAAAAAGACACCAGTAGGTAGAGACAGGCTAGCTGTTACCAACCCCTCGCTCTACACTTGGTGCAAAGCTAAGCTAACAGGCTGCTGGCTGATGGTATCAATCTTCACATCTGACTGTCTGCCAGAAAGTAAATAATCAAACTTCCCGAAATGTAAAATGTCAAACTTTTCCTGTGACACCAAGGTCCCCTGTCTGCTGATGTCATCACGGTTGGTGGTTTCCCTGCCAGGGGACAGCGCTCACTTAGGCAGTGCCTGCGTTGCTGTCTGACATTGTCCTTAAACAAACGACCAACGCAGATTGCTGAGTGGATGGAAAAAGAATTATTAACGTATAATTAAGCAGTGTGTGTATTAAGGTCGGGGAGAAATATTACGTAATGCAATATTGGAGCTTGCACTACGCCAGTGTCCACTCTTGACACATACATCGGGCTATCCGTGTAAGCTGTTACTATGGTGATCCTAACACCTGTGCCCTGACAGTATGGTGTGGCAATCAGCTGCCAAGTTTCAGAGAGAGAATGGCATTCACTCGAGCTATGTCAAACCTTTTGATAATCTGTCACAGCTCAGCATGGACACACATCACATAGACACGTCTTGTCGACTTTATTTGTTGCCATGTAAAGAGGCCACGAGTGTGTTTCAAAGACTGACAAAGGGGGCATGTTAAGGCCATGATTTTGGATTATTCATGAGAATGTTATGGATACTGCTTCCTGTTTCATTTTTAATTCACCCCGTCTGAATGTAGGACATGCAGAAGTGTCATGTGAAGTGCTGTATTTATTATTAATGAATGTGTAACTCAGGCCTACTGTATTTATTTGTGTTACATACTTGACTTTTGCTATTTTAGCTGTCAGATGGCTCACTCCTGCTCCGGTTCTGTTTCTGTCCACGCCTCCAAATTTTCTTTTTCTGTGCAGATTGTTTGTCCTCTTCAGTAGTCATTTAGCTTTTCTGGACCACCAGTTGTTCTGAAACCCATCTCACAAAAACACACACGCACACACACACACACACACACATACACACAGATATACACAGTTTCCCCCGCTGTGTCAGCCCCCAATCTCCCCTAGAGGATCCATCTGCCCACAATCTTCATCCAGTACTCCTCCTCCTTACTCTTATTTCAAGTGTATGTGTGTTTGTGTGTGTGTGTGTGCACGCTCATGTACATACAGTACATATGCTTGGCAGTGTGTGGGTGCACTTGTGTGTGGTGGGGAGGGGGGTGGGATAATGAACGGATCTTTTCCTCCTTTATCTTCCTACTTGTCCACCTACAGCAACAGAGGGATTATGTGTGTGTGTGTGTGTGTGTGTGTGTGTGTGTGTGTGTGTGTGTGTGTGTGGGCACAGCTCACTATAGTTTAAAAGTAACTCCTGTTTCTGTCTCCAGGGGTGGGTGGTGTAAAAGTAAAAGTGCTCCGATCTGCAGAGAAATGACGATCACAGTGTGAGACAGAAGGAAAAAAAGCAAGACAAATGACCCTGCGACACAAACGCTAACTGTACTGCTTCCCTCCCATGACTCTGCATTGACTCTGCAGTATTCTGGATGTCACTGTGTTTTATCTTTCGTCCCCTTGTTATTGGTCTGTGCCTCTGTGCTTCACGCTCAGACGCATGCAGAGTCACACAAAGTTAGGGTTAGGGCATCATGTGGACTTATTTTAATTGGCCTATTTCACTGAACATGGAGTGAAGCAATTATTGCACATCCAAAAATACTGCAGTCACATGTGCGACTAAAACATTAGAGCAAAATGACACACAGCCTCTGTCTCTGTATCACTACTGTGAAATAAATGTAGGGTTTGTGGGAACCCACTACCTCTAATATTCACAACTGAAGGCACCTTTGATCTTTAGCAGGGTTAAAAAGAAACTCATTTACTCAAATAACAAACCTAAGTACAATTTTGAGGTACTTGTACTTGGATACATTCGGTTTGTGCAAGATGATAATATTGTATTTTCTACTGATTACATTTTAAGGCTTTACATCCAAAACAAATCATATGTTCATGAAGGATGATGCATTGCTGTAGGTTAAACTAGAAGTACGAGTAGAATTAGTAGTAGCAGCTTAATCTGGGGCGCTCTGGTACCTCACCTGGGAGAGTGTGCTCCATGCATCAAGGCTGAGTCCTTACTGCAGTGGCCCAGGTAAGATTCTGGCCTGGGCCCTTTGTTTCATGTCAACCCTTCTCTCTCTCTCCTCTGCAATTCCTGTCCATCTCCACAGCTGTCTGATAAAGCAGAAAACACCAAAATTCAAAGCAGCTTTTTAAAATATATTAAAAATATATTCTAGCCACTGACAGTATAAAGAATAGATGGTGTATGTGTGACATTTTAAACCTTTATTTGACCAGGAAAGGTCCCATTGAGATTAAAAACCTCTTTTTCATGGGAGTCGTGGCCAAGACAGGCTGCAGCCAAACTAAGAACCTGTCAAACCAAAACAGACACAAGACACATAAGACAATATTACAACACATAGCACCCTGAACAGCCATTTTGAAGCTCAAAATCTGTGGTGCTTGCTGCTGCCATGTTGGCTGTGCTGCCTCTTCTGCCTCCAGGCTAATCCAAAAAATTTGCAATGTGGATGATCGGCTAACCTAAGACTGACCAAATGATGCCTGGCTTCTCAAACAAGCCATCTGTAATGGCACCCGCTTGTCAATCAAAACGTCCACGCTGTTAAATATGCATAACTTTAAGCCTTAATATAGTTTGAACAGGTGGAAAAAAATTCAGACCCAGTACAGTTGTCATGTCTTCTTGCGTTTGCTAGTTCATTGTTGTCTTGCTAGTTACTGCCACCAAGTGTCTATCAGTGTAGTAGTGTGAAACCTTCGGCAGAAATACGTATTGCGTTGCAGTCTAGTATCTTTAAGGTCACTTGATGACATGGAAGTAATGCAAAAGATCAGATTTTGCTGGTGCTTTTAGGTAACTGAGTATTAAACCCATCTGAACATTCTCTTCCTCCTTCCCTGTCCTCCTCCAGATTACCTGCCTGCAGGACTTCTTCGGGGACGATGACGTGTTCATAGCGTGTGGCCCAGAAAAGTACCGCTATGCCCAGGATGACTTTGTGTTGGATCACAGCGGTAAGGCTTCCACAGCCTTTATGACTGGTAGGCCTGCCTAAGACTAACTAAACATCTGTCTTTGTGGGTGTATGTGTTCGCCTCAGTGTACTTCCTCACCATTCTTCCCTCACTAGTGCTCTTTTCCTTTAGGAAGTTGACAGCAGGATATGAGGTTTGTGTGTAGGAAATACTATTTTCTTACGTAACTCTCTTTTCGCAATTAAATTCAGAATACAATTTTGATAGTGGAAAGCGAGCTGTTATACATATACAGTGTATTTACCAAGTCGTACAGCATCGACAGAAAACAGTTTAGTGCTACACATCTTCACACACACATCCTTGATGTCAGGTAAAGAGAAGACGGTGGATTTGTATCCGAGTATTTATCTTGTAGAAAAAAAAGTTTGAGAGCACACGGGCAGGATATGACCTCTTTAAACAACCGCATCCATTCACTGTCTAAGCTATGTAGAACTTCACCTGACACTGGACATCCTTGTGTCAAGGAAAAAAGGGAGTTTATTATAGTAACACTCCAAAGTATTGACATCCTGTTTAATTTATTTTTGTTTTGTCAGGTTAACTAACAACAGGGAGACTTCCTAACACACACTGTGTTAACTGTTACTTTGGATGAGTGATGGCGGATAGGTCGTATTCAGAGATAGTTTGGAGCTTTCGTCCCACTTACGCTCCCGTGCTCCACTTTTAAGAATTAGGTCTTTAAAAGAACAAAAAAGGCACACTGTACTCTCTGCTGAAGGTACAGAAACTGCTCTTCCTTTAGCAAAAATCAGCCCAGTACACACTCTGACTGTTGAAACATGCAAAGGATAATGATTGCCTGTGTGATACGTCATGCAAAAAGGCACACAAATGTTGTTATCAGAAGAGTTACATAGAAAAAAACGTTCATTGCGACCTGGACCCTGAGGAATGTGTCACAGTTCTTGTGTTTTAGTTTTTGCTCTTGGGGAGTGTGCAGCCATGCATCTCTCCAGTATTTCTTAGTATAAAGAGAATAATCCAATCCATACTTCAGGGTTTGTTCTAGAAAAAAGATTTGTTTTTTTAGGGTTTCATATGTACACCATGCAGGAAATTGTACTATAGTGAGAACCTCTTTTAATCAGTGAAATATGTATCTGGTGATAAATAACATAGGGAACACATTAGAAATGCGCTGTGGGTGTGCTTCTGTGGGCGTGCTTTATTTCATGTGTGTGTGTGTGTCATTACATTATACCTCTCGTCGCCCACACCCTCATTAACACAACCCTGACAGGGTTTCCACAAGCTTCATTACAACATCTGCTCTCACTGCACACAGCTCCGCAGCAACACCACAAAATCAGCTGTGGCATGCAGTAAGCACCATAAAAACCAAAGCTCGTGATTCTGTTTTTCATGTTTCATTTCAGCCTCGATGTTGTACTCCAGGGGAAAACACAAACTGTTGTACTTGCTTTGCTCACTAAGTATACATCGTTGATGTGTACCAAATCTTGATGTGAGTCTTTTTTTGTGTTTTTAACAAATCCATAATGACTGCTGTAATTTGTTTCAAGCAAGTAGTCTAAATAATGTAATCGTTTAGCTGTAGCGAAGCTTTTTACTAGACAGAATATTCTATCCTTAAATCAGTAATGAATCAGTTGAAATTCAACATTATCTTGACTCAAAAAATGTAATTGTAAAGTAATTCTCAGACCTGGCAGACCTTTTATAGCCAATATGTTATTTTTTTAGAGGATTATATTAAACTTTTTTTTTTTTTTTTTTGTTAAATCCAAATTAGGGCAGGGTATCGAAGTTCTGGTTTTGCTACTGACCAAAATGTGTCTCAGCAATGGTATTAATATACACAGTCATATTTGCACCTTTGTTTACTTATAAATACATTTAAATAGTTACTTGTACAGCAACTTGGTTTAGACTAAGTGGCAACCTCTGTGACTGTGAAGTGAAGCCAGTGTGGAAGTGCAGCTCCTCGAATGACCACTTGATCCTGGCTTACAGAACAACTCAATCTCCATGAGGCTCTATGCTAAAACGTCCCTGTTCATGACAATACATGACTGTATGGGGGCTGAATTTATTTTTTTTTTTTAACTCACCTGTTGAAATTATATGAAGGCTCTGAGCTTTAAAACCACCCTAGGAAAACCTATGGGTGACATCACAGATACAAGGTCCATTCTTTATACGGTCTGCGGTTTAGACAAGAACACTGGAAAGTTCTTTTGTATATAGGAGATTGTGGCATCCAAAAAAGTATCTTTTGTTGCATCAGTAGAGATAATTGGGTATCAGCAGGATACAACATTCAAAAAATATTATTTTGGCATTGTACAGAAAACATTAGCGTGATGATACTCAGTCCTAATCATACTCAAAGTATGAAAAAGTTGATGTAGTGTAGCCCTCACTGGAGCCCAACATCGAATCATTTATGGTGTTGTTCTCTGCTTTTTAATCTGTTTCGACACTGTTTGCTATTTAATATGTTATGACACTGTTTGCTATTTAATCTGTTTCAACACTGTTTTCTTCTGTTCTTTGCTACCTTTCTGTCCCCATAATCAAGTGTGACCAGCATTCATGAAATCATGCCACATAAACAACATTTCCTGGGCCGTATTCCCGGTACAGCAGCTTGTTGGGCATAATTGTGCCACATTAACTCTGACTGAGACGAAACAACAAGAACACGTCTGTTGATAGGGGAAGGTTAATATATACGATGGTGACCGTGAATATGTTGTCTCCCCAGAATGCAGAGTGCTAAAGTCATCACACAGCCGCTCTGCTACTCCGAACCGGACAGCTAAGAGCCCGGGGCCTTCACGACGCAGCAAGTCTCCTGGTGCAGGTATGACTGCACATACATACTATACATCATCTAGAAACATTTTTATATTAGCCCAGTTGAATTAATCATGCAACTGTAGATAGCATATTAAACACCTTCCAAATGATTATTACATTATGTTTCACAAATAAAATATCTAATTAATCCGATTCCAAAGTAACACTAAGTATATTTCTGGCTGACAGACTGAGTTATTGCCTTCTTATTTGGCAGCCTCATCCCCAACCCTCAGCAGCTGTGACGAATGACTAAGCACTTTGTATGGTGCATTGAGAGATGGTGGCATTATGCTGAGTAATTAGTGTTCTACAAGTCATCATGTCAAGTTTTAAGAAGAGAGGTCTTTGAGAGGTTGCCAGTTTTGAGTGACTGCAGTCTCAGCTTAGCTGTGGACGTTTTAAGCAGTGTGTGATGTGATTATTTCTAATCATAACTGCCTGACTACTTTGTTTTTTACACTGCAGGAAGGCAAAATGTCCACTACTCCACCAGTCAGTCTCCAATCAAATCCCCAGGTGAGTGTGGTGATGGTCTCACGCAGTGTACCTTATTAAACACCTATCAGTGTACTCTGCTATTCAGGGCTGAGTAATTAAAACAAGCTATCACAGCTTCGGGGCTCTGTTCTTCTCTTGAGAACAAAGGCTAACTCTGGTGGCTTCAGTTGCCCCTGCACTTGGTGCCGTAAAATGTTATGTACAATCAGATGGTCAGGGGTACAGAATGTGAATGAAAGAGGCATCATTCACCTGATTACACGTCAATATGATGAAACCTCTAAAACTCATGATGAAGGAAGTGAAATCAATGTGAACACTGCATGCTAACATGCTAAATGTCACACTTGCATGCTAGATGTTAGCATGTCACCATGTCAGCATGTCAGGAAAACCCTTTCACCTCAGCCCCCTGGTTGTAAGCTCAAGTCAGAGATATTGTGGGAGTTTTTGGCAGCTGCAGTGTAAGATCCTACGGTAAGGTCCTAAAAGCTGTTTATTGATGTAATAACATGCCCATTCTTTAGGGGCCACACTCAGGCTAGACTATATTTTACCCTAACAGTGGTGAAGATTGAAGAATTTCCATCCATTAATGGTTTTGTTGTCTTGCCTTGCGCCTGAACCACAAATTCAATTTCTTTGTGATATAGTGTTTTACCTTTTTCTTTTGGCTTCGTTTTCCTTTTTTTTTTCTCACCCTGCCTCTGACCCAGACTAGACTACGGAATGCTTTGTACTATACGCGTCTATCTAATTTAGAGCTAGCAGCCAGCTGCTGCAGAATCCACTGATTCGAAGCCACAAACTGATTAGTGTTACTCGTCAGCTGCGTTAATTAAATCCTGCTCTCACTGAGAACTTAAATCACATGCCTCTCCATGTGTAGCTGCTGAGGTGCTTCATAATTAAACTCCATTTTTGTTGCATTAAAACTAATAACGTGCTGTAGTGTGGTTGAGTTTTTCCTCAAATATTGCTTTAAACTTTTTCTTTCAGAAATGAAGATAAATACCCAGAGGGAAGTGAAGAACTCTTAGTAATTGTACAATGAAACAAAACTCCGAAGTAGGAATCCAAAGATTCAGCCTGTAGGCAGTGTGAAATGATTTTCTTCAGCTGAGTTGGGTTTATGCAGATGAAGAGACTTTGAGTTTAAGTTTGACGCATTATGTCTCTGTACTTGTGCCAGAAACCAAGAGTGCGAGAGGCAGAAATAGTCTGTTCTTGTGAGAATGAATCATTCAAACAATGGAAGCTTTGATCTCCGTGCATCCTGGGTGACACACTAAAGTATATTTTAGAAGAAGTGTTACGGAGAGTACCCAAGTCCTCTGATATTTGGATATTGGCACCACCAACAAAAGCTTTTTATGTTCAGGAATTGATAAGAAGAGTAGCCGCAGCATCACTTTAGACCTGTTGATGCAGTCTGCCAATGTCCACCATCTACAGTCAACGATACAGAAATGCACTTATAATACTAATAGCTGCACATGTGTTAAAGTTACAGCAGCATTCTTTGCATGTAGACGGTGACATCAACATCCCCACTGTACATCAACAGGTCAATGACAGCATAAAGAATGGACAGCGTATGCGTGACCCGAAGGTTTCCGAAGAGCTGTTTTGAAGCTCAAAATATGTGGCACCGACTGCTGCCACGTTGGTAGTCCTTCCCCTGTTCTGTAGCCAGTCTCAAGTGGCCCTTTGAGGAACTGCAGTTTTTGGTACTTCCGCATAGGCTTCACTTCCCGGCCATGAAGGTTGCCGCTTGGTCTTAACTGCTGCTGCAAACATGTAGAACAGGCCCACAATAACCACATAGCTCCCCCTTGTGGAGAATCTGCAGCCTGCTGAACATGAATGTGTGTGGTGAGCCAGTTCCACGAGGTCCTTCGCATCTAATTATTAACCGATTACACAGTAAAGGATATTTTCTTAATATATGTTTGTCTCTCCTTCATGTATTGTTTAAAAGTACATAAAAATAGCAGGGAGTATCTTCCAGCCTCTTTAAGCAAGCCGAGAGCACCGGCAAGCAGCTGCATAATACAAATAACTTGTAGTAGTAAAGTGGCTCTTTCCTGCTATTACATATCTCCTTCCTGTTTTTTTTTTTTTTTTTAATAGTAAATGGCATCTCAGCTCATAGCAGCCAGATCTCAACTCCAAGGTCCACCAAGTCCTCCACTCCGTCTCCCACCAGCCCTCGACCCATGCCCAGCTTCAAGGTAAGATGGCATCACACCCATGTGTGTCCACACATCACACACAGCCGCACTCAAACACATGATCTACACAGTACAGTATATGGTTTATACAGTATGTGCAGTAGGTATGCACTCACATTAACTTTGAGCTTTACTGGACTTGAGTTGTAACGACTCACTTGGTGAAGTGCAGGTCTGAGAGATCCCAGACACATAAAGCAAGCTGGTCCTTTAAGGTGAGGAATAAAGTCTAAATCGCTTCAACCTACTTACCACAAAATGATTAAATAAGTTTTTGTCAAAGTTATCAAGTCGCTTACTGACAGCCATGTATGACCTGCAGATCTGTGTACAGCCCGTATTTCAGCTCTGTGATGATTTCTGGTGGAGTTTGAGATACTAATCTGATTTATTGATGAATTTTTCTGTAAGCTGCGTATTAGTCCCAAACTACAGAGTTTCTAACAGCTCCAGCCAGCTGGCAAACCCCCTTCAGAGAGCCACATCCGTCTCTAAGCCCAGCGAAACACTTATCCATCCACATTCGTTTGGCAAGATATTTTTATGATTTACGGAGGGCTTCACTGGCAAACAGGGCAGAGTAGAGTAACATTCAGCTAAAAGATTCACAAGCATGTTAATGTCTTAGCTCTCTCTCTCGTTCACCTTCACTAAAACTGTCACATGGAAGTGTTCAGGTAAAATAAAGCCATGTGAAGAAGTTATTTATCGGAGGGGAAAAGCTTTTATATGTTGCGAGTTGTAAAAGAGAACTTGAAGGTGTCCCATTTCTATTCTGGTCCAGAGGTCTACCTTTTTAAACTAAATAATAGATCCACTGTAAGCTAAGGTGCAGTGCACTTCTATAGACAATAGGAAAAGATCGCTGCTCTGATTTTTAATGTCAGTGACAAGCATTTCATAAATAGAGCCATAAGATTTAGAAAATTGCCACTGCACTGCTCTGCAGAAATGATGCTCTTAACAAATGAATCATTCATTTAGAGCCATAACGGTTTTATGTGCAGTGGTAATAAATGGATATGGAGGAGGAGAACGAGGAGGAGGATCTATTCCAGTACCTCTAACACCTTGTACATTTGGAAGACGTCCTAAATTAGTTCACCGTTTAAAGAATAATAGGTTTATTTTAGGAGTAATGCCAAATGTTTTAGGATTAACGCCAAATGTTATATTCGTGAGCAGCATGATTTATAGTATATCTCACCTTACTGTATAGCCACAGTTAGTTTTTCTCGTTTGAGAGTTAAAAAAAATATTGAACATTTTATGCAACAAAATGCCATCACTTGAAAAAGGAACCACCAATAATAAACACCTATATTTTGTCCATGTACAGCGTGTTTCATGGCTGCTTTTAAAGCCTTTAAAGGTTGCCATGGTGATTTGTCCGTGGGTTTTGTTTCAGGCCAGGCGCTCATCTCTATTTTTGCTTGTATTTGCAGATCCCTCCGTCATCACATCACATCTCTTTGCCAAATGTAAACGGCTCGTTGAGCAACCACCAGGAGCAAACGAATCGACTGAGTCCAGAGGGTACATCCTCTCCCCTCCTCTCCTCTCCTCTCCTCTCCTCTCCTCTCCTCGTTTGTCCAAGCCATTTACCTGTTATGCCAACTAAAACAACAGCCCCTCTCATCCTCTAGCTTGTGGAAAAGACATTGAATATCACATAAAAATCACCCATTTCAGGATTTGCTTACCCAACAAAAGTGGGTGATAAGAGTGAAATATCCCGGGGCTGTGTGAGCAGATACTTAACTCAATGATTTTAGGGCTCTCTCTGTGTGTGTGTGTGTGTGTGTGTAGACATTACAATACTGCACAGTTCGCTAATTGCCACCGGAGAACAAGTCGAGATCACAGTACATCTTGGCGCCAGTGTTTTATTTAATTGCACAGCGTGTGGTCCCTTTAATTCAGCCTGGAAACTGGTTGAGTTTCTGCCAGAGCTCCCTAAGTTTTAATAAACAGCAAGGCCTGTCTTGTTGCCCGTTGTAACCCCTGTCTCTCCTCAGCAGTTAATGGTAATCGTTACCCGCCAGCCTCTGCCATTTTGGAAAAATACAAGGTTGGCAAGGTCATCGGAGATGGCAACTTCGCCGTGGTCAAAGAGTGCGTGGAGAGGTAGGTGAAACACATTCCCAGACTGGAAATGTTCAATGCACAGTTAGCATCTGTCTGCAGTGATCGCGCAGCAGTTTGCCTTGTCACGCAGCTTAATGAGACTTGAATCACGTGCGGTAATCACTTCATCTGGGTTTTAAAGTCCTGATGACAGGTATTGTGGAGGCAGAAATATCCCACGGATTAAACCCAGCGGTGAATTCACTTCATTAGCCTTTTAATCTCTGAGTCAACATGCTGCCCAGGCAGACAGGGGAGATGACGATGAGAGGAGGAGGCCGGTCAAGTGTGTGTGTGTGTGTGTGTGTGTGTGTGTGTGTGTGTGTGTGTGTGTATTCTGGTCATCTGATGCATCTTCCTGGAAAGTATTGTTGGTTCCCTGTAGAGTATATTGTAAACAAACACAGTTATTTCTAAGCTCTCTGAGCTTTCAGTTACATCTCACAGTCTTGATTAAAGAACATATGTTTCTAAAGGTCAGGACTGAAACTCATTGCTCAGATTTGTTGATTATTTCTAAACCTGCTATATTCACTTACATTGCATCCATCCATATGTCAGATTACATCAGCTAGGTGTCTTATTCTTCCCCGTCTTGTCCTGGTGCAATGCTACATTTCTTTATCAGTATTAGTAGGAATGTGTACTGTGTCATTTGGATGACTGTGTGTCACGTACATGGTAAATAGACTGCTGTATAGCGCCTTTCTAGTCTTCCGACCACTCAAACCGCTTTTACACTACATGTGTCATTCACCCATTCACACACATTCAAACATACATACACTGATGGCATTAGCTGCACATCAGTTTTTCATACACATTTGTAACTACCATGCAAATTGCCAACTGCCAACATTCACACGCCGATGGGATTTGGGGTCGACATGCAGACTCTGTCATGTGTCATGTCAGACATCTGATTAGTGGACGACCCGCCCATAGTACATGGTACTTTTCAGGAAATAGAAACAAAACACTGTTCCATACATTTAGTCATTTAGCTGACGCTTTCATCCAAGGTGACTTGCTGTACAAAGAAGGCTCCATAGCACCGCTATTGGTCAGAAACTCCACACGGTAACTAACAAGGTAACAAAGAGTAAACCAAACACACCTAAAAATCTTCTTCTAGAAGTGTACTCGGAGCGTGTCACCATGATTGGACGTGGTTACAGGTGCAACAGAGCTCGTTGTTGAGCCCGTCTGTATCTGCACTGTATCCCTGCTCATTGTATAAACTTGGCCAGCGCAGCTAACATACCTTTCCAATAACTCTGCGACAGCGCTCCTGCTCGCAGTAACCGCAGCTCTCTTGTGAGCACTTCATTTGTATTACAGACATAGCTGCAGCGTCAGTGATGTTTTCTTTTTATTGTTAGCTCTAATTGCACTGTTTCTGTTCAGGTCCACGGGAAAAGAGTTTGCACTGAAGATCATCGACAAGGCCAAGTGCAGTGGAAAGGTCTCGCTTTGTCTTCTTTATCGTCTCCTTCTCCCGTTTCTTCTTCTCTTCTTTGTTATGTATTGTCTTCAGATCCATGCACGCACTCCTGAGGAAGGGTCATATGTTGGTGTTTCATTACTGACACCCACCCACCCACAAACACACACGCCAGTGTGTGTCCCCGATCCTCTTATCCCGCACTGTTAGATTAGTATGGTAATATTTAATTCATCAGCTAACTCAAATGAACGTCACACTCTCACACACAGGTAATGACACGCACTGAATCACACACCCTTGACACCAATTCAGTCAACAATGCGGCGTCTTTTTGTTAGCATAGTGCCTCAGTGTGTAAATCCTGTGTACTGGAGGATGTGGTAACATACTCACTCAGTTTATTATTTGTCCTCAGGAGCATCTCATAGAGAACGAGGTCGCAGTGCTGCGGAAGGTGAAACACCCCAACATCATCATGTTGATAGAGGAGGTGGACACTTCCTCTGAACTCTACTTGGTCATGGAGCTTGTTAAGGTACAACAGAATGTAATTGGGTGAAGCAATGTGAGCACAAATGTGCATCCTCATTTTTATTTTTTATTTTTTTATGGTTTGATGTCTAAACCTCTTTGCTGATGTCGGCACAGGGAGGGGATTTATTCGACGCCATCACCTCCTCGGCCAAATACACAGAGAGAGATGCCACCATCATGGTGTACAACCTCGCTGGAGCTCTGAAATACCTGCACAGCATCAACATCGTCCACAGAGACATTAAACCAGAGAACCTGCTGGTACATATTTACACTCACACCACCTTCTTGCCCACAAATCCAGCTGCTCAGCGGGCGTTAACTGAGCATGCATTTTATTTTTTTTAGGTGTTTGAGTATCCAGATGGCACCAAGTCATTGAAACTTGGGGACTTTGGCCTTGCCACAGTGGTGGAAGGACCGCTGTATACCGTATGTGGAACTCCTACATATGTGGCTCCGGAAATCATTGCGGAGTCTGGGTAAGCTGGATTGTTTTTGGCAGAAAACTGCATGGGGCTTTCAGTACCCAGATCTTTAGTTTTCACAAGGGAAGCTCTTTCGTTGTAGAGAAACACGCATATTTTTACTGATCTGTGAGTTTGTTTTAAATGGAAACCATCTGTTCTATGTACAATAGCAGAGTAGAGATGTGGGTCCGCAGCACTGCTGTGTTGTAATCGACTGGATGGAGATTAAAAGGAGATTTTGTGCATCTGCATTCTGACTAAAGCAACACAAACTATTTATATGTGACAGTATAAATGGCTCTTGTGTTATATTTACCTCCATATCATTATAGTAATTTGGAAAGCTTGTCTTTCTAAAATATCAGTACATTGTACTTTATTTTGTTATTTCATGCTGACTATATTTAACTCTGCGATGATGGTCTGCTGTAAGCTATTTAGCTGCAGTTAATCCTGAACTGACCTTTTCTGTCTGCGTGTGTCTCCTCTCTTTCCACAGTTATGGTCTAAAGGTGGATATCTGGGCTGCAGGTGTCATCACCTACATCCTCCTGTGTGGCTTCCCTCCATTTAGAAGGTACTCATCCTGACTTCAGAGCTCGTGTTTAAACTGACTTGAACAGAGTCAGTTGTCAAACATTGACATACAGTTAATGTGCATGAGAGGATACTTGTCTTGTGGTCCCGGAGTCATAGTGTAGGAGGGATTTGATCCATGTTTAACCGACAGCACTTTACGATTATTATAGTAACCACATAATTAAAGGGTAGATTATATGTGAGGTTGTTTATTATTATGTGAAGTGATGTAATTTGTGTTTGCTGACTGTCTGTGTGTGTTTTTCTGTGTAGTGAGAGTAACATGCAAGAAGATCTGTTTGACCAGATCCTACTGGGGCGACTGGACTTTCCCAGTCCTTACTGGGACAATATCACAGACTCAGCCAAGGTTGGAACCACTGACACACACACATTGTTTTCATATGACCATGACACTGATACTATCCACTTCCTGGAGGATTACACACTGTCTATGCATGGACAAAACCCCAAGATGAGGTCAGAAACAATTATACCTTTAACTGGTTTGCAGTGGTAGTGCAAAGTCTGAAATAGGTCTCCAAATGTTAAAGTTTAAACACACACACACACACCCATCATGTGGACCCACATGGCTTACACTCCGTTAATGACTACTGTTTGCCCAAGGACACAGAAACCCCTCCAACCCTCTAAATTAATGTCATGTATTAAGGTGACAGCCCACGCTCAGCATGCAAGACCAAACTGCTAATTAAACCCACTGCTATTAAAGCGGTCCTGTCACTGTAGACATGTTCACAGTTACAGACTCCCCAGCATGAAACTACTCGTAGTTCTGTAGCTGTGCAGGTATAAATGTAAGAGAGTTGGATTTTGGCTTTTGCACAAGCACGCACAGTCTGACAGTGAGTGTTAACACGCTGTGTGTTGTTCACAGTCACTTTAAGGCTGGACCATATGGCTAAAATTTTCTGCTCTCAGCATATTTCAAGATACAGCAAAAGTATGTACAATCAAGCAGACAGCGGAATACTGGTATCTGTTTTTTTATATGAACAGTGTGTGAAGTGATGGTAATATGAAAGGTAACTATATACCATATATACAGCTGCATGGAGTTTTATATCATCTTTCAACTCGTGGCTCTTGTTTTCGGTTCAGTCTAGCTGCTTTTATCAGTGCAAGCAGCTGTTTTCAGCAAGAAAAACTCTCCTTACACTAGCTGCTCATTACCAAACAACAAACAGACAAAGTTAATGACATAGCAGAGCATTTAGCAGCTGAAGAGCCAGATATGTCCCTGAGAATTTGGTGGAGGCCAAAACTAAAAGCTAAAGAGAGAGTGAATACTGGACGGGTAGAAACTAGACTTTATTTGAATGCTAATGTTGCTACGTGTCTGTAGGTCGCAGGTAAACGGGGCAGTTGTTTGCTAACACATTAGCCGGGTGCCATTTTCAGCTTGGGGGCAGCACAGTGATGTGCTGGTTAGCACTGTCCCTTCGCTGCAAGAAGGTTCCTGGTTCCACCCTCAGTCGGCTGGGGCCTTTCTGTGTGGAATTTGCATGATCTCCTTGTGTCTGAAGGGTTTTGTCCAGGTCCAAAGACATGCAGGTTACCCAGGACTCTAAATTGCCCTTAGGTGTGAATGTGAGTGTGAATGGTTGTTTCCGTGTCATCCCTGTGATGAACTGGCAACTTGTCCAGGGTGTACCCCGCCTCTTGCCCAATGTGAGCTGGCTCCAGCCACCTGCAACCCTGATAAAGATAAGCAGTTATGAAAAACGGATGGATGGATGGATTTCCAGCTTGTTGTGGAGTGCTGCCCCCAAGTGTACAAAAAACAGATTACTGCAGCTTTAAACTTACGTTTACTGCAATAAACTGTTCCACTGTTATTACATCAGACAAAACTCTTCAGCCAATCAATAATATTGAATTGTGGCCCATGGAGGGTCAATGCTGATTTAGAGTTGAAAGAGGGTTGATGTTGTCTTAACCCTTGGTGATTTTTGTTGCAGGAACTGATCGGAAAGATGCTGACGGTCAACGCTGAGGCTCGATACACAGCACAAGACATCCTCTCCCACCCTTGGGTCACGGTATTTCACAGCGCTGTTCGTTTCTGTATTTGCATCCCTAATTGCGACGAGACTTTTGTGCATCTGTGATTCGTACTTGAAGTTTCTTGATGGGAAAACCAGCGTGCCTCTTCATCTCACTGCACGTTTGTGTGTACGTAGGACGACGCGGTCATTGGAAACAACATGAAGATGGAGGTCACAGGTAAACTGAAGACGCACTTTAACACTGCGCCTAAGCACAACGACACCACGGCTGGTGTGTCGGTCATCATGGTAAGCACCCAAAAACGTTCACAAACCAACCAATGAACCATTCATGATTTAGCAAATATCAGTTATATTTTTCTGTGATTTACTGCAGCCTTCTTTTTTTTTTTTGAGAGTAATCTTTGTGTTAACTCTTTAATCTGAAATATTGAGGTGTTGACATGGGTTTAGTGATAACTACAAGGTGCTCTGAAGCAGCTTGAACATGTCAGGCACTTTTCCAAACATTTACTGTACGCTGGTGAATGTTTGACCCAAATACAGAAGATTGAGCGCCTTCTAACTCACTTTATATGAATCTTGTGCCCATTTAATCACTGGGCCGAGAATATCTGACCTCAATAATCATCCAAGAGGACATTAAAGATAACTTCTAAGCAACCAGTGCTGCTGTAAACATGTCAGACAGGGTTTTAGAGATCGGACGTAGCAGATGAAGTCATTTCTGTAGTAGCTGCATCCTTCCCTCCTGTCGGTTTCAAGCCTCACTTGGATCATTTCCTGTTTTACAGTTTGACTTCCTCCACTCCTCATCTCATCAGGTCACACTACCCATCAGCCCACTCTCTTCAGTCTGTCTGTCTGATCTGAAAGCAGGAAAGGGGGGGGCGAAGGGGAAGCGTCTCATGAGAAATTTGATTTGATCTTTGCTGCAAAGAGCCTCATTTTTTTTTTTTGTTGTAAATCTCATTTGACAGTTTGAGGTGTAAGTGTGGGCCCTGGCCTCGGCCCCTCCTCCTCCTCCTCTTCCTCCCTCCTCCTCCTCCTCCTCCTCCTCCTCCTCACCCCTCCCTCACACCCGACCCAGGACCACAGGGGACGCCTGGAGCTGAGAGCTGGGTACACACTTCATACCCTCCCTCCTCCTCCTCCCGCCTCCCATCTTCCTTCCCAGCCATTGCCCTCTTCCCTCCATCTAAAACAACTCCCACCACCACCCCTCTCGCTCGCCCTCCCTTTCGCTTCCTTCCTTCCTTCCTGTTTCTTTCTCAGGCCCCCTGCCCCTCTTCTTCAGCCGCCAGCTGCAGTAGCTGCTCTCAATAACCAACTGATGCAGACTTCACTAACTCTCTCTCTCAACATGCACTCTGTCCTGGATTCACCCCTCGTGACTGCTCTCATGCTCGTCAAACTGCTCTCTCTCGCTCACATTTCATTCCATTCGTATCAAACCACAAACTTTTATGGGACGTGACAATAATCGTCTGTGTTTTTTGAAGGTTGTTTGTTTAATCACATTGTCATTCAGGTTATTTAGCATGTTTACAGTGCTATTGTAAGCTAATGCAAGAGCAGTTCCGTTTGCCTCCTTCTCTGCCATTACTAATTGATAGTTAATGATCAAAATAGGTCATAAAAAAAATCAGCTTTTCTTTGGATCCAAAAAAATCTAGATTCATTGCCCTGCCACTGCTCCATGTTAATGGTACTCTGGTGCCACCTTGTGGAGAACATTAAGAGCTGTGCTGGCACCGTTCTGCAGTTAACTATTTGCAGAGATGGATGCAAATCTATGTGGCTTTATTGCCTTGGATATGAGATTCCCCTGCACATATTAAAGGATAAGGCTGACATTATTGTATATTTTAATTATTGTCAAAAAAATCTCTAAATATGTTCGGTCATCCCTCAACACTGACTGTGAGCCTCAAACCAGTTGTTGTTTTTTTTATGGGAGACATAAATCAATTAAAATGTGTCACAAATTAAAAAAAAAAAAAAAAATCTTTGCACTGTTTTAACAAACTTTACCTAAAAAGGAGCAAATGGTGCATTTGTTAGGGAGTTTCAATCGAAGAATTAAAGATCCGGTGTGCAGAATTTAGCGGCATCTAACAGTGAAGTTTCAGATTGCAACCATCTGAAAACCTGTCACCTCTTACCCTCCGGGTTCAAGCATGAACTGGAAACTACAGTGGCCGTGAAACTTTGTGAAAAACACAAAAGGTCGTATGTAGCGGACTCTAAGTACCCTGCTTACTCTAAGGTAACAAACGTAACAGTTCTTACTTCCAGTTGATTGTACACTGATGAAAACATAGTTATGAATATTACATTCCATTTCTGTCAATAGATAGCCTTAAGTGTTACACACTGGACCTTTTTTTAATACATATTCGGTGCACTAGTGAGAATCTACAGCCGCAGGATGGTGTATGCGAGACGAACTACAGTTCTCATGTTTGTGGTAATACATAAACATGCCATGTTGGTGCAACAGTGTGGCTCCCAGCTATGTTTTTAATGGCACGCCATAGCACAGAGGAATAAAATATATCCGTCAGCAGTAGATCTGTCCTGTTGTGGGTTTTGTTGACAGTAAGGAACGTATAGAATAATGCCAGCCTTTTCTTTTAGAACTAATACATTTAAATCATACACTGCATTCTGTTGAGTCGTATGTAAATATAGCTTAGTACTCACCGACATAGACACTTGTAGAGAGTCTTACAGTTTGTTCCAACTCAGTCCTCTCCAATCCAACGGCTCATTTGATGATAGATATGTTTCATTGGTATGAAATTATCACTGAGCTGGAACAACAGCTGTCCACTGGCCGTCATGCTTGTTGTGTTGATTCTTGTGAAGCTGTGAGTAAGACTAGTCTCTGTCCCTTTTTGCTTCTCCCCTCTCCCTGCATTACGCCCCTCTGATTTAGCTCCAAGGCAATGGTATGTACTAACACTTAACGCTACGCCTCGTCTGTTCTGCTGCTGAGATTCAGCACAAGGGCAAATGAGGAACATGACATTTACTGGTTTTCTGTCCCACGTCAGAACTCATCTTTGGCTTTAAGACAAAAAAGCACCTCGTACGTGTGCGTCTGTCGAATGAAAAAGTAAAGGTTTACTTTCTCATTTGCCCTTTCCCTGCACATAGAATAGCACGGATGATCTGATTTGCCTTCTTGTGGGGTCAGTGTACTGTGTGAAGCATACTGTCTTTTTGTTGAATCACCTTTCCGTTATTTATGTCCATCTTCATTAGCTTGTTTCATCGTGTGTGTTGTTCATTCAGAGATCATTAAAACTGGGTCAGCAGTTAATGATCGTAGGGACTAAAAGAAAATTAAATTTGCTCACTGCAAGAGCTAGACTATCATCTACAAGGATTATTAACTTTATGCTAATGCAGCGTAGATTGACCCATAATCTCTTTCTCTGTTCTGATTGCTGTTATTAGAACTTCAGAGTTGCATAAGTATCAAACTGATTGTTGGTTGGTCTGTTTTGCCAGAACACAGCTCTTGATAAGGAGAACCTCCAGCTCAACAGCCGTCGTTGCACCCAACCAGTGCCATGTCCACCATCGTTGGCTGGCAAAAAACTCCCAGCAGCCCCTCCTGTCAAACCAGCCTCGCCAACAAAGTCAGGACCAGCTTCTCCAACCAAACGGGCTTCACGCACCAAAGAACCAAAACCTGCCACGCTGGCATCGCCCACCAACACTGCTCTTCTCAAGGCACCCAAGACCCCGAGGACCGCTGTGCCTGGTGCTACGTCCACCTCTAACGCTCCCAGCTTTCGTTCCCCAACTGACAGTGTTGATTTCCCTCCTCCTGCTCCTGTCAGTTCACTTCCTTTATCACCCTCACCCTCTGCTGAAACTTTCCCCATCACCTCTGTGTCTGTTTCCACCCCTCCTGAAATAAGAGCATCACCCTCCGCTGCTCCCTGTTTATCTCTAGAGACTCCCTCACCCTCTGGTCCTCCTGCTTTTTTCACCTACACAGCTCCATCCACGCCCATCTGCTGTCCTTCCCCGTCATCTCCAACCAAACCAGCTCATTCCTTTTCATCTCCCGCCAAACCAGCTTTTCTTTCTCCCTCTTCTCCCACCAAACAGACCCCGTCCCCCTCTCCTACCAAAGAGACAACGTCCCCATCTTCCTCTCCGACAAAACATGCTTCCCCCACCCCGGTCTCCCCCATGCAACCTGTTGTATTCTTCCCTCTCTCCTCCCCAACCAAACAAGAACCATCCTCCCCGTCTCCCATCCATCCAACCCTGTTTCCCTCTCCTCCTTCTACACCTCCTAGATCCACAACCCCACCCTCTCCCACTGGCCCTCCTTCTCCCAGCCCCCTCCCCGCTGAAGATCTTATGGAGAATATTTAAAAAATCAATCCCGTCATCAGTTTCACCCGTCTCACTCCACCTCGAGCATTTCCAGTAGCTGTAAACTGAGCCAGTGACTGCTGTGTCCATATTTTTCTTTCATTCTTATCCCACCCATTTTCAGACACGGAGGCATTTTCTAAGTTTGTCGATTGTGTATATATGTTTGTATTTATTAATGGAGGATGTGGAGAAAGGGGATGAACTGAATCAATCACTGTTCTGAGTGGCTTGTCTTTGGACGTCATGTATCACATTAATGTGAATTCTTTTTTTATTTATTATCCCATTCCGACTGCCCGTGGCTCTTTTGTAAATACTTATTCATTACACACAGACACCATCGTGAACTCCTATTGCTTTAGCAGAGACAGTATGTCCATAATACATAAATAAAAGTATTTCAGCATATCTCAGCCGTCTGAACTTGCTAGCCTAGCGACCTGTAGTGTAATCCAACTACCGTATAACCACTATCAGTATTTCCTCTGACCACAGCCATCCTGATGGTAACTGCAAATGTACTGTTAAACTTAGGATTCCTATTAAGTGTTCAACGAGTACAGTGGGTTGACAAAATAAGTAACCACATTGCTAATGATGAATAGTGGAATTTATGTGCATGTAAAAGAGGTAATAATCAGACCTAGACACAGATTTAAAGGGTATGTTCATCTGAATTAGAAAACATTTTCTCACCTCGAGTGCAGCAGTTCCTGATGTCCTGATATCCTGTTGTTGGCTGCACATTTCAACGCATTGTGGATTCCCACCACTGATTCAGATTGTTTTATTTAGTTAGTTATTTAGGTCCAGTGGTCAGATTTTAGAGGGCTGTTTTTACTGAATATGGCATATAATGAGCATAAACATGTTTTTTCATCAGTGTTTAATCACCTGAAAATAAGAATTGTTCTGGTTTTGTCTTACCTTACAGTATATCTACAGACTCTGCGTGTCCTCTTCCACAAAGTCTGTCATGTTTCTACAGCAGCCCAGAGACGCCTCTTGAAAGGGCCTTTCGTGTACTGTACATGTTCTATGGCCACTGTAGTTGACAAGGTTGCAATCTGTAACCACACCACTAGATGTCACTAAATCCCGCACACTGGACCTTTAAACATTATGTAGGGGCCTGATATAAGATATAAAAGTTTCCTTTAGTAAACAAAACACATAAAACTGTTAAACACTGTTAGTGTGAACAGAATTTCACCTGCCTTCATTGTACTGGGAAACACTAATCTTCAGAGGAACATCCTAAAATACGGGAAAACAAAACAAACTTTTTGCATCACCAGATACTGATAGAAATGAGGTGTTTTTTTTAGTTTGGATGAACTGACCCTTTAACACGTCTTGCCTGTGTGTCCACCATAATTCAGTGTGGTAAATTATTTTGCGAACCCACTGTAACTGACGGACATGTTCATTCACATACTGTTTGTATTATTTGACGTGAGCGTTAAGGCTGTACATAGTGTGAAGAACCTTAGTTGTCTACCTGAAACTTGAAGGTTTGTTTTTGCCTACGTGTGACTGCTGTACATAAAAATAGAGAAAGTAGATCCAACAGACATGAACCCAAACTGCAGAATTTCAAAAACCGAACTGCTGTCTGCTACGACTGCACTACTGCACATAAAGCACACATTTACCAGGTGATAGAATTCTCTTCGAATGACACTAGTCAACACCGACCCTTCGAAATATCCATGCAATGTTTTTGTTCTGTTGGATTTCTATGAATGATTGTGTTTGTGCCTGACCACTAGCTAACGGCTCAGAGTTTGATGACGATGCCTTCATCAAAACCAGTTTGGCTGAAAAAAGGGTTCCAAGTTGTGCATCTTAAAAATAAGTTGTAAATGATTTGTTTTTGTGTTGAACTCCGCAGCTTTTATCCCAGCTGGTGGTAGTAGGGCTAACGCCATCAGTGGTTCAACCTGCCTCTCTTCAGGACTTTTCAGCTGCATGCATACTCCCCTCCTTTCCTTACTTCCTTAACTCCCCGCAAGACCAAACCCTCTCACATACACAAAGTCAAGTTGGTACAAAATGTCATTTAGCTTCCTCTTATGTATATGTAGTTAAAGTAGATTTTCATAAGCAGTTTGTAAAGGGAAATTTGTATGAAAAGACAGTTTCAAAACGGGAATATCATCTGTGTCAAACTGGAGTAACGGTTTTTATTAGGCATAGAGTGGCTGCTTTTAATGTCCTACTGTTTTCAAACAGCAGTACAGCAAAAAATAAAAATGCAATAAAGACTTCAAATGACCTTTTTTTGGTGTGTGTATATGTGAGACCAAATGTTGGCCACTAGATGGTGCTACACAGTCTTGATAATTCCTATTGAAAAATAAACTTGCACGAGAAGACAATTCAAGTTATAAAATTCAATTTTATTGTCAGAACTCGGCACACAAAACACTCCTAAATGATTGGGAAAAAAAATCGTTTGATAGATCATGGTAGTTCTCATAACTGGAGTTTCAAACAACATCAAAGCGCAAACTTTAAAGGAATGTTCCCTCAAAATCAAAGATACAAGTGGACGTTTATTTTACTGAGGAACAAAGGAATATGTCTCATTGACATTTTAGTGCTAAATCACATCTTAACATAATCAGTCATCCAGTGATTCAGACCGCTGTGATGAATAAAAACAAAGACAAAAACCTCAGACTGAAACACAGGAAGTCCTTCCTTTCATTGCACATCTCACTTTGCTGTTAGCCGCTTTGGAGACAGGACTCAAAGAAGACTTTAAAGATGCTAAGCTAGTTTGGGTACTAGATATGATGATATGACATTTTTATTTAGTGATTTAAAAAAAAAAAAGTGATCTCATACACTCAGTTTTTTCCATCACAGGCATGAATCAGGAGTCCCATCTGTAGAAAAAAAATGATTCACTGTTTGCTTCTTCAGTCATTTAGAGAGGAAATATGAGAAAGGAAAGGAGTTAAATCCTTTTGCTGACATCCTCCTCTACATAAAGCTCATCTTTAACATCACTGGATGAGAGTGGGAAGTGTTTTTTTGTAATGTTTGAAGTAGTAAATGATAATACGATAAGTATGCGTTGATATGTCTTATATGAGAAGTGAGCCATGCACAGAAAAACGCAATCTCTTCGCAAGCACAGAGGTAATGGACATTTTAAATATGGGAGGACTACATTTAAACAGAATATATAGATATTTATATATGTATACTCCCTCTTCTTTTATCCTTCCAATACATGTATTATTTATTTAAACATTTCGTATCTATCCGGCTGTGGTGCCAAAAAGGCAAAAAGCTGTGAATGATAGCTTAATAATTATTCCCCACATACACACCTACAGAAAAAAAAAAAAAAAAAAAATCACTCACCCTAAAGTACACAAATATTTGGATTTTTAAGTCAAAGGTTCTCACTAGCTCCCCATAAATCCCGCTCTTCTTTTATCGGAGGAGATGAAAATAGACTCTTACAGCTAAAAATAGATTTGTTTTTAACCGTACAGTAACATAACCCCCACCCTATGATTTATAAGAAAATCTTCTATCTGATCTACAAAATATAACAATGCCCTTTTTAAAAATAGTTTTTTTTTTTACTATAACAGGACAGATTTGTTTTTGTTTTTTTTCTTCTTTCATTGAGATACATTCAGGATATCAGGATATAGACAGAATAGTGCTTTTGATAAGAGTTCACACTTGAAACAGTTTAGATCTGCGTCAGTATCAAACTTTGTCAGTCAAGTCGCTGCTGCTGTCAGCTCAGTACCTGGTCTGGTACTCGTGGTGCCATCTGTTGAAGTCGTTGTAGAAGAGCACGATACTTCCAGACGCCATGCCGGTTATGATGCACCTACGAAGAGCGAAGAGTGAGGAGGAAACATTGTTTATTTGCTTTTTATTTATTTATTTTAATATATAGGACTGCAACTATATATTATCTTCAGTATGCATTAATTGTGGATTTTTTTTTATTTAATTGATGTTCTATTAAAAATATCCATCAAATGGCAAATAACTTAGACATATGCAATAGACACAAAGATGGACAAAGATATTAAATTCAAAATTACATAAAACAGAGCAAATCTTTACGTTTTAAGAAGCCAGACACTGTAAATATTACGCAGTTTTTCTATGATAAATCTAACAGGCCAAATGTAACTAATTGTAAACATATGAGTTGTTGTGTGTACGATAAGCTGGTAAACAGTGTTTCATTGAATAGTTTGTCCACGAGTGAGAACTGACGAATTACTTCAGCACTGGTCGGGTTATACTGTTTGTGCGTGTGTGTGTGTGTTTGTTACCTTTGGTCATGGGACATGGCCATGGAGCGGATTCCTGCGTCACAGCCCGGGTAAGTGAACAGCTGTTTGAGGTTGTGAACCTGCCAGACGGAAACTACACCTCCATCACCGCCTGTCAGCAGATACTGACCGTCACGACTGAGAAGCATGGCCTGACAGAGAGGAGAAGAGATTTTTAATGAACTTTAACTGATCACTCTTTCGTCTTGGTATGTCCTTATCACTGCAGCCTTTACACTAATGAGTGGTGCAGTTTTACAAAGCTAAAGCATACTGTACAATGTGAGATGACTCACTGCCTCAAGAAGAAAAAAGAAAAAAGAGCCTCGCAGCAGAGCTATTCAACCTGGAACAACATGCATAAATAGTCTCCGAATAGGACTGGTGATCTGGGACCAGTTTATCTCTTATGTCAAAGTAAAGCTCATACTGCGAGGTCATGTGATCCGACAAAAGATCCCAGGTCAGCGCCGCCATCCTTAGGGGCTTTCTGTATACAGACCCTGACTTGCTACAAAGATGGCTCCCCACAGCGAGGCTCGGAGATTTACTCGTCTCATCTGCTTTTCCTGCAAACTGTAACAGCCGAATGGATCCCCGGGGAATCAGACGTACACAAATCAGGTCGTATGTTGGAGTCTATTATGGGCACAGTGCATAGTGGAAGCTGAAACTGAAACAGTCAGGAGCATCAATCACTGAGTAACCGTAGCTGATGAAATGACGAGGCAGAATGTGAGTTCTAAAAGCAGCAAATGACACTAATTTAGAGCTTTTCTCGTTTGCGGTTTTATGACACCGAGGTCGGCCGTCTTTCTGCTGCGGCCGCTTTGCAGTGATTCAGCAAGAGACACTTCAATCATCGGCAGCATGTGTGTTGAATCAGGCTCATATTAAATGGAAAAATGAAACTTAAACTTCTGAAGTTGGAACAAGTCATTTTCAGGAACTTGACTTGGTAAGGAAAACATAAATAAGCCTTCAAGAGCAGTACACAGTGGAGTGCAGCCTAAATTAAGCAAATGTTTTGTATAAAAAAAACTTTTTTTTTTTGTGGAATTTCTTACCGCACTATGAATTCAACAAGCTCTGTTTTTCATTCTCATCACTCACGCACTTAAGTTAAGTACAAAACTTAACAGACAGACACAAAATGGACACACAATAATGCGCTCGCATGCTGCACGCTGGCGGGAGGCCTCCAGAATCAATCCAGCCTAATTGCCACGTTAGATCATCATCCAAGATGGCTGGGTATGGAGCATGACTGAGTGCTGCGCTGGTTTGTGTGCTGCGGGTCTGTTTTGTGTGTACAGTAATTGTCTTGTGTATCAACATTTAGAGTTAATCTGACAACAGCAATAAAGATAATGCTCAATTCAACCGATCATGATCAATGCACTTGAACTGAAGCGCAGTGCAAATGCATGGGAGAAAACTGTGATTCATTATACCTGATTAAAGAATGGCTACCTTTTAATGTAAAACAAACAGCATCGGTCGGATTTTTTGGCCACTTTGGGGCAGCAGAAGAAACTCAAAACATGATACTGACATAATTAGCTGTTAAAGTTGGAGACATAACATTAGGATTCATTTTAAGCCGTGTGTGTTTACCTGATGAATGTCCAATTCATCCAAGTCCAATTTATTTATTTGCTCACTCTACTTTTAGTAGTTTTTAACCAACTCCTGGGAATGTATCTAGCTCTTTAGCCGCTAAATGCTTCACTGTGTTAGCTGGTTGCTAATGTCCGTCTGCAGTTTGATACTCTATCGAAGCTTTTATGCTGAAAACTGACGCCTGATGCAGCTGGATACAAGGTTGGTAAGTCCTGAGTGTGAACCAAAACAGTAAAGCTGTAGGCCGTGAAACCAAAACAACAAGCTGAAAGACATTAAACCTCTCTGCAGAGCTAAAGGCTACAGATCTGGATGATAATTCGTTGCAGGTTCGTTACAACAAGCAACCCCTTTTTACGTTACGTGCAGAAGTTCCATTATATATATAATCCATTACAAAAAATAATATAAATATAAACTGATTTAATAAGCAGTCGCAGTTCCCGGGAAATATTCTGTGCGAACAGAAAGCTACACACTAAAAAAAAATATATATATATATATATAAGAGGTATTTACTAGTTACTGCTTTGTATTAATGTACCTGTGTATCTACTAATGGAGTCCATGACCTTACTGAAACCCAGCAGGAGGCCAGAGAGCTGGCAGACATGTCAGCCAGGCCAGGTAGGAGGCTGCAGACAGACATTATAAATCAGTCCTTTGCCACTGGGCGGTCAAACAAGATGGCCGATGACTCTGTGGGAGCTAAGATGGCTACCTGGGCTCAAATGTCTAAAAAATGACTCCAGCAGAAACACATGCACTTTTAATGCCCATATTTCCTACTTCTTTCGGGGGAACGGTGGGTGGATTTTGAGGCTGGGGAAGGTAAAAAGTTTAATTTATGGTGCTGTTAATCCCCCTGTTACACGGACGAAGGCAGTGAAAAAACTGCTGGAAAGGTTACACTGCCTGAGTTATACTAGTACTTAAAAGACTGTAATCCATTCAGTATGGCTTCTGTCACTCGATTCTGCTATTAGACTAGGATGCCGACTGTTAGCCTGTCATCTAACTTCTGACTCCAGACCCTTATAAATTCACAGTGCAAACATTCCCTCTCTCTCTCAGTCTTTCGCTCCTTTTCTAAGTGGATACTGCAGGCCAGGACAAACACTTATTTATCCTGGAGTCATACCGTGCTGAGGCTCCGAGGGCTAAGAAGATTGATTCTGGTATGTACATGAGTGCACTAAATACAGTTGGAGTCTCAGACCGATGGGGGTGGAGCTAAGCGGGGGTGAGGTGGGAAGGGGGTCGAGACTCTCACAACCTCACTCCAAGATGTTAGGATTTTCCTAATGCCATCTGACATGGCTGGAATTTACAACAGCGGAGGAGAGCTGACAAGGCCGGCAGTGGTCCACTCTGTTCCCAAGTTACAGATTCACTGCTTTAGAAGGAACTCTGGGAAAAGTATAAAACTCTATAAGTATCTAAAAACATCATTAGTTCCTCTTAAAGACCCAATAAAATATTCTGCAATCTACAAACTGAACACTGGCAACGTTCCCAGTGATGCTAATACCATCCATCAACATTTGTCTGCGTGTGCTCATTAATCACGTCTTCTACAAGTTATATTTGTGGATATGCGTAGGAGTGGGCTGGTTGGCAGGTTAGGAGCCTGGGCATGAGAGGTTTCTTAATAGGAAACAGGCGTGTGGCTGTCTGTCAGAGCTAGCTTACATTTCCCAGGCCAAACCGGAAACAAAGGGTCGGGAAACCAAAGGCAGTAGCCGCTATCTTGTGTCACTCTAACCACGAGGGAGGAAATGTGGGAAATGGGGAATGTGTCGTCTTGCGCTGGAGGGTAGTTAATGGTGTTGGTGTCCAGAGTTGACCACTCCTCTGGAATGTTCTCTACCACTGACGCCGACGCAATTTGACCTGACAACAGAGCTGTGGATCAAAAGGACCATTTCCTCTGGTGTATGCGTGTGAAAGTGAATAAAAAGAGATGTGAAGCCACGGTTTGCCCCGAGGCATGCCGACCCTTACCTTACTCAAATCTCAAACTGTAAGAAAGCCTTTAATCAGTACGAGGACTTTCTGCGCTGACGTGGTGCAGACGCACATGTGCAAGAGCACTTCCACATGCATGCTCGAGCAGATGTGCAACGATGTCCTCCTCACCTTGATGCTGTCCTCCACCTCCATGTGTCCCAGCAGTTTGCCGTTGACGCTGAAGAGACAAAACTGTCCCTTGTCGTAGTAGATCATGCAGTTTCCCTCGGTGGAGGATTGGATAAGGCGAGGACGCAGGCAATGCTCTGGACCCTCCAGGGTCCGCAGCAGGTCTCCATTCATGGAATGGATCAGACAAGGACCCTCTGAACAAACACAAGACAACATGATAAGTTAAGATAGAAAAGCTAAACGTGTAGTGGTTCTTATCAGACGATTCTCTCTATTAGTTGGTGACTTAATTATCAAGTATTAATGAAGACAGACGATCTCACCTTTGCAGCCGCTGATGACGAGACCCAACTCGGCACACACACTTGCGCATGTCACTTCACAGTCATGGCCTGTTAAGATGGCCCGCGGCGTGGTGAACTCTGCTAGGATAACACGAATAAAATTACTTAACAACAAAAAAATGTACGACCACTTTTGGTCAGCAGAGGGAGTGAAATGCAAACATTTCTAATAGACCTTCAAAGCTCCAGTCAGTGCGAGCCAAGAGAATAACTTTGGCATTAGAAGATGCAGTTCAATCCAGAAGAAAATCATTATGAACACCCGCATAAAACAGACAATCAATAACGTATGGATTTAAAAACAATGTCACAAGGTTGTTAATTATTTCAGCTCAAAAGGAAAATTGTTTATGTGGTTGAGTTTGTACTGTAGTTTGTTGCACAGGCCTCGAGACCCTCATTCACTCTCTCTTTCTAGCACTTGTCACCCTCCGCTTCTCCCCATCTTTAAAACCTTCACCCCCTGACTGCCTTCACTGGATCCAGATGTTTCTGCACTACAGACAGACGGAGAGAGCGAGAGAGAGCCAGGGGGAGTGAGAGTAAGTTATGGTCCAACTCATGAAGTTTGTGTGATTTTGTTTTGGTTTGAGCTGTCAGGGCGAGCGACAAAACAAAATCCCGCTTTACTTCTCCGTCTGTCTTCTCCGTCTGCAAGCACACGCACACTTTGCGGGGAGTTTGTTACATTATTACATAAAAAATGATTTTTAAACAAATGTATATGGATTAATTGCAAACAGATGACCGTTCCAAATATTCGGTCACTGTGTTGTGCAAGTGTTGAGCTGGATGACAGCACGCAGGCGTAAAACAGGGATTGTGCGGGTCAGCAGAGCCGTGTGTTTATCCATGTACATATATTGACCAGCGGTGGGGCAGCTTCCCTGAACTGGAGCGTGGAGTTCATTACGGTCAGGCGAGGGGCTCTTGTCTTTAATGACCCCGTTTTCTTGGCTGTCAGAGGTCAAGTTCAACCCAGAAAGAGGAACATAGGGCAGCGACACTCGGCACATGATTCATATTTAAATGCTTGATGACGCTATTTTTCTACAAGTGTTACATTAGCTCCAGAGCAATGCAAGTAAAATAGTTTCCAATATAATACATTTCTTACAATAAATGTCAGTGATATATACTACTTATTGTTTTAAGTGTGGTTTTCTTGCTGACTTGGCCAAACTGCAGTTTGTTAATGCAGTTTCTCCTCCTAATTTAATTATAAGACATAAAACGCAACACAGGTTCACTAATAAGACAGATACTTCTTTCCCAAAAGCCACAGCTACTGTTAAACTTTAATTAGATTTAGCAGAGAGGCTTTATACCGACCATACTGCTCGCTGAACCCTCTTGTAAAAAAGCAAAGTATAGGACAAGGTCAACTTACGTATAAAGATGTCAGCAATGTTTCAAATCAAGGAAAAAATCTCTTCCATATATACAGTAATTAAAATATAAAAAAAACTAATGAATAAACTCACATTGTTTAATTCCAGTCGACTGTTTTAACTCTCTGTCTGGCACCTCTGTCCACTTTGTGACTACGTACCAGCCATATAAACCCTGATCGCGCACCAGTGTGACAGTCTAAAACGTCTATATTTCACTTAGTTAACTGGTTAACATCCTCAGTGTCATTAAAAGCAAACTTATGACCTACAAGCCTGTGGATTAAAGCATGATGTGTAGCATTTTGCTCAGAGAAGATCAATAAAGCTGATATATTGGTGTATCAGTTAACCTTTTGAGCGTCTACCTGCCATGTGGTTTGAATCAGAGCCACATCTGATTGCAATCTTATACCTGTATATGACTAAAGCCGGGACACTGAGGAGGGTATCGGCTATCTCGACAAGTGTGGACAAGGTGTGTGTGTCTGTATGGCGTGTGTATAAAGACTGAAAGCCAGTTCCATTCCTGCTTGAAATAATTAAGTAAAACAGCCATTTTTAGGCCTTCAGGTATCCATAGCTAAAGTTTAATATAGCTGCAAAGTTTGTAACAGTGTATTCAATATTTTGAATGTCAATATTTGTGTTTTAGTCATTAAATGTTCAGTTATTTGTGACTTTTGTCACTCAAAAGTTGTTGCAAGTTAAAACTGAATAAGTTCTATGAGGAGATATTAAGGATTTTGGGTTCAATATAATTTAATAAATCAATAATCAATAAAATTTTACTGAACTACAAACGCACATACCTATTTGTACATATATGTGTGTGTATGACTAGGTTTATGATACATATAGATAAAAAAATAAATGTATGCATGTTTGTGTGTGTATAATTAATATTGTTTCACCTGGGAACTATTTCCACCAATCACAGGTTATTCTCAAACTTCAGTGCTGTCATCACAGCTAAACATATTTTTAAGTTTTTTTACTTTATTCAGAAATAACTTGTAACTTCTGATTGAACTGGTTTCCTCGCTGTAACCAGCAGATGGCAGCGGTGTCTGTGGAATCTCTGCCGCTGTGCACGACAACAACATGTGCCTGCAGCAGGAACCAAGTGTGCGTAGGTCAATGTGTACATGTGCATATCAGCCATTCAGAGGCATTTGTGTCAAGCTTATGAAGTGTGTGGGATGTTCACAGGGCATTATGCATGAAAAGGAATGTGTGTGTGTGTGTGTGCATGTGCTCTCATTTGAGTATATGTGGAGACTTGAGCTTGGAAGTGTTTCGATTTTGGAAGAGGAATAAAGAAAATTCTGCTGTCTGTCTGTGTTTTGTGTGTACATGTGACTGTGTGTGTGTGTGCGTGTGTGTGTGCGCAGCAGAGCTTCATGTCTGGGAGAGCCTCCTGCGGTCTGGGGCAATGGAGCATCACATTGTGGTGGTGAGGGGCTGGGATGACGACTGCTTTGTCTGCTCCTCTGGCTACAGCGCGGTAACTGCACTGAGCCGACTGATGTTGGGCTGACACACAAACACGCTTACAAAAGCATGTACAACACATGCATTCGTATGTACACACAGAACTCTCTTAGGCATATAATAATTCAATAAATCAATCAAAATACTGACTATTTCTCTTTGAAAATACACAGTAAGAGGTGATTACTTATGTCAGCTAATCTGAACCCTCGTGTAACCGTGCAACATACATTGTTATCCCATAAGGAAATTCAATAAACAATAATTTCTAGGTTTTAAGGATGATTAAAACGAGTCTGTGTTGCTGAAACAGCTAATAGAATAAAATCTATCGTGTGAATCGCTCCTACTTCTTGTCATGTCGTTACTCTCGTTTTATTCTGTATTGAGTGAAATGAAGAGATCAAAAAGAGAATAACATGAGAATGAACAATGAATGTGGTCGATGTTCATCCATATTTTTCAAATCACACAAGTATTTATCCTTGCTTTGTAAAAAGTCTGTAAATCCCTATGAATTAACTTGTGGGAGTACCAAAACATTTTTCTTAAATCCAACATCCCACATCAGTGTATATGAAGTAAGTGACAAACAATCATCTACGCTCTGTCCCCCAAATCAAAAACCAATGTGGCTTATTAACCAAATCACAATTTGTCATAAATTTCAGCCCATTTGTAATGGATCACTTAACAACATGTACGCCAATCTGAGCTGACCGAATTAGCACCGAGCAGGCTAAGGGCTGAGCAATGTGTGTGTGACGCTTTGATCATGGCTAATGCCATATGTTATGGTAACGTAAGGGAGGCCCATGACATTTTTCACTTTTATCGACTAGCGTGACCCCGTGGCCCTCAGATGGTGGTGAACTTTCATGTGCTGGCCGACGACCCCCAACATCACATTTAACGTCTCTAAGTGGCCCTCACTTTCACTCACATTAAAGACAGATTCTTTCTCTCTCTCTCACACACACACACACACACACACACACAGCAGACACACAAGCACACACAATATCTGGTCTCGCAGAAACTCGCACACAATCTCAAACACATTATCGAAAAGCTGTTTCTGGTGCGACGGTACTGCGAAATCCAATCTGTATGCAGGAGGCCTGGCCTGGTCAGACGAAACTAGTTGTTACTTTACAGAGGGAGGCCGTAAATCACACAGTCACAACTGTCTGGGAGAGTGAGCACTCAGAGAATACCCTTGTATGTGTGTGTGTGTGTGTGTGTGTGTGTGTGTGTGTGAGTGTGTGTGCACACGCTCACACATCAGGGCTGGTTTGCCTGTGTACTTACTTCCTGGGCTCTCTCCAATGCTGTTGTGCTTTCCGTTCCAGTACCACAACAGGAGGGTGGCATCTCTGGAGCCCGACAGGACGTAGCAGTCTCCGCCGATGTACGACTCGGAGCGAGCCAGACACGTCACCACGTCACGATGCCCGAAGACGATCTGAGTCAGTTTGCCTGCAAAAGCACACGCAGATGTTCTTAAAAAAATCAGTATTCATTCAAGGTTCATAAACAAGAAAGGAAGGCGCATTTATAAATACATCACAACATCTGAACAATAAAAGATATGCCTCTAATCGATAATTTTATATTGCACTTTAATAACACAAGGCTGAGTGTGAATTAATTGCTAGAGGTAGTTCTTTGGAAGTCCCCGCCATGTGTTTGTTGATCATCTGTCTGCTTGGCTAGTAATTCTACAATATCCAGCGTGAGATCAGACATCTACTAATTCCCAGACAAGAATAAATATTTGTTCCAACTCTGTGTGCGTAAGTGTGTGTGTGTGCGTTCATGCACATGTAGTGCGCTCCATGTGTATATATAAAGAGGCTAATTGCTGTCAGATTTCCAGACCACAGCTCTACCGTCTAGCTGTCTAATACTCATTACGCTCCTCATAGTGTGACCTCTGCAGTCAAACAGTGGAGGGTTTGCTACACATGACATTTCTGCCTGGGTGTCAAAATCACTGTCCATCAGATAATTAAGTTGTATCTCGCTGAAACGACGAGGGCTGTTATGAAACCGGGCGGGTCACTGACTAAACTTCCAAAGAAGAACAGAGACATCAAAGATGTAAAATGTTTGACATCTTTATAAACACTGAAAATAAGAAATGATGGCTGCAGCAATAATGGCTACCATGCAACTCGCTCCACACACAATTGCATGCACACGGACAAATTAAACTGGATGTGTGTGCATGCAGGCGTATGAGGCTATGTGTTTTGTGCACGTGTACCAATCAAGTCTTGTAATTGATAAAATCCCTCAGTTCTTTAACCTGGGGGCTTTGGGGACCTCAGCAGCAGCTGTTGAGCGCGTGCGATTAAACTGTGTTCACGTTCCAGTCGCGCACCCCCGGTGGCAGTCACACAATAGAGCTATCTCTGTCCTCCCATCCCTCCTTCCCTCCCTCCTCTATTAAAGACAGGGAGGCCCTGGCCTGCAGAAATTGAATCGGGGTCCGTTGTATAGATGTGTGTAAGGATTCTGAATGGGTACTCGGGAGAGGAGTTGAAGAGCGGGGTACAGAGATGAAGCTTCAGACAGTTTCATTTAGGACCCCTGACCTGATGGCGTCTGTGTGTGTGTGTGTGTGTGTGTCCACATTGTATGTGTGTATGCAAGTATAGGTGGCAAGTGAGTGGTATTCAGGCTTATACAATGCCAATGAGAAAGACTGTGCAGTCTATTCAAATTAAGATGTATGTATATATTTTTTTAAGATGAACAATACTTCAAGATATATAGAGAAGATGAAATCACACTGAAATGTAATAAACCAAAGCAATAACTTGACACAAGGACTTAAAACTGATATATCAGTCGGCCGATTTTGTCTGTATCAGTACAGTATATATGTTTTGTGATATGCACAGGAAGATTCTTCAATAGGCTAATTTAGATCTAATAATTACGTTGTCTTTGTGTTTATTTTCATTTTAGTTTCATTTAATTCTCAGTGAATTTCAGTGCACTGATGTCATTTTGGACAATAAAGTTGCTAACCTGTAAAATATGTAGATAACCACATTTAAAGGGATCATTGTTTGTTTATACAGTATATATACACAGATTCATTAGGTATACTTGTACAGTCCAATGTGCTGACACTGTCAGAGAAGTAATAAATTAACTACTATGTTTACTGTTGAGGTTGTTAAACTGCATCATACTGAGAGACGTTTTGGCCAGCTTATTTACATATACGAGAGGGCCATAATATTAGAAACACGTCTTGTTGTTGTATTGGATCACACTGGATTGTGTACTGGTGTCGGCTGCAAAAATCTGATATTGGTCAGGCTCTACTTAAAGCTCATATGTCTAAAACTGGTATAAAAAAAAAATAAGAAGAGAAAATAAAGAGATCCTTATTGTAGCAAGTAAATTGTAAGTAAATTGTGTATATTTATAATAATCCAACTGGCACAGCAGTACAGTACAGTAAAGTCTGGAGGCTCTGGAGTGTTGGACAAAATAAAAACATACCAATGATTTTTTGTCTTCACTAGTAGTGGGGCTAAAAATGAAAAGTTTGTCCTGAGGATGGTGCTAGAGGAAAGGCCATGGGTCCTGTTAACATTAAGAGGTTAATGTCTTTAATAGCATGATTGTGTTCATCAGATTAAATGGCATTTTGAGTGTTGGCCTGTGAGACACCTTATGTTCGGAGCCATTTTGGCCTGAGGGTAGAAAGAGAAAAACTTATGTTGTCTAAACGAGAAAGAGTTCATCGTCTGTGTAGTGTGAATGTGCCCAGCTGATATTAGTGCATGAACTCAATTTTACAAAAGCACATTCTTGCTAAAGGAGTTTTGTGCTATTATGTGTCAGCACAGAGACAAAGCAGCGACTTTTTCGAAAACATATTCTGCGTTTGTGTTTTGAAAGCTAATCATATGCGCCAAACATAGAGGCTGTGATTAAATCGCAAGTGTTCAACAATTGCATTCAGGTTTTTGTCTGTTGAGAGTGAGACGTAAAAACATCAAAGCGGAGATCAGATGCCAAGACGTCAGCGGCACAGAAAATGTGCATGTTAAGACTCCAAATATGGTTTCCCTAAATTATACAGTGATGTATGGCTAACAAAATGGCTGACTTATTTTGACAAAGTTAAATATGAAGTAACAAATTTACAGCATGTAAATCTAGCACTGCACTAATGCGTGTATGGGAGAAAATTGTTGGGTTATGATGTGGCATATTTTAAATACTGTGTTCCAAAGGTTGAGAGAACAGCTTTTTGTAATTCTGGTCATATGCTACAGTAAGATGATTATACAGTACCTGAGTCGGTGGAGTAAACCCGGAAGCTCTTGTCCCAGAAGCCGCACAGAAGGATGAAGCGGTTGTCGGCTGTGATGACGAAACACTGCGAGCTGATCTGAATGCTTTGATCCAGCAGGTCTGAGATCTGACGACGATGGCTGCCCACGTTACTGGCTGCAGAGGAGAGGAGAGGAATAAAAATAAAATGAGCAAATAAAAAATTTACAGTTTGGAAACACACAGAAAATATTAAATCAATAAACCAGCACACTGTTTTGATACAGAATATTGGCTATTTTCAAAGAGCTCAAACTCCAACGCACCTCCACTTCACTTTCACCACACAGTGCAAAGAAGATTTGTGAGAGAATACATAAAACATCCTGGAGGTTAAGTTTACGGGACTTCACATTTTCCGTGAGAGTCTAAGAGTCTAGTCTGAGTAATGATAGAGGGTGTTCAGTCTTCACAAAATATGCACACCACTCAAGTCAGAACACACACTAAAAATTCATCTTGGTTGTTGTAACTTAGACAAAGGTTGGTTAGAAAGCAAATTTATCGACGTTCTCTCTCTTCCGTAAGTGGTGTCTTTTTTCTTTTCTTGAGAGATGTGTCCTCTGTAAAGTATGTCTTATTTGGTGGGGTCACAGGCGCTGGAGAACAGGTGTCGGAGAAGACTGTCTATCATGGAAACTGAGAAAGTCCAGTATACCTGCTAAGACTAATATTTCAACCCATTTTTAACGTTTCCCAAAACCACAGTTGGCTCAACACTCATCCACAATTTACTGTGTTTAGCTCTGACTCCTCTTGGAATGCAAACAGTGTAAATATATTACTGACAAGCACAAAAATCCCCTCTACCTCCCCCAAACGCACACACGCTCTCACACCTACAAACATGAAAATATATTATTTGGTACAATATTTATGTGTTAGTGGGACAAAAAGATTTAAAGGATAAAATTAGCCTGAAAGGTGTGCTTTCAGTGAGAAATAACACACACGACACTATAGACACTCTATCAGCTCTCATAAAAACACACACTGAATGTATAAATACTGACGCACAGGCAAAGATTTCTTTTATTCTGCCGACGCGGAGGGGAATACTCCACGTAGAGATAAAGATAAATACGTGAGACTAAACCCTGGTTATTTTCAGTAGTCAAGTGAAAAAATAAAACATGTGTGGAAATGGTCTGGTGAGACTAAGACTGACCACAACGTTCACAGAGAAAGAACAGCCCCCCTCGCAGATGTGCGTGAGACTGTGAGAGGCTGCAGGGAAGCGATGGAGGCGAAGGCGGGAGCAGATAGAAGTGGCTCTCCTCTCCCTGCTCCAACAGTGCATCCCATACATCACTGCAGCTCGGCACTCTTCTCCTGCTCATCAACAAGTCGTGAAGGATGAGAGGCGCCCATATTGTCCTGACAGCCGTCCGCAGTGCATTCTCAATCACACATTATTACCACATTCATATTCATTTCCATTGACACGCGTCCTTTCCCTCCGCTCAAATTAAACCAAAGAGGATGCAGAAGGGGAGGGAGGGTAGGGACTATGGAGAGGAGAGAAAGGGGGTGGGGGGGGGGGATTGATGATGAAATGCCGGCCTAGGCCACAGCTCATTGCATTCCAATTTGCATGCAAATGGTTTAGTGTGAGAGCAGGGCCTATATCATGAGGAGTGTACTGGGGCAGAGGCTGAGAAACAACTCTAATCTACTGTCCAGGGACACGGCGCTGCAGACTGCCATGAGTCACCAAGATGCCAGCGGGATTCATACACAAATCCACACGCAAAAAAAAAAAAAAAATCATTTCATGCACACATGAGCTCACAGCGTGTAAAGAATACGCATGTGTGCGGACTCTTTTCACAGTCATGAGTGACAGCGTACCTATCAGAGGGTCAATTTCCACAGGAAGTTGGTACTGCTGGTCCTGCACCGTTGAGCTCTGATGACCTGACAGAGAAGAAGACAGATTGGATTAATATTGTAATCATGTGGCCTTGTGGAGTACATGCTGGCTTTCTGTTCATTATAACACACTGAAAATTATAACCATAAAGTCACAGTGTCACCTGCTGGCCCGAGAGTTCTCTGGCAAATTAGACATCAATTATGTCAAAAAGCTACCAAGGACATAGAGAAGAGGATTCTTTATGCTAACTATATGCTGCAAAATGCATTGCTTTGCAGGTCACATTAGCTAGAAGCAGCTGTCATATTTTCTAAAACTGAAAAACACAGTTTTGCAGGACTGCAACCTAAGATTATATCTGTTATGGATTCATCTGACAATAATTATTGTGATTAACTTTAAGTCTAAGAAAGGTCTAAAAGACTGAAAAATGCTTCTCAGAACTTAAGGTGGCTCAAGTTCTCTTTTGTCTGATCAACAGTTCAGTCCAACATGTGAGAAGCTGCCTTAAACCAAAGTGCTGATTTATCTACAACATGTGCATTGTTCATTAGCTGCATGTTGAAAAGATTTTTCATTGTGCGTGTTTTTTTATCTTTTATCTGCTCCAAAAGCCACGCGAAGGCTTCAGTAAACACACGCGATTAATGAACTTCTTCTGAACAGCACACATCTTGTTTGTTATATCAGCTCACTAAACCAATTAGGTTAATCAGTCTGGTACATGGTGCGCATGGATGAGGTTTTATTCCACTGAAAACCAATCAGTCTTCATCCTCATAAAATTCAAAGATATCAAATTTAATGTTTCTTCCAGGGGCACGATGGATGTTGAGTAAATAAGGTTTTGTGAAGTGAGAGGCTGATGTATGGAGGTGGACGTGAGACCTAATGCTGGCTGCTGCATGTGTCACATTTGATACTGCTATCCAGCAGACGCAGTCAACTGTCTCCTAAATCAACGTCCATCCTATGGAGACAGGCGGGTCAATTCTTGGGCTCAGATAAATTAGACAGTTTGGAGGAGAGAGATGAACCGTGGAAATATGAAAATGATTCTGTGGTAGCAAAAGATTGTCTTTACCTGCCCAAAATAACCTTTGAAACGAATGCTTTCGGCTCAATGCATGGACACAAATCTCCTACCTGTCAAGCCGTGCCACTTGTTGACGGCAAAGAGGCGGTTGGCGGTGACGGTGATGATGGCAGGTGACGTTAGACCTGGCTGAGTATTGGCCGCTACGTGGGTCACAGGAGAGTTGGACGGGAACTTCAGTACCATGATAACATCCTGCTGCATCTGCTCCGTAAACATCAGCGGCGTCTGCAGGAGAAGATACTGTTCAAGCCCCCGGGATGGACAACGGGACGCGGGGAAGAGAAGGGAAAAGAGCCGAGATATGGAGCGACGGACGAAAGAGCGAAACGGAAAGGACAGGTGGAGAAGCCGCAGTCGGTGTTAGCAAGGACAAAACAGAGGGAAAGGGAGGAAAAAGGACAGAGAGAAAGTTAGGAAGCTCGAGCATGACAGCAGCTTTTAAGCAGTACAGGCAAGAAAAAGAGTTATAGGTACAAGTTTGTGCAGCACAGGCAAGAAACCCCTTTTGAAACTGATGCAGAGAAACTAGGAATGGAAAGAATCTTGAAGAGGAAGAGCACTATCAATATATTTCGACTAGAAAAGTGTTACAAGCATTCTGAACGTGTGTTTACTGTGCAGAATGATGTACGTTCAGAGTTTGACACTGGGAGCCTGTTCTCACATTTAGTTAGTTTAAGATGTGTACAAGCATGATTTTGTGACGTCAAAACTATTTCCGAGCCAATCGTGGTTCAACATTCAAATTAAAAAAGCGTGATGTGGAAACTTGAGGCCTCCAGAGCACAAACACTGAGAATGGACTTTTCTGTGAAGTAGAAGACATCTTGTGTCCAGCTGTTTTGAAATCAAAAATATTTGCATATTCATTGATTCTGTTATTTTTTGTGGAAAAACCGTATCAGACACAAATTATTACTTTAAACATTTATGTCCACATGTCTGGAGGAGGTCTTTAATACAAGCCTAATGTGCCACTCAGTGACAGTTTGGAACAAAAACTTGCTTTAGACATGTATATTGCATATGCAGCACATCAATCTATGTCATTACTCTGAGTAGGAGTGCACCTAATCATTGTAATTATCAATAAAACGATTAATCTCATGATTATCTTTGTGATTAAAGTATTGTTTTTTCCACAAAACGCCCAAAACGAGTCAGATTTTCAGTGATATTGCAAAGAATAATTGATAAATGTCAACAATTAATCACAAAAAACAAACCAAATAATCATTTCAGATCTACTTCTGAGTTTCTGATGTTCACAATAAGTATAAAGATACATATAAATCTAGGCTAAATTAGATTAAACTTATTGCTTTTACACATACAGCAGGAGAAATCAACTACAATGCAGTCATAACAAAAAAAGTCATTGACCTATCAGTTTTCTTGGTTAGACAGGAGCTTATGTGGAGTGTTTGTACTAAGCAGCTCTAACACGGAGCCATTTTCCTCCTTGCGTGTAAAGAAGAGGAACATCAGTGTTAACATCAGGAATAGACCTGAGTAAATCCGGTGTGTCTGACAGCTAACCAGACGCACTGACAGTATCATTACCACCGGCATGGGCAGATGCCGACACTCTGACAACATACTCGCGCATGAGGGAGGACGGAGAGAAAGTCGGGAGCAAGAAACATGTTAAAAAGCAAAGAGAACAGAGCGTACTGGAGGAATATGCAGGGCTGGGGGGGGTTAGAAATGTGTTTGAATAATGGCGTCTGAATATTATGTTTGAAAACTATGTGTGGTGGAGTAAAAATAAAAAAAAACATTTCGTAGGAATTTGCCCATAAGCGAGGTAGATTCAAAGCCCTGGCCTGAGTTTGTGTCTGCGTGTGCATGTGTGCGCTGGGTGGTGGTCTACAGCCAGCTGTCAGCGCCACAGGGACACCACACTAATAGGGACTCATGGGGCCTTGGTCCATCACAAGCAGGCACACTGACTGCACTCCTTGGCCCTTAAAAAGCCGTCACTTCAGGACTGCTGTTCATTGCGCTCCTTCGCTGATCCTCCTTGTGCTTCTAGCTCAGGTAGAAAATCTGGCTCAGTCCCAGGTTTCCAGCACAAAGCTGTGCCTTTCCCCCCGGCATACCCCCCCCTCACTAAACACACATGCACACAAACGCTTGTGATCTTTCCCCTTTCACACACACCTCTCTAATGATGAGAGACGAGATGCTTTCAGACCCGAGACTTTATTTTCCCACAGTTGTAGATGGATAAAGAGAAGACAGGAGGTAAACGGAGGATGAAAAGAGTGAGTCAAAAATTAAAAGAGAGAGTTATATGAAGCAAAGCAGAGCGCTATCACCGGGGCACACCAGAAGACAGACGAGACGGCGTTAAACAGGCAGAAGAACGGCTGATACTGTAACTCAGCTGACCCGTATCATATCATAGTACTTTCAGACTGAGGGATTACAGTCAAAGTGCTTTGCGTGTGTTTCTAAGATCATCCGTATGTGTGTGCGTCACTCACCACTTGCATGGCTGAGCTTCGGGGTGGGTGTGGCTCGATGAGCAACTGGCAGGGGGTCTGTCCAAAACTCCTAATTTGAGCCTCCACAGCCTGAGGGGAAAAACAGAGAGAGAAGAATGGCAAAGAAATGTGTTATTCCTGCATTGTTGTGGCTCGAAATTACATACGATGCAGGCCGTGTAATGCCAGAATAACGCCTACAGCACGCTGATGTAAAAAAAGATATTCAAAAAGGTAGATACCACTGTACCAGTACACTAAAAATCTCTTGTCTCATATATCAACATAGCGTATCATTTCATATATCATATGATATCATTATGCTCAACATCTAAAGTTACTCTCAAGAATACAAAAGCTGAAGCAGTGTGGGGCGAAAAAATGCATCCATTTCTATTCATGCACACATCATACATACTTTCTTACACACACACACTTTATCACACACACCAATTTATCCTCCACAACCACACACAGAATCAAGAGGAGGGCCGGGACAGCGGGCTTGTAGGCTGGTTAGGTGGTGTTAATGAAGAGGTATAGGACCATAAATGTCAGAGCAGACGCCGGCCGAGCGGCCTCTGGACATCATCACACAGCTCACTGTCAGGCCAACTAGCACGAGATGGAACACGCCCACAGCAGAGCGCAGATGCACAGGCATATCCTCTACACTACACACTATCATACTTTAATTATTTAGAATTGCCACTGACTATAGTTTACATTATCAATTATAAGTTGATTGGTTTTTAATTGGTTTTTCGGTCTGGAGAAAAATGGTGAAAAATCACAGACCATATATATATATAATACTTTTTATGTCCCCAAATCCAATTGGTCCATTGTTGCATGTGCAGGCTCTTGCAAAAAATATCAATACAAACAAAACAAAATGATGAAAAAAAACCTTTTAAAATACAGAATTCAACATAAGCATCAGTGGGAATCTGTACAAGAATGTTAAACAGAAACTGCAACGAGTAAGAAAAACTATCCTTCAGTCTGATAAATGGTTTCTAAAAGGGACAGGCAGAGAGAAAATGGCCAACACAAAATTATGACAGACCCGTCAGTATGTTGGTGTGCACTGTGACTGGCTGTGTGGGAGTGACAGCTTGTGTGTGTAGGCTGAGACGTTTGAGCCTGACTTGGCGAGGCCTGTGAGAATGAGCTCATGGTTGAGGCCTGCATATGGTATTTCCATGAGAAAAAAGTTTTGGGAAGTGAGTCTGCTCATACCCATTGTCTGAAACTAACCAGAGACCAGAAAGGCGTAGAGAAGGAGCGATCTCGACTGTCTATTACAAGGTTTCATCAGATTTTTACTGCCAGGAATCGCGCAACGAAAAATTCTACATAGAGTATTTTTTTTTAACGGGAGCAAGGAAATCATATCTATCTCACCCTCTCACTTTACAGTCAATACTCTCATTTTCTCAAATTTATGCATACTTTCTTCACTCTGCTTTCAAGTTTTGTGCTTTCCCATCTTTAACCTTCAATAATCTTTATGTCTTTTTGAGCAGATTAACTCAAATCTCCTGTATGAAGTGTTACGAATTTATCACTGGCTTTTACGATCCATGATAATAACCAGAAAAGGATACCGTGTGCATCCCCTTTCATTTATGCCTGTAACATATGGGCAAGAAAATAATAAACTGGATTCAATATCAATGTTTCAAAAACACAACACAACCAAGTGAAGTCAGCTGTGCGGTTTGATACTGGCTCAACAGATTGGAAACTTTTAGAAGACAGTTTGAAAATTGTCTCCTTGTTAGCAGGAGTGTCTGAGGTTTTGTGATTAAGCCAAAACTGCATTTACTGGACCTAAACACATGCATGTGTGCAATGTGTGCAAGCATACCAGCTCTGAAAGAGACGCTTCCGTGATCACAGTACTGTGGGTACATTAAAGCTGGTGTGTTGGACGAATTGAAATGTTTTTATATGAAAGTAAATTCAATGATATCAAAGATCAAAACACCTTTGTACATGACCTCATAACCAAGAATCATTTCCCATCTCGGTCACTGTTAGTCTGTCAGTGCATCATTCAAGGTCAAAGTGCCTCCCCTCTCTTCTGCCTATGGAGCAAAGCATTTTGCTTAAGCTAATGTGAGGAAGACACTCCTCAAAGCCACTCAACCCATCTTCATTAAGTTCTGCTCTGACATTTATGAGGCTGCGGAGCGCTGGAAAGTGGCTGAGTCTAGGTCACCATGTCCTCTCCCTATATGCCAATGCAATGCTCAGGTGATTATATGAGGGGCCACCTTTAGGGGGCCAATCTCTTTTGGGGGCGCTGGCCCGTGTCTGATGAAGGTTTTCTATATTCTATACATTTAAATGGCCGAGACGCCCTCGGCTCAGATGCCCCGACCTGCCCTTTGATTTACTCAGCCACTTGACAAGATGGATCTCCATGTAAAACATGCTGCGTTTATGCAAATCGAACCAACAACACTCTCTATGAATAGAATAAAAAGAATAACTACAATGGCCTTGTATTGTATTGACAATCAACGCGACTCTGATTCTCTGTATCTTTGGCTTCAGACGCTCATTCAGTGAAGGGCGTATTGTCCAGAGAAAATAAACCAGTGGGCCTCGTGTTTGGTGAGTTACTTTGGCGGAGTGTCAAATCAGGTTCGCTCGCGTGGGTATATTTTCCCGTCTTCTGCCGAATTACGCAAACGCTGTACAATTCAGACGAGGCTCTGTGTTTCGTCGCTGGTGTGAGAGGCTGTGGGATTTTCCATAATCACATGTGAAAGAGGGGAAGCCCTGTACGACGATGAGAAGGCGACGCAGGGTGTGTTTCTCTTTATACGCTGAGAGCCAACGCAGATGTGCATGCATGCCATGCACACGGCTGCGCACACACACCTACACATGAATGCATCTGCGCATACACACACACACACACACACACACACACACACACACATACACACACACAGTTCTCTTAGAAAGAGAGGAGGTAAGTTTTGACTTGCGGCGGAGGCAGGACAGGAAGTAATCATGGTTTTGAAAAACACAGCAGTGGTCTCCACAGCATTCCCTAATCTGTGTTGAGATATTCCAAACTCTCTCCCAGAGCAGAAATGCACACATAAACACACAACCGTGGGCATTTATGCTGATGAGCACACATAAATATACAAAGGTATACACATGCCAATGGATGCATGTATACATACACATGCGTATGTACAAACACATCAAGGTATGATCCATACAAATCTCTCTCGTGTGTGTGTGTGAGTTTGGATTGGGGAGGATGGGAGTTAGCGGCTGCCAAACAGCGTGGCAGGAATACAGAAATCTCAACCCCAATCTACTACCTTTTCCGACCCAAATATAAACACACAAACGTGCATGTGCACACAAACACACACACACACACACACACACACACACACACACACACACACACACACACGTCTGTGACCCATCCCCCTGACAATGAACAGCCCCGGGGCCTGTCCTAATGCAGCCTAGCCTGGCCCAGACCACAGCTCAGGCTGAAACAGTTGTCACTCAGTAATGGCGGACTCTGGGGACATTTTCATACCCAAAGCCCTCAGTCTCAAAGCTCCTGTAGCCTTCAGCCACCCCCAGCGCTCGGCCATGACAAGGCCCAGGCCTGGAGCTCTGTTTCCACCTTCTGCACAGACAGGGTATGCTTCCTTCCGCATAAACACAGTTGAAGGAAAGCCTTGGCTTAGCTCACAGGTATAACACTGCTTTGGTTTATTCAACTAATTAAAGCGCTCAGACTGTGGGTGTTTTCGAAAGGTGAAAGCCGGCAGATTGAACTCGCTGCATCAGACCGGGAGTGGGAGGAGAAAACAACAAACTCACTTCATCTCTAGGGAGCGGAACAAACCTTGCTGCGTTATTCATATTTTACACATCCTGCACAAATGCTGAAATGACTAAATTTGCAACTAACTTTTTAACAATTTTAGACTGTAACATGACTGTATCAGTGTCAAATCTTCTTTTGTCCTCTTAAAACATCAATATGATATTCAATTAAACTGCAAATATGAAGGTAAACAGACACTAATAAAGAGCACAATTTTCTGCTCTAATCTCGAATGTTTCAATCATTTATTGACAGTAAAATGCTAACATAGCACCAAACCTACATTGAACAGAAGCCATATATCGTAAGCATGCAGCTCCAAAATCTGAATCCATATGCAGGGAGGCAGAAGCTCCTATTTTAACACCTCTCAGATCACATGCACCTGCCTCTAATGGCGTCCGTCCTGTATGTGTTTGAATTTATCAACCCCATTGTCACTGGAACCGCTTGGCAGACATAGTGGTCTACCAGTGATCCAATTTTGTGGTTGTGTGTTAACCAGAAGAATGGGTAATGGGCTCAGTGAGAGTGGAAATGACCGGTGCACCCTGGTAATGAATCTGCATGAGTGTGTGTGTGTGTGTGCTTGTGTGTGTGTAGCTAAAGGCCAATGCACATCTGGATGGGAATTAGGGTGAATGGGGTGATAAATCAATGATCTACCCCTCGTGTCGGTGATGCTCCAGTCACCGAGCATGAAGGGCAGCAGAACAGTGGAGGCGAGAGGCTGCTCGGCTGCTTGATGTACTCTGAACTCATCTCCATTTAGACCTCAATGCTATGGGGACCTTTGCTTAAAAGGGGACCAAGTGTGAAGGATTTAGTGGCACCTAGCGGTTTTAATGCTGATTGCAAAGACTCTATTGATGTGTGACTCACTAGTGAAAGAGGGCCAGTGTTTAATTTGTCTGTTCTGGGCTACTGTAGAAATATGGCGCTTCATCAAGGATCCATGGACCCGCGGCTGTAGATATAAAAAGCTAATTCTACGGTAATTCTCATTATTTCTGACATATTCTGTAAGCAGAGCCATTTAAATCAACACACTGGACTTTTAAAGGGTAATTCTGGTTTATTACAACTTATTTTGGATTAGTTATTCATCACGCTAATTTCTAATATCTGGCAACATTCTTTCACTAAAGTACAGTCGGACAGATTTTAAATAAACCCGCAGGTTAGCCGCTTTCAGCTTTGACTAAGTGGTTCAAGATAGATCAGAGCACTGTACGATTCTTGCCCTCTTGTCAGACATCACCATGTTTCCAGACCTCTGCAATTACTTTGGTAAGTGAACTGTTTTCATAGCGTACTGAAATGATGCCCAAAACTAAGAAAAATAAGATACAAGTTGTAATAAACTGGAATTATACTTTAAGAGAAACCTTGTACAAAGCCCTGCAACTACATTCGGACGAGAATAAAAACAGGGCATGTGCCACTTTTGGCAATAAAACGGAGACGTCAAAAAGGCTGATGGGGAGTAGGGTCAATTGGCCTGCTGCTGGCTTGCTGCCTTTTACAGCAGATTGGTGAAGTTGTCAGGCTGGTGTTTGGCTGTGGGCAAGCTAGCTGTGTTTTTCTTTTCAGCACTGTGTTTTGTGTGGTTGCTTTTGGGCAGGCCGGTGTAGCTTGTGTGCGCAGCAGTTCAAAGTGAGGGGGGATGAATAATGAATGAAAGCCAAGGAGGAGGCTTTAAGGCGTTAAAGTGGAACACTTGGTGAAGTGCTTTCAGAGGTATCACACAGGGGGAAAGGCTTTGCTCAGCAATACCTGCCAGTAGATTGTTAGCTTAGCTCTCCCATGCCATTCTACAACCAATTTAACATGGCTAATGGCATCAAAAACATCCCTGAAATCCAGATGCAATGAATGAACAGATGCTTTTATAATATAGTCTTATTAAGCATCCATTTGAGAGCGCTAGCGCTCAAGAGTACTTACTGTAATACGGTATTTTCCCCTTACTCGGCATTATCTGCCAAGCGAGTTAAATCAGTCACGGAGTACATACTGTAAATGCGTGTGCGTGTGCATGTACTGTATCATGTACCAGCCTCACCTCTCTGAGCATGGGATCGCTGATGGAGCTGAGGTTGACTGCACCTTCGTATGTCAGATAATAGAAGACATTGAGGGCTCTGGTGGCTTCAGGTCCCTGCTGCTTGTAGCCAAAGATGAGGTCGATCCACTGGTGGAGCTGGCAGGACACAAACTCGCTCTCTAAAGCCTGTACGTAGAGAGAGAAGGGACAGAGGATTACTTGTATTGTGAATGTCAACAGATGCATATCATTTACACACCATACTCCAACCAAATGCTACTCCCCAAACATGTTCCTCATCCCATTACTGAGCAGCCGTTATCGCTAATGCCCCTCAAAGATTCCTCAATTCCTCAGAGAAAGCAGAACAACCTGCTAATTGTTCGGAGACAGAATCTGCCAATGATTTCTGTAATGAGCAAAAAAACCCCAGTAAATCCATATCTGATCATATGGGAACATCAAAACATTAGAGAACTCTTGTAGTTCATGAGGGAGCCATTTCAGCCTCTGTCTTTGTTCTTTTCTCTGCCGGTTGTGGGCGGATAAGAGCACCGTGTTGCTCTTCTGCAGACGTCTCTGCATCATCATAACGCTGAGATACAAGCCGTTTTCTCTCCTCATTAGCCGGCAAAGGAGGGAAAAAACATTTATGGTTTCCTCATAAAAACAGGCAATTGTGTTAATTTGTGTAAAGCTGTCGTCTCACAAAAGCCCTCTAAACACGACCAAATTAGAATGAGGCAGCCCTTGATTGTCATTGCTGCCTTGTGTCACATTAATTTGTGACAAAACATTAGCCCGCGCTGCACTTAAATGGCAATTTATATCATTTAAATTTTTACTGCAGAGAGCGACGCATCCTTCACTTAAATGCGACTTTCTGACAGCTCATTCTGCATCTAATTCTTCCCCTCTCTCTTAATTACAACTTTCAATCAGGGAGGAAAGCGCGGGCATAAAAAGGAGACTGTGTGCGGTTGAGGTATTGTGATGTTTTTACTGCAACTTCAGAACAGACTGAATTTCTGATGCCGTCACAAATTCCATAATCTGGCCTGATTAGAAGCCTAACAACATAAATCATTGAGTGGATAATACAAGAATGATTAACACTGGTTCTCTGGGAAAAAAACAACATCCACAGACAAAGATATCAGGTATTCAGATTCAGTGTGTGAAAACATGCAAACACTGACTGACTAGGGCTGAATATTTCACATCAATGCATTTTGTACTGAAGTTTAACCGTAATGAACTATAGAGTAATATCACATATAGGTGCAAAGCTATTATATATTTTTCTATTATAACACATTTATTTATATAGTATTATATTATATATTATTGTCTCTCTCTTTGGAAATTGTGTACTTTTGATTGAGTTTTACTTGTGTACTTCTAGATTTGTTAAGTAATACCTCCGGTAAGGGTGTTTTCAGTGTTTGTTTGTCATCAGGATTACAGAAAAACTACAGTCCTGATTTTCATAAAACTTGGTGGGCAAAGAACCCACCCAATTATTTTTCACTTTCTTTAACATTGTGTTAATACAGACAATACAGACATACTTAATAGTGTTTGCGTTTGCAGATTTGCATACGTAGGAGACTGGACTATTTAGCCTTGATGGAGATCTACGCTGAGTGTTCTTCTAGTTTTGACATGTTTTTCCTCCTGGGCAGGTGGTTGGTTAACTACACCTTTAATCATAGAAGCGTTCAGCCTATTGGTGTATGTATATCGCTATTTGTGGTTCAGAGTCAGTGTGCCAAGTGTCACTTCTGTAGCACCGTGTATCAAAAATGATCATGTTTACTTATTCTCTGATGAGATAATTCTTAATATAAATCAGAATTCTGCCAGCCTTAGATATCTTTTATTCAGGCAAAGTTCTTGTATTTAGACGACTTAGGGAGTTTGAAGAAAAACATGTTCACATCTCTCAAAGTAAGATATTACAGAGTACTGTTTTAATATTGGCACCAACAATCAGTTGGCACTAATATCAAATAATTTTAAGCAAAACCAAAGTCTATTATTAACAGAGCTGTCTGCTTCATAGCTTCCTTGTCTTGGCTTTTAACTAATCGGAGTATACTGTAAGTTTACGGTTATTACACACGTTGGTATTTTGGACAATGTCCCGCTTAGATACAATCACTGTTCTGAGAGCCGCAGACGTGACACAATTAGCAGAAGGAGGGAGCTCTGTCTATTCTTCTCCCCTTTGTGTGACTCACTTGACAACATTTTCTGGTAAAGGCTGAAGTATGGGGTAACAAAACTAAGCTAACATTTAGTATTAAGATAAAACAGAACACCCCTAGAGAGAGGCTAGGCTCAGTGTCTATCTGTTCCTCTGGCATCAGCGTATTCACAGTGTTAAGTGTGTTTAAAGGCTTGTGTCATAAGGCAATCCTTTTTATTATAATGCTACATTATAAGCCGGGGGATGCCTTTATTCAAACTCACTTTAATAGCAGCCACAGAGGGGTTCAATTGTGCGTTTGTGTGTAAGCGGGGGTGTGTGTGATTGTGAGAGATCAGTTCATTATGCGCTAGGATTGACCTTTGACGGGCCTTGCTCCCCTGTTTCTAAAACTAAAGCTGGGCCTGATGGGCATTTAATGTGCACTGCAATCTACTGTCAATCAGCATGGGGAAACAAAGAGCAGGCGTGTTATTGCAACTCCCTCTCCAGAGGCCCGCCTATATGGAAATCACTTGCATGTACCATTTGGAGAGGGAGTGAGAGAGACAGAATAAGTGAGAGTGTGTGGATGTGTGTGTTGGTGTGTTTTAATGTATTTGTTTGGTCTGTCACTGTCTGACAAATGGCTCAATGACTGGAGTGAAGGTGTAGAAATTTCACCTCAGCGGACTAAATTGCAGAGATTCAAAGAATATGTGTCTGCTTGTGAGGATCCAGTAAACTGCCTTCATTGCGGTCATTCAGAAAGACCACAGTGTTACTACAGCACTCAGACAACAATCAGGTTAGGATGTAAGCAAAAACAACAACATCAATAAGCCATGCCGTTGCTCTGGGTCATTACCCTGAATGTGTAGTTTATTTTGAGTCATTGTCCTCAGCAGCTCACCAAACGTAGCTGAAAATAAGTCCCCGACAAACAAACCTGTTTGAGCAACATTAGCTAAACTACAGCGCCCAGCTGCTTCAGGAAATGATTTCACCTTTTTCACAAATTAAATCACACATTTGTGACCAGTTTTCAAAGATTCACATCTTCAGCAGGAAGAAGAGTGAGCTCAGGACTGAATGCCACAGACAGGATAGTGAAGTTTGAAGTCTTCAGAGACTTTTGCTGTCATAAATATAGAATATCATCAGCCCTCTCTATTTTTTATTAACTAATAGACCACAGACAAACACACACTAATACAATTTCAATTATACACACAACCACTGTGGTCAAAATCAACAATCACATCAAATTTTCTACTTTTAACTGCATGTGACGAATTCACGTAACTTGATAGCGAGGCAATAAAGGTGAAGCACAGAAATCAGACGTGTACCGATAAGCCATTAACAATGTGCCAGGTTAGCAGGTGTGGAAACGTCTCCTTCTGTAGTGCCGCGCTGTGGAAATAGTGAACCAGAAGGTTGAGGCAGATAGCAGATTCCAGAGGTGGGATCTGGTGCCACTTCAGGAGAACCAGGCAGGATTATTGATGGGCCAATTAGCAGCCAGTGTGTGTGTCATCCCCGTCCACGGGGGACTCTCTGATAATTAATGAATAATTTAGCATGCCTTTATGTAAATGCTGATAGGGGGTAGAAGTCACTGGAATCCCACATTTCTATTGTTAAGGATTTGACAAAGTACACCTTTGAAGCATGGAGGGGGTCCCCTTTGTTGTGCAATGCGACTCGTTTCCAGTGGCAACAATAATTTGGAATATTCTCAAATGTAGGAGGAATGTGATCATTTATGTTAATCAGTTTTTCGCCCTTCAAAGCACCCAAACTATTCAAATGGACATCACTAATTTCTCTTCTAGAGTTTAATGCTTATTTTGCTTGTCTGCCAGGTTACGAGGCTATGATGTGAATTCCAACCAAAATGTTTCATAATGAACAAGCCTCGTCTCGGATTACTTTAAATCATTCCTTTCTGAAACATCTGCAGCTAGAGTGTGAACTTAAAGCCTCAAAGTATGACAGTTTGACTATGTGTCTGTCAATATGTTACTCTTCAGAGGGAGATATACTCTGGACTGTGGACTTCAAGGCATGCGATCTTTATTTGACTGGAGACACCAAGTGATTGCAATTAACCAGCTGGTGGACATTAAACAAGGATTACTCAGGAGTCCCGAGGACCAAAACCGACAACCGTCTGATCTCGGCTCGGTGGTTAGTCTACACAGCCTCATCTTGCAGTGCTTTTTATGCTTGCAAGTGATTTATTTTTATCTCTTTTTTACCTCACCTTGGACTTCTGTGACCTGATTATCTTTCTTTCCTCAAAAGTAAGAGTCCTTGTCCGTGCTACAGACCTTCAGGAGTTGCACTGGGTCTATCTGTGACGTTTCTGTGCCTGCGCTGTGGTTTGTGGTTAGCTTTATGGTCTGGATTGAGCTGGATTTCACTTCAGCTTTAACGAGGTGACACTGAATGCTATCCTCCTTCCCTCATTGGCCCTAAAAAACCCTTTTAAGGACTTATGGAGACCTGTCTGTGAGGATGTTAAAATGTCACTTAACAAATCAATGCGCTCATTTGCATGCCAACCGTGCTGCGGGTGGACGTTCATGTGCCTCCGCTTGTGTCACTGATGGTGCGTAATCAAACGCACATGTTTCATGCGGAGAGTTGTCAGCGGCGGACTGTTTTCTTTTGTATCGATTACGGATGAATAAAGCAAACACTTGTCAGGTCTGTATATACTAAAATGACTGTTTAAGAACAAGCTGATCAAAACATCCTGAAAACCGCATTCAGTATGTGTCACCGTAAAATATCATGCATTTCCGCATGAGAAAAACTGCACTGCTGAACCACAGGATCAGTAGTTCAATCAGGTTTTGTTTAGCCATACTGAGTTCTTATAGTGCGTCTTATTAAATCAAATGATTCAATCCCATCAGATCTGTGTTTCCAAGCACACCAAACATCATCATTCTTAGCAGAAGCCGCTCTGTTCTTCCTACCTTAATACAAATTTATTATTTTTCTTTCAATTCTCTTTTCTCCCTCCAAGTTCAACAGCCCTGTTTCATTTTCCCTTCTATTTATTCTCTCACTCTTAGTGCTACTCCCTTTTTTCCTCCTGCTCTTTCTTCCAGTCATCCGATCCTTTGGATCAACTCCTCTGGAGTTGCCTTGCCCCGAGGTTGACAAGCCCTCTGATTAAAGGGCTTATTAGCTCGCTGTAAATGAGAAGCCGATTGTCATTTTGAAGCAAGCAGAGGAAGCCTGTTGCCAGCCAGGGGGGAGAGGGGGCCCCCCAACATGGAAGAGGAAAGAAGGAAAAAAAAAAAAAGCAATGGGTGACGTAAGGAATGAGAGCCTTGGAGCAGCCGCACAGCTAACAAACCATTTCCTTTATTCTCATATTCACATACACCAAGAGAACCCCAGATGGGTTGTGTGTGTTACTTCAGTTCCCCCCCCTTCTTCCTGCTCTACTAATTAGACAGGTCACAACTGTGAGATTTCTGGCTCTGGGTCAACGGAGGCACTAGCTGGCAAGTGGAACCTGAAACTCTAACCCTGACTCTCTCTGGCTCAGTCCTCCCATCGCTCTTATTATCCCTCACCCACTTGAAAAGCAAGAATATCATGTTATGGGGAGAAAAGAAGCAGAATGAGCAGTGATTGGGAAAGTATCTCCCCAAAACAAACATGTCATGGTGGATTTGGTCTTAGTCAGAAAAATGGCAAAGTGTAGACTGCGAAAGTGCACTAAGTGGTCCAATTTACAGCACAGACAATGGAGAAAACAATACTGATTGAGAAGTAAATGGATATAGAGCAAATGTTGTTGACTCAAATCCAGAAGCAAATAATTTAGTTAATGGTTGATAATGACAAAATATACGATGCAGCATAAGGAATAGCGATGATCTATAAAAATGGAAATCAAGACAGGGAATTTCGATATTTTTAAATACTTTTTGTCCTGGAATTTTTAAAAAATATTTCAACTGGCAAGAATGAAAAGCATTCAACCACAACAAGAAAATGGCTATTTCACAACTGTCCACTACAATCTCAACAACAGCTAACAAGCACCTGCAGAGAATCTAACCATCTGTCCGCCTCCATACAAGAAGGCTAACAAGCTAGCAAATACATCACCGGTGCCATAAGACACATCCACAATAGGATCAAGTGAGCAGAAGTTAAGTCAACAGTCAGAGCTGATTAAACGCCGGGCCACTGAGGAAGGCTGAGCGTGGCTGAATGAGAGAATATTTGGATAGCTGTGAAGAGGAGCATTGTTGTCTCAGATGATTATAGAGCTGACTGGAGGACTGGACTGGTCTCTCCGTCTGTCTGAAGGTGCGGAGGCCTTTCAACGCAGAGTGGAGATGATTAGGATAAATGACTTAACTGATCAGCTTGAGAGTAGTTAACCTTCAAAGAGAGGTTGTTGCGGTTATGCGGAGCTGCAGCTTGTTAGTGTGTGTTTCTATGAATGTGTGTGCACAAAAGGGAAACTTTAAAAGGGAAAATTCACGCTAAATAAATAAGTGCAACATTTTGATGGTTGCGAAGGCTGGGCAATAATCTAATATTATTATTGATCAACTTTCTGAATTATACTGGGATGATATGATCATAAATTGTCTGAATTAGAATAAAAATAAGCCATAACTAGCTCAAAAAAATTAGTTTGTAGAGCTTTTATTTTAAGCATACAGTATAAAGAGTTTGATCTCAAGTAATGCACAGTGGAATTGATTATATTGCTTCCATAGATTTTTTAGATTTTGTTTATGTCTGTCATATTATCATATATATTAATATCAGAACATGTGTTTACAATTACTGTGATAATGATATTTTCCATGTCACCCAGTTCTAAACTTATGTCTACCGTCATAGAGGTACATTGTGCGCTCTCTTTTTTTGGCTGTTAATGTGAGCAAAGACAACTGTGGCTTTAAATAGAACAAAGATGACAACACAGATGTCCAAGAGTTTGAGAGACAAAGAGAGACAAAGTGCCGGAGTGAGGAAGTCTGAAAACAGTCTAATGCTGCAAAAAAGCATCTCAGTGGACTTTGGCAGAAGTAAAATGAGAGTGTGGAGGAGTGCAGGAAAAGGGAGAAGGACAACATTAGTGAGTGAGTATGTCAGCAGCAGTACATCATCCCATTTCTCAGGCTCTCATCGGCCTCCTTCATTACGTCATTGAAGAGGAGGACGAAGAAGAGGAGGGGGAGGAGGACAGGGAAGAAGGGGAGGCAGAGAAGAAGGGGGGGACAGCTCGTAAAACACTGAGCACACAGTAAACATGTCTGCCCTTATGCATGACAATACCCTTACAGTGAGCGCTGCCTGACATTAGCCAGATAACCCTCCTCTGCCCCACGTGCTAGTTCCCATCCAACAACAAGGCTTTCAGTGGAGACACCAGGGGAATAGATTAGCGCTATGCTAACATGGTAAACTGTGTTCTGTTACACGGGGCCATAGTGGGCTAGACGACATTAAGATTTTCACTCACTCAGTCATTCGCAAGTGCCTAAGTATATCTTAGTGGTTAGTGACTGGTCCTTGCAGTGGTTTACCTCAGATCACACATGAATTCCCATGAGGTTCCTGTGAGGATAAGATGTGAAGGCTGGTGGGAACGGCGTTATGTGCGTCCCAGCGGCCGTCTGATCAGAGAGTGCAGTGCGGATGAGAGGTGAATGTAAACAACCGTGATCTTTGACTTTGTGTAGCTGGTGGTCTGAGCTGGGGGAACTATCATGTCTTGTGGGAACAAAAAAGTGGGACACACTTTCGCTTTCTGTACGCAGCCCTCCCTCATACAGACACCGGACAATTCTGCATAACAACACACAGTATTTTAAAATATTTTGAGCTTCGGGAGCTCAAAGCAGTTTTGTAAATTATCTTAACTGATGGAAAAAAAACAGCAAGCAAAACACTCCCTTCCCTTACTTGATCATAAACTGGGAGGATAATGGACTTGTCTGCCATGATGACATAGTTTTTGTAAGTGTGAAGGGCTGTCAGCGCATAAAACAGACAAACTTCAGAAAAGGACTTTCAAAGACAGGCGTATATGGCGTTTGGGGGTGGTGGGTGGTTAAAGGTGATTTGACTCATATTAATATGACATTTGTCTGTTAGCACTGAGCAGCTACGCTATGTAGATGTTTACCTCTGCAGGCAAGATTACTGTGGGGTGACCACATTAACAGCTGTAAAGGTCATGTGTGAGGCCGCATGAAACAGATCGCCGTCGTAGTTCAAAGTTAAAATTCCATTTTAAGTTTTAACACCTCTACAGCACAAAAACAAACACGAAGCCCTGATATGATAAAGGATAACGGCCAAACAGTCGTTTCCCGACACATTCAGAAAACACAGAGCAACACTCGCCTCAAGATTTCCTTTTTTGGCTACCTGTGAAATGTAGCTAGCACTTTAGATTGCTGCGTATTTAGCATTTTTAGAGGAGGGGTCGGTTTGGCCAGTACAAAAACAATGAGCAGTAAGTGTGCTGAGAGCTGCTTCGATTCACAAAGCTGGATGTTGATTCACAGTAGGATTGGTGGTGATAACATATTATAGGGAGTATTTACTTGGAATCTGTTTATCAGAATTACATCTGACAATGATAAGATAAGTGAGATAAGTGCAAGTGTCAGGCAGTACAACAGGGAGAGATCCATCTTGTAATGGATTGCAGAATTAGTCACAAAGGTTACGGACAGATTGCCAAAATCCTTTTTAGCAAAAAAAAATACATATTTGTACATCCTCTGCCTTCTTGTCAGAGGAACATTGTCCATTTTTGCAATGCACTAATAAAGCAATAATGCCGCCTTAATTTAAACGATTAGATGAAGAGGTGCTGGTGACAGGCTGCAGCTTGAACAAACCTCAAATTCCAACATAAAATAAGTTCCAATTATATAACACACTGAAAAATGCATGATTGTAAAAATAATCACACAAATGAATTCAGTGTTATCCATAGACAGAGTTTCAAGTTTCAGGTTTATTTGTCACATGCAGGTTAACACAGGGTCATCTATGCAACAAAATGTGTTGGACGAGAGGAACCGGTCAGCTCAGCATTAAGAGTACTAAACAGTGTAACAGCACCATGCATAAGAGCAAAAATAAGCTAAAGAGGTCAAATACAATATGATGAAATTTTAGGTAGAAGAGAATAATACAGAAATGCAAAATAAAAATACAAATATACTAAAATAGAATATGAAAAATATGTGCTAAGGTGCTAAACATGTGCTAAACAGGTGTTAAGTAGATCAGTATTCTATGTGTATTTACACATGTGGTCATGTGGTGGTGACCCGTGGTCAACCGTCTCAGAATCAGCTTCTGACCCATCACTCAATTGGCTCTGCCCATTGAACAAGAGGAAAGTCTCTCACTCGTTCTGCGAGGGCAGTTTAGCTGACGTCTCTGACACTGCTCTGAGTGAGCAGATGCTTTATAAGGGGGGGAAAAAGGCCAAATGTAATGCGCTGCCCGTCTCTCCCATGTGTGTGGTTTGCAGGTCTGTCAGCGGCACTACAAGAGCACAGATGACTGAAAGGAACCAAACATGTGAACTGTGGAGCAGCAAAATGGGCCCTGTAGAGTTCAAATAGGTTGGATGGTGATTGCACCCCCACCTTTCATTGGAAAGAAACGGGCAGTAGATGTTATGATTGGACAAATCAATACTGCAGAGGATTAAAGAATGTAACTAAAACACCCATACTGGAGTCGACGAGTCAGATTTGTTTGATTAATTCTTTGTTTTATTCAAACAAGGAAATTCTGCCTGGTAATGCCTCTAAATCACAGCCTGGAGAATTTTAACCCAGCCTACCATTAGACTAATCACAGGCGGAGATGGCTTTTACACCAGTTGGTGGTTTGGGCTGCTCTGTATCAGTAGCTCCAGTGAAGCCTGGACACATGACAGGGCAGGTAAACACTGATGAGCAGAAAAATACACACACAAACCTACACAAGTATATGCACACGATCACCTGCTATCACGCTAATGGTTAGCAGGCCTGAGAAGTGAGATGTGGTCATATATAGTGGAATGTCAGAAAGGCTGACAGTGCCCAGAGACATGTAGTTATCTGGTGGAGGAGGGATCAAGTTCTTAACCTCTCCTTCGACCTTCTGGTAAAAACAACAAGCAGCCCCTGATCTCTGTGGCATGCCGCCTCAAAATCCGGGCGTCTCGCGTGCATGTGTGTGTGTGTGTGTGTGTGTGTGTGTGTGGGTGGGTGCTTGATGGACCAAGAAAAAGGGAGTGTGCCTTTACAAGCAAGAGTTTAAGTATACTGTAGGCACTTCAGTGTAGTGAAGGTGCATGCTTGACTTAAGGCACTGAGGTGCTTTGTCTCCAGTAAGTCTGTCTAAAATCCAACCATTCCTCAACACATCAAACTCCATGACTGGAACCTTTTGAGCCTTCAGTGTTGTCTAAGCCAGGAGGTTAAACAACAATCCGTGTAGACACACACTTGGAGTTTATCTGCTGCCATACAACACACTTTTTTTCTAAACATCAGTGATGAACTTTGACACGTCCAACATCAGAGTTATAGAAACCAGGCTACAGTTTGATGTGATGTTTATATCTTCTGCTGGATTTTCTTTTTATTACCAACCATGCAACTCTCACTCCCAACAACAAAAACAAGCTGCCGTTTTGCACAGCAGCACAATCCTTTACTGTGAGAGGATTTTAATGGCCTTTCCAGATTGGACCCTAATTAGCTGTTAATCATCTAGGGCTCATAACCAGAGTGGAGACAGCAGGCGTGTGTGTATTTGTAAGCGTGTGTGCATTCGCGTGTGTTTGCGTGTTCTCTCCTGCTGTCTATCCTTGTGTTGCGAGGCCATTAGCAGCAGACAAGCTAAAGAGAGCCAAACAGCCCATTAACTCTTTCACTCTTCCTCTCTCCTCTTCGCCATGCTCATCTCTCTCCCCACAGTACCACAGTTGCCAGCTGACACCCTCTAATGCCAGCTATCTGTCATGACCAGAGACCTGTCCACCCACACATCCCTCCCTCTACCTCGTCCCCGAACCATTCTTTCTTTTATTCCTCCTGTCCACCCTCCTGTAGTCTGTCTCTCTGATTCTGTCTGTACGTTTTGTGGTACTGTACAACGAGGCATCTTGAAACAAGACAAATTGTAATCCTGCACAGACGATGTCGAGTCAACTGAACATCCAAATGCTGTATTCTTGCACGACAACATCAAAAATATATTACCGTCTGACGACTGTTGACATGGGAGACCGAGATCTTGCAATTTAACATGGCAGAATAAATTCACTGTCTAATAGCTTCACGGATTAGCAACGTTACAAACGTGCAGTATGTTTCTATGTGGTTATGAAGCAGATATTCCCCTTATGAAACCTCAGAAAGCTCCTTTTTTTTGTTTTTTACTGAGCTTGTTATGTTTCTCTGCACCTACACCTGCCTGCTGGGCTTGGCTGCACACTGGATCAATATCTCAATTCGCACACAGTGCAGGAGGAAACCGCAGACTGAAATTTTATCAGCCTGAAAGCAGTAACTAGGCAGGTAGCAGTGCATGAGTGTAGACCATTTGGATAAGTCCAAATTGCCTCTGCTGTACTAAATTGGGCACAAAGGAAAGGACCAGAGGAAATTGAAGGAGCGGAGGTAGATGAGACTGGCGCACTTAAATGGGCAATGAAAAGCTGCTTTGTGCTTGCAGGAGCACAAAGCACATTAACACACACACATGCTAACAAGTTGGTTTCTTCAGTGTTACTGTTTTGACTGATTTTTAGTGTATATTTATAATATTATCCAAATTACAAATATATTTTAAAAGGTGAGCATGTTCCACCTCTTTATATAAAACAATATTTACTCAGGAGAGCCGTATTAAAGATGGAAAATTATACCTACTGCAAATATTACAATAAAAACACAAGAGAGCTACAACTAACAATCACTGCTATTATTTTTCTGATTCATTTATTCATGAATTAATCTATTGAATGTCTGAATGAATGAAAAATCCCAAGGCAATATTTTCAAAAACTTGTGCCTGACCGGCAGTCAAAAACATACCGATATTCAGTTGACAATGGTATGAAATGAACTTTATGTACAGAATTTTTTTAAATAAATCACTGACCAACAAATTGTTTCAATACTACATGACAGAAGTCATGTTTCTTTCCTGGATGATGATCAAAAATTCACCAAGTATATTCCTCCTTTTGCACAAATTGCAACATTTCCCTGACCGAGTACAACACTGCAAAAACAGCATGCCGCCGCCACCACAACACGACCATGGCCTAGACCATGCTGACAGGCAGAGAGAGAGAAGTGTGTGATTAATGATAGGGGCCTGGTCATATCAGCATGCTGGTTAACAGACCCCACCACAAGACTACATAGGTCACAGAGCACACCCAGCCTCATCAGCACCCATTACTACTGTGGGCACGCATCGCGCAGGAAGCTACATCTGTTTTTGCCCCAAAGTATTTGACTGAAAGGGAATGCGTCCTGTGACTGAGGACTTTTAAAGCACCAAAAAAACAGACACAATCTGGCTGTTTTAATGTTACCACAAGGACAGCCCAGCCTTTGAGTGTCAGTAAAACTGTATAAAGTCAAAGTTTTTGAAGTTAAAGGACTAAAAGTACAAACGACAAGCAACTCCAGCAACAAACAATAGAAACAGTAAATCTATCTGGTGCTTTTTGACCTTCTAAAGCAGAGCAAGGTAATCTGATCTAGAGTTACCCTAGTTTCCAGCCTAATACATGCATGTGTATATGTGTGTGTGTGTGAGTGTGAGTGTGTGAGTGTGAGTGTGTGCGGAAGAGAACATCTACAATGAAAATATGACAGCAAGTTTGACAACATCCGACATGCATATACACAGAATATTTCTGCTTTGGGCTGAACGGTCAGGAAGAGGAGATCAGAAACAGGATACCTCATCATTTTCGCTGCACACAAACACCGTTGCGATCACACACACGAACACACGCCAGATGTATGCGTGGACAGAGCGAGAGCAGAAAGAGAGATGGTGATGTGGATAGGGATGGGGGGGGGAATCACTTTGCCAACACCGCAATCTGATAGCTGGGGCATGTCGGAGGAGCGGGAGGCTCAGGTAACAGGAAGAACTGCGAGACGATCAGGAAATAACACTGTCTCTTTGAATTAGCATTTCCAGCTGAAATAGGAGGGACAGAAACCTCTGGCAAGAGTTCAGTTGGTTTGGGCTGTGTGACATATGAGGCAGAGACAGGAATGTGTGTGTATGTTTCACAATGTGTGTCAGCGAAATGTATATACTACACACAATTTTATATTTACCTTATATTGATGTCTATGGAGTATATGCTGGAACTCCCAAAGTCAGTAAGAATACGGTGAATTGCTCAAGGACGAGTCAGCAGGCTTCAGCCTGAGTTGAAGGCTGATCCTCAGGCTCATTAGCTCCCTAAGCTAACAGTGTGCATCAATACAAATCTGTGAGTCTCCGTCCATGTTCCTTACCAGGCGATTGATGCGTACAAACTCCTCTGGGCTCTTGGCCCAAGGTGGCAGTTCCACATCAGAGACTACAGTGCCGTCCTCCATCACTCCCAGGTTGTAGTCATTGGCGTTGACAAACATCTCGGGGAGGTAATAGAACTCCGGAATCAGCTCCTGCATGGGTAAAACACAGAGACACATTTGAGCTTACACACTGCGCCTAAATAGCTGACATCGGCTTAAGTTTTGGATAAGATGATAATGCTGAATGAAGGAAGATAAGAGGTTTCTGAAACTACAGTAGGCTTGGAGAAATCGCCAACCAGCCGTGGAAAAGGGGTCTGATTTGGAAAGGTATGAATTGTCTAAGGGAGAGCTGAAGAAGAACAAGTTTAAATAAAAAAGGGAAAAAGGGGGCTATCCCTGTATAAATCCATTTCAAAAATGATTTAGAGATTGCTCTGTGTGCGACTGTTACAGTTAGACTGTGGTATTTCCAAAATTGTACAATTATTCATGGCAATTACATTTCTGACTGCTCGTCTGCTGCCCACATTTGTGCTTTGGCCACTATAGAAGATGTCAAAAAACCTCTGAGCATTCTTTCGGCTCAGTTTTTGCACTCTTCCAATGTACTTGTTTGCTTTGTTTGTATCTAAGCAGCAGAAAAAGCTTTTTCTGCCTCCCTCGCTCTCTTCCACAACAAGAGAGAAAAGACGCAGTCAGCCAAATTCTTTCCTAACTATGATGATTTTATTTGGCTGTCCCAAACAACACAAAGTATTTTCAAATTGGCGGATAGTGAAGAGAAGTGTAGTTATGACAGGAGATGTAACCCCATATGTTTAGCCATTCGTCATTCTTAACAAAGCAGAACTCGCCACAATGAGTGTAAACATTAAGAGTTTGAGCTTAAAAAACATGTAGCTAAATTCATACCACCCTCCAGGCCTAAACTGTGTTATTGCTGTTGTGTCTCACTGATTATGAAACACAAGGATGGGCCAGCCAGTTCTTGGCTGCTTCATGTAAATAGTAAAAAGGCAAGAGTGTGACATGAATATTGCGTTAAAATTGATAATATACTGTGTGTTTCTATTGTCTTATATGTCCCTTTATGACAAAAAATCATGGAGATTTGTGCTTAAACAAAGCACATAAATACCTGCAAGGTTAGCCTATGTTAGCACAGTAAATTTCAGCCTAATAAAACTAATATCTAGCTGTATTTCATGGTATGATTAGTGGAACATTAGTTTCAAAATGAAGGCTAAAAGACAGCCAGGGACAGGGATTTAATGTCCCTACTGTCTGTGGACAACACTGGTGTGAGTACAAGTGCTGACTGGTCCACTTAAGACGGACAGAAAGATACAAACATGTTGACAGCCTGACAGCAGAGATGAACGGACCATCACCACCAACACCAACACCAAGCTGACATGCCCCAGTCTGTAAGGCGATGATGACATCATGCAAATACTCCATGCTAAAACTCGAGCCCATGCATCAGGTTTAGTGTTTAAAAAAAAATCTAAGAGGCTGGTCACATGCAACATGATCTCTAAAATATATAAACAAAAATAATCAAATAATAACGTGACCGCCCCCCCCCCTCCCCTTTTTTTTAGATTAGCTGCACAATACATCCACCTCTCATCAATGGGGTGAAAACATCCAATCAAATGAGCAAGCAAACACACAGGTTTAAAACAACACAGCACTTCCTCACTTCTGAAATCTCTTCACTCCACAAAACCTGACCTGAAACTAAAGGTCAACCTCTTAACGAGTCCTCCAGCTCACCTAGGTTCACTGGCTGCAGCCTGCTGTAAATTTGAGCTACACACACACACACACGCACCAACAAAACCTTGAGGGCTTCGCTCCCCAACACTCAAGCCTGCCTTGCATGGACCATTATGTGCAGTGGACCCTTTGCTCCGGCCTGGTCAGAGGCCAGCCCCTCTGATCCCCAATCCTGTCCTGTCATGGGTCACTGGAAGGGGCTCTGGCCTCTGGGCTCCTCTGCTACACTTCCACTGTTGCAACTTCTAACCCCTCTACTCTTCTCTCCCCACCCCCCCATGCCTTTGGGCTTAGGGTAGGGGTCAGGGAATTGGGGACTGGAGGTCATGCTAGCGTCACCCAGGCTAGAGACACATTGAATCTGGGTGTTGTAACCTATTATCACCAATTCTTTACTAGTAGGGTATGAAAACACTGAGGCTTTTTGCCCTCTGGCAGGGACAGAGGGTTGCCATCAATGGCTCTAATGCAAAAGCTAAATGGTGTACTTAGCATACTAAATTGATACATCTCGTTGCTAATTCCTCTTTTGCCTGGGACAAGAATATGTGCGTTGAAGTGGATAAAGTCGACGGACTTTCATTCAAAATATGCTAAACATTCAAACTGAACAAGGAGACAAAGTGATGTGGTCTAGATTTCCCCTTTATTTTGATCTGAGGTTGAGCTCTCACAGTTTGATCCACATTGACAGGTCTAGACCGAGAGAGCAAACGAGGGCTTTCGCAATCAAGCATCGGGCCAGCTACGTAGTAACACAATCCATATGTTTTATCGGCGGGATGTGAGGGGGGGGGTGGTAAACGCAATCAAGCGTCAAAACCCCCAACACCACCACTGTTCCCCCCATCCAGTGACCCTGTGCCAGGAGACCAAGCAAAACCCAGCTTTGACAGAGAATGTCTGACTGTAGTCGTAAATGTTTTAGGAGAGCAGTTAAAGTGTGCACTGGGGGTTCAAGAGCCCTCAGTATGAGAATGACCTGTGCTGTTGCAGAGCAGATCCAACAGCTCAGCAGAGTTTGGGGGCCCAATGGGCAGGGATTCAAGTCCAGGTTATAGCTGGCTGAATCTGAGACAGACGGCTGGGACAGATGAGGATTAGTCTAACACTTTGATCAGAAGACCAGGAAGCTTTCATTGCATAGGGACAATGATTGGTAGTGACTGGACATTACTCTTTTGAAACCTTTTCTTCTTTGTCCGTAAAGATGCTGGATGGGGATTTATTCTCCTGTAGTGCTCAGTCCTTTATCTCTTTTTAAACTTCAACCCTTCTTAAAGGTAAAGAAGGAGAGAAAACTTTTTTTGGAAAGTATTTTCACATCATGTGTGAGCATACTTCAGTGTGTAGAGTACCTTAACATCAGATGTGTCTCTCTGACAGTTCCTCCAGGCCCGGGACACTGAGGAGAAGGTGCGGTCGGCATGGTCAAACTTCCCTCCTTGGAAGTTGAGAAAAAATGTGGTGAAGGGTTCCTGTTGATCAGAAAATAAAAAGGTCTCAATTTGAGCTCAGGATTGCTGCTGTAAAAAGCAACAACTACTGTAAATCGAATCCCTTGTTGTGCAATAAAAACATGCAATGCCTGCGTTACTGCTTGTGGTTCAATATGGCACTATGTCAACAGATCTGAACCAAAATCTACTCCGTTTACACACCCTCAAACAAACAGGAATCCTAAAATGAACAAGTGAATGACAACAATCCCAGTGAGCTACTAAAACCAATACACTCTTGCTACTGATGCATTTCTAATCATGTATAATCTTGTTAGAACAGATCAATAGCTGTCTCTGTGACGCAATAGCTCCCAAGTGACACAGACACAATATGCCGGGCCACAGCTACAAACTACTACTGTAGATAGCCAATTAAATTGGGCCTGAAATGACGTAAGCCTCATTTGTTTAAAAAGTGAGTTTAAGAACGCTGTATCTCATTATGCAGTTGAAGCAACAGACTGGGAGTGCGCTGTAAAATCTCACAAACACAAAAATAACGGTTTATCTCAGATAACCTCTGATATCCCAGATTTTTCTCTCAGGTGTTAAGTTTGATCTTTAAGCGAGGGGTTTCTGGTAAAGTGGCTTTAGAATAAGCCCACTAATGATGTGCCGGGATCAATGAGGTAACTCTACTGGGAGTCACTGAGACAGTGAGCTACTGGGACAATAACAGGAGAAAACTGCACGTTGGAGAAACTTAGTAACCTCCCTCTCCCCTGAGTGCAGTATGAAAAGATTGATGGCATCCATTCAACAAAGGTAGCGAAAGAGAGCACGCCGCTGCACAATGTACACTGCGTGTTTTCTTCAAAAGCAAATCAAATCACACATGATACCTACCTGGTATCCCTAAAAAAATGCTTAAAATGATTTTTTTTTCATGGCAGACATTTAACGGCACTGTTTCTGTTGTTCTATTATTATACGGCAGCAACGCAGAGTATAATAACTCAGATGCAACAATAAATGAGGAGAAGTATGCATGTGATGCAATATTTAGCATACATTTACTCTTAATTCATAGAACAAAATTTGTTTCCAGGAAACAGATGCTTCATTAAGAATGAATTAATGACAAAATGAGACTCCTAAAAGGAGAAACAATGAATATAAATTAAAAAATTCATTAAAATGTCTGTGACAAATAAGTTAGATATGCATATTAGTATGCATAAGTATAGTTTTTGCAGCTACTGTATTTACTACATTATCTGTAGGTTAAAGATAAATATCATAGATTACAAATATACAGCATGAATACATTTATGTGTTTTGATGCATCTTTTTATATCCAATACACTTACCATACGCAGTAGCCACATCATGGTGAAGCTGGAGGTGGAATAGTGGGTGCCATAGTGGAACTTGGGCACCTGATCATCCTCCCAGGACTCGTATCGATCGGAAAAGAATGCTGCCCTCTTGGGGTTCAGTGCACCGATGGGCTATGGAGAAATTTGAACATGAAACATATTTTCAGATATGTTTAAAAAAAAAAATCAAAAATGCAACCTTCTTTAACTGCTGCTTGAAAAAAAAAAACAGGGATAATTACTTGGGTGTGATAGCAAATGGAAAGCAGGCATTATGGGATTTTATTGTGAGTACATTCAGGGACCATTCTTTCGTAGCATAACAGTTGCAAGGCAAATTAAGCTGGTAACCTTTGTGCAATCTCAAATGAATATTAGATGATGTTTCCCTTCAGACAGAGATCAATCCTTTCCCACAGAGTGCCTTTTAGAGGCTGTGAAACAGAGCCCCTGCAGCTGTAGTCTGTCAGAGAAAACTAATGTGCTCCAATGAAAGAGTGCCTACTAGGAATATCAATAGCAAGGCTGCGGGTTCCTTTAATTTCTACTTTTATTAATCTGTAACTAATACACTGGTCACCAGCCCTTTTTGTAGGCTAGAAAAATGGTTAAGTTGCATTAATTTTCCATCGCTCCACAAAACCAATAACCCTGTTCTGCTCAGCTATTATTTAAATACTCATTTATAGAAATCACTTTCAGGCCGGTTCAATTTTTATTAGTCTTCTGCTGGCTGTGCCTCATTCTCTCAAACCCCCCTCCATCTTTCTCCCTCACATACACACACAAACACACACACACTCACATACACACAGCAGATCAATGGTAATGGAATGATGGCCTTTTGAGGATGAGGGGCTAGCAGGGCGTGGATCAATTGGATCTCTTTCATATCATAGGGTGCCTGTCACAGCAAGACTCATCCAGGGCCAGGCATCGGTATTGATCTGTGCTATGGCTACTGTTTTGTGTGGGTGTAATGGGGCATGCTTGTGTGTGTATATGTATTTGAGTGACGCACGCAGGATTTGTGCAGAACCGGTTGCTTTTTCAGGTTTAACGCGTGCGTGTATATATTTCGCACACAAAATTTGTAAGTGTTCTCGAGTGTGTGCGGATTTACGCGGCAAAATGCCTCGTGCCACCACACTGTGTGCAGCTCTGCGTTGACAGTGATACACTGTGGGCTTCCTCAGGGCCACTGGGGGTGGGTGAGTACACAGAGTGAATTATACATCAAGCCCATTGGTCTGATTTATAGCCCTAATAACAGTCGGCTCATTAAAAAAAGAAAAGGGAGAGGAGGCATATAAAATAAAAAAAATAAAAAAGACTGAAAGTGCCACAGTGACAGAGCGAGAGAGAGGGAGAGGGAGAATTGTGTGTGAGTGCATGTGGGGGCTGTTGGTTCGCGCGAGCCCGACATTGTTTACTGCTGTAAATTACTGTGGGGCTTGCTCTCTCGGCTTACAGTAGCTACAACAGAGTGGCGGTGACGGCGCCGTACATCAGAGGAGAGAGCCCGGCAGTGTGCTGATGGAACGCCTGCTGCCGCCCCACCACAGATTGGCCTAATATGTCGTGGCAAAGAATAGCGCTCTGATGAGGACTCAGACAAATGAACCAATCTCGTAGTTTTAATTAGACTAGAGAGGAAGCTGCAGAACAAAGATGTGCTGGCTCTTTGAAGAGGTAAACATCAGAGAATTAATCTTGGATTAGACCTAATCAGTTCTTCATCAACAGTGGAGCCATTTAAAGCTACTGAGAGGAAAAAATGTCACGAGGAATAATTACAGTAACTAAAATGAAAGGGCAGCCATCTTAGAACAAATCACCAAGTTCTGTACATCATTTATGATCAAATTCTGGTTTTAAAAAGTATTATGAAGTCTCCGTGTAGAGACAAGAAAAGAGTAGTCACTTTACTCAAAGTGTGTCACAGAAAAATTAAACAGACGTCTGAGATTATATGTAATCCTCCTCATAAGCCGCCCTACCTAAAATGACTTCCATCGTGAATTTGTTCAGAAATTTGGTAGCGTTCCAAATTATCTTCAGGTTGAGAACACAAGTATTTAAAAAATTAGTATGAATACCCAGAGGAAAAACACCGTAAGGAACAAAGATCTTCCTGAGAACTATTATAGGAACATTATCCAGTGCTGCTTTGCTTTTAAAACAATAATAGGTCACCGGTGATGAAGTATAATGGCTTACCAGCGATTTGAGCATCACTCTGGCTTTGAGTCATAAATCAAAAGAGCCTTTTGAAAGGAGTGTTTATGTATAATGTCCTATTTAAACAGTGAAAATGGTGTGGAGGGCCTGGGGGATAAACATATGGGGCGCGTATGGTGAAATCAATACACCATTAGCTGATGTGGCTGTGAGTAGTAGGTTATTGCACAAAAGGTACAGGGAACGCTCAATAAATCCTCACTATTTCTGTTGCTATGTAAATGCAGACTACCTAATCTTTGGTCGGGGGGGGGGGTTAACAATTCTTTTAATTGTTTGTTGTCCTTCATTAAAAGAAGAATGACCATGTAAAATTTTATGACCCCACTGCCCAAATCAGATCATCCTACAGATATCAATACATAGGACGCGTGCATTTTTGTGGGGTGTTCGAAATGGTGGAGGACTAACAAAACAGAGGAGAGTTACAACACTTGCAGTCAGTTCTTGTGTGCGCTTATCGTGACTACAATGTTATCTCGGGGGTCGGCGTTTGATGTCAGGTTGAGGTTAGAGTTTATGATAAGAAAGTCCCTGGGGTCAGAATGGCTCTGGCAGCAGGGAACATAAATTCTGTGTGGCCTCTGTTGTGCTGCGGATGATGACAGTGTGTGACACACACACACACACACACACACACGTTCATGGCAATTTGGCTTCTCAATGTCACTGGAGGCTTCTCAGATGACCTGTTTCTATAAGAGACAGCCACCAACGTGACATAAGGGAGGGATAAGAGAGATGTGGATGGTGAGAAAGAGAGACGGAGTGAGAGGCAAAAAGAAGGAGAGAGGAAAGTGAAACAATAAAGGAAAAAAAAAAAACAAAGCAGGAGGTGGTGAATGACGCAGATGCAGACATACAGCCAAAAAAAAAAAAAAAAACTAAGAGTGAAGGTCAGAAAACATTAGCATGCAAAGAAAAGAAACAAAGCACAAATGATTGCGGGTGCAGAATTGGATGGTGGGGGTTGATTTGGGGGGGGGGGGGGGGGCTGTGCAGTGCGGCTTGCCCTTTTCCAGACATTGCAGTCTGCCACGGTCCACTGGTCATACACTGATATCACACGTGTGTCAACAACATGAATAAAACAGATGTAATAAAGATTGGCTCTGCTCCCTCACCGCCCTTCCCTCTCGCTGCTTGGGAGGAGAAAAGAAGCCCAAATGATGCTGTTCTTCCCTTACACGCTCTCCTCTTCTTTCTTTTGCTCTCAGATTGTCTTTCTGTTTCTCCTTCTTTCACCCATCTCCCGCTCATTCACTCGCTCCCTGGGGCTGCAAGGCTTGACTGAGCACAGAGGCCGAGCTGTCCAAACTCCAAGGCAGTGCAAAGGAGAGGAGCGGGAGGCAGAAACGAGCTAAGAAACTGAAGGAGGGCTGCATGTTTGTGTGAGTCTGAGCGCGCACGCGCGCGCGTGTGTGTGTGTGTGTTTGTGGGGCAAGTATAACTGTCACATTTCAGCCTACTGGGCAACATGAGGCCAGATAAACAGAGAAATTATGCAGCTACATACAGTGGGGAAAGCTACACTGGGAGGGATAAAAACAGAGGACAGAGGAGCAGATCGGAAGTGAAGGCAGGACTGGGGAGAAGCTAAAGGACAAGGTTTGGACTGTTGGGGTGTTTGAATCTGTGTGACAGGGAGGTGTGAAAGAACTGAAGTGTGAGTAGATGACTCATGTTCACTGCGTTGGATTACACTGTGCAAATGTTACTCTCCGTTTCCAAGGTTTAATGCATTTGAATGAATGTTTGGCTAAAGTCAGTCACACCAGATTACAAGTTCATTATCAGATGTTCAAATTCACACCACTGACTAATTGCTAACTCTCCTGTAATCTCTGACTTTTGTGATAACAAAGAGAGCTGGAGGTAGTTATTATATAAGCTCTATTGCACCATTCAATTTCATATAAACACGTACAAACCATTAGAGTCTCACTCTTAGTTTACATTTTTTCCTCAAGTAATCACTAGATAACCAAGCTTCCAAAACCACCTATTACGCAAGGCCGCTCAAATAAAGATTTTGTTGTGTCACGGTGGGCTATGGCCATGTTCAGATTTTTGATAGCAAAGCATGTACAAAAAAACTAGGAAGGGAACAGCCTTCTTATTCATAGTGGACACAAAAACGCTGGTTTTCTGTCAAAAAAGTTGAAAAAGCTCAACTTTGGCATAACACAGTGTAAAAACATGAGGCAACGCACTGTATTTTATTGCTGGCCCATAAAACCCATGCATATACGGTTGTATTGTAACAAGAACCGCATAATGCTAATGTTTTTCTTAACTATTTCTGCAGTGATGAATCTAAAATCTCTAAAGTCTCCATAGTATAATAAACTGCTGTGTAGCATTTTGCCATTCAGTAAAGCTTTAAACTCGGGTTGTTTTACACAAACTGGACACCCTGGATCGTGTTAGTGACTCAAACACACACACCCCAACACAACCAACTGCATTGTTTTAACACAATGCTAAAATGTTCCATTCTGTCTCACTAGGTGAGTCCCCCGACACCTCTCCCCTCACCCTGCACGAACATGAGATGCTCCGAGGACCTGAACAAATGCCCTCAAGTGTAACTCTGAAATGCATTTCCTCCGACATATCCCCTGTCCATTAACACATGCCTTTTTGTTTCCATGGCTGATTTATTCAGTCATTTCGGTTCCAGCAGCTAGACAGTCGCTCAATCATTTCACTCTAAAACTAATCCTCCCACTACTGGACAACATTACACACAACTGATGTTCAGTCTGACAAGGGGAGCTGGCAAGCTTCGGATTATGTTTTTTAGCTTTCTGTTCTGTGTGTGTATGTGTGGAAAAGACAGGGAGTTCATGCAAGTAAATAATTGCATGTCTACTTACAACATGGGGGAGAATCTTTTAAGCAGTTTCAGCTGTGCGAGTGTGTGTATTTATGTGCCAGGGAGCATCTTAGGGCAGGTTTCATTGTTTTAAGCCCAATCACTTGATGCCTGGAGCTACCAGGGAGTATTACTTCACTTCCTGGGGTGTTGCGGAAGGTCAAACTTGAAAGAATTCAATTATCAACTTTGAATTATGGATAGAAAACGACAGCTAGACCAGAAAGAGAGAACATTAGCAGTTTAAATCCACTTTGGCCAGAGCTGCCTCAACTGACAGAAGTCAACAATTAAATATACAGATTATGTGTCATGTTTATTACCTGCAACTCTGGGAAACATATCAGAGTATAATCCCAAATTCATATGTTTGCCAACACACAGCAGATTTGTAGTAATTCAAAACATAAACACAAAATGAATTGCTAAAAGAGTCTAATAAAATCTAATACTTCTATAATTGCTTTTAAACTTTGCAGTAACTTTTAGTCTTCTAAGGTACAAACAACCAGACAACTGAGTAATTGAATAAAAAGGACGGAGCTACACTTGTGTAAAGATAGCAATCAGCCACCAGTGACTAAAGAGCAGGTTTACTAAATGATCAATGGCAATTACACAGCGACTAAATGGACTTTAACTACACACACCTCCCCCAAATATTTCCTCTTAACTGCACTCTATCTCTTTGGCATTAAGAAAGAAATATGAGTAAAAGAGGAGGAGGAGAGGATCTGAGTGTCTTACCTTGGACAGATCTCTGAAGTTGCTGGGCAGAGTGAGGTCAAGTTCCTCCGAGTCGTAGTTGGTGATAACCCAGGGGAATACCGGGTACTGGTTCAGGTCATTGAAGGTCCGACCTGGTCGAAGGAAAGAAAGTGAGAGGGAATAAACAAACCGTGGCATTAAAAAGCACATGATTTCTGAGGCTTTTGAGGCTTATGAGGCACAGTCTGTAACAACATGACACAGGTGTTGGTCGGTGTCCTCACCAGAGATGGTGTTGAGAAAGATAAGGTACTCAAAGTTGGATATCTCGCGACGCTGCCAGCGCTGGGTCATGTTGGCTGCCTTGAATAGCTGCTTTGGTGTAGCCAGAGAGATGCGTCTACAAAGAGTAAGACAGAGAAACAGAAATTAAAACATTTGTAGCCACTGAAGTGTTTCGTGCCCTGATCAGAGAGAACAAACACTGTGAAATGGTCCAGAGACAGTCAGTCACTACATCACAAGAACAGCACATGCAGACTGAAAAAAAAGGCCTTGGGGTTTATTAGACTTTTGCAATACAAATGTCATTGTATGAAAAATCTATTGAACTTACAGTCTTGCTAATTAAGAAGACAAATATGCAATAAATTGGGTTGAATATGTATATTTGCGTGCACACACACACACGCACACACGTACACTTGCAGAGCCCAGAGCATGATGTATGCAGTAGGACAAAAACAAATGACCCCCTATCCAATTAAAACAAAGGAAAATGATGGAATTAATCACTGTCACGGTGTGAGATTATACTCATTAGGCCTCTCAAAAGTGAAAATACAACAAATATGAGTGTACTACAAGACACACTGTTTCTTTTAAAAACATACTTTCTGCATATGTTTCTGTATTTACTTTTAATCTCCTGTAGGTCACATCACAATTAAGTGTAAACACGTAGAGAGGAGGAAAGACAGAAGGTCCTTGAAAAATTGAAATTGGAAAAATATTTCAAAAGCAGTGGGATTATATCCAATTTTGACCAGCAATATTAAATGTATAATGAGGCGTGGTTGTGCAATTATTGGACATTAAATAATTTGTGCTGTGCTGGCTGCATGAGCCTGTGTGTGTGTGTGTGTGTGTAGGTGTGTGTGTGTGTTTTCACTGGGCTGGCCTGTACAGCTGTCCTCAGGTCAAAGAGGCAAGGTGTCCGTGGCCTGCAAACCAGCTTGATTAATGAACCCAACACAAACACACACACATTCTCTCACCCTAACTCTGTGTGTGTGTGTTATATACACATACACACACACACACTCTCCCTCTCTCTCGTCTACATCCACACTGACTCATTACTGGATGCACTTTCTTACTCAGACCTCCGACTGATTACATAGCCGTCAGTGTTCACTCTTGCTACACAGAGGATTTTTTTTTTTTTTTTGCTTCCTGATACTGAGAAAACATTTCCCATAGATCCTAAATCTTCCTGTCTCACATTCCATATCTCAACAGAAAACAACTGTCACAGCTCAGATTAATGAAGACAAAAATTTCACAATGTGCAGCATGAAACTGAAACAAATCCCTACAGTATATGGAAAGATTTATCCTTTACTATGTCTCTGGATTTGGTTTGCTCTCCAGTCTTGCCTATTTTTTTGCTTAATCTGTTTGTACTCTTAAAAAAAGCTCCTCAAAAGTTTGCAGTTACTATGTATACCAGGTGCACTTTGTGCAAACCTTTATCCAAAACACTGTTATTTAGTCTTTTAAAGTTTGGGGAGCTTCATCTTATTTAAATCAAAGGTCTAAGAATAGAGAGAATCATATGCTGGATATACTGTAAAGTCTATTGTGGTAAACGTGTGATTTTGGGTTATATAAATAAAATTTCACATGTAAAACTTTAGCTGGTTGCATCACATAATTAAAGTATGCCATAAAAACCAACAAACTGTTTCTGGGCACTGCTTTCACTTCTCTTGATTTCCACAGGATGCCAGCAGCTGGGTTGGGCTCAGCTTCAGCACTGCCCAGACATGATGTGAGGGAGGGCGGAGGTGGTGGGGGGGAGAAGGAGGTGTGCCCCGCAGGCTTACAAGCAACTATTTGCTTCACACTGATGGAAATAAATAAATGAACTGCAGTATGTTTGTGTAAAGCCAATTACGTTTGGGAGGTGAGGAGAGAGTGGGAGGGACGGACAAATCAGTGATCAAACCACTGCGTGCATGTGACAGCAAGAAAGGGAGGGGTGAAAAAAAAATGTGGAGGTCTGCGGCGTATAAGTAACAACACTGTTAATGCTCTTTAATCCCATTTCACTCCCTCTCACCAACGTTATATTTCTGTGTGTTTTAAGTGTACATGTCAAGTTACTGTGTATTCCTGTGTTAAACTGTATGTCTCACCTGGTCTGTGGAAGACCAAAGTTCGTGCCCACCCCAACACGAGGAAGACTGTGGACCACCTTCTTGACCATCGCTGCGTCTGGGAAATTGAACATGACCGCCGCTGCAGAGAGCCACAGAGAAACGTTTAGTTATATCACAGATTATCTCGTATTCCTTTCACAGCATAAAATCACCACACTGCAAGGCAACTCTTGACAACATTACTCCACTATTATTCCATAAAAAATAATAAGGAACGTACAGTGAAATGGTTACATATAGGTAATTATCGGGTGCGGTCTTACTTCTGTTGGCCATGAAGATTTCCAGAGCTGTATTCTGGAGTAGGTAGCGTCTGGAAAAGATGGCACGGATCTCTGTGAACAGCCATTTTCCATGAAGACCTTCTGTATAGGCGAGAATCTGGAAGACAGGAAGAGAGACACCAAAGGGAACGGGGTTGAAATCAAAGGCCATTTTGAAAATGAATTAAGAAGCAAATTTTGAAAAGGAAAGGCCAGAAGAGAAGAGAGGAGGGAGAAGTTATCTCATGACACTTTCCATATAGGGCAGGTCTAGACTGTACTCTTTATAATATCATTAACCACCATGAACAAGCACTTGGCGACAGGGAAAAAAAAAGGAAGGGAGAGGAAGAAAGAGCAGACAGGAGGCTAGTTCATTTTTCACACAGTGATGGCACGACGGCCTGAACAGCACGATTAATGTCTTATATTGATCAGCCTCAATGAAAGCTATTCCTTTAGCGAGAGAATGGCTGCTATTCAGCTGGACGGAGTGAAGGAAACGTTTAGTTCACTAAAAGATAATCTATATTACAGCAAAGAGGTGACAAGATATAGCTGAAAAAGACTATATCTATATATATATATATAATACAATACAAAATACATTGCTTTGATACTGGCAAGGATTTTGACGTAAAACATCTGATTAGACTATTTTCTGTATTTCCAGGGAGGTAACTGACACAGAGGTCAAACAATATTATGTTAGCTAGCTCCTGATTTAAAAATGCTCCGATGAGCTGAGCTTAATCTGTCCCTTGGAGATTGCCGTAGCTGTCAGAGTAACTTGTTCTGATGGCTGCCACAATGCCTGACAGACCCATATGCTTGGCCCTGCCCCTGTGATTCGTACTCCTACTAATCCGGCATTTAGATTTGCTTCTAACCTACTTAGCACTGCTTTGTTAACTAGGCTTTTGTTTCAACCTCTGCTCTTAGTTTCAAAAGCGTCTGCTGACAGGGGGGCGTACAGGGATGTGGTAGAAAGGTAAAGGGGACACTTTAGGTTGTCACAGCGTGGTTCAGAGGGCCGTTATTAATCAGAAATATTCAAATATGAGCAAGCGAGCTAGGCCTAGTGTTAACTTAAAGGAGCTCATTAAACGCAGGGGACAGCAGAAGGGACCAGCTGAGACCATTGCCAGCCAGCTGAGGACAGCCTCTCCCTCGGTGTCTCTATGAGGAATACGACCTGCCTGCATCACAGACTCACTTCAAAGTCTCTGGAGTTCAATTAAATGTGGATTAGTGGCTTGGAGGAGCTCGCTGTGGCTGCATCCGCCAGCGTCCTATCTTGTTTAACAGCGGCTCGAGATGAGTATACCAGTCATCGTCAGCCTGTAGCCAACCACATCACAAGGATAGTGCAGCACTCACATGAGAATACGTAAACAAAACCATTTTTCACCATCAAGCAAAAAGTATTTTATAAAGCACTTTTAATAGACATTTAATTTACTTATTTTCTATTTAATTTTTAATGCTCATGTCTGCAAAACAAATTAGGCTTCAGCCAGCAGCCAGCTATCACCATCACTTTTACACTTCTCTGTTGTACGGATTGAAGAAACAAAGTGTTAACCTGCTAATCAGTGAGCTTTATGCTTCATGCTTAGATAAACAGAAAAGTGATATCAGTGGTACACTAAACTGAACATGGAGAAATGACATTTAATTAATTATTGTTAAAAAATAATACACATTAACCCTTAGGACACAAATCCAGAGGCCCAACAAAGCAAAACAAAGAAAGAGTTTTAAAAATGGGGAACAGGTGACATAAAGGCAGAGGAATGGCTAATTTCTTAGTTTTTAGTGTTCGTAAACCGAGATTTAGATGTTTGTAATTCATTTTCCCACATATTACGGCACAGATATATTGGAATTTTGCATTTTTACCTGTATAATCTCTTTCAAACAGTCTTGTTACAAGCCTGATCAGAATTCTGATGACAAACAGGCACCTGATTAGTTCTGATTAGATCAGAGCCCTACAGTAATCCCTGTATATGTCGTAGCTGACCAAAGAAATTTTAATGCTGCTTCTCTCTCAGATCAAAAATGAAATTCCTGTTTTCAGGTGTATGATGGGTGAATGCTTGGGGGGTAACCTTTCACCCTCAAAAGGGAGTGGTTGACTCATTTCATCCCCAAGAGGACACTCATAGACCCCCCGATGGACGTCAAGAAGATGTTCAGGGCCGATGTGATAAAGTTGCACTCTCTGATTCCACAGATAGATATGACAGTAACGGAGGCAGCCAGATATCATTTTTCTCCGGACAGATGAATCTCCTGGAACGCTGTAAGTAGCACTCTATGCTCCTAAGATCATTGTCCCTATCGGCAGCGCCCTTTCCCTTGCAGATGAAAAAGCTGAGCGGGTGACAAGGAGAATGACAAACTATCCGTGCTGTAATGCTCTAGCTGTTCTGACCACGTCTGGACAAATTACAATGGTGTGGAGGTTATTGTCCAAGCTGGAATTATGGCTGCACCAGCTTCCTCTGTGATAAATAGTAATGGTGAAACTGAATCAGTCATGCTCAAAGAGATGATAATGCTACAGAGGCAGACGAGGAACCAGACTGTGCAAGGTCTTGTGTCACATTTACATTTTACAATCTGAACAAAAAAGGTTTGTTTAAAAATGATAAAAAATAAAAATGGAATGACTGAGGTTGAAAAGAGGACAGAAGATTTCTTAAGGAGCATATACGTCAACATGATTGGTTAAGTATAAAGCACGGTTTTATTGATGTTTTCATTTCACGTGGAACATTATCCATGGATCCAGGTCTGCTGCATCCTGAGATCAATTTCAAAGCGTCACGTGCCAGGACCCAGCCAAACAGAAAACAAAGGAACTAGTCTTGATTGCAATGCTTTCTCTCCATCTCTCCCTCCTCCTCCACCTCCTCCTCTTTCAACCTGTTTGTGTGCCGGGCTGCTGCTCATTTCTGAAGCACTGTCGTTTGTCTTTGTCAGATGCCCAAAAGACTGCGGAATGAAGAGGGACACATGAAGAGGGGCCGGGTGACTGTGGCTACGGTGTGTAACCACACACACACACACACACAGGAAAACTGTCACCGCTGAATCTCGCAGACAGTCCCTGCCAGTGAACCCTCTCCATCACCCCTTTCCTTTGGAAAAACCCAGTTTCCTTTACCCACCACTTCCTCTTTAGAAACAAGGGTAAAGTCAAATTGGGGAACGTGGTGACACAGGTGAAATTTAATTGAAACTACACCGAATTTGGGGGAGAGTTAGACGAGCAACAGACCAACTATCTGCAGCGTGGTTCAAGATAGATGAGGCTCTCAACTGCATCCGCTGTCGCCAGGCTGAGCGTGTGTGTGTGTGTGTGTGTGTGTTTTTGGGCTGATAAGACCCTTGAGTTGAAGGGGACATAAGAGGAATTCTAATAAAGTAAATCCCTATTTGTCATAAAATATGAAAAAAACTTTTAACACCATTTGTTAAAGAAGTGCTGAAGAAGAACAGTGTTGATAAGTGTTACATGCATATTTTCTCATTGAGTTTAATGTGCTGTGCATCCTCGAAGGAAAATGCGGTGATTGAAGTTCAATTTGTTGCCTGTTATTAAGTATTTCCGCATGGCTGCCTCAGTTAAAGGATAATGGATGAGGGATTTATTATTACCTTTTGGTCAAATGAAGTGGTGTGGGAGATAAGGTGATGAAATTAATGAGCGGGAGGAAGAGAGGTGATCCATCAACATCAAAACGGAGACGAGGGACAAGCGGTATTGGGAGAACTTGATAGAATTCGTAAAAAAAAAAAAAAATAAAATAAAAAAACCTGTGGACTTATCAGCATGTTGAGTTTCTTATTGCTTTTCATTTCTCAAAAGCTGTCTAATTCGCACCTCTCAACACCTACGGTTACCCCACACCTCTCAAAATTGACACCATGTTACATGCAAACAATGGACCGAGGTTGCAGATTTGTGAGACTAATTAAACGAGACTCCTTTTTCTAATTCAAAAGTCACAAATACAAAGTACATTGCTGCATGTAGGTACATCAGAGGCAGGCTGGTTGTGACTCTTTCTCACATGACTGACCGCAGAATCAAGCCATCTTCAATAAACAGAGTTTCAGTGGGCCGAGACGCTGACAGCGCTTTTCCTGCAGCGGCAAATGAGAAAGAAAGCGCAGACAAACACAAGCTGACATTTAAGGGCTTCTTGACACTCTCATCTGGTGCATCCACAAAAATACTCTTATAATCATACTCTCTACTCTTTACCCATACTGTTGTTCACCTCCTCCTCCCCCCCCAACACCATCCTCTGTTCCACACTGGTAAACGAGGCCTTGTCACCCCCCATCAGTAAATGAGTTCATCGGACTAACGAGCAAGCAAAGGGGCCCGACACACTAACAAGGGTCTGTTGGCTGCCTGTGCCTCTGGACCAATCAGGACCCTCATCACCGTTGACACAAAGCCTCCCTGAGCCCTCTGGAGCCAATTAAGACAGATTTTGCTTTTGAGATTGAGTGATAGCCAGAAAAAAGGTAGGAGGAGGGAGTAGGAAGGAAAGAGAGTACTGTACTCGAAAGACGCATCGGCATATTTCCATTGAAAAGATTTCTCGAAAGAGGGATGTGTTTCGTGCAAAAGCCATCACAAGTAGAGAGTGTACGGTGGATGAGTTATTTTGAGGCTGTGCTTGGGGTGAAATATTCAAGTCATTCAAGGGGAAAACAATGCTCCCTCACCATGAGAACCTGGAATCATATGACCTCAAGACAGTGAAGCCACATGACTCTACTTTCACAGTCCAACAGTTATCCTGTAGGGCTTGTTCCAGAGCAAGAGTATGATTTAACAAACTGACCATGACACCGTCTCTGTGAGGCTGAGTAATCACCAAAAATACTGAAATTTAAAAAAAAAAAAAAAGGTATAAAACTGATAAAGCTGACTGCAGACGGAAAAGTTAGGTCACGAAACCCAAAAGAATGTCTTTGAAAAATTAGATTTGGGATGCACTTATTCACTTTCCTGTCCACGGTTTGATGAAATGATTTATATCACTCTAATATCTATTCCTGGAGTTTCCTGGCAGCCTTATGGTGACAATAAAACTCCAGGAAGTCACGGCGAACAGCCAAGAAATAGTTTGTACACAAGCCCCCAGTAAAACCACAAAATGTTGTATTCACAATTTGTCTTTGGTATGAATTAAAAAAAGATATGACATGTTAATTAGTGAGTGTTCGAGATTGAACACTGAACAGAGGCGAGCAGTCTCCCGCTGTTCCCAGTATCCATGTCGAGCTACGCTAACCGCCTCCTGGCTGTAGCTTTATACTGAATAAAATCAGTGTGATATCAATCTTCTAATCGAACTCTTGGCAAGAAAGCGAATAAGTGCATTTCTCAAAATGTCAAACTGTCTCATAGAACTAGAAACAAATTTAACAGGTACAAACATTAGGCATTTACTTTATGCATAAAAAAAGAATAGACAATGCCAAAAAGGGGATAAATTACAAACACGCTTCAATAAAAGTACTAAAGACCACTTGTGTTTGTCAATGATTGATATGCACAGTTGTTCTACCATCATGTAACTGATTCAAGATGTAATCACTGGTCACACATAAAGCTCTATTTGCCTCGAGGGAAGTCAAACAAACTACAAGGTCCAAAAAAATAAACACAACTAAGAAGCTGCGCTGGAGTGTGAGAGAATTAAAGCAAAATAAACAAGCCCAGCTTGCAGCAAGTGTAAGGTTATGAAGCCTAAAGGCTCAAAGCATTCAGTCCCAAACGTCACCAAGGGAGGGTTTGCACTCCCCTGAATAAAGTCCCCTTTGAAAGGATCTTTGGGGCCACTTAGTCTGAATTTAGCCTAATAAGGATTAAACCCCTTTTTGGCCCTTTTCACTGTTTGCCAACAGGTTAGCCTTTTCTCCTTTCCTTTCCTTGGCTGCCTAACCTTTTTGAAGTGGGGACAAAAAAAGGTCTTGTGTGGATTTAAGGAAATGCTGCAGTGGTCTTGGGGTTAATTGGTAGAGAAGCAGAGACTTCAGTGCAGTAACTCATTAAACATTTTAAGCTTTTGTGTATAAGCAGAAGGCTCTCACAGAGATATACATAAACATGGAGTTCATAATAACAATAAATATATGAGAAGCGACAAGTAAATAAGAAAATGTAAAATAGTCCTTTCAGCCCTAAAGAGTTTGGCATGTTGATATATGACACAGAGATAGTATTAATGGATGCCAAAGTATTTAAAATGGCCACTGCTGATTGTTTGTTTTTTAAATATTTAGGAACAGCATTTCCGTTTTTTTACCCCATCACAGCTTAGACCAGGGCCACAGAGGGCAGATTTAGTGGCTCAGAGGTGATGGGGAACAAAGGATGGATAAGGCTACATAAGTGAAGGGAAAGGGGGTGTGAAATGCAGCAAACATCCACAAATTGAGAAGATCCTTTCTGTTGTCTTTGCGTTATCACGATGCGTGTTTAAAACGTTTATCGATAAGATTCTACCTTAAAAACGATTCAAGCTTGAATCTAACAGTGCAATAAAGAAATGTCAAAGTATGTATTTACACAGTCCACACAGAAGCTAAATTCATACTCTTTGATAAGACAACACTACGACAGCAACAAAAATCAGCCACAAAAACCAAGATCAGCTTTTTGCAAGGATACATTTTATATAAAATGCACGTCGAGGACACCAGCAGCTACATATAAGTCCTTAATAGTACTGCAGGACACCTGTTGAGATTCTACTGAAAGGGCTCAAATACGTTCCTTGATTTGTCAAGCTCATCAGTAAACACAGAAGAAGAATGTATATGCTTTTCACAGATATTGAGAAAAATCAAGGAGACAGCCAAGAACCACCACTGAAGCCCAGGAGCTGTTTGAGACTCAATGCTATTGCCCCCCCTCCCCACTCCTCTATAAGCTGCCATGGCAAACATCAGACAGGTTAAGATCGCTGACCGGCTCCTATCGCATTCTCCCCGCTTTCCTTCAATCTCTCATTTTGCCATTTAGTGATGGATAGGCTTTTTTTGGGGTTGGTGCAAGGCTTCGCTGAAGTAAATTCTTTTCTAATCCGGCTATTGTCACCAGCTTAAGTGGGTGTGGGGTGAAAAGTACACCCCTCTTGGGGAATTCGGGGTTGGTTGTCTGAAGCGAAAGAAGAGAGGAGAGAATGGGACTTGTATAAAAGGAATGGCTGTGGAGACTTTTGAGAATTTGAAGGTGACTCAATTGGTGCTACAGGTTTATCAGTGACAAGCATTTTGAGATACTAGTGCGATACAGTGAACTGAATTAGTTAGCATCTTCAATATTGTGGAGGCAGATTAATTAAGACGTAATTAAAATACAAATGAAGTACAACAAGAGTCTCTTAACTGTACTTTTAAGCAGAGGTCTATCTACTATCTAAGCTCTGTCTGGTTATAGAGTTGATTTTCTTCTTTTTTTTTTTTCCTTTTAAAGGTCTTTCTTGGAATATTAATAAATCTGACTCGACGTGACTTAAGCCAGAATAAATTGATTTTTTTGGCAGAACAATCCGTAAAAACAACTTTGACACATCACCTTATAAAGTTGTTAGATCAAACATGTTTGGAGCAGTTATTTGCATATCCAGCAAACACGGAGCAACATTAGCATTCATTTGAAGATGTGCCACCTGTTCGATATTTGCTCTCCTTGTAGATCTTTTTTTTTTTTTTTTAAAGGAAAATATCTGGCTTTCAAGCTGCTGAATGTTACACTATGTTCACCAACCAGTCTTGAACTCTGCCTGCAGTTTAGTTCTAGGCAGCTTGTGTGTTTATAAAAGGATTATTTGTTAAAATACCTGCATTTGGAAAGGACGCTGAACAGTGAGAGTGAACCGAAGCAGTAAAGCTGTGAGCTACAAAAGTAAAACAAAGAGCTGAAAGAAGCTAAAGTGCCTCACAGAGCTGAGGGGGTCACAATAAGCGACCCCTTTTACACTCCAATGGCTATGTTGATATAAAAACTACAAATTAGTGCAGCTTTATAGAGAAGCAAAAAAATATTGAAAGAGATGTTGACATTTTACTATTCAATTCAACTTGGACTCGGCATTTAATTTTACTACATCATACAGATTTTATAGGACTGTAAATCCCGGTGTGATGTGTTTCATCTTTTGTTTGAGATGTGAGGTTAACAAGATGAATGACCAGTAGTTTAGAGCAGTCACTACACCAAAACGTCTGTAAAGAGTATTAAAGATCATCTGTGTATTTTTTCTATTTATACTCTATCTTATTCTACAGTCTTGCTTCTACAGAGCAGAAGCCAAGCTCTGTTGTGCTGATGTCTGCTAGAAAGGAGTCTTGGATGAGTAAGTAATCTGCAGAATGTCCCTATGGATGTGCCATTTCAGCCAGACTGGATGGGTCATTAACCATAATGGCGATGGAGGCACCAGAATTCAGCACTGTAACATTCTGCTCTCCGGCACATGAGATGTCTTTACACAGAGTACACATCGATACCTTATGAAAACAAATACATTTGGTTAGAATTACTCCTGATTTCTTAAAGGAATTAACAGTTCTAATGAATATTATGTCTTATATATTAAGTCCAGTCATTCTACCTTTGTATTTATGAGGCATTCTTTGAGATAAAAGCTCAACTACAGACATGTTTACTCATATTCTTCGACACATGGATCTTGTTTTATCATCTGAAATGCAGCACAGACCTTCCTGACAAAACAAGACCACATTTACAATTCCAATTTCCAATATGCTGGGCTGGACATCGATCTTTCAATTGGAGCCGGGTGTCTCTCTGACCTCAGCTGAAAACAGAGGCTGTTTGAACAGCAGGTACACAGGTGCTGATTGTAATATCAGTAGCCTACCAGGCAGACTGGCATCCATAAACAGGCCTATCCATCAGGCTGGTGTGTTGCCTTTGACACGTGTGTCAGAGGCAGACGAAGGGAATAAATGATGGAGAGAGGGGATCAATCAAAGGAAGGGAGGGGAGGCACCTGCCCCCTGACTGGTCTAGTCAAGCCCAGAGATGGAACATGATGGAGGGGCTAGGCTCAGGTGCAAAAAGGGGGTGGCAGCTCTTTGTCTGGAGGTGCTTGGTTAAGTGTGAGCCAGGTCTCGGCCACAGTGGTCTGTGGTCGTGTTAAGGTCCAAAGTCAGGTCACAAATAGAGGGACTGAGAGAGAGGACGAGCATGTTTATTAGTGAAAAGAGATGGGCTAGTTGCTTGTGTGCTTGTGCGTGAGGGAAGAGCAATTGGGAGGGAGACATTAGTCATCATTAGGTGGCGAGATGACACTGTGTCTAATGGTTCTTTATGTGATTGCCAATGTGGCAATCGTCTTTCCTCGACCTGTCCTACCTGATTACTACTCGCTGCAGAGATTCATCAGCCTGTTTTACACAAGAGTCACGGTTTACATCTAGTCAAGGGTTAAAAAAACTAAAGAGCACTGTCAGATTAGAACTGCAAATTAAAGAATAAACTTCAGGACATATCAGACAGCATGATGTTTAAACAACCAGCCATGCTACCGACTCTGTGAGACTGTAGTTAGCCGAGTTAGTGCTTTGAGCTAAATGCTGTCATAAGCATGTTAACATGGTTATAATGACAAAGCTAAAATGCTAATCCATGGCAGGTATAGTTTAGCTTAGTTTCATGGCAAAACTAAACATAAAGGAATAAGGCTGAGACTCAATTTGCTTTTGATTATTAAAATTCTTCCTGAGGAAATCTTGGATGTTGGAAAGTTGTCGAGACATTTCACTTAAAACCACGAATGCAACCTCGAGTTAATTAGGAGTCGTCCTCTGGGAACCATGAATGTCTTGTTAAATTGTGCAATTCATGCATGACATGCTGGTGGCTCTAAACAAATATTGAAGGGATCATCAAATTCAGTAGGATTCATCCATTGGGTACTACAAATTCTGTGAAATGTCATGGCGATCAATCCAATAGTTATTGAGATATTTCAGTCTCAATCAAAGATGGAGGACCAGCCAACTGACCGACATTGCCCTCCCTAGAGCCACGTTGCTAGCTTGGTTTAAAACAAATAACAGAGAAAGAACCATCTTAAATTCTGTCCAAATAATTCCCCTGATCTCAAATGATGGCAATGGCCAAAAGTACAACAGATATGGTCCATTACTAAAAGAAGAGCTAGTATATCTTGGGTTGTCCAAAGCTTTGAAGCCCATCATTAACAAGTCTTTCTTCATCATTCTTAAACTATCCACATCTGGCCAGAGGAACGCTGACCTCATCCTTACAGAATGAGTTCATCATCGTTGACATAACCTCACTCAAACAACTGGAGTGAAACACGAGAGACTATATCACAACTGTCAATGTGGTTCAAGACTGCATTTAGTGTGAGGAGACAGCGAGAGACAGAGGACAGTAAAGAAGGTAACAAGACTTAACTGCGCTACTGGGGAACAGAAATTCACTTCAGGAAGCTTTAAACCTTTATTTGGCCTTATCTCCTCTAATTGGCCTATATCATTCCTAATTGTTTGCACATGTCTGTGTTGGACTGTGACTTGACAAAGGCAGTGAGGCAAAACGAGAGGAGCAGCATGATAATAATTGGGTTTGCTAATGACTGGATGAGCCAAAGTGGGCCGTGAGGGGACGGTACTTGAGAGTAAACTGACCCTGGATGTGGAGAATTCAAGGAGAAGTACATGACGGGGCTGAAATGCTAACAAGTCTGTCTCTGGTAAGGAAACATTTCATGTCTTTCAGGTGCTATAATTACTGTACCTGGAAAGCAGGGAGGGGCAGGCAGTGAAAGAGTGAAGTAAAGAAGAAGGTCATCTCAACCCATCATTTCGCCATTTGCTGTCGTGGTGTGGCTGAGCGATTTATTGACCATCTCAGGATGCACTCTGTCAGGGGGGACGAGTTGGTGGAACGGCATGAAGGAAAGGCGGAGGGAGTGAACGAAGGAGGCCAATCTGAATGAGTGAGAGTGAGGGGATCGGTTTCCTTGCCCTCATTGATAATGACATACCTGCTTGGGCTGTCCGTTAGTCCTATAGCACACACTACTTAGGCTCTAACTGGAAAATCAATAGGCTCCTCTCTCGGAGACCTCTTGCTGCCATGCCTCTTTGTGATTGGCAGCTGCAGCCGAAGGTCGTCCCTGGCGACCATGAGAGTTTGGCGGAGCGAGCAGGAGGAGGGTGGGGAGGGGGTTCAGTCCCCGCAGTTTGACACTTTAGGGAGAGCTTAACGATATGGGACTGGTCGCTACATAACACCAGGGTGGTTTTCTTTGACTGAGTGACCATCCATTCAGCCACTCGAGCTAACCCTGAGGAGCCGTCACCACCCCACTAATTAGAGTTACCAATGGCTTTTCAATGGAGGTTTCATCATTGCATAGTCCAAGGTTGGACACTGACCTTTAGGAGAAATTTACTGGTATTCTTTCCAAAATATTTTTCTGCCTGACTTTTGGCTAAAACCTTTTGGAAACACGCTGCGGATGTCCGCAGAATTTGGAAAAAGCAACACAATTTAACTCAACTAAACACAGTTGGTGCATGTTTTTTTTATACAGTAAGCGTTGGCATAGAAACAAGCTGAAACAAAATAACATTTAAAGTGAGGTGGCTCTGATATCTAATATTGTGTGTGAGCAGTATATACCTATTGTGTAATTTGTACTGTATATAATTGTGACTTACCATCAGCTTTAAGGCATGATTATTTATTATTTATATTTAAATGAGCTAGGCAGAGTGTCATTTTAACAAATAACTATTTTTGTCATTTGAGGCAGTTAAATGCTCACTAAATGCAAACTGTGTTCCAGGAGTGTACCATAAACTAACAGTACAGATACTAATGAAGTATATGCAATGTATTGATGTTGTTATTAATGTAATATTTAGTCCAGTCATATACATCAAGTTTGCTGATTAGTCCAGTTATATGTAATTTATTACTCACAGGAATGTATAAGGTAAAAACTCAATCTGTGGATTTAAAATTCAAATGTGAAAAATTCATAAACCAACAAATTGTTTTCTAAAGCATTTTTAGCTTTCTTTCTGTGTTTTTCAATCTGCTCCTGGAGCCATCACATCATTCTCAGTAGTTTCACTTTTTTAATTTGTGTGTGATGAATTGTGGGACAACAGTGTCGATCAAAACAACTCAAAAATAAAGTAAGAGTCCGACAATTTTAAGTACACATTCACTACGAACGCACTACACACTGAAACCACAGTCAAAATGAGTAAATAGTTTGGCATCAGAACGCAGGAATAGTCTGTAATACACTCAGTGATCTAAGGAAAGGTTCCTCCAATCAGATTTTTGCTGGTATTTCCTTTGACCAATCAGCTAGAAGTAGAGCAAATTTCACTTCCTCATTCATGCAATATTAGTAGTCTCCAGGAGTGGCTCTGCAACAATAACTTCACATGCAATATTGATGGCTTGTGTCTAAACACAGAGAGGGTGCTGCTAAACACGCACACACACACACACATACACACACACACAGACAGACAGGCAAACACACATCTGCTGCGTGACTTCATCAGTTCTGCTCTCCGCCGAGCAGATGCAGGGGCCTGCCAGGCAATTAGTTGCCTGCGATGATTTTCTTTGAGCCCTCTATGGAGGGAGCAGCTGGGTCCATCCGGGTTTGGGAGAGACAGCAACAAAATGTGTGAACAGGAGCATCAAAACTGTACTTGCTCAGTTCACGTGTGCACATATGTGTGTGTGTTGTTAGTCAGAGAGCTATTTTCTCTGCACCTATCAGGTTTCAAGAGAAAGATAAAAAGGAAAAAAAGAGCACTACCTAAAAATGCCAAACCTTAACATTCCCCTCTCTTATCACTTAGAATTACAAAGCGTGCTAACTGGAGTAGACAGAGAGGGGGAAAACTGTTGCACATTCGAGTGGAAAACAAAACTATTTTTTCTTTTGCCTTCTTCAAATATCTCCAATGTCATAAAATGTTGCCGTAACATTTATGAGATGTATTGCACGGTTAAACGGCCTGATGTAAATTATTTCAGGCGACTTTAACCCTGTATTTGTTGTATATGCATTATATACTGGCAATTCAAGACTGAAGATTCAACACGTAACCAAATTACTGCGCCGAAATGCAATTTTTACGTTGTTACGAGAAACAGTACTGAGCCACATGACGCGTAATCTGGTAGGAGAGGAGAGAGAAAAGAAGAATAAAGCTGAAACAGTAGGAAAGTCAGACAGAACAAGGACAGAAGAAGGAGAGAGGGGGAGAGTTAGTGAGGTTACTCATCAGCTGGCAGAGATTTGCACAGGCATGGACACTGTTTTGTGCTCGTGAGGGGATCACTGTGGAGTCGTCACACAGACTCAGATCAAAGAGCTCCTCTGACAGCCCCCTGATCTTTTCTCCAGTCAATATAAACCAGGGGGAAACTCTTTGGGAACCACAGATAATTCTGGATGTTTTCAGGAGATAAAGGGCACAAAAGAAGTAGCAAGAATAGATGAATGAGTGACCATCAGGAGGCTTTTGCCATTTTATACACACACGCACACATACACAGGTATATTCTTTCTCTAGGAGGAAAGAAATAAAAGTAGGCTTAATAAACTAAAAAACTATAGTCCTAAAAGCTCCTAAAGTTCACAACAGTGTGCTGACCCTACTTCTGTTTTCCACCCACTTTTCTGAGGTATGGCTGAGTTTTCCATTTCAACTGACACAATAGACAGATTTAATAAAATCCAATCCACTGCGCCACTGCGAGTCTATTCTACATTGCAATAAAAAAAAAAAATGCTCAGAAACATGTGGTTTGTTAAGCAGGCCAAAACAGATTCATAATGTCTTTACAAAAGTCTTTATCTCCATATATTTCATTTAGCTACAGTTAGCATGTCCTTCATAATATTTGGACACTTGCTCTCCAAGTACTGTCGATTAATCTCTCTGGAGCTGTGAGCTTGATAATAAACAGTCATCCAGCCAGACATTTTTTCTCATTTATTTCTCTCCGTTTCTGTCTTTTTCTTAATTCCAAACATTGGGATAACTATCGCTTTACTTGGGCACGACGCTGAGGGAAGGAATGCCAGCTTAATATTTCTCTTAAATTTCACAATAAATCAAGGCTGAGAAGCCTACTGGTGCTTTTCTTGACGCAGTTTCTCCGATTGAAATCTTGTGTGCTCGTTTAGCCGCTTGTGCATCACATTCAAGAGTCATGACACGCCAGCTACTCGTAATGTTTTCTTTTGGTGGGGACGGGTGAATTTGACACTAAACTTTTCCTCTGAGACCAAAGTTAATTAGTTTAACTATACTAGTGAGAAGACGAGCCCTGTCATGCCAGAACTAATGAAAACTATTCATCAATGAACTGCACAATTAAAATACAGTGCACATCACAGTATATAGTTTGTGTGACAATTTCCTGCCTTTGATCTAGATTAAACAAATATGATCCTGTGTAAATCTAAATTAATGTGAATTAACTGGTGCCTTTTGAATGTAGAAGGTTATTTGTTACATTGACAGGAGCTCAAATATTCATCAGGTCTTGCACCCTGAAATAAATAATAAACTGTACAAATGTAATCATAAGTTACTTTATACTCCCTAAAAGCCTCATCAGCTCTTGTATAAAGGCTACATGATGAAGTCCAGAGGATGTGGTAACTATGGAGGGGGGCTCATTAATCTTTGCCTTTTCTGAAATGTTTGCAGCTTTCTTCAGAATCCCTCGCATAGTTGGCTACTTCATATCAGTAAACGTATTTCTGGAAATCATTGTCGAGTCAGTACTCTGCATTATGTAAAAATTATTTCTGGAACAAGTGACATGAAGTTAACCTAGAATTTTTTTAACATGTTACATGGACAAAAATAACAACAGGTTTGTTTTTTTATGACCTTTGATTGAAGGTTGGGCAACGGGCATTTACAATATAAAGGCAGAGAAAATATTAACATTTTTCATCAGAATGTAGCAGCACGCCTGATAGTCTCTTATCAACATTTCAAAGAAGCATTTTTAAGATATTACAGCACAGACTGACTCTCTGGTTATTACTGTAGGCATAATTTAATTTCAGAAATGACAGCAGTTACATGACTTTATATGAAAACGGTGATGTCGTTGTGACAGTGAGTAAGTGACAAGTTTTATTTAAAAAAACCTGAATTTAAAACACTCATTTAACTGCATCTAGAAAGCCTTGAAAGAAGGCAGACTTCTGAAAATGCCCAATTAACGTGCACTCTTGCGCCAGACACCTCTAACGACCGCGACCTCCTTACCTGTTAAAGCGGACACGTGTTACAGGACTGCAAAGGTAACGAGCTGCAACAATGCTTCACCAAAAATATCACACATGGCTTTCACTGCGGATTTTTTATTTTTTTATTTTTCCATACCATGCTTACATTGTTTAGATATGTCTCACACCGCAGCCCCCTCGTCTGTGGGAGATTTAACCCCCGGTTAAATTATTCAGTATGGACAAGGTTCATGGCGATAAACCCACGGGCAAATTAACGCGTCTGAGTGTGTGTGTGTGGTGTGTGTCTGTGTGTGTAGCCGTGGATACACACGTGTCTTGTTTAGTCTAAAATATCGACTGCGTAAATAACATCAAATGTTCAATAAAAATGTAATTGATTAGTTGAAAACGCTTCTCAGGTGGATCACGTTAATTCGCCTCTCATCGTTTGTGTTTCAAGCTTTCCTGAGTCCAAGCTGCAGGTGCACTTGACACATTACACGCATATTAACAAAAAAAAAAAAAGATAGCGGCTGAGCAATATTCAACGGCATGAAATATTTATCATTCAGAAAAAAGGACACATGAATGTGATAAAAACACGACCGCTTAAGGAGTTACTCCAGAATAAAACATAACTGTAAAGTAAAAAAAAATAAAATAGATTAAAAAAAAGTCTGTGGTTTGATTTTCCTGTTTTAATTTAATTTACAAATAATTCAAAGAAATGAGATGTCCAGTTCGAAAAATCACACCTACATTCGTAAAACAGATAAAAATTTCCAGACAGACCTGCAGAGTTTTAAAGATAAAAGTAGGACATGCTGCGTAAAATCGGTGGAGAAGAATAAAGAAGACTTGGCTGTCACCAAGAAAGAGAGCGAGAGAAAAAAAAACTGCAATTACTGAACCTTGCAAAGATGAGAAAAACACAATCAATTTTAAAAAATAAATAAATAGACGGAGAGAAAGAAAGACTTATCTGCACAACACAAACAGGTCTAAAGTTAAAGGATGTCACTCACACTGTGCCTATACACTCCTAATCCTCAGTGCGCACCGGGGGTGAAATTACGCGCGGAGAGCGACACTTTTCTAAAGGGGGAAAAAATGCTTTACTGCTGGCTTAGAGAGTATACACTGGAATTCGCCCGTATAAACCTAAAGGTTTGTGTTTTCCTGTGTCGAATTGGGGAGCAGCGGACAGCTCCGTGCGTCCGAGCTCCTGATGCCGCTGAGGCGGACTGGAGCTCTTCTGCTCTGATTGGTTGCTCGCACTGACAGCTCTGCACATGATTGCAGGAAGAGAAGCCCGACCCCCTTTCACTCTTCCTAAAGGAACCATTCATAAACTACACAAGTCCAGCTCACAGCTGAGTGTGGACGAAAAGTGAGCGGGGCCACGCAGGAGAGAATAAGAGAGAGAGAGAGAGGGAGAGAGAGAGAGAGAGAGAGAGAGAGGAGATGAGCGGTCAGAGACGATGTTTTAGCCTTTAGCGTCTGCAGCCCAGGACACACGGATGGTGAACCCGCAAACCTGAATATGAATCTACCTAGCCGTGCTGGAAGTGCTCATGACTTGGACTGATATTTAGCAGGCTATTACGTTGCATCCCTATCCGTTTCCTCCTCCTCACACTGACGTCTATCCGCTACAACAGCACAAAAAAAAAGAAACTTTGATTACACACTTTTCCTGCACGGGGAAGCGTTTGCCTCTGGCTTTACCGGTAAGCATTGGATCCGTCAACTTACTGCGACTCTCCGGTGTACAGCCCGGACCTCTGCCCAAACATGATTGCGACGCAGGCAAAGCTGGTTTACCAGCTAAACAAATATTACAACGAGAGATGCCAAGCTCGCAAAGCGGCCATTGCGAAGACCATAAGGGAGGTTTGTAAAGTGGTGTCGGATGTCCTGAAGGAGGTGGAAGTGCAGGAGCCGCGGTTTATCAGCTCCCTCAGTGAGATAGACGCGCGCTATGAGGGGATGGAGGTCATCTCCCCCAATGAGTTTGAGGTGGTGCTCTATCTCAACCAAATGGGGGTGTTCAACTTTGTGGATGACGGCTCCTTGCCCGGCTGCGCGGTGCTGAAGCTGAGTGATGGCCGTAAAAGGAGCATGTCGCTGTGGGTCGAGTTCATCACCGCCTCGGGCTACCTGTCAGCCAGAAAGATCCGATCCAGGTTTCAGACTCTGGTGGCACAGGCCGTGGATAAATGCAGCTACCGTGACGTGGTAAAGATGGTAGCGGACACCAGTGAGGTCAAACTACGGATCAGGGAGAGGTATGTGGTGCAGATCACCCCCGCGTTCAAGTGCACTGGGATTTGGCCTAGAAGTGCAGCTCAGTGGCCCATGCCCCACATCCCCTGGCCCGGTCCTAACCGGGTAGCAGAAGTTAAAGCCGAGGGGTTTAACCTCCTCTCCAAAGAGTGCTACTCGTTAACGGGGAAGCAGAGCTCTGCAGAGAGCGACGCCTGGGTTCTGCAGTTTAGCGAGGCCGAGAACAGGCTGCTAATGGCCGGCTGTAGGAAGAAGTGTCTGTCCGTCCTGAAGACACTGAGGGACCGTCACCTGGAGCTACCGGGACAGCCGCTCAACAACTACCACATGAAGACCCTGCTGCTGTACGAGTGTGAGAAACACCCGAGAGAGACCGACTGGGACGAGTCTTGCCTCGGAGACCGACTGAATGGCATCCTGCTGCAGCTCATATCCTGTCTGCAGTGCCGCAGATGTCCCCACTACTTCTTGCCAAACTTGGACTTGTTTCAGGGAAAGCCTCACTCAGCCCTGGAGGCTGCTGCTAAGCAGACGTGGAGACTAGCGAGGGAAATCCTCACCAATGCTAAAAGTTTGGACAAACTATAAAGTGATTGTCGAGACAGAGCCGATAGACATTTTGGGATAAAACAAACAAACAAAAAAAAAAAAAATCAGAAAAAAAGGACAAAGATGATTCTGCAACTGATTCTCCAAGCAATGTGAAAAAACCAACAACAACAACACGAGTAACAAAATAATGCAGCGAGCAAAGCCACACACAAAAAAACCCTTTTTAAATGGAGCAATTTGGGCCACTGCCAGAGAGAAAGTGAAGGTACATTTTCAGATAAATGTAATAACTTTTAGTTGTCTTCTTTAAATGTTTTCACAAAGTGAAGAACCTTTTATTTAAATATATGCACAAAATCGTTAAAGTGAAAGAATAAAATGTAGCGTGCCAAGTTCAATTTTTTTCATTATGTGACTTTAAAAAAAAAAAAGAAAAGAAGAAATGTTAATAAAATGTTGCAAATTAAAATTACAACTTGGCCTCGTGTCTTGACGTGTTTTGACAGCTGATATGATATGCATTTTTTTTATGTTATATTTTTTATATTGTCTGATGAGAAGAAGCTTTAAATTATTCATTTGGACGAGAGGAAGTTGAGTTGTGGTCAACCGGATAAACAACAACAACAACAACAACAAAAAAACGCTTATGCAAAATTTAAAGATGTGCACATGTGGACTTTAAAAGGCCATAAGTTATTTTTACAGTGCGTCACGGGCTCAAAAGGATTTTCGTATGAATGTAAATCAACAGGACTCATGTTAATATATAGGCCTGGGAGCATCTCTGCTCTCTGTTTTAACAGCAGCAGCAGCTCAGGGCCTGCAGCTAAACTCAAAGCTTTCATCTGATTCATACGGTTGATTTTAGATCAAGCTTATGTGAGGGAGTCCCGTTCATGTTAATGAATTCTAATAGAAAACCACATGCAAACAAATGTTCATGTTACTCAAATGAACACCTTCAAATACGCAAAGACACACACTTAAAAACAAACGCGATAATTTCATACAGCGTTAAACAAACAACCACCTGTAGGTCAGTGGGTCTGTACTCAACCTGAGGTTACATCTAATACTGCCTACTTGAATTAATATAATTAATCCAAATTTTAACTTAAATCAGAGCACTATGTTTCCGTGCATTTTTAATTTTTTAGAGCTGCTCACCCTGAAATTAAAAAAAAAAAAAATAGGTCGCTAATAGGAAGGCCTGATTCACGTGGCGTGTTTTACCCATAAAGACAGTTTGATCATAATTTATCACAAAAATACAGAATGTTTTAGCACCGCTAAACAAAATTAAACGTTGTCATGGTGTTAAATTTAGCTTGTACTTTAGAAAATATTCAGTAACAATAAAAATCCAAAACAAAGTTGGTGCGTAATCGTGCGTAAATGACTTTTTTTTTTTAACTCCAACGACAAACTGACAAGACATCTTTGACAAGTGATGAAAAACTTGCAAACACGCTCAACCTTTTTTTTTTTGCTCATTTAAAATAATACGACAGATGAATCACTCTGCATTCGTCAGTCAACATGTAGCATTTACCAGCAACTATAGGAAATTCCAGCATGGCTTCAATAAAGTGACAATTTGAGAAGAGATCAATGGAGCTCCAACAGTCTCTCTCCGTCACACTCTTACCTTTGGATCGATGGCCTTGAAGCCCGGCTCCTCTTCATCCACCTCGAAGTAGAGCTCGGAGGCGGTGACGGACAGGGTGCCTTTCACCACCACGGCCGGAGCCACCAGCTGAGCGCTGGTACTTAAGTTTACTGGGCCTGGAGGAAGAGGCACATGGCCGGTCAGAAAACAAAAAAACAGTAAAGGTAAACTTGTAAAACTCAACTGAGCTGATGTTAGTGGGCCTTCACTGCTGGATGTGGTTAATTAATGAGGGAAAGTTGATAAGTGGTGGAGATAGTCACGCGAGAGATAACGATAATGTGTCTATTTTTATAGCTGAGACTCTTTAAGAATTTTGTTTATATGCGATTATTTTGCATTATTGCTGTATATGAAAATCACGAGGCTAAAGGCAAACACAGGCTGTAATTTCCCTCCTTTAATCGATAATCTGCGTTTTATCGATTAGCTTACCATTAATTAAGAAACATGCAACACCACAGGCTGTATGATGAATGCGTAAAGTTGCCAAAAATTTAAATATTATAGATGCTAAACTAAAAACAAAAAGTTAACCTTTGTCAAAAATCGACTGTCACTCACAATCCGATTGATTGCGGCTGTTTGGTTGAAGCTCTGTTTAATCTCTCATCAATCTTAATTTATGCCAGTATGACAATGAGAACCCGGCTCAGGGGAGCTGTGGGTGGAGGCTCTGCCGGGCTCTGCACATATGAGGCATTGTATTTGCAGATGTGCGCTGCGGAGAAAAGGAGGGCTCCGAGCCCGGCTTGATTTCCCAGAGCTCCCCCTCTCACACTCGTGCAAACGGATGGAATAAACAGATATATATTCATTCCTCTGCCTCTCATGAACCCCGCGAGTACTGACATGTTATCCGTGGGTTGAAATAACTTTTTTTTTTTTTTTTTTTTTTTGGGTTCCATTCAGTTAAAAGACATTCAATTACACCTGAAGCAGACAGCTGCTTAAAGAGGAGAGAAGCTGAACCTCTCCCGACAATCTCTGCTCGGTCCTCTCGGTGTACACATCACTTTATTAGACAGGATTCAACGTTTAATCCTATTGTTACCCACTTGCGTTATTTTAATAGCGCACTGAGCCCCATTAATGCAGCTTAGTCTGGTGAGCTCTGCAGCTGCACATAAAAGTGCGGATTACACTGCAATCCGATTAGTGGACTATATGATATTTAATTAAGATTATTTAAATAACAGATGTATCAAAAAAAGGACTGACAACATGTGAGTTGGGCTGCATTGAATACAGGGCTGTGCAGGGGAGGTTTTTATTTAGGCTATGCTGCTTTACTTGAATCAGATAATGTCCCATTCCAGAGTAAGCAGTATCCTGGGATAAACTCGGCTACTGCTGGATAAGAAAAATGTTTAGAGAGTTGCTACTCAGGCCTGTGTGTGTTGTTGTGTGTTTGTGAAGCAAGATCTCAAGTGGCAGACAGAAAAGTGCAGATACTGTGTTTTCATGCAGCACTCTCCTAGGATAGTGGTGCCATAATGAAAGATATGTCCAGAGGTATAATGCTGCGTACGGCTTTCATTAAAAGCCTGTTGACCTTGTGCATACATAAGCGGGCTGTACTTTTAAACAATTAATGCTACGACATAAAAAAAAATGTGATATCAAAGCAACATCATCCTGTGATGGGAGATATGGATGCCAGTGCAAAGTGCAATATATAAGTCACTATTCGGCACTGCAAAACGGTGGAATTGCATATGCAGGACATCAAACTATATGAAAATTAGAATGACCTAATTTCTTTATTTTGTCTGGGCTGCAGGATAAACAGCAGGACAGGGAGGGGTGAGAATGACTGAGAGGTATGAGGGGGGGAAGAGGATGAGCTGCTTCTTTACCTGTTAAGTTCTCCAGGTCCTTCTCTTCTAGGGATGACAGAGTGTCATCGTCTCCGTCAAGTAATGTCTCACTCTCGGAGTTTTGATTTCCCAGAGCCTGACTCCTGATGGACTGCTTGCCTTTGAGAATATCCTCCTCGGACGCTGAAGGGAGGGAGGGGGGGAGGAAATTATTCTACCTTTAATGCATTGCAGTTATAAAAGGTCATATACAGTGTTAATGCATGGAGTTACATTTATTTCATATTGTATTGTAGGCTGACAAAATAAACCTATTTGACTTTATGTCAGTGCAGAGTTTGATGGCTTTCGGTTTCATGATCGTGTGTTTGAGCAGATTTTATTTTTAACTGAAACCACAGACAAAAACAAACTAAATAAACAAAAACAATATAAACAAAAAGGTTTTTAAAAAAAAGAAAGCTGAAAGTTATTTTTACTTCATAACAGACTGAGTAATAAAAAGTAGTGCTCTAATATGAACAGCTTTTTTCCCCACTGACTTGCAGCAACTAGTAGTAGTTGTAAATAAGAAGGCCGTCCATTCAAATCAGTGATCATCATAACTAACTCACATAAAATCAAAATTCGAGCATAATCGCCAGTCTAAATTTTTTTTAGAACAGCATCCATTTACTACTCTCCATAAAGCGCTAATGGGTTTGACATTTGGATAACTTATTTTTAAGACATTATATTTATGGTGTCTTGTTTTTGTTAGCTTCCGAAGGTGGGTACAAACTTTGTTTTGGGTTTTCCCTCTAATAACACTATTTGAAAAGTTGATCAGTGCTGCTGTTTAACCTCGATTCACCCATTAGGAACACCGCTGACGTGTGTTGCGTTCACAGACTTGCAGAGTTGCATGCAGGCAGAGAAACCGAAAACAGCGAGTGAAAATGAAAGACAAAAGACTGACATGATCCTAACCCTAAATGCATTTTGCTCTTAAACATACATCAAAACAAAATGCCATTTCACACAAATATTATTCAAACGCATTTAAACAAAATGAGGGTCGCACATTGCCCTTTTTGATTTCAACTGAACATGACATGAGGTTCCAAATGGATTATTTAAGAAAAATGGTAATCTGCAAACATTTACAGAGCCCTGCATTCCCCAGTGGTGCATGGTAAGGATCCACAGACACATGTCCACAGAACAAAGACTGGCTGGCGAGTCTTCCCTCTTTGTAAACATAGCTGGCAATATAGTGAGAGCTTTCGCTGCTTCTGTGCATGTTTTATAATCCAGCACTCTGGTAAAAGCTACACAGTTGTAATCCAGCGAGAACCTGAACACATACCTAGTGGCTTTTTTTTTTTTTTTTTTTTTTTTTTTTTTTTTTTTTTTACCATCACCTGAGGGGAGATCAATTGCACTTCCTAAAAATGCACAGCCGCGTCATGTGGTCATATACTTTGAAACTGCTACAAGAGCTGGGATAAAAAATCTCTTGTCATGGAAAATATGCAGCTCACTGATATTTAGAATGGTCTTCCTGTAATTAAGCCTCCCTGGAGGATTCTTTAGTTAGCAGCACTGAAATTACTACCAGCTCCTCTAATACGTACCACATGCCATTGTATTCACACCAAACCAAGTGGACAGGGGGACTGATCATGAGCTTAAAAAACAGAGATGTATGTTGAACCTCTTCGCATTTCCACTGTAAACATGCACAGCGAATCTCAAGCTATAAGATGCACATACAGAATCGAGCCCTAAAAATACAATCTGATGCAACTAAACCTCGTGACCACACTCCACAAGTTATTAATAGCTCTCGAGTAGGAAATACACTGAAGTAAGTGCAGCAAAACTAATGGGCAGTCAGCATATTGTTTAGCTGAGTCTATCAGAACATCGAGAAAAGATATTTTGACCAGAATTGTGTCACTTATCAGCAGGCACATAAGTGACAGGCTACATGCTAACTTCTCACTCTTTCTCTGCCTAAAGCAGATACTGTTTATTTTTTCTTTCTTTTAATTTGACAACTCTGAGGTTTTGGTGGTGGTGGTGTGTGTGTATGTATGTATGTGTGCATGTGTGTGTGTGGGGAAGGATGTGGACAGCTTTAGAGTACACACTTTTATTAGCTGGATTTAAAATATCAGTGTGTGTGAGCAAATAATATGGAGTTAACTACAAGTGTTATAAATAAATAGTGATAGCAAAGATTATGAGATAAAATATTAGATTTTAACACACACACACACACACACACACACACACACACACACACACGCACACACACACACACAAAACAATCGTTAACTTTTTAAATTTTATGGTGCTGTTAAAAGTATAATCCAGAAATATTACAAAGATAATTTACGCAAAGAGCAGGCGTGCCGCGTTAACAAAAAAAAAAAAAAAATCCACACTTCAACCTCATCACTCATCACACAGGGAGCAGAAACGTGCATAAATCCCAACAGGTTATACTTTTTCCAAGACCCCATTTCCCCGACTGAGAGGTTCAACTACCTGCTTATACAACTCAAGGCATGCATGGTCACAGCAATTAAATTGTCAAAATTAACAAATTTGTTTTTAACGGGAGTGTAGCCAGGAGTGTGGTCATGAGGCGAGTATTGATTACCAGAACAGAGACATTAGTCTTCAGGTATTTACTCTGCCACCTCTGGTACACGGGCCCTGGACCAGACCAAATCAATCCCCAGAAAAGATGGTTCTTTCCAGCCATAAATACATAGCAGCCTACTGAAGCCCACTGGCAGCCACAAACTCTCCTGTGGAAATCATCTTGGCTCAGTATGAATGATAACAGTTGTCCATGTCCTTAACGCAGAAATGAACATTTTTCTCCATGTTTAGAGAAAAGGACATACATTGCCCTCGTCCTAAAAGGAAAAATAAAGCTATATTGCTATAGACTACTCAGAGAAAAATGCTAAATATTTTCCATTGCTTCTAATTTTATGACCATGCGTGAGATACGAAAAGTGCAGGCACAAGTAGCTAGAAAATGAGGGTAAATTCAGGCTTGATCTCATACTAAATATTTTCTTAGGGAGTGAGACTGCATTTTCTCCTCTGCATCTGATGAATATAATTACAGCCAGATATGACCTTTGTGCTCTGTTTGAAAACTCAGCCCTGCATTCTCATCTTGAGCTGCACTTCCGTAACAAATGTCGGGTCGACTAAAACAAGACGAAAGGTTACATCAGAAAATGGATGCCGTCAGGCTTCAATGTCAAAGAGTTATTTTAATGATATATTCCCATACTTCAGCCAGGCAGTATACTCTCCCGAGGTAGCATACCCTTGCCACAACTGCCTGCTGGCTATTTTTACACAGATTTGACTTTGAACCAAATGTTGTTTGCAGGAATTTGTCTTTTCTCCCACCCCCCCCCCCTCCTACAGTAAGTGATGAATATAAGCAGTATATGAAATTGAATACCAGTTCAAATACCTGAACACATTTTCATTAGCTAAGAGAAGTCAATGACAGAACATAAGTGATGTGTCTGTTCTCTGTCATGAGCTAGCTGGAGGGAAAACAAGGAGGAATTAAGATGGAAACAAAGTAAAATTCAGAGGCTTGCTGCAGAAGAACAGCGACCAGCTGGACTCCGGCCTCGGTCTCCAGCTGCCGCCACACTGCAGCCATTACTGGAGACCAGAAGTCTCCCAGGATCCCGGGATCCCCAACACTTATTGCTTTTAGATCACACTCTTATTGACTCCTGTCACACCTGCTATTTGTCTTTAGGAATGATGTCACATTTAAGAGGACTTTTGCAGGTGACACATTGGGGACAATTTCGGTTTAAAAAAAAAAAGGGGGGGGGGGGCATTTATTGGTGAGAGTAATTGATTGAGCCGGTAAATGCAGGCCCGGCGTGACGATGATTGCAAACCCTGGTGTGTGTGCTGGATCTTTGCAGAAATGAGGGATTACATGAACTCTCAGAGAGAAATGCGACTCCTGCTGTTAATGCAGGGACATGTGTCATTTAGATATTGTGGTTATAAGTGACTGCTGGGAACGTGAAGTTGCTCTCAGACAAGGTTTATTGAAAATCAGCACCTGTCTTTATAGAGAGGTGCACAGAAATAATAAGAATCGGATCTATTCCAATACTAAAAGGAAACGTAATCCATGTTACTAGTTTTAATGACAACTCTGCACTTTAGGTAATAACAGATTATTGATTCAACTTAAATTACTACATTTTCCCACACCTTTAGTACAACTTGTAAATGTTTGGAGGGCTGCAACTGGCATTTCACTGGCATAATATTTAATCTGAAAACCTAAAATCTCCTACTGTATCAATATTAGAAATGAAATCATTAAATTGTAATTATACACCCTAAAGCACATTTAATCTTACCTACAAAAAGTGTGTATTTTATTACTTTGGCTGCAAATCCTGCAAAGGAATACATCAAAAACATAAATCCCAAAATGACCCCTCGCTCAAACACACACATCTCAACATGAGGGGAAAAAACTAGAGGAGGGGGCATGAATGTTACTCACCACTGATATCAGCCACTGTAATGCAGCGAAGGAGAAAAAAAAATGAACAAAATTTCACATTTAAGTTCACTCAGTTTAAAACTGAATTTCTGGGCGAAGCATGCTAATACTCAGGTTGATTATTAGTGCGGCTTTGCATGATGGGTGGCAGGGTATGAAATCACCTTTGTGAAATTCAAATGAGGGTGCTATTTTACTGTGTCTTGTGGTACAATAAATCTTTTATTGCAACGGGAAGACTAATTTTTATTACCTTGTACCTGGTGCTACCACCAAGCGAGAAAAAAAAAAAAAGGGAGTGCAAACCACAGGAAAGGACTTAGTGGATGGGACTGACCGTGTTCGGCCGCAGCTTTGAGAGTAGCCTCTGAGTGAGTGGATCCGGAGGGGTTCCTGATGAAGCGGCGTCGCCGCCTTAAATCGTCCTCCCAGTAGTCCAGGCGCCAGAACTCCCTCGGCCGGCTGCAACGAGACAGAGGTAGCACATGTGTTAGCAATTACCAGCCAGCATGGTATAGCAGCCCGGCATTAGCACTCGGTCCGAGCAAGCATACATAAAGCCGGCATTGTGTTTGGTGTTTTTTTTAACCCTCGGAATCACTCTTTAAAAACATTCACTTAGACACAAGCTTAGACCCCAAATCATTGTATCCCTGTCCTTGACAATGACAGTATCTCCATCTCAGAGGATAAGGTGTTCCCTTTTATTTTGCTTTCCCCCCCTCCTCCTCCTCCTTCTCTCTCACTCTCTCTTTGAGAAGGTGAACTGAGCACTAAGTACATCACAGTGGAATGAGCAAATGACAGCTTGATCATTTTCCACACACTTTTGTGGCACGTGCTTCCATTCTAGGCTCATTTCAAGCCCAGCAGGATACCTCTTGTCAGGACTCGTGGCTAGAGGGATAAGGAGAAGGCCATTACAAACACAGAGGAGGGGGTGGATAGCATTACCAATATTAATCAATGTCTAGGGCACCCATTTTTCTTTCCAATTTACATCTCTCCCTTTACCAGGCCCGGCCAGTAAATCATTTTGCTCTCAAGGAAAAGAAAGTGTTAACTTTTAATGAGGAGTCACTGCCACATAGCATTGTGCATGTGCACTGTGTACCTGTCCATAATGAAATATCACTTCTGTTTTTGAAAGTGATTTAATTAAAATATAATCTAAAATATTCATTACCCATAGCTTCGAGGCTCAACAGAGTGTAAGAAAATCATTTTTCTCATTACATAAGCATTTTTTTTTCCCTCTCCAGTCAAAAGGGTTTTTAATTTGAAGAACTTTTTGGTAAACAACAAAGCTTTTCATGTGTCAATTAGGGAAAACAGAAATCCTCTTTTTAAAATGTAAAAACAGCTCATGTGTTCATGATTAACAACTCAGGTGGGGAGGGAGAAACAACACACACTTGGGTCTTCAGTGAGACTAAACCCCGACTGTCTGACTCAACTTAAATAGTCGTTTTGCTTGTGCTGAATGTTTCTCGTGAGAAAAAACCCCTTTAGGAAATAAGAAAATCCTACTTCAGGCCTGTCCTGGAGTTAGTTTTGTTGGTTTTTGTTCACCATTACATGTTCCTAAAACCCACTGCAACAATTTACCATGGTTCATGAAATACTGTAAATGTATTTAATTCTGCTGTGCTGTGAGAAAAGTGGAAAATAAGACCAGCAGCAGGATCTACGCTCTCATGAAACAAATACTAAATTTAGATCTGTGCTACCTACAAACCATGTGGGCACACAATGTTTTCCTATTCCACCTTTTTAGACGATTAAAACCAGAAAAAAGGCACACACACACACACACACAAGAAAAGAAATCAAAGTGTCACAAGAAAGACCGAACAAGATTTAAACTAAATGCAAAATATTTCCAAAATAATAAAAACAAAACCATGACCAGGTTATTCATAAGTGGCTGCAGTGTATCCTGTGAAGGTGTAGGAAGACACAGTTTATGGTTTCAGTGGCATAAGCTATGACGGGAGAACCCCAGCATACTTTATGGGATCTACTCTTGAACGCTGCTCTGGCCGGGGGCTCCTCACAAATCTTCAGTCCAACACCAATGATCACACGGGGGCCTCTAAAAGGGAAAGGAGCTTTACGCAAGAAAATAAATACAATTTCCAAGCGGGTCCTTTAAAACCTTGTATGTCCTGGGTAATGAAAACCATTGATTATTTGATTTATCCGGACAAAAAAAAAAAAAGAAGAAGAAGAAGGAAAAAAAAAACAGTCTCAAAAGGTTGATGATGAGTGGAGAGTGGCTGCTGCTCATATCTTAAGTCCTGATGTAAAGTGCTCTGCAGAGTGCATTTAGTTCAGTGCACAGGAGGCAGCTATCGAGCACAACTACGATATGAAAGGAGGTTTAGAAAATGGCATGAATGTGAATATAGATTTTGTATATTCAGGCCGGTGAATTGTGAGAGTGTGTGTGTGTGTGTGTGTGTGTGTGTGTGTGTGTGTGTGTGTGTGTGTGTATGTGTGCAGAATGCAAGTTGGAAAGACACAAGGGACGCAGGGCCTGTGCAGGACCAGATTTCTCACCAGTGACAAAGGCCCCGCTCTATGTTTGCATGTGATAGTCTCTGAACGCAAATGGCCACTTCATCATCCTGCCTGCAATGGTATTCATCTATGAAAATAATTATCAAGGCTGTGCATGGCACACAGCTCCGAATCAGGACGCACTCGTCTCTCATCTCACGGCGGAGGGGGGGGTCTGTCCGATTCACACAATACACATTAATCCATCAGGAGGGGAGCCATTGGCTGGAGTAATTAGTCATGGCATGGGGGGGGTGGTGGTGGTGGTGGTGGGGGGGAGACCACCTCTGCCAGTCATATTCATCCAGCGTGCCATGAACAGGCGACAATGGAAGTCCTAATGATGGGGTGCTAGAAGAGGTGGACGCACGATGAAAGATACCTCGTCATCAATCCCCAATGAGAGTGCCGCCGTAACAAGAATGGAGATGTACGGCGCTATGCAACCCCCATACCACACACCGAGTGTGCTTCCACAAAGATGATAAATTATTCAGAGCTCATCCATCCTCCTAGGGCATCCTTGGCAGAATTTACTGAAGCACCATTCTTCAAAATAACAACAATTAAAATAACAAAGGGCCAGCGTTGTGCTGTGGCTCACGCCAACCACTTGTGTAATTAGTAATTAGTTCGGTCATAAAAGGTGTCTGGAAGGCCGGCTCGTTAAGCCTGAAGTGACGGTTGTCTGATGGTGAAAGTGGGGGAGAGACAATCTGACAGAGGGAGTGTGTGTTCAACTTAAATATATATCACTGCGAGCCGTGCATGCACAAAGTCTGAGTTTGTGTTTATTAAAAAGGAGAATTTGTTAATGTAGACCACATTGGCTACTGATGAAGCAGGGCCCGGAAGAGTTTTATGTGGGGCAGTAAATAGCAATTACCTTCTTTTTTTTCTTTTTTTTTTTAAAACATCTCCTGGATCCTCTTCAGGACTCGGCAGCTGTAAATTTGAGGAAGTTTACCAACACAGAGGACGAATGGAAGAGCTCAAGTTTCTCCTTTTATGTGGCCCTGATGCTCCTTCTCCCTAATCAGTTAACAAAACAGTTATGCCTTCAATTTAATAAACCCAATGCAAACCATCAACACACTGCAAGGAGATATTTTACTGGTGGGCTCTTTAAGATTTCAATTGCGCTACTAAATTGTCCGTTTACATCAAAACAGAGCGGGCGTCCAAGTAGATCTGGCATGGCTACGTGACATACAAAATAAATGGTTTAATTGTGAGTATGAGAGCAGGTTCGGGATTAATGAAACGCTTACAGCGTTTGGAAAAGTGGAGGGCCAAGTGAACTACATTAACTATGGCTTCTACAATAAACTATTCCCCGACACGTGGGTGGTGTTTACCCGAATAACAAGCAAGAAGTACATTTATTTACAAGAATGTGTAAATACCAGTTTGACACAGCTGATGCCTGAAATCACATTATTTAAACACACAAGCGTACCAGTAAATCCAGCGTTGATAACACTTACAGTTAGTTAAATACTATTGTCATAATTTCAACTAAATACAAAAACTGCAGAGCTTTTTCTTTGTCTGCATTCATCTGATGAGTCTTTTCTTGCTGCACCAACCCAATTTCCCCGGGGAGGTATTAAGGTTTAATCTTATCCTAAATATAATACTAATCCAGCATTAAGATACCCTAAAATAAACAATCCCAATCCACTTCTAAGTCACCTCTATTAATCATCACATATTATTTGGATTAGTAGCTGTGCGTGAGGGCCACCGCCGCCGCTTATCATTATCAAACGGCCACACGTTAATAGATTCTCTCTGCAGACCCTGAAAGTTTGATAGCACTGCTATTTCTATGGCACGATTGTTCATTTGTTGACAAGGACAAATGATTGCCATCCATCACGATTCAATCAGACAGAGACAGATGCATCACAAAAAAAAAAAGTTTCTTTTGTTTTATAGCTGACATTAGAACAGCAAATTTCCTTCCTTATTATTTTATATTTTTTTATTTGAAATCGGCTTTTCGTGAAAGGTAGAATTCACCGCGAGTGAACACGGAGAGGTAAAGAAAAGATTACTTTTTTTTTGCACAGGTTTATCTTCAAAGCATTTGATATTATGTAAATAATAACGTGACCTTTATCATAGCAAGCAGGACACGCAGAGTGAATATGCTTTCATATATCACCACAAGCGACTGCACTTTGGCACAAACAGTCATTCATAACCTTTCTGCTAAATTAATTTGGGTACAGTCAATGAGACCTGCATATGCAGAAGAGATTTCTCTCCTTGCTTATTTTATATTAATGCCAGTTCCTATTGGCGGCCCTCAAATTGCTCAAACATTGCTGCTATCCCCAAGATCATTTTGCTTTGATTTGCATAAACCATGTGTTTAGAAGAAACGCGGGAGAGCAGGAATAGATTGAGGATTTGTCATGTTGAGGACTGGTTGCTTGAGCAGTGGCTCTTTGTCAAACGGTGGCAGCGATGCCTCTGATGGTATCTCCAGACTCAAATTAAAATGAAACAGGACCAAATACCTTTCCACCGAAATTGTTTGGCATGATTAAGTCTTGCCAGAGTGATTTTCTACATGTGCATTAATGCTTACCCTTCCCGCTCCAATGAGCTTTACAGGAGACACATCTACATGTGTGTATGTTAATTCACCTCAGCTAATGTTGTTTACAAGATTTACCAGAGGTAACGTTAGGGTCACAGACCCGCCAACATTTCCATCTTATCCTCTTAAATGACAGTCCATGTGTAATTTTGTTCATCCTTATTATTGATATCAGGATCAAGTCATTTAATTTGTCCATTTTTAATATGAATTTAAACGCTGTGCAATACGTGATCCGACGCTGCATCACATCTGCGATGAAAAAAGGAAAACTAAAGATCTAAATCTTGCCGTACACGAGCCAAAGACTCCACTCTCTGCACATTTACATGCTTTGCCTTTATCGCTCTTGTTAACTCCCTTTTCACCGAATTTGCCGCCAGCGCGCAAGACTGCACACACTCTGATTACCAAGACAACATAAGCACCTACCACTCCTCCCAATTAACTCCAATTTATCCGAGAGCTTTCAAAAAAAGATCTGAAAAAAAAGAGGCAGTGATATTGCAGCTCTGCAACATCGCCGGCTTGTGAGGATCAAAGTACTCCCATGGGTGGGGAGGCAAAAGGCTTCAGACTCCCCACAATGCAGTGCAGCCAAATGAAATAATGCAAATCAAGGCCTAATTACCACCAGCTTAGCGTGCAGCTTCCAATTAGCAACAATTACACTCAGTGTAAATTCACCAACAAAAACCCAGACAATTACATACTAATTATATCAGATTTCATGGGAGGTAAGAGGAAAAGTGTTGTGTTTAGTGAGATAGTAAATATTGACTAAAGATAGAAACACTTTTTTTTTTCCAAAAAAATGAAAAATGTCGCTTCTGTTTCTACTTGGTTTTATTGTTTAATGCAAAAAATAGCTTCACGGTTTGTCTTATTAAAATTATCCAAGCATCCCACTACATAATAAATAGTATATACAGACTTCCCCCGTTTCATCGCTGAAGTGGTACCATCTGTATTTTTGATGAAGAGTCACATTTTTCCTGTGATTTTGACAACTTGCATTTAAGGCCATTTATCACCACTACTGCGAGGTAATGAGGGCATCCACTGGACCGGAGTTGCATAATTCTGCCATTACTGGCCCATTGTAATAATCTTCTGACCTCTAGCTTTCAGAGCTGATCTTGAATGGTATGACAAATCTAAACGCATACCCACGTTTCCAACACACCCCAAAAGAAAAACACAGTGTAGAAGAAGCTCAAGGTCAGCTGCTGAGGGTTTTTTTCCCCCCCTCTTAAAGTTCATATTTCTGACACAAACATGAGACTATGTTTAACCTTACACCTCAAATGACAAAACCAGTTAAGAGTCTTGTATAAGAACTAAAAAAAAGAAAAGAAAATATGCTCATTTTGAAGCATACACACGGTTTTAAACTTTTAAAACGCAAAGCAGCTTAGTTTATGATTTTCAAACTACACAAAAAAAATCTGCACAAGAAATATGTTAGACATGCTTGCGAGCTATTGAGTTTGCCGATTCTGTATTTAACAATAATCAGCACTGTCCTCTCTCCCTTGAATTCTGTATACTGGTCTGTTGTGTGTCCTGCTTCTTGTGTTGATGCAGCGGGACTACAAGGCTCGGCAATCTCATCTAGCGAGGCTGTCTGCTATTCATGAGCACCTCCTCCCCTCTCTCCATCATACGGCTGTGCCCATTATACAACACTTACAGCACTGTGTGTGCGTCAAGTGCAGCAATTCCACTGCAAGGTGATTGAGACGATCATATAAACAGAAGTCTGACTAACTATAATGGCCACGTAGTTATCTCTCCTTTAGAGAAAATAGCCTACCAGAAAATACAAAAAGGATTACCCCGGGTTAAAGTCTGTCTGGGGTTTTAAATCCTACTTTTTTTTTTATCATATATTATATATTCAAACTTTTGTATAGTTTAATATTGCTTCACATCTTGTGAACATCGGACATTATAGTAAAACACAGTCATATTTCATGGCAAAACCTTTATTTATACGCCATTTTAAGGGAATTTATACAGAATAAAGTAGTTTTCGCAAAAGATGGACTGTTGTGTTAATAATACTAATATGTTATATTAATATTTTCATGTCAATTATATGGCAAAACAGCATTTTTTTTAATGAAAAAGGTAAAATATGGAATAAAACTAAAAACAAAACAAACTCAAACATGAAATCAACAGTACTAATATCCTTTTAGCGAAATTAAAAAAAAAAAAAAAGTTATACCGTATTTATTATGGTAAAATTCTGCAACCACAGCTGCCAGTTTTTAACCATAAAAACAACAGTTTGTGTGTGCAGTATATTGTACCCAAGAGTCAGTTTTAGACGGATACTTTACACTGCTTACAATATAATTTGACTTTCTATAGAAGTAAGCGCATGTAAAGCAGAATAAAAGTGTGTTTTTTGTTCTTCTAATTCTGTTCTCAATCACTAAAATCTTTCGTCTACTGATAGTTTTATTTGTAAATTGTCATGAACTGTAACTGCTGTAACACAAAATCACTCCAGAATGAATAAAACACTCCATCTATTATCAATATCAGTTCTTAACATAACAAAGCTCACATATTGAACTCCCCTGGTCTTATCCTTTGAGGGTGGTGCTGAACTTGAACTCATTCACAGGGATGGGGGGCGACGTAAAGTAAATCTACAGCAAGAATACAAGCTGAAGATCTACGAGTAAAGGATGATCCTCAGTCTTCCGCTCTCTATACAGAGGACGTTGGTATTTTATGTTGCCTTTTTCCTGCTTTGGTTGCACAAGAAAGTGCTGGATTCTAAAGATAAAGGCGATTTTTTGGTAAATGGTGAAAGTAGCAAAATAAATGACCTGCTGGTCCCATGGTGTAATTACAGTGGCTGGAAGCATACCAATCTATCACAAAGAAGAGGGGGGGGGGCTGACACGCTGCAAAGGGGTTAGTCAAAGGAGATAGCCTTTGACTAACTACTGGCCCTGGACAATCGATACCGTGCAGATATTGCATCCAGGCAGAAAGGAGAAAAAAAGCCCTAAAAACTTCCCAAATGGTTTTTCATTCAGATATTGATCAGCACCCTTTTATCATGACCTTGCCTCACCAAGGCCATATACTTTCTTAAGGGTATATGAAACTCATAAATCTGAGAGTTGCTACAGAGTCACACTGGGCTGTGAGCAGCGAGGCAGCGAGGCAGGATGGTGTAATTGGTCTTTCAGGGATGGCGGGCTTCTTTCATACTTCATAACAAGGATTCCATTACATTTCCGAGCTGCCAGGAAGAGGACGAACAAAAACTGATGTAAAAACGAAGAAGACGTTCTAGAGGATATAAATGGCTTTGGGTAAATTGGTTAAAGCTGAGAACCTCGTGACGATTTTCACCCCCAGGTTCGGTGACGCACTATAGCAACATATCACCGTGCATATATGTAGAGCGTTTCGCAGCTGGGGATAACTCTGCGGTGGCTGTGGTAGGTTTTGAGAGCAGCACAGCTAAAAAAATGAGAATTTAGATGGTAAATAAATGTCACAAAATTAGATTACAAATTGGTAGGGAGCTGATCTTTAGTATATTTAATGTTACAACCAATAAATTACAAGCTAGGATTGATAGATGAGCTTAAATTTAGATAAACGTCAGGTGGTATTAAAACCAAATCCATAAATTATAAACCATTTCCACAATAATGATTAAAAAGTACCAGTTTTAACTGAACCACTTGACTTTTTGTTGTCATTTTAAATGATCCACCGAGTGCACGTTTTTGAGCCTTGGTCTTCACTGTAACACTTAACCATGTTAACATATGGAGATCATCAGCTGTTAATATGTTCCTCCATGACACTTTGTTACTATTCCTTACAGCCCCAGCCACTGTACTGTATACACAGTCGAGGTAAATGTTATCATTAAGGCTATATTCTAATTCATATCCATGAGCCAGACTCTGCACGGTAGGGCCTTCGTGGCACGTTATTTTATGTAACTGATGGAACGCAAGTCTGTCAAATTCCAACAGTCTCCCCAGAGATTTAAGGAACATCCTTTCTGTCCCTGTCACAACTTTTTCTGTCCCAGACACATGTCACTGTACGTGATTAATGAGGCGCAGGGTTTCACGTTAAAACCCATTTTGGCGTTGGAGATCGCCGCGCGATACAAAGAGTCTCGTTTACAAAGATGAACATAACTTAAGGCAGGCTCGCATTGCTTCGCGGGGTTTGTTTATGCTATGTGTTTATGACTGTATCAAGGCAGATGGATGACCACAACCCGAGCCCCGGCTAATTGGTTTTGAAGGAGCCAGGACCTGGACTAAAGGAAACAACTGTCTCTGCCTCGGATGAGACGGGAGCTGCGGACTGCTGCACAGTACATCGGGTCATATTTGTGTTTACAGTGCAAGTATTTAGAAGCAAACCAAAAGCCATTATCAGCAAGTACTGTACAGAATAACAGACTCACCCTAAACCCATGTAAAGAAGGGCTAATTTCAGAGACTGTCTACTGTAGATGCATTTTAGCAGCCTTCAGGATTAGCTACAAAGATTAAAACACATATAATAATCAACAGGAGGAGTGCAGGAATGATTCAAATTAGAAAATCTGGTGTAAAAATCCGGATCAAGAGAGATCGGGGCTTTTGTGTTTATTCTTCTCCCAAATGCAACAAAAGGCAATCTGATGGTCTGATAAGTCAGCAGCTGCAGAGTTTTCCATCCAGCAAACAAGACATGCTCTCAGCCTTTTACATACAGATTTGTGCAATCACTCATCGCTATGGTTTAGTATATACTGCAGCGAGAGGAAAGGATGTGGGGGGAAAAAAATGTCCCTGTCTTGTCTTTGTCTCCATCTTAACTTTTGATGCTTCGGTAACAAATATCCGTCTCTCATCCTCTGTTCCATCCGTCTCTCTCTCTCTCTCCTTCTCTGTCTTCCTGCCCCCCTCGAGTCGTGCATTTCCGAGAGTCAGTGTACTCTAAACAGTTATGTTCTTGTTTCCTATGGTTATAATCTCCACTGACGTGCTAGAGTCCCATTTCCTTTTTCAGCTCTGCGTGCACAGTACCAGCGCAGCCGTAATGTACAGTGTGGTCATAAAACATACACGCAAGGCAGAGCAGACATTGTGCAGGCCCCGGCTTTAACACATGCATTACATTCAGTATTATGTATCATAATTGTGATTTAAGTCTGGAATGAAAGCATACAAGGAGAGATGAATCTGGCTGCCGCTGTTTCTCATGCAATCATTTATTTAAAAAAGTGCTCTGTGAACATGAATGTCCTCACTGAAGTCAGCGCAGCCCCACGGTATGTTCAGAGCATAATTAATTGATAACGTGGGAGGGTGGTACAGCTGAATCCAGAGGCAGCTCAACGTGTGGGACAAAAGTAACATGGCAGCTAACTACAGGACAATGAGCAGTAAAGCTGCAGTTATATAGTTGATTAAATTGATTTTAAAAAAAAGAAAGTTAATTAAAGGCTTTGAAAACCTATTTACTCATTCAATTTCTTGATATCGGCAACTGCTCTGTGCCACAACAGATTGTTGTACTTGTGTTTCTCTCTGTGGTATTCTTAGTCATTGAAAAAGTCATGTATGTGACATGAGTTACATATTTCAGAATTCAGGAATATTTAAATCTGACTACCATTAGCTGGAATATTAGGTCTTATCTCTTGATAAAAAGGACCCAAGGATTTGATTGTAGTTTATTTAGGTCAGCAAAACGTCATCTTATACCTACAGTAATACCTAAAATTTAAAACAATGTGTTGATTTGAAGAATCAATTTACCGTTTGTCATTATCAAGGAAAAACACCAAACATTTGCTGCATCTGTGTTCTTAAATGTGTTGTGATTTGCTGCCTCTTTTTGTTTTAAACCATCAAGAATGTAACTTTTTTGAGGACTGTACTGACATAACAAGCAATTTGAAGATGGTGAATTGGGCTGTAGAAAATTGTGAGCCCCTGTGATCTTTTCACCATTTTATTTCACAGACTAACCCCTGAATCACAATTATTTAATAAAAAAAATAGTTGTTAGTCACAATGGATACAAAAAAGTATGGATTGTTTGAAAAAAAATGCTACCAAACATCAACTGGTGTTAGATTTTAACTCTCTGTTTTGTATCAATGTAAACTGAATGTTTTGGATGTCAGACTGATTGTTGGATTTAACAAATTAGGCTCAATGAAATTGTGATGGTCATTTTTCACAATGTTCTGACATCTTTTTAGACTTAAGGATGAATCGTTAATCATACAATATTTAAAAAATTACATGAAAATTAAAATCTTTAGTTGTCGCCATAACAGGAGGCACTGGTTAGTTATGTAGCACAGGCGAGTAGACACACATGCTGTGCACTTACTCTGTTAATGCAACTCATAGTATGATGTACATCTTAACTGATTAGTTGATCAACAGAAAGTTAATTAACAATACTGAAAACTGATGCCCATTTGGGCTGTTGGGTTGGGTTAGGTACAAAACAAACAATTTGTGATTAGCATTTTTCACTATTCTATTGTATTTTATTATTATATTTTTTTTTTATTAGTATTGTCATTAGTAGTAGCCCTAATGAGCACCACAAATGTTTATAGTAATAGTAGTATAATAAAGTAGTAAACAAAAAATTGAGGTGGTATGACAAAATGCTTCATCTTCTGTATCATGTAGCTGGATAAAAAGGAAAAACCTTTCCTAACAGGGAATGTTCTGCTCCGGCTTCTTTCCCTCAATAGCACGCTGGTGAAATGACATAGCACAAGATAAAATAGTAATGCTAATATCAATAGTTTGTCCATTACAGGTCAGCTAACTGTCCAGTGGAACAGTTACAAAGCTGTTCTTTTTCGATCTCACAAGGCCGATCAATACGGGGGCATACTGTTTCAATTTTGCCGGCATTGATTTTCTCTATAACACTCCAACCCTAAAGCATTCGTCTTTCTGAAGGAAGGATGATTTGATTTACTGAAGAAAAATTGGAGTGCACATCACAAAGATTTTTTGCCGGGCGGGAGTGTGACATGCCAAAAGATGGATGTCCCTTGGCTGGGAAGCCTCTAGCCTAAGGGCGGCCATTAGAGCAGTGGTGCTGCAGAAAATGAGCTGCTTATATGAGGGAGGAGGAGCAGAGGGAGAGGAGTTGGTGCTCGAGGTGTGGGGTGTGGTGTTTCGGGGTGGTGGTGGTGGTGGTGGTGGTGGGGGGCGGACTAGCTGTAGGTGAGGATTGTTGGAATAAACCAGGAATAAAAAGGATACTGACACAGCTTTAAAAAGGAAGGAGTAAGACAAAGTAGGAAAACAGCAAATGCCAGCATGTACACCTAAACCTCTGCATCTTAAACAATGTTTCCCTTTGCCTCATACAGACTGGCTATATCAGTAGATTGTCAACAACAACTCTGGATATATAAATATATATATATAAAAAAAACTGCTTCTACATCACACTTCAACCTTTTCTCAGCTGCTGCCACCTTCCTTCTACTTCCCCCGCTTCCTGCATCCAGAGTGAATTTCCATGGTACATTAGTCAGCCTATTAGAATGCAATAAAGAGAAGGTATGAGAGGGGAAAAAAGAGGAGAGTAGTGCGTGTCCCCGGAGACTGTGAGTTGGCGTTCTCCATCATCTGCCCTCATCTCCTCTCTCTGTCCGTCGACTTTGTCTAGGTGTCATATACATGAAAGATGATTCCTGACCCAAATAAACACCGCGGCAGTCTGGAAGCTCAGCGGACCCAAGCTCAAAGAAAGGAAGGAAAAAAAATAAATAAATAAATAGTGAGTAAAAAAATGACATCTGCCAGTTGTTTCATTTGTAGCTATATTGCTAGTTATTCATTTCCTTTTTTTCCCCCTCTCTTAAAAAGACAGCAGGCTGGCATGTTGTACACCTGAGTCTCAAGGCACCAGGACAGAAATGTATGGATGAACAGGTAGTCGACCTATCTGTCTGGCTATAGATCTGTCTTTGTCGTGACACTAGATGACAGACAAGGGCACAAAAACGATAGATGTTGCCTCTGTCATGTGGGGGGGGGGGGTCCTCCCTGGACACCCACTGATACAACTGAAGTAGATCGTGAAACGAGAAGGAGTAAAGGACAAGGAGTGAGAGAAAACGAGAAAAGAAATTGTAAGTTGCGCCGAAGAGAAAGGAAGAGAGAGAGAGAGAGAGAGGGAGAGAGAGAACCGCAGACAGAGTGAAGAAAAGACGAAGCAGGGGAATGGAAAAGGGAAAATCACCTAACACCTCTTTTCTCCAGAGGCTAGGGCCGCTGTAAGCTGGATATTAAGACACAAATTGCATTCAGGCGGGTCACACTATGTCAGAAGATATTAGATGCCTGCCGTGAGGAAACAACAATTCCCATCAGCTTGTGAGAAAATAATATTTTCATTTTCAGACTCTTTATTGAATGGAAACTTTGGGGAATACGTTTTTATGGCGTGTGAGCAGGCAGGCTTGGATTTTACACCCAAGCAACAAAAGGTCGTAATCATAGCTGCGTATTGTCTTTGTGTTCCTGGATTTCATTTTCACAGCTGGAAAAAGGTTGCAGCGCTCATTGTGTGTATCCGTCCTTCCCCTCCCGTTCAGCACACGTTGCTGCCTGTAAATAATTAGGGAAAGAACATCTCTTATATTAGGACGCCTGCAGGTATTCAGGTGTGCTTGTGACTTTTTTTTTTCTGTGTCCATCTTTTCCTTTTACTTGTTCTTTTTCCGGGGGTTTGCAACGCCAGATGTTTCTCTTATGCCCGCATACCACATGCTCCGGTGCGAAGCTGCACCACCTGACCTTCACAGTAATTGACCAAAAATATTGATGTAATGGCACAGGACTGATTGTGATTTATTAAAAGAGCGCTGCACTCCAAGGCCCAGTGCCAATGGCTCCCTGCGCCCATCGGCAGCCATTAGGAAAACCATCAATAGCACAACGGCATAAAGGGCCAGTAATGGGGGACTTTTCTGGCCGGGGCTCGTAGAACACAATCTGCATAGTAAATGGCATAGCCCTGTATGAGTACACGTGGAAAGAAAGGGAAGGAGATGGGATCAAGGAAAGAAAAATATGACAAATAATACACTGCATCCTGATACAAGAGGGAAAAAAATAGAAAGGGAAAACAAAGGCAGCCAGAGATAGACTCCTGATCCAATAGCAAACTAACCCTCGCCAGACGAGTCTCTGGAGAGTTGGTTCAGCCTAACAAGCGTGAGGCAGCGGCCGTCTCTCCAGCTCACCATTACACACTACCTGCACAAACAGCCATCATTAGGGAATAGCTGCATTGGATTCTGCTGCCTATTTGGCGAAACAAACACACGGGATAGGGTTGCCTCTGTTCTTAATGGGAGCGGAGCTGTTTAAATGGCTTTCATCTCTCTCCCGAGTCAATGCATCATTCAACCCACAGCTGACATTTTCACCTTTGCAAATCTAATTTAATCAAAGTCATGAGTATTGGGGGGGATGAGAAAAGATTATGATGAGATTAAAACCGTTGCAGTGATTTGAATAATTTGAGGCTGAGAAAATAACATGCTATGAATAACATAAAAAAAAAAAAAAAAAAAACAGGTGCATCCCCTTGATTAAAGGCTTTTCTAGACAATGCTTCAATTTCAGATTCTGCCAAATAAGAACAAAGAATGGATCAAACACGTACATAATGTGAAATGCATCATGCGTATGTACATGTGAAGCCACGTGACTGAGCACAGAAAACCTCAACAGCGAGACGGAATTTTTTTCCCCACGTTACGATGAATTCTTTCATTTAATAACCGTCATACTTGAAAGTAAAATGACAACTTAATAATGCAAGAACGTCCAGAATGAGCGCGGTTAGTAAGTTCGGTTTTAGTCGTGTTTTTACAGGCGCGGTTTACCTTATGGCAGAGCTTCCCCAGGCTCCATGTTTGTCAGTCAGGATGTTGACTATCTTCTGGATGAGCTGCGTTGCCGTCACATGGTCGCGGTACTTGGCTGCTCGAATCAGGTGGTCGCACATTTTCTCCTCATCTCGCTTCTCTGCCGCGTACTGAGCGCAGTTAGACTGAGAAAGAAAGAGGAAAAAACACATTACGCATTCAAACACACACAAATGTGCCGAGAGAAATGGATTTTACAGTATATAAATCATAAAATTGTGTTAGCATCTTGAAAATAACATTAAGGAAAACAGATCTATAGGAGGGGAACACTACAGACACTAGAACAACAGCGTTTGCACGTATAGAAACTCTACTCTGAGTAGAACCAAATGAAAAGCATAGGGTCATTTCTGTCCTCGTGTCATGTTGATTAATAACAGTGGACACGTATTTACTAATGCCCTCCAGCGCACCAAATCACACGATACCCACAATGCACAGGGAGGACATTTTTCTCTGTCGGAATTTGTTATCAGAACGGGCCTTTCAACTCGGCAGCGATGGTAAAAGTAAAACACCTCCTGCTATAATTTGAAACAGTGTTTTGATTTCCAATCTCGGTTTCAGAATCAATTTCAATAGCAAAACCCACGGCTTACTTTGAAAGAACTGTTTCAAAGTTATATTCTTATTGAAGGTGAGCATAAAGAAAGGGAGGGGGGAAAAAAAACGTGTGCTACGTATAGCGAGATACAGAGATCACCCGGCTTGCGATGGTGCATTTAGATTTTCTTCTGCAGCTAAAGCAAATGGTTATGGTACTAAGAGCAAAAGCTCATTCAATTATTAATGCTGCCTCACTTGTATATTACTCGCCTTATGAAATTAACCTTAAACTAACCCACTGGTAGAATGGTCATACAGTAAGTACTAACTCAGATGCATGGCTGAACAAATGCAACCTGCTGTTCCAAAGTTACCAGTAAAGCGCTTTATAATGGATCCTCCTCTTCAATTTGAACGACAACATTTCATATCTGACAGAAAATCTATAGGTATAAATCACATTAGAGGGGCTTTTCTGCAGGCTGCTGGGCCTTAATTATCAATCTATGTCTCTTTGTGTGGCATTAAAGTAGGCCTTGACCTTCCAGCATGACGACCTGGGAAACAGCAAAATAAAGGGAGTACGGAAAAGGAATTTCTGAGTAAGTGTTTCAAATTTTCAACCTGAGAATGCTTTGCCTCGTGTGTGTGGTGTGTGTGTGTGTGTGTTGCATGTCCATTAATCTTGATCAGTGCCACTGAAGGCTAGCAGGGATTGGAACAAGCCGCACCAAAGGAAGGGGACTGAGAGGATGGGGTTGAAAACGCTACAATTCTAGTTACGCTCAGCATCAAATTATTGCATAAGACACTGTGAGTTAAACTTTCAACAGAAATCGGAACAACAGAGAAACACTTCCCAAAACATTTTATACATGATTATAGAAATGATCCATTCTAGCTAAATAAATGGTTATGTGGATTTCCGTCAGATGTAAGTAGCGCGCCTATAAAGAGTCCATTTCCATCTGCCCCTGTCTGAGACACGTAAAGTCTGCAGTACTAATCAACAGTGCTGGGTTCAAACTCATAACCATAAACAAACACTTCATCACCTGTGTGTTGAGACTGCCCAAACACCCAAACCCTCCATGCTGTAATGGGCTTTTCTCATATCCGAAGCCAAAGTCGACTGCGGGAGAAAAGGCCAAATTCACAGACTCACCCCTAAAATAACAACCAAAAAGGCTGAACACATAAGTAGTGCCATTAAATCCCAAAGTTGGGTTAGCTTGTAAGTGGAAAAGACAAGTCACCGTTAATTCCGGGGGTCATTCCGTTGATGTGAAGTCAGAGAATATGCCGGGTATTATGAAGGACTTATTATGTTATGTTATGTTATTATGAAGGTTAAAGTGAATAACTAAATCTCCCAGCTGGCACCATCCTGTATTCACTTCACATCCACGTCTACAGACAGGATAAAGGGCAGAAACTAAAAGAGAGAATTTTGGGTGTTTTCAAACAGACTGTTCTTTCTTTCCTTTCAAGGAATGTCAAAGAAACATAAGAAGTAAATTAAAAGTATCTGTTCCCGTTTGCAATTAGAAACATGCCTCTTTTGGAGTGACTGAAGCAGTCCATGTGCATATTTTGACAAGAAAACAACCATAAAAAGACATGCCCAGAGACAAGCACTTCCATTCACCGACTTAAAAGAGTGCAGCTGAAGAAAAAGCACGGCAGACTATGCTCTGTTAGCTTCCTACCCACCAGACAGCCACCAGGGCACAACTTGCTGGCAGTGAGACCGTTATGACTTGCGACACTGTAATCATGGGCAGCACCTTCCATTACATGGCCTGGCTGACAGGGTCGGACGGTGCGAGTGCCTGCTCTGCCGGAGGAGACAGCTTGGTGAAGACGAAATGATAATGGCTGGCATTAATCGAGTCAATTACACTGAGTCGTGTCTCCCACAATTCATCAACAGTTCAAATAAATAACTATGGATGTGTGTTGGGAGTTTGGGGGGGAGAATGGGCTGCTAAGGAAGTGACCGAGGAGTGGAAAGAACAGTAATCATCTCTAAAATCACATAATAGCAGAAAATGGCAACACGCTCGTAGAGACAAAGCATTGAACCACATGCATTTTAATAACATCGCTAAGCCTCTTTTTTAACACTCAAATCAACTTTTTGTTGCCAGTAATTGTTGTTGTGGTTATCACTGCCACCCGCTCATGTTTTTTCCATGTTGATTCTATAAATAATAAGCAGGGGAAACGAAGAGATGAGTTTCACAGTGGTGGTGGTGTTGTAACAGTGTCAGCCTTATCTAAATGCTGTAGTTGTTGTCAGATGATGCCTTGGTTCCCCTCCTCCTCTCCCTTGCTGGGTTGAGAGGGTTAACCAGCATAATAGGCTAGAGAATGGAGGCTCATTACAAGATATCAGCCCTATGTTTATCAATTAGAGTGACAGAGAGAGGTCTAGTGGTGGTGCCGTGCCACAGAGAGCCTTCAACACGCCGACTGACAAAACCAGGGTCTCAAGGTTCTGTCGGAGAACAGGGGGAAGAAACAAAACCAGCAGAGATGTTATTAAAGCGCTTGATTTGCAATGTCTTGACATTGGTGGCACATGAGGGCTACACACTCTCCAAAGCTGGGCTATCGCTCTGCAAGAATCTCCAATTTCTCACATCCGTCGACAAGCGCTCCCAAAGGGTTTCATTTACAAACGGGCAAAGAAACTGTCCAGCGGAAGGCGAGACATCAGGCTTGTCCTTGTCTGGTATCAAAGAATGCAAATACACTACAAATAAATTCCTCCTGGAACACAATGGAGGTCTGGGGAGACAAGAGGATGAAATGAGAAAGCAAGATGGGGGTCGCTAAACAAAAGTAGATGCTGAACCAGTCCACCAATTGGTTTCAAAGAGATTCTCTTGCACTTGATCTCTTGCCCTCGAGTTTTCAAATTGCAACATAAAATGTCACCAGGGGAATTCAGACAATGGGCTAGGGAAGAAACGAGTGAAAGGAAGAGGAGGGGGAGAAAAATGAGGGCTTAAAAGTACAATGGCGAACAAAAGTCACCAAATGACAATGCTTGACAGCCACTTCAATTCTGAAATGATGCCCCTGTCATGCCGTGCTCCCAAGTATTGATTTTTTTTTCTTCCCGTGGAGCACAGTAGGGGAAAAAAAAAATCTAATCCAGTTGAAACAGATCCCCGCTGCTGGCACTGGCCCATTGCTAGCGGCCATCAAGGTTAACGCAGGCGCAACACTTATCAAAGTATCTCTCCTCCTCCTCCGTCTTCTCTTCTCCCCGCCTCCTCCTTCCCCTCATACTGTCTGTGGCTGATCTTTAATGGACTGGTCACCATGCTCAGCTGGCAGCCTCTTCATCTCTCCTATCCAGAAACCTCCTTTCTCTGCAAAAAAAAAACGCGTCCTCCTCTTGCCACATCAGTCTGCATTTGCTGCCATCTTTTTACAGTGACTCCGGCTTCCGCTTCAAGGTCATGCCACGTGAAAAATCATACGTGTTAAACTGTCGTCTGGAGGTGAAAAATAGTCAAATGAAGGAAGGACACGACCAGATGAAAAATATGTGTCCTTTGGATTGGCCGTTGCCTGAAATCATGAATACACGGTAGTGGCATTGAGCACCGGTTGAATTGAAAAACTACCAACCATATGAAATTCAAGCGGAAAAGTCTTAATAAAACGTCTAAAAAGCCACATAACAACATAACACACTGCCGTACGTCTTCTCTGCATAAGATAGAAAATCGTTGTAACCTGGCGACTTTTTATTCAGAATTATTATGAGCTAACTTCAGCTGCTCAAAGGAGAAAAAAAGAGAAAGAGAGAATATTCTCCCACTGACTAAAGAGGCTGTGTCAAAGGAAACTGGAGAGTAAAGTCATATTTCGGGGTTAGCTGGTCACACATAATGATGGCAGCTGCGGAGGAGGTACCTGGGGACTTCATTACGCGGACAAGTCAGTGGGACTGAGGCTACTGTTCCGCAACCATCTTGTGTACCCCACTTCTCCCATTTTATCTCCTGGTGCCTCGGTGAAACAGTCCATGATGTACAGTAAAAATATATATTATATAGCATTGCAAAAATGCAATGCTGAAAGATGCCAACTTAAGCAACATTTATGTATTTAGAGATCCATGGCTGTTCAGTTTTTTCTTATTCAAGTTCCCCTTTTTTGGAAAAGCATCCACATCACAATGTTTGTGCAACAATGCTATCACAAATATAGACATGTTGCTCCCTCATTCTCTTGACAGCAGCTTTGCCCGTAATGAGGTGTCCGGGCATCCAGCCCTGCTGACATACTACATTACAGTTGCGACAACTACATGACAGCAAGCTACAGTTGGTGGCAGCTATCAGTCTGACTGCTGCAGCGAATGATGTGGGGTAAATACCTTTTGGGAGTTGTGGTTCTCTGGCTCTTCCCTGTGTGTGTTTGAGTAACATTTGTTCAGCAGATTTCTTCTGTTTTAACAATAAAAGTCATTGTTACAAAAACAGGTTTTTGTGGAATTTGTGAATTTATCTGCCCGGTGGTTAGATTCAAAATTGGGATGCGATGTAATAGATTATGTTAGGTCATCTCTGGACTTTGCCAAGGCTCCCTCTCTCTCTCTCTCCCTCTGTGATACTCAGCTCTGTGATGCACAGGTTTTTCCAGAGACCAGAGCTATGATAACACAACATAATGAGCATCAGCTCAATGTTAATGTCATTAACGTGAGGAGGAGGATCAGATCGTTTTACAAGCTCAGCAGAGGGAAGACAATGACGCCAAGCACTAATTAGCTGCTATCGTCTGGCTTTCACAGGATCTCTCAGACAGTCAATTCAATTACTCCATATAACGGCAGAGGATGAATCAAGGGGGTATATAAAAAAAAAAGAAAAAAAAGATTGAGCAGAAGGGAACAGTAAGAAAGAATAGAAATGACTTGGGTCTTGCTCACTCTTCCCTATCTGGGCCCCGTTATCTGCCCTTGTGCCCCTGAGCCCACCACATTTCATCCCTAATGAACAACCCCATAAAAAGAGGGAGTTCGATTTCTCTCTCCTCCTTTCTATCTCTTGGGCACCCTGTCCTTCCTGCTCCTCTGGAAGATATCGGAGTCTATCATTTGCTGTGCTGGGCAACAGCATCCGATCTGCAGATCTCCTTCACATTAAGGATCCTTTTAGATAGAGAACCCTAAAAGGTAATTGGATTTCCCCCTAGTTATCTTCATCTGTTTCACCCTAAGCCCACTGTAATAACTTACTCTCAGGGCCAAAGATAACTCAATTCTGTCCCACAGAGAGCCAGTGAGTGTGAGGGAGGAGAGAGAGAGAGAGACAGTGAGAGAGAGAGAGAGAGAGAGAGAGAGAGAGAGAGAGAGAAAGCATATGTTATGTCTCCGAGGCAAACGGGTATCTAAATCCTATATCACTACCTTCACAAGGATATGAACTCTGACAAGGAGCAAACATAAATTTGTTTTTATGTATTGAATTATTCTCTTTTCTGGTGCCTCGGTTGGCATTTGCTGCAGCCGTTTGACTACAACAAGAGCTCTTGTGGTATAGTGGTATAGTGAGGGAGGATGCAGATTATGTTTTGGTAACTGATGTTGCATGACTTAGCAAACCTCCTCACTTCCACTGGAACACAATGGCATCCTAAATGAGTCATTTTGGAGACCTATTTTCAGGTTTATTTCTCACAAGACAATAACCCAACCTATAGTGTCACCGCAACACAATACAGAGGAACAACGCTTAAAAAAAAAAAAAAAAAGAAAGAAACTGGGACATAGCTGAAAATTATTTCAAAACCCCTCCACCCCCACCCTCAGGGGGGATGTTTCATTGGCCTGTTATTTTTATTGTGGCAGTGCAAAATGAAACCGCTGGCTCCAGCAGCCTCAAGCAGAGCTTGTATGGAGGCAAAAATCAATACAGCAATATCAGAGCAAGACTTATCAGGGGTTCACTTCTTCTCAGAGGTCACTGAGGAGCAACTGCATTTAAGTGGGGAATTCAATTGTGAAACATAGTTTGGGACGAGCTTCGGTCGGTATCTGATTAAGGACGGCTGGAAGATTGCAAAGGTAGAGTAAGTTTCAAATGACAACACCAGAATGCGACTAATGGAAAGTTATAGCTTTCCATTTGGTTGTATTTTTGCAGTCAACTGAGTGACGGTTCATGTAACTGATAGTGCTGCTTCATTTGGAAATGTAACAAATGCTGACCCTGTGACACTGAACACATTACTGTACTAACATATTCCAAAAAATGCTTTATATATATTACAAATATGACTGTATAAAACAGCGTGGATGAATTAAAACAGCTATGAGGCATCCGTCTTTTTGTTATTCGGTCGTCATTTTCACTCTTTTATCGAACATGCATGCCATGTTTTCATGCATACTGGTAAGACAAAGAAGTGTACTCCTAACCAACTCTTATCTACACAAAGTACATACATTAAGGGTATGAAGGTTTTGTTTTTAGTAACCCGCGTACTGAAGATTTAGCTAGAACAAATATAGCATTAAACAAACACAAACAGGACTTAGAGGAACTCTAAAAAAAAAAAAGCAAATAAATTAGATTTGGTGAGCTTGGGACAGTCAGCCTGTTACTGTACGTGCTATGTCAAATTGCTGTATGCAGGGTTAGGAATCTTAATGCCTGGGAGTTTGTGTATCCATGTCCCTATCCCTTCTTGATTTCTTAGAGAGCGTGTGGCCTGCGGCCACAGCGAGAGGCCAGGGCAGAGTCGGATCATTTGGGGCTGTCGTTTGCAGACAGGCTGCCAAGTCTGTCTTTCTGCCAGTCAGGCAACATACTCTGAGCCATTTTTACTTGCTCTGATGGAACAGCTGTCTAACATGACATACTGTACATGCAGTTTTGCAAGAGCACAAATGCTATGCGCCCTTTAGAAAGCGGGTATGCAGTGGAATAAAAAAATAAAATAAAATAAAAAAAACATCAACTTAGAAGAACTAAATCATGCTCCACTCGTCTGTGTTGATAATGATAAGGTCAGATCACGTCAGATAATACTGTGTGAATGACTGACGCTCGGTGCAGAGTGAGTAATAAGGGTTCACAAGAGCAGGATGGCAATTACACAGAAAAGCAGCCTATCCGAGAAAGAGAGCAAAACATAGCAATCACAGACAAAACTTTGATGTGCAGGAGTTGTGCCCCAGCCCCTCTGATTGACTTTCAACACTCTTCGGGGATTTTACTTTACCCGAATGTAAGAGAGACCCTTCCTTGAACCTTAAAAAAAAGCATCACATTTTTACTGCAAAGTGGGGGCTAAGGGCTTGGAGGTGGAGGTGGTGGGTTTACACAGAGTCAGCCCTTCAGGCCAGCACCTCTCAGGTCTGTCTGCAGCTTTTAGTGCTGGCAGGTTCCTGAGAAATGAGGGCGGGAGGGATGGAAGAGAGGGGAGAATGCCATATTCCTGTCAGTGGCAAAATACACCCCCAGCGGGAGTATAATGGACAGGATCTCAGCAGGACAGGAAATGATTTTGGTGCGATCTAGAAAGCAGAGGTGGGGGGGGGGTTAGCTGAGCTGGACCAGGAAAGGGGCAACGAAGGGTGCCCATGGGTCAGGATAGAGTTGGCCCGGCAGCTACACGTGAATGGCAACATTTGTACTGAGAGCTGGTGGGAAGAGGAGGGGGAGAAGTTATGTTTCAGGGGCAAGGCTGCAGTTAGTCGGAGAGGCACAGGGATAAATTAACACTACACAATGTTTGGTTAGTGATATGTGCCAAGCATGATCTCCAGCTTCAAACTACTTCAGTGTGTATGTAAGTCGGTGTGTGTGTGTGTGTGTGTGTGTGTGTGTGTGTGTGTGTGTGTGTCCACGATTAGCACAGGGTTATGTTTGAAAAGTAAACATTTATCCTCCAGGTTTGCTGTGACAGATCTTAAAATTTGATGGACAGGTTTTAAGTAGTCATTGGATCAGCTCCTCTACGCTCTCACTGACTAGAATATCAAACTATTAAACATTTCTATCAAAGGAGTCTTAGTGCGATGGGCCTAAAGCAACAAATGGACTTTATTGTTCTTGTGGATCTGACAGGTAAATGATGCTTGGTTAACATTTTTTCTTTGTACAGAAAAAAGTACTGAAATACTTGCTTCAACTCTCATTCCTTTGAAGCTACGGCTAAAGTTGAAATGTGTAGTTTGTCTTTGGTAATATATGTTTATATCCATCAGTATGGTACAGCGCACACTCTTCTGTTGAAAAACGCTGATCAGTTTTGTCAGGTTGCACACGTCTGGCAGACAATGGCTTTACTGTCCAACTAACACACTTCAAAAAATCTAATTTCCAACACTTTGACTGCATAATACCAACAATAAGATAAATAAAACGGCTTCACAAAGTCATCTTTGTAATAGTTTGAAAGACAGTTCAAAGATTTCAGCTTTAAGTTGCAGAATATCAGCAGGCTGCAATCTAACACCCGTAAAAATCTGTATTTTTTTATATTTTCCTACAGCTGAAGATGATTTAGTTTACTTACATAATAAGAAGTTTTGTCAATGGTCATTTGTTCTCATGAATATTGTGTGTCTGTGCACTGGTTGCCATCATCTTACCTCAAACTCAGCATGTTTATGGATGTCTTCAGCCCTCTGTCGGCTAAGAATAAATTCAGCTTCATTAGCCACACGAACCAGGTGGTCCTTCATGGTGTGACTCAGCAGCCTAGGGAGACGGGAGATGGACATCAGCCTACTACAATACTGCATAAATGTATTTACAATCATTATTAAAACATTTTATTAGATATATGGATGTTAATTAACTTCAGTCAGGGGGGGAATATGTCAGGCAGATGCTTTACGATATCATAAAGTCTTGAGCTTTGGAGTATTTAAAACATCTGTTTAACACTGTGATATCTGGTAACCTGGACAAGAAACAACCATGTAATATCCATAAAATGCTGAAAAAGAACCGTGCAAAATAAGCAGAAAATCTAATTTGGAAACAAAAACCAAACCAGATAGGTCCTCTAAGTGGGGTGCAGGTGCTAATTGATTTGTTAATGATATGCATCTGACAGGAGGGAGGATCTCTGCCCATGTTGCTACATATGTAGTCCTACCTCCCTCTCCTTATCAGCGTTGATGAAACATGCATGTTATGTGTGTGCGCGCGGGTCGAACAAACCTCTCTACAGCCCTAAAGGTCAGGACTGTGCAAAGTGGAACAATAACAGACTAGGGGCCATAGAGGAGGGATGAGGCAGGCTGGGACTGACTGTAGGGTGGAGGGTGGCGGGGGGGTTTAGGGGCCAGGGGATGACTGTAACCTAAGCCTGCTGTTTCAGCACAGGGCAGCAGGGGAGCGGAGGTGCTGGGGCCTCTGCAGCCTCTATGGCCCTGTCGAGGCCCCGCTATCAATAACCGAGCCACTGCCCTTCTTTATGGTGCTCCGCGCTTCAGGCTGTATATATGGACAAAACAGACTGAGGGCATTTTTTTTTTTTTGCATGTGCATGTATGACATTGTGGAAAAAAGGAGGTAAAATACTCAGTAATGTTAAAAAAAAGTAGTAAAATGAAGGGTTTCTGTAGGAAGTTAAATTCAAGACTTTTTAAGACCTTATTAATAAAACATAAAACGCTATTTAATACCTGTTTGATGGTCAAAATATGAAGAAAAACCAGTAGGAATGATGAATTCCTTTTCATAGAGTGCTTCCTAATGTAACCAGTCAAATAATAATTAAATTTTTACTAAAAATCTCATTTGTCCATGAGTCGACCGGCTTCCAGGGTACTGTAGCGATGGGATTTGCTTTAGATGAGATGGCGCTGACTGAAGCTGCCTCCTGAACACACACTCCACTATTGAACCAATTGTGATTTATATGATAGGCCAAGTAGAGTATAAAAAGCCAAGTAGTACTGCTGCCTTTGGCAAGAAAAAAATATTTAAGATCACTAGTAATAAAAATGTAAGTCATTTTAATACTTTCTAAGGTGGAACTACAATTAAAAAAAACTCTGCTTTTATAAATCCCAATCAGGATGCTGCTTGTGTATAGTATAAAATCTGGATTCAATAAAATAACGAGTCACATTGGTGGTTGAATTTGAGGATCAACTAATGATGTAATTGTGTTTAATTCCCACAAAGAAACAGGCCGCATTTGCATACACATGTATGACTCTGGCTTGAGGAATTGTTGTGTAATATCAGCCTCTTTAAAGTGAATTACAAATCCTGTCCTCCCCAAAGAACTCGTCTCATTTGCATTACTGTGGATTAGCTTCTGCCAATTCTTAAAGCTGAGGATCAATAATGGAAAGTGTGGCCCCTCTAAATCTGAAATTGATGAGAGTTTTAAGACTAAGGAGAACGGATGTTGGAGCGAGAGTCTTATTAGGAAGAGATGGGGAGGCTCATACGTCGAGATAATTGAAAAACAGACGAAAAACAAAGGGCAGCGGCAGACAGAGGAGATGATTACAGGCAGATAACGGCTCAACCAGAAAGGCATAAACTGACAGAGGGACAGTGGGAAATCAAGAGCGATTTCCCAAGTGTCACGGAGGAACCAGCGATCAGAGGCCCTGTCACCTTCCACCTAACCTCTCTCCTTTTCCAAATCCCCCTGGGATAAGCGGGTATTGAATGGAGCCTTGAACTCAAGGATCTTCCATCCTCACTCACCCCAGCTTCACTTCAACCCCCCCGCCGCCCCGATCATTGATTGTTGTCCCGAATCTTGAATAGCCACCCTGTCGCGAGGGCCTTAGGGATCTCAGGGGCCTGAGGGAATGTGATGCGATCCAGGAATGGTGAAATCGGAAAGTGGTTGATGGGTAGAGGTTGGGAAGATAATGAAGAAGTGTTGCTGCGAGGAGAGAGAGCAGGTCAGAGTTACCTACCTGCCTTCGTTGACCAACTCGATAAAGGCTAGACCGGCATTCTTCTGGATGGAGTTTTGCCATTCCTGCAAGTGAACACACACAATATCAAACATGAACATAAATCTGCTATACAATAAGGTGGCACTAATACATCCTCACTACCTTTTTATTACATTTTCAAATAATCAGTTAATCATTTGGTCTACAAAACATCAAAATAGCTTTTTTTTTTTTTTTTTTTTTTTTAGAATCAGTCCAACAGCAGTCCAAAAACCCCCAAATTTTTATTTTATTACAATATAAAACACAGAAACTCCTGAAGAAATGTTTGTCATTTTTGCTTGAATAATAACTTAAATGATTAACCAATATTTTAAATAATTGCAGATGAATTTGTAGTTGCTTGAGCAGTGTAGAAATACTAAAACTACTCATAAATGGACCCTGTAGAAAGCTCTACTTGTGTATAAGCTTTCCTGCCACTACAGGCTTCTAATATCAAATGAAACATCACCTAAAAAAGGTAAACTGACTTCTTTGGTCAGCAAGAGCTACATAATCAGCTGGCAAACTAGTGGAGAGGAGTGAAAGAGCTGTGTTGAGAGTGCATTTATCACAAGTAAATACACAATTTTCCTCCCCTTTGACTAACGTTATGGTTCAAGGTGTCAGTCTAAACAATCCAGCCACAGCCGTGTGTGACTTTAAATCCTCAGCTTTCAAAAGGGGACAACGAGAGAAGGGAAACTCAGCAGTCATCATCTCTCATGTTCTGTTCAATATTTCAACACCTTCAACACAACCGTCAAAAGAATAATAAAGCAACAAGGTCATGGGGCCTGTCTGAACCTCACAGCGCTTTTTCCCCTTCTTCCTCTCAGGGGAGATGGAGAAATATGCGTGAAAAACCTCAGGTTAGAGACCCAAACTACCAAACTACTCTTTAAAAAAATCATTAATCACGGCCTGAAGTCACTATACATTCCACACTGTTCAGCTTTTATTAAAAGTTAGTGATAAATGTGTAATAGTAATTTCAGTAGAGGTAAAAATACAGGTTTTACTCAATATTATAGAAATTCTCACTTCAACAAAGTACCCAGAATAATGGAGTTAGAAGAAGTGAACGACACTAACTGTGCACGCACATCCGAGCATAAACTTTTTAAACTGCGCTGTCATCGTCTCTCGAGCTGATAGAGGAAACTGTGTGTTTATGTAGAGACTGGCCTTTCAGTAAACCTAGAGAGCCCACAGGGACGAGGATATCAGCGCTACAATGAGGAAGGAAAAGATCAATTTACAAGAATCTCTAATACACATCCAAACATATCTGTACGTATGTGATGATTTTCAAAACCATACCGCCCCCCCCGCCTTTCAGCACAACAAATGTAAAACCATCAAAACCAATCATGCACCAAGCCAAGAGAAACCATTCTTCTGAAATGCCTGCGCACCATCACTCTGTAACCGACTGCACGTCATACAGACAACAAACTAACACTTAACCTCAATTCATAACTGCTTTTTGTCCTGAAGGACCATATTGGCATTGACCGTGTTTACAATACATTCCAAATAAAGAGGGCACAGAGGGAATAAAAGTCTGGGCTTGGGAGTGGAAACAGTGTTTTGGAGTTGAGTACTGGCAGAGGGCTTTGTGGCTGAAGCATGCTTCAGAGGAAGTGTGTGAGAGTAGCCTTGGGGCCCTCTAGTTTAAGCATAGACTGTAGTTGAAGGACATTAAACATGAGTGTTAGCCTGTGGCTGTGGGGATATTCCAGACCAGGCCAGACTGCGCTAGCTGGATTTCAAATAAACACCACAGGAAGTGAGGCCGTAAATAGAGTCGTACTCTCTGGAGAACCAGAAAAACCAGCGACGTTACATTTCCTTTATGTGATTTCTTTAAAATACTTGGGACTTTTGATGCGGGAGTGTTAGAATTTAGCGTGAAACCTAAGCTTCTTCCGCTGAAATAAAAAAAAAAAAAGATTATCGCAAAACTGCAGTTCGAAGAGGCTTTGGCTCTAAATTAGGTTTGACAAACGGCGTGGAGGCCATTGGCATTTCGCGGACACAGACAAAGGTGATAGCAAGACTAATGGTGTCATTATGGGCTAAGAAATGGCTCTTCTAGTTGAATTAAAAAAGCAATGACCCTGATCTGAGGGACATCTACCAGTGACAAAAAGGAAACAGGGACAGGTCAGTGATAGAATATTGGATTTTGGCTGCCCTGGTCAGCGGTGTCACAGCTTTTATGGCCGCAAAAGGGGCCATGACCACAGCACTCCTGATGAGTAGATACAAGCAGCCATTTGTGACCCCCTCACCTTTAACCTGACCTCCTAACAGATGATAGGATGGAGAGAGAGAGAGCGAGGACTATCCCCCTTCATCCTGATTGGAAAATTTGTTTAATATAGCGAGCAGAGTGTGTACGTTTTTGCATGAAGGTGTGTGTGAATGAAAAGTTTGAATATTTTCATAGAAATGTCTGTCTCAATCTGAAGTCAATAAGACAGCTCTGTTTGGTCTGTGTGCAATGATGATGGCATTGAGTCTAAACACACATGCCATGCACTTCCGTCATTACAGCTGATTATCCATAATCAACATCTAAATATACCACTACCACTAGTGAGAAAACACAGACCTCCTGAGTAAAATCGCCTTTCAAACATCAGGCTCGCCACAACACAAGGAAAACATTTTCCAACGCTGAAGAAAGAAAAGTCTCGACTCTCCTGAAATAATAAATAAGTCACTTGTGCTTTTCGGTGGCATCACTCATAATCACAAGTATTTGTTGATTTGAAAGGCTATGGGCACACAACTTTAGATGAGACGACAAAAGCATAAATCCTCATGTCAAATGCGGCAGCGCAGCAGAAGCAAAACTAAAGAGGCTGAGAGCTACTGATTTTTTTTCTTTCTTTTTTCTTGAAATCCCCCAAAAAACAGGACAGGGAGAAAGAGTTTGATTACAAGGTGACAGAATAAGACTGCAAAAAGACAACGCAGACGGAAACAACAGGCACATGTTCAAAACATCTTAAATTAATTTGAATATTTCTGTCACTGAAAGCAATACAGTTAAAGTTCCTATGACATATCAATAACACGTGGTGGCATATCTTGACATTTTGGATTAAACCTTTGTGCGCTGACAGCCACAAAAGAAGAACTGACAAGGAAACCATTTTTTTTTGTAGCTGTGTGACCCCAATGTTTATGAACAGCGAGCTCTTCTCAACAATGACAGGAAAAAAAAGAGGCGGATGAGTAAGACAAAACAAAAAAAATCACTTTACCGTAAACAATCAAATATGTTATTCATCATTTGTTGAGTTGATTATAGTTGAGTTAAGCTGAGTAGTTTGTTGCTTTGCTCATGCGGCTTTGTCTAAAAGAAAAAAAAAAGCGTGTGTGTGTGTGTGTGTGTGTGTGTGTGTGTATGAATAACTTAACACCGGGATGTCTACCCGAGCTCTCAACAATCCACATGTGCGTGTTCAGATGCTATCTGCTTAAAGAAAAACAGACATTCATATTGGTGTTTGCGTGATCAAATTCACAACTGAGGGAATATTTACTGATGTCAAAATATTTATACTGCAGGGTCTCCAACAGCTTCATGGACTCACACTTTCATGGCTGCACTAACACAGAGTGAAAAAACAGGACATAACCCCCCCCCACATATACCAAACAGACAAACCAAAAACATGTTAGAACACTTGGAATACAGTACATTTAAGACAGCGCTGCATCAAAAAACTGACCCCCTTTTTTAATTTTTTTTTAACTTATCTTGTAGCCGAGCTTGTATTTGATTCATTCAGTGTCAGTGTCAGTGCATTTTAATGATGTATGAGCATACGAATATTTAAACACTGTGCAGCTGTTTCAGTTCCAAATGGAACAGATGTTCAGTTTTAAATGAGAAATGAAATCATCACCTCATCTAACAACGTAATTTTCACGACCAGATTGTTCTTATGATATAATTTATTTATTCTGAATTCAACTTAAAACCCCTGACCCATAAAAAGTCTAAAGGTTCATGATAATGCTGATTGGTCAAACTTATCTCAACAGTTTTCTCTATCAGAGAGAACAACGGATGTTTTTTATTAAGGATTAATCTTCAGTGTACGTTTCATGCCATCTCATTTCAAAGACAGATTTAGTCTCAGTTCTTCAGTAATCTGAGGAAAACATTTTCAAAATGACATAATGCATCACGACCAATCAATTTCCTGTTCTCACAACTGAAATATAGTTCAGGCTGTTTGCTCATGAGGTTCTCTAACGGCATTAAAACATTTTATATGGTACAAATGTTTGGATATTATAGTACATATGTTTGGTTCAAATACATTTGCTTGCCTTTCTTTTTTTGTTAGCTTTCAGATTACATCACTCATGACAGATTGATTGCATAATGTGTGTTGCAAGTAAAGCTAAAAATTTGTATATACTGTACTCATTATATAGATTTTTTTTGTCAAATCATACAATTTCCTCATAGCTGTGTTAGCTAGTAGGCCAGTGGTAGGCGTACCCAGTGACTGGAACTGCAAATGGGGATCTAGACTATTCAGAAAGCTACATTTACGACCAGAAAACTCAGAGCAGCACAAATTTTCCCAGACGTGAAAATACAGTGGAAGTATTGGTAGATTACTTTAGTGTCATTTGTTGTACTTGAGAGATAAATAATGTTTAAAATCAATGAACTAACTGCTCAAAGAATACATTATATAAGAGAACGTGGTGCAGAACTCACCAAACAGGAATAAACATCATTTACAGGAATATTTTGTGTCCACTATATACAATATCAGAGTGAAAGCATATCTTTATACAACTAAAATCTTCCCTCTGAAGTATGACAAGATTGAAATTTCCTTCTTTAACAGTCTAACTAGATCAAAAATGCAGGGATGTGAATTTTCACTCCAGATCTGAGCTAAGAAGTCATGATTTTAACAGCAGGATAGCTCAGAGAGGATAGCAGGGGGAGAAACATAAGAATACATTCCAAGGTCTTATAACGTGGAACCTGTCAGGTAAAAAAAACATTACATTAACAGTGGCTGTCAGGAGGAGAGGGCTCTGTCAGGGAAATTCATTTATTTGAAACACGATTATACGTTGTGTATAAATAACCAACCATTCATGCCACTTGAGGCCCTCCAGTCTCGAGCCACTTGAAGCCAGCTCACAGTAAAAAAAAAAAAAAACGGCTGGGAGACAAATTAAAAGCCACTCAATATTTTGAGGAGTCTCCCGTCTGATTCTCCCCTCTCTCAGCTAGACTTCACTTCCTGTCAGGAAGCCCCCCTTGACCCCCACCTCCTCCAACACAACACACACCCATCGCCCCCTCTCTGGCTGCATAGTTGGCAACGATAGGGAGCCTGCAGAATTAAGTGCCAGTTGGTGTTGCTGTGTTTTCCTTACGTCTCGCAGGAGAGTACCTTTTCAAAGAATAAACAGCATGATATTATCCTCTGAACGATGCAGCGATGGCAGGGACGCCCGAGCCGCGTGGCACGGCTGTAAAGGGGCACTGGAGCAGAACGCAGGGTGAGGGCGAGCAGGCAGGGAGGGACGGCTTTGATTTGCACTGATCTTGAACCTTGTGTGCCTGTTTAACTGCACAGCGGGGTGTGGGTCTGACTGTGAGGAAAATGGTGGGGAAAGTATTTTTGTCCACTGGTTTCATCACATTCCTCCCCACTTCTCTCACCTCTCTCAGCTCCCCAAGTGGTTCATACAACATGGTCTGCTCTTGATCCATCAAAGCCTCACTTACAGGGGAGAAGAAGAAATATGTGTACTGACAGATATAAATGGCTATTTAGCAATTCAAACATCAGACTTCATTTTCGCTGACATAACCTTTAAAATAAGCAACTTGTAAAACATAAAATTTAATCAAATCTTAATCCATAACATAAAAACTTAAGTAACCGCGCTTATGGTTTAACCTGCTGGTTGTTCTTTTTCGTATTCTCAGCAGCACTGAGCTTCCAACTGGTTCCCTCGTTTCTCATATTATGTTATTGATTGTTTGGACCATGATGACCGTGCACTTACGACCTGTTCCCTGACTGCAGGGGTTTAAACTTCTATGCCTCCGCTACTCTTCCTTCTAACCTGGAGGTCAGAGGGTCAAAGGGTCAGGAGGAGCCAAGTGTTTGGGGAAGTCAATGTCTTTCTCCCCTCTGACTGGGAGAGAGAGGTGCCCATCTGTTAAACAGGTTAACTATGGCTATGAGACGGGCTGGGAACATACGATAATGTGTGTGGATTAGCGGGTTAACATTGATGTCATTGAATTACTATTAAAAGATTATCTGCATTAGTGGTCCCAATAAAATACTATGAGAAGAGACGTGTCAGTTAATGAATCCAGAGTATCTTTAAACACACAAATATTTGACATTAAATGGACAATCACTGGCTACAATGACTTAAAGGGTTTGTTCAACCAATTTACAAAGAAACAAAATCATTTTATCACTTGCTCCCCCAGCTAGCTAGCTGTGGTTTTATTTGTTCAGGTTTTGAGATAACAGCGTCAGTGAGGGAGAATTTACAGAGATACTCGTGGCCCCGTCGAGGCTGTACTTAGGAAACACACGGGGGCTTTGAGCTACAAGCTGTCGTCAGCATGCTAACAAGCTCACAGTGGAAATGCTACATGCTAATGTTTAGCAGGTAAATTTAGTGTGTTAGCATGCCAATGCTGATAAATCCAAACTACAACTGAAGCTATTGGGAATGCCATTAATTTTGCCGCTATTTGGTCATAAATTTTGGGCAAATTACAACATTTCATGGCAATGTCTCCAATAAATTTTGAGATATTTCAGTCTGTTTCACTATTGCAAAGTGGTGGACTGACCGCAGTACAACATTGCCAGGGTAGCATAGCTAAAAATTCATCACTATTCGTCACTCTGGTTATTTTGCAGAATTCACCGTGAACAATGTTCACAGGAGTGCTGTGTATCTCTGGAGAGAGTTCCCCAACTGTTAATAAAAACTGTCCACGGTGAAGTCTGTTGTTGATGTCTAACGTTTTCTGGAACAGCAAACATAAAATCACTGCACCATGTATCAAAGACTGATTCATCTATATCTGGCCATATTAAAACAAAATTATCTGCATTGCTGTATACTACAGTAGAAGCAATATGGATATCAAGTGGCATTATTTTATGTGAAGTTACAGTAGACCAATTGTTAAAAAATTATGAGACATTAGCTGCATCCATATTTTTTTTGTATTTGTTGACATGTAAGGAAGAACAGTCTTTCCTATCTGAGCTTGACCATCACGAAACCAGCGCCCCCTCCACCCCACAACTCTTTCTCTCCGTTCCTTCCACTCCATGTACAGGATGTATTTCTGATAAATGGCAGAAGGATGGATGGGCTGACAGAGGGGCCGGACAATAATGGCTGATCTACAGGACACAAATGCAGCTACTGAGGAGATTTATGGGCCTCTGCTCATCGTAGACTGTCCAGTAACCGATGAGATGATTTCTCAAAGCTCTGGACAGACGGTAGCGAGCGCGAAGGGAAAGCTCTTTCTCTTGCCCCAGCACATTATTTATTAATCAGATGTTTTGGGTGGAAGAAACTTCGAGAAGTGGACCCAGGAAACAACACGCTGGCCGTAAACATGACAAAGACGGGGAGAAAACAAGTGTGAGAGGGAGAGTGAAACTGTCAAGGCAAATCAGGGGCATGGGGAGATGGGGGAAAGTGGTTCGTACTGTACGTGCAAAAGCCTCAAGTAAACGCGGTTCACTGGAGAAAACTTAGATGATGTTCATGTAATATGCAAGAGCTACTTTGAGGAGGCCATCACGTTCAATAACACTGAAGGGCTATGACGTCTTGATATTGACCTTATAAAATGTCTTCTCCAGTTACATGAAATCCTCTAATTAGCACCTAAACAACATCATATTGACACGAGTTGGTCAAAGGACAGTAAAACTGTTGAACTTGCCCTTTATGCTTGGCTAATTCTTATAATTCAAATTCAGTTACTTGTTCCAACATCTCAAATGTGAATATTTCATATTTCTGCCTCATGTTTTATGGTAGTAAACAAAATTTTGGACGGTTGGTTTGAGCACTTAAACACAGTAGTATTAAATCAACAACAATGCCAGGTGCAGATACAGTAATAAGTGGCAGCTCTTTCTACTATTTTGAGCGGTACTCTGTTGCCGCTACAGTACATGATGATGATCATTAATCCTCATTTTGTATATTCAGCAGTCCTCGAGGATCAATATTACAGCGGAGAACAAGGCGGCATGCCACCCCAACAGTTAATGTCTGGTCAAAATGGTCCTTTAATTGGGAGCACTGTTGTAGTTGTTAGAAACGGGGCACTATCAAACAGCGGTTTACAATCCCCTCCTCAATGCCAAGCTGATGTGGCCGCCAATGCAACTTTCATAGGATCCCTGATTAAAAACTGCTCTGCAGTCCCTAGCCTCCTGACCCTTCACCCTGGCTCCACTCCATCTCAAAGCTTGGGAAATTAATTAAAATTTCACAGAGATGGTATCGCGTCGCATCTCTGATGAAGGTGTGGGGGGAGAGAAAGAGAGAGAGAGAGAGAGAAAAATCAATCAAAATCATCTCCATCTACTCCCTCCACCGGTTGGGCTTGAAGGCAGGAAGGAGTCACAAGATGGCCACAAAGGCACTTCCTGTGAGAGAATTGAGTGCTTCCTGTGCCAGAGGGCCCAACAAACTTTCTTAAATAACGTCATCAATCATGGCACGGGCTCACTCTCACTGCCCCACAAGGAGAGCAAACATACAAATAATTATACATTGTAATTTAGCCCAGAGGAAAGTCTGCCCCTGTTTTCCCTTTTTCCCCAGTGGAAAGCCGTGTATCACCCCTACTTCCCCCCCCCACCCCTCCTTTCTCTCCCTTTACACAACAATAAAATTACATTTGCATTAGCTGTGAGAGAATTTGGTTGGATGATTTATTGAAGCAATCAACACTATGCTGGCCAATCCCTGGTCCTCTCACAGACAGAGAGAGAAAAAGAGAGTGTGTGTGTGTGTGTGTGTGTGTTGTGGAGATTGGGTGGGGTAGCTTGGAGCAGCTTGAAGCTTAGAAAAAAGGAAGAAATAGCTTGGGCTGGGGACCAAAGGGGGAAGCGAGGTATGAGCTGTGCAGAGGAGCAATCACCAAGATTCTGCCTTTGATTAGATTAGCATTAAACAACACCCTGACAGATATGACAAATAGGTGCATTAGAGCCTGTCATTCTTCCCTCTTTGGTTTTCTATCTAGCTTTCACTCCTGCTATTCCTTCGTCTCTGGACATTATAGGGCTCACGTTTCCCTCCGTGTGTCCCACTAGCACAAATCTATGCACGGCCACTGACATCCAAACAGATGTGTAATCTGACTGTATTACCTTTTTAGAGATGAAGCGAAGTGAATAATGAGAACCAAACAGGGTAGGGGGGGGTTAAAAGGGGGAGAAGGTGGAGGAAAGAAAGCCAGACGACAGGCGCTATTTCTTTAGAAAATAAAGCTGATAAAAAAAAATAAGGCGAGCACAGTGGTGAGAGGTGTCATTAATCAGATCTGTTTTTGTATTATTGGAGATCTTTGTTTTTTCATGAGGTGTTTTAAATGATAAAGATGCAAACAAACAGGGCCAGAGGGGAGTTATTATCTTTTGTCCTTGTCACAGGATGTGTGTGTATGAGGGCAACACTTTATATGTGTTATAGTATGAAAAGGGAATAAATACAGCGTTCATATGAGATGTATTTCGTACATAAATGTAAAGTACACGGTGTGCAGTAACCTGAACAGCCTTCGGTAGCTGCTTAATGCTAATCAACCGTCCTGGAGTGATCTATTGACAACCCCGATCATTGATCTGCCCACGCCTGCTTATGATCCCTGAATTAGTATTCATGAATCTGGCAGCAGCTAAATAAACTTGGCAACAAAACACCCACAAGACAACAGAGAAGAGAGGGATAATCAATGCAAAGCACCATCAAATCTACATTATCCCTCCTCATCAGTTTGGCCAGGCCACAAGGGCCGGCGCTTGGGTCAGAGGTGACGCGGACAGGTCGCCCACCCTTGACCCTCAAACCAATATTTGCGGTCAGGAGATGCCTTCTCTCCAGTTTCTCTGCCCTCGCTCGGGGACGGGGTGAACGTAGAAAAGTAGACAAGGTAGTGTGGAGGAGAGATAAGGTGTGAGATGGCTCACTGTCCACTCTGGGCTGTGGATTTACTGCACTCAAGGTGAGTCTGATAAATCAGATGGGTGTAAAAGAGGAGGACGGAGGGGGGTAAGTACAGATATAGATGCCAGACTTGCCTGTGAACAGAGAAGCATGACGAGCTCCACCACTGAGCTGCTGGACTTCATACACACCAAGCCTGGAAAAATATGCAAGAAAATGAATCATTAAGAAATACCCGAGTAGTTTATTTCAGAAACTCTGCTGGGTTCTTGTGGAAACACATTCATGAATAACACACCCACAGATAGACAAGAGATTACCTAACCTTGTGCCATCTGCAAGGGAGCAGATCGTATTGATGGGCCTAATGAGCCGACATGATGTTACTGTAAACTAATACATATTTGGGCCTTGTATTACAGGCCTGACTAGGCCAGCATATGTCCCATTGATCTGTAATGGCGAGCTCTGGGCTTTCAGGGGGCAGGGGGGCCACTAGAGTGTCCAGAGGCTGCAGAGGGGCACAGACGGGGAAGAAGCCAGAGTAGCCTTTGGTCTTTTAGTTGCTCTTCATATGACACAGAGGCACGTACAGACATACACACATACGCACACCTCCCCCCTTGCCTTCTCTTCAGGCCCCCCTGCAGCTATCAATCAACTTTCCATTTTGTTTGGTGGCAGCAGACATCCCAAACACTGCTATTAGTGGCCTGGCCTCTGACCTGGCCCCCTAGAAACCTTCAGCACAACTAGCAGCTCTTGGCCCAACGCACACTCATCACACTATTGGATTAACAACAGCCTGAAGATGTTATTGCATTTAAATGGGGACAACTGTTAAAAGAGGCCGCATCCTTGTGATCTGCGAGGACACAGTGTGATGTGACGTTGTACTTACTCGTGCCCTCAATGAGGAGCTCTTGACCGTGGCTGCCCAGCAGGGTCCGAGACAGGAAGGGGGCAAAGTCCACAAAGATCTCTCTGAGCAGAGGAGCTGCCTTCTCCAGGGCGTGCTCCAGACGCTCTGAGATACTGGAGAAGTAATCCAAACAGCACATAATCACAAACAGTGCATGACAACCAAAATAAGACTTGCATGCAACTGCAAATTTAAAAATATAACATCAGTTAAAATACTGTTTTTTAATGTGAACTAACATTGAAATTAGGACAAAGCAACAATAAGTGGATATTCATTAATAACTCATTGTGTATGCTTATGTGCATAAAAAAAAAAGCTGATAGTGTATGCGCTTGTGTGAGTGTGTGTGTGTGTGTGTATGTGAGAGAGAGAGAAAAGAAGATGAATCACCTCATATTGGGAGCTGTGTTCTGGGTCACAGGGGAGAGTGGGGGGACAGATGGCAGGCTAGCGCTGGCTGGAACCTGGCCGGCTGCTGCAGGGAGAAACCAAAGAACTCTGTTATTAGTCTGGATGTTGGACAAGAATAAGACGCTACGCGTGCACACACACACACACACACACACACACACACACAGAAAGAGCAATACATTATACGACCAGGGTAGCACCATAAACCTGTGTGGAAACATGCCTCTTATGAAATAATACAATGGTCTTCATTCAAATGTATAGAAAAGGGGGGATTTATGGTCAAATGGGGCAAGTGGGGGTACAAGTATAATTTTATGGTTAGATAGTGGATGATGTACTCCGAGCACAATACGTCTTCCTTATCAATTTACAATTCAGAGGTTTTCATGATGGAGACCTCTAAATTGTGCACCGATAGGCTGGTAACATTTTCGCTGTAAGCTGCAGTCACACTTTAAACAGTGTGATCATTTTTGGATGTTTTTTTTTTAAATATTTCAGTCGTATATCAAACAAATCCGATTACAATCTTTTAAAATTACAATATTATTGGTTAAAAATAAGACATAAATTTAGTGTTACACCTGTGTGAATGCGAGATGAGACCTACTGTTTTTTCAAATTGTTTTTACTCATTAAGTCATTACATACCAATTTACCCCTCTGGGCTGTTTTTGTGACTGTTTCATTATACAACTAAAAGGTGCTTTACGACTTCATTCTGGAGACGGAGGCACACAAGCTACAAAGTCCGTGTTTGATTGATCTGGCAGTAAATTCACTTCCCTGTGGCTCATAAATAAGCTAATGCCCAGCTGAATATGGAGGAGGGGGATTCCTCTGGTGTTTCAGCAGGCTTGTTTTTCCAGCCAGGACAGTCTCCAAGCAGGGATAACTCTTAAGGAATGACAGACAGTGTAATGTGGGCTGGAATGTGTGTGCATATGTGTGTGTGTGTGTGTGTGTGTGTGCATGTAAGGTGTTAAGCAGCGCCATGTGGGCCTGGTGAGAGTATCCCCTCTCCAGCTGAAGTAGCTCCTTCAAACAAAGAGGAGTAAATGAACGTCTCCATTAGTCCTCCCACTGCCCCACTAAAACACACACACGCTCACAAAGCATATTTACCCAACGCTGCTCGCAAAAGCGCTCTATGCATACAGCTTAAACAGTTATCATTATTCACATGCGCACATACACACACAGCACAAACAGACGCACACAAACTCCCCGACCTGATTTTACAGTAAAATGCACAATCTCTTAAAAACAGACAAATCCCATTCTCGTGTCACTCCCTCCTCGCTTAAACACACACTGCTCGGTGAAAAAACAACAGTTATATACACACTCACACATGCAGAAAGTTGACAAAAAAAACTAACAAAAAACTAGCTGATCACTAAATTTTGTCACTGTTTCATCAGTGGATTCAGGAGAGTTGGTGTGCTCTATTTCTATTATTATGATCTTATTTATTCACCTTAATTTACTCTATCAGAATCACTGCAATATAAAAGTACTTTTATTTTTGCATTTATATTTAAAGCAGTAATCATAATTTCACTTTTATTTTTTAATGCATATTTTAATTTGAAAATGTTACTTTTAGTAAATTCAGTCTATTAAACCAAAGCTAAAGCTGCTACAGCTTCCAGGTGAATTAGTGCAACTCCAATGCTTGTTGTGATCTCCGCTTGGTTACCGGATTACATTGTACAAACACAGCAACATTATTCTCCCATTATTCTTCCAGGTACGCCAAGGAGCAAAATCTCTCAATAAATATTGACTTTTTCGCAGCACAGCTCATCCAGGCTATGACTTATCTACCCGCGCGGAAACACTGCCCTTCTAACATTTGTGTGTGCACTCACTAGCTGCTGCAGAGTCTGCAGAGGCGCTCTGGGAGGCGTCGCCAGAAGATACAACGGCGACGCTGTCGATGGGTGTCCCACCAGACACGGAGGCAGCAGTGGCTGCAGGGACGGGAGTGGAGGTGCCTGGAGACGGTGTCATGCCCGCTTTCTTGGGTGCGACGATGACACTTCTGTAGAAGGATGAGACAAATCATTAATTTAATTGTGACCTAGACAGAACTATTGTAAGAAAATGCTGATGGTGCCAGTTCACGGCAAGCCTCATAAGACTTATGTACAGAACAACAACAACGCTGTCATCAATCCATTAGACTGGGGGAGCAATTAAAGGGCTGCTTTACTGACTGACTGAGTAGAATTTTTTTTAGAACAGTCACACTGATCTTGCCACAAACCAAGCCGCTGCCTGCAGTAGTTCATCTGGAATAATATTAAATTCTTACTTCTTCATTTCATTTTGCTTGTTGATACTTTACAGCATGTAAAATATGGGTGCATAGTAGTGTAAAGTATATTTATGTACAAAGAAAACTAAAGTCCACTTCTACAGCACAAACTTTCTGTAATTAAAAACAATTCTTTCAAACTTCTACGCACGTAGCATGACTGATACAGTTTGCCAACATGCTGCATACCAACCTTTTTTTTCCTATCTTCCTTTGAGAAATAATAATCCTTTTCTCTTTTAAAAAGCAGTCGAATAAATTCCTGTCTACACAAGTTTCCTGATTTTAGATTGGAAAATATTTGATGAAAGAATAAATAAGAAAACACAGTGAATCTGTCACTTCCAGCGTTCTCAGTGCTTAAATTCTGCACACATTTCCAACATTCCTCAAAAAATCATTAAGGTTTAATATCGAGTTGTAGCACGCAGGCTTAGGTTTAGTTAGGTTAAGTTTAAATTAAAAAACAGTTTTCATCTGATCATTGACAGCTAGCTTACATTTCTAAACACAGCTATCTACGCGATGATAACCCTGTTTCAGATGTCCATCCTGTAACTTAACAGGAAGTGTTTCTCGTACTGATGTGGTACGACTGAGTGGAGTTCAATTCCCATCCGGCGAACAGCAGATGGGAGGAGAGCAGCATGCAGATAAGCTGTCAGTTTAGACCAGGGCTCTGACAGACCACTGGCCATATCAAAAGAAAGCCTGGCCCTGCTTATCAGTGCTGACACAGGGGAAGCAGGGTCTAATCACTGGCTACTGCTCCCTCTCAGAAACACAAACCAATGCGGGCCCTACCAAGATATGCAAGACGCACATCAAATCCACAACATTTGAATACAGAAAGAAGAGAGAGCATACAAACAAGCCAAAAAGAGCTACCACGCATTCCTGCACGCTGCCAGAGTTGGTGTGCATGCATGCATGCTCTCATGCACACACAAGAGGATAGTTGGTTCTGGCTCCCTGTGGTGCAGACAGATACCTGGCCGCAGTATCAAAGGCTGTCCTCGGCTGATTTAAGGCAGCTGATCAGATCTATTAAAAGTTACTGTGAATGTTAAACCCTGACAGTTGACCTTTGCTTCAAGTGATCTATGATTAGAGAATAATAGAGCTGCACACGGATCCCAGTGGCTTGACAGTTGTGCTTAAATACAAACACACACTGAGAAGATCCAGGGTGATACATAAAAACTGAAGCAGTGATAGAAAAGAATGAAATCAGCACTGATAGCCAGAAAGAGTGGAGATAAAGGTTGAGTAACTTTCTTTCTGTTCTGATACCAAGTGGGCTGGATGGTGGTATCAGGAAACAAGGGCGGCGCTGACGTGAAGCACCCCAGGTGTCAACAACAGACAGGGGGACAGCGAACCCCTGGCGTGTGGATGCTGGGAGAGTGTGTGTGTCCACAAATATTTGAATATATGCATATTGAGTGTACAAATAAATGCATGAGCACGCAAGTGTGTGCGAGTCTGCCAGCAAACATGTCCGTATATGTGTTTGGCCTTCCATCTGTTCCCCAGCAAAAGGCCCGGTGAATTATTCAGCAGGTCATTAGCCACACTTATCATGAGTGGGCCGCCCCAGTCGATTAATCAGCCGTCAGCGGCCCCACTCAACCCACAAACAGGAGCCCAGGGCAGAGAGAGAGAGAGAGTGTGTGTGTGTGTGTTTGTGCAGGGCTGAGGCTGAATTATTTAAAGGCTTTAACCTACAATGGATAAGTGCAGTAAACACTGTGATTCCGGTAATCTCTGCTATTTTAGGTAAAACAAGTGCGAGAATGAGTAAGGAAGTGTCAGCGGTGTGTGTGTGTGTGTGTGTGTAAAAATATCATTCTCTAGAGTTTCAACCTCAGAGCCGACTCATGCGAGGGGAGGGGGGCGGGGGGGTTTACACCCCGGGAGAGCTTTGATGTCCCCTTTCCCCCTCGTTTCACGCAACCCCGTGCGTGTGAATGTTTCTCATTGGCCGTACACGCTGACACATTTACATGTACACACTACTTTCAAATCAATTCTAATAAAACTCCGCGGCATCTGACAGTTTCTCGAGCTGTGATTGGATGATGATGGCTGGCGTGGGAGGGGCATTCACTTGACGACATCAGTGATTAATGAGTAGAGAAACTGGGACCTGAGGGCCTATACAGTATGAGAATAGCAGAATGTCAATGCTTTTCATGAGAGTTTGTGAGTGTGTGCGCACAAGGTTACCGCACTACACATAAGTATGCATGCATGATGTATGCATCGGATATGTATGTACAGGTAGGACATTATTTATTTAGACCAACGGGCTGCCAGGAAACTCTCGGCAGAGGCAGAAAATGTTGAAATTTTATTTGAAGTGACCTAAAAAAATTGTGGAAATGTACATATATATGTGCATGCTTGTGAAGGAGAGTGTATTTTATATATACTGTAGGTACTGTAGTGCATATTGTAGGCTATGGAGGTATTTTGGGATGTATACTTTTTGTCTTTATGTGAATTATGTGTGTTTTTGTCTTATTTGTTTGCTTAAAATAAAAATGAACAATAAATAATGGAAGTTAATTAGTTTGTGAGTTTGATGCAGGATCACTAGCGAACTTATTTCAGGTGTTTCGTAAAAGGTGAACTTTTGTGAATCCCCGTTTGCACTCGCAGAACCCTTTTTTTTTTTTCTTTTTGAAAGCGTGGTGTAGAAATTGGAAAAACTCTCTCGGTTGTGTTTGTGTCCAACATGCTTACCCTCTCCCTAAGAAGTACATTAACAACACTTCAACATCAACAAAACTCATCTGTACATCAACTCTCACATGCATGCGGAGTCTACTGCCAGGAATGCAAACAACTGCACCATGTATATCCCAACGTCTAACACACACACATTCTGCCGAACCATGCAGACTAAATCACCGGCTTGTACAATGACACTGTTTAGTTCTGGTTAGTGTCAGCAAATATTTGCAGACTGGCTGTCATAACAGGGGCATGGCTGAGAAATGGATGGGAGAAATCCAGCAGGTCTCCACTAGTAAATAAATCAGTAAGGATACTTCACCCCCCTGACCAAGCCGCAGTTTTTATCTGGGGGATCCCAGCTTCTTTCATACATTGGTCTCGTAAATCCAGCTCCCTGGTTAAGTGAAAAGTGGCCATGTTTTGGCAGGAGATGTCAGTGCAGAATGTCAGCCCTAGTCCGTACTGGTGTCACTGGGAGGCTTACTGGTTAGTGGAAGATGCTGAGCAGTGATAGAGTCATTACAATGAGATATAAACACAGGACATGTCTAAATGCATGCTAGGTAGAATTAGTAAGGACTACAGACAGCGGGCTGATAAAGAGCGGTAAACTGAGGAGATAAGAGAACAAATATAGGAGCAACGCCGGTGAATGATATGGTTCGCAGGGTAGTTTTGACCAAGAGACATCAAAATAATTTGGTGCTCCGACAGTGAGGTCAGAGAATGGGGGAACGTTAGGAATCTGGGTAGAAGAAAGGCTTGCATGGGTGCATCTGTATGCACACGTGTGAAGATTTTCTGTTTCATTTCAGTGTAATGCTATTACCTTTGAGTTTTAGACTGTTGGTCGAACATAAGGTGCAATTTAAAGATGTCACAGTGGGCTCTGGAAAATGTGATGGAAAATTTCTGACTATCTTTTGACTCAACAATTAAATGGAAAAAAACTTTATCAAAAAAGGTTATGTTTTGTTCTCAACAAACGAATTAGGCTACTAACAAGTAGCTGTGTATCCAAAACCTGATACAGCTCATTCCTCTGTGCTACAGACCTCCATTATTGTCCAAAAACTATGAAAGAAAAACACATCAGTGAGCCACACCTTTATGCTGCGTGACATGTTCCATCATTACAACAAACACACACACTGTAGTTTATTTTAAATTAATCCTGCAAATATATAATAATCCAAAACAAGTAACAATATTGACTTTAAAATTCATTATTTATTACCCCTGTTTGAAGATTTACGACCGTAGTATGATCCAATGAACTGAGAGGGGTTGAGAAGTTGGAAATTATTGAAAAAAAAATGGACTAATGCGCTGTTTGTTTTGAGATTTGTGAATTATAACACTTATAATAGCCTTTTGCTCGTAACTAGTAATTATTTTATTATTAGTTAAATGTGTTAATGTGTGAACATCCGCATAGCTGCTTTTATTTCCTCTTAAAAAAGGAGCCAGGGTAAAGTTTGCCCTCTGTGCCTGAGCTGTATACCTTGCATGAAGAGGCTCCCATTGGCAGCATGCAAGCTGTTAGCCTATGTTCTCCAGCTCTCCTGACGTCCTCTCTTCCTACTGAGTGCGCTCAGCGGACAGGAGCCAGTCTAATCCCCCTGATATGAGGAGCGCCCTGAGACCTGACAAAGCATTCCTCAGATAAAGACACGCGATCACAGAGATGCCGTGGAATTCCCACAGTTGGGGGTTTGGCAGACTGAGTGCGTTTGAGAGAGAGAGAGAGAGAGAGAGAGAGAGAGAGAGAGACAGAGAGAGAGAGAGAGAGAGAGAGAGAGAGAGAGAGAGAGAGAGAGAGAGAGAGAGAGAGAGAGAGAGAGAGAGAGGAAGAAATGTTTTCTTCAGTACATGAGAACCTTGACTTGACATCACCCCCACGGAGACTTCTTTCTCCCCCCCTTCTCCCATCTCTTTCTCTCTAACAGTCTCAACCACCCTCTTCCCCCTCTGCCGTTTGTGAACGTCTGTCTCAGAATCAACGCTCCAAATGGAAACCAGACCGGTGACCATCCTCTCTCACCTGGGCCCGTCTGTGGCTTCAGCACTCAGCTCCGCTTTTGAAGCCTTACTCCTGACTGTTCACCCCTGTACCTCCAGGGGTAATGCAAATTATACAGCTTTTATGCCAGAAAAAAAAGCGGGATAGACAGGCAGAGATGAGCAGCAGGAGGAATGAAAAGGAGAGTCGTTTAAATATCAGTGACACGGTGAAAAGAAACAGCTTCCTGCCAGCTTTGTCTCTTCATCCTAGACATGACTCCCGTTTTCCTTAAGACAGGTTCTTTGTAAGGTGGTTTGCTCGGGATGAGGACCTACATCGACAGCTAAAAGGGAAGAACAATGGGAGTGAGGGGGAAAGAGTCGGAGGGGAAGATTCCCCGGGTTCAAAAGGGTTTCTGTTACAGAATGCTTTTCCAAGATTCACCAAGGCCTCCTCTGGGGATACCAAAGGAAGATGTCTTCAAGGTCTGACTTTGAAAAGTCCCCTGCAGTTATGTTGGGATAAATGGTAAGAAACTGTCAACTTGAGAATCACAAGCGTATATGCACCATATGGGCTCTTCAGAAACTGATGAAGCTGTCAGGTTTGCACCCGTGTCAACACAGGCAGGATTTTAGTCCAGATTTTCCCTCTACAATCACCAATGTGCAGAGCACGCACATCATTTTCTACACATAGTATGTGTACGTCAAGCTATGTTTGAACATGAGCCCTCACCTATCAAATGAGCGGTAGTGCAGTTCTCTGGCCACGTCGCCCACACTTCCCAGAAACGCCGGTGGCAGCAGACTCGGATCCACCATGATATCATCAGCTGGAGCGCTCACGAGGCTGCGCAGAATATCCTTCACATTCTTGCCCTTTGAATCAGTGGGCTGAGAAGGTCTGACCTCAGTTGACAGCGTAGACAAGGCCTCTGAGATGGCGTCTGGACCATGAGTCACGCCAGAGGATGACAGGTCTGCCTCACTCGCTGCGGTTGAGGTGTGGTCATCGCCGATGCCAGAATCATACCGCCGCAGAGAGACACCATTCTCCACTTCTAGTCCGCCAGAAATGGCACCGCTATCTGAGGAAGACACAAACAACAGCAGCATGAGATCAATTAAAGTGTAAGTTCAGGCAGACATGAGACAGTGCAGTACTGTGTAGACAGAACAGCTTCTAAAGATTACTCAAATGAAGGGACTAAAAAGGGAACAGGTCACAACAACAAGTGACCTGATGACAAGTCTCTAGATGGAGGTTTAGCATTTAGGGGGTCAAATGCAGAAAAAGATTGGGAACCACTGTTTTACAGTTTCTTTGGAGTTGCTGTATACCTGTGCTTCTGGCAGACTGCGACCGTTGAGGGTGTTTCTTGTCATTGTGGGGCTCCAGGATGTCGCGGTACTTTGACACCATGAGGACTGAGATGAAGTAGACAACAGCAAGAGCCAGAAACTGAGCCTGCTTACTGTCCTCCTGAAACAAACAACATACACTAAACTATCTGTGTGTGTGTGTTTGTGTGATAGTTGAATAATTTCATGGGTGTTATGCACGCTGTGTTATGCTTTGCACGCTACGCAATGGACGTGTTTTCTGTACAACTCACAATATCTCTGAAGACGACAGCCCTGAGGCGGTTAATGTCCATGTCCTGAAGAAGCCGGTCCAGGTCTCTGACTGGAGACATTCCACCTGTCACTGCATCAACAGGACTCTGCACGCACGCATGCAAATCAAACCATTACCACATGAAACGCATTGTAGTCTCCAAGTCAAGTGCGAGCAGCACATGTTCTTTTACACCAATCAGGATGTTTATTAATCCATGTGCGCTTCATGGAGCAGGGTAAGGTTTCACAGCTTAGGGAAGCCATCCCTCCTGGGATCATGTCCTTAACATAATGGCTTTTCTATGGAGCCACTGCATTATAAATGAGCTTTAACACCCGGTTCAGGGAAGAACAACATGACTTTACTGGAAGCCACTGTATCAAATCAAAGGGGCAATGACAAAAGGCCTTGTCGAGTGTCACAAATGGCAACCAGTGCGGTAATATAATAAGATATGAGCTAATGCAATAACACTTGGTTGTTGGTGGTGGGCAGGACAAAGGATAAAGCTCCTTCTGGTTTACTATTGAGTATGGGAAAAGAGCAAAGGAAGATGTATTTTTAAGTGTAAAAAAAACTCAAAGGAAGTCCAGCACAAGAGTTGTTCATTTGTATTTTGGGATTTGATTTTAGAGTGTAACACTGTGTAAGATAATGAAGTGAGCAGATGATTTGGGTTACTTGCCTGCGCAGATGCAGACTTGGATGTTCCAAGCATAGTGCTGGGCATGGTTGTATAGCTGCGTGCTGAGATTTCTGTGCCATGCTTGGATTGGGCTTGCTGACACTCCAGACAGTTTCTCACTGCCATAGCGCACACTGGGGAGGGACGGAGAAAGAGATATTATGTGACATCATATAAATGTGTAAAAGCATTATGCCATAGAAAAGAGATGACACCCAAAGCGAATGAAAAAAAAAAAAAAAAAAGTAGAGGAATCTCTGTGAAAATCGAGCTCGTAAACTAAGAAAAACCACAACAGGAGCGGCTGAGAGAGACAAAAACAAAGGAGAAAAAGTGGGGCCACGACAAGGTCAGCGCTCTGGCCAACTCTGGCAGCATCGTTCACTCTTCCCTGCTCCACCTCTCCTCCCAAGGTCACAGTGCAAGGGTGTGCTCTTGAATCACACCCATTGTGTGCAAGCTCCCATAACAAATGACACTGCTAGGGTGTGCACTTGCTGAGTAGGCAGGAAGATACGTCCTTTGTCGCAAAGAACATCTTGTGGTCTGACAACTTCAGGCGGGTTCAAAACTGGCACACTTACCATTTGTAATCTAATGTGGAGCTCCTCTGTTGGAGACCCTCCCAACCCCCACTGCTCTGTACTTGACAACTGACAAATGTTAACTCTGAGCCATTTAGATTACGAAGGAGGGAATTATTCCGTCTGGAAATGGGCTCGCTTTTTCCATTAGGACTACTCTTTCATACGACCATTTATAAAAAGTGAGGGGGAGGGAGGGGTGGAGATGCTAAAACCTTGTTACAGTCTTCCAAAATCAGATTAGGTGCCAGCAATGGGGAGCGCATACCTCATCAAATATTCATTTCATAACGGCTGCTTTCTAAAACTGGACCTGTAGTACGGTGGCATCGCTTTACTGCAAAACCCCAACAGCAGCAACGGTACTTGAATAATGTCTGAGCGGAGAAGTGCTCTTTGTGTAACAAGTTTGCATTTTGAAAGCCTTTTTTGTGTGTGTGACCTTCACCGTAATGAGCATCGAAAACAAAATCTGATACCCGAATACGCACCAGGAACAAAGCATGAATAATCAGTGTATGAAGTACTGCAGCACTTCCACGCTGAGTGAGCGCGTGTAAACTGCGTTGATCTGTGTTTGCTGAAAAGGTGCACCACATAAAATTAATAATGCAAGAATTTCAATATCTTTTATTCAGCCGGAGCGCAGCTCAGCTTCTGATGCTGTCAGAGGAAACTGTAATAGCCTGGAACAGAAGGCAGAAAAAGGCCTCGGGCTACACTGCAGTACAGTACAGCCAAGGCCATTATGTAGAACTCACTATATCATGATAGCAGCCATTTTGGAGTGTTGCCATGCAGTGGGGTTATAATAACAAGATAAGAGAGAGCTGATACGAGCAGAGTTTAAGAGGCGAGGGAATGAGAGCAGCGGCTGGAGATGGAGGAGGAAGATGGCAGAAAAGAAAGGGAATACAGAAGGGAGGGTCAAAAAGGCTACAGGGAGCCATGACTGAGCCTAATACAAGAGGCTACTGCCGACTGATATGAGGTGGATCGATGAACAGGGGAGGACAGAGGGCTTGGTAAAAGAAGGAGATGAAAGACGGAAATTCAGAGAGGGGATCCAGATGTGCAGAAAGAGAGCTAAACAAAAAAAACTGCAGTGTTCAAGGAATAAAAATGGGGAAAGAATGCATGAGATTGAAAGCAAATGAGCAGTTTTAGGAATAAAGAATAAGAAAGAGAGGCGTGCGTACCGAGGCGAAGGCACTGTCGGAGGATGCCTCCTGATGACATGTTTTTCTCAGCTTCTATCTCGGCGAAATTGAGCGAGCTGGCAAAGATGAGAACATCCACGAGGTTGATGAGGCGCTGTAAGAAGGTGACTGAAGCCTCCACTGCCAAGCCTTGGGAGGGTTCAATGTTCTCCAGTTCATGCTGGCAGGAGAGAAGATTTACAGAGAAATTAATGAATAAACATTCAAAGAAAATCCTCTTATTTTTGGAAATGAACTGTACATTCAGTATAGATCAAGTAGAATAAGTATAGGTTTATTTTAGAAGCTAATAACTGTAACTAAGGGAAGAATTTATTTATTTTTAAATATATGTCTCTGTAAAAATAATTTAAAAAGAGAAAAACAGTATCTTTATTTTAATGTAAAGCATGTCATGGTAACATAAGAAAGGGAAACTTTTATATTTTTGCTTTAACGCTGTAAGAAAATGATGGATGCGTCATGAAACAAAAGGAACACTGAGCAAAGTTAATTTTTGACCTGAATTTTAACAAAAATAAACTGTACCAATTGCCAATTAAAGAGGCATTACATTCAAAAGATCAGAAGAGGGATTTCTAAAAAAAAAACTCAAAATGGTGACATCAGAACAGTCAAAACGACTGCATGAATGATGGAAAAATGGGAATTATTTCCATTTTGTTGATGAAAAGTATCTAAAAAATGTACAAAACTGTATGGAATACATGCGAGAGCTATCCTGATAAAACCATCCCAATAAAGAATATTAAAGAGTATTTTGTTACATCCGGTTTTACATTTGTTTACGGACCACATACACAACTGACTGTAATTGGATTGTAATGGAATTGAACATCAGTATGATTCTTAGACGGACCAGTAAAGTGACAGAAGCAAAAGAATCACGTAAGAGAGCCGCAGTCACTGAGATCAGACAACACAAAAACAAACTAACAATGTTAGGAAGCAGCTAACTGTAGTCTAATGTGATTGGGGAAAGGTCAATGTGGATGGATAACTTCCTGCAATTGGAGCCATCAACTATATGTACAGCCACAGTTAAGTACACACAAAATCCCTCTCTCTCTCTCTCACACACACACAAATATACGTATAAGGAGACTCACAGTGGAAGAGGTTGCAGCAGAAAGCAGAGGTAAAATGCCTCCGCAAGCCATGATGAGGTTGTCCACCACCTGGGAGATGAGGTGTATACTGTTGTGCACAAACACAACGTTCTCACTGCTGTTCACAAAGTCCAAAATGGTCTTTGTGGAGTGACTGGGAGGCAGAGGACACAAAGATTTCTTAGTTAACAAACCACAAACAGAATATAAATATAATATAAATAATATAATATAAAAAACATTATCAATGCAAAACAGTAACTGTCTTTTCAAATGAATTTGATCTGAAGATAATGGGCTTCACACAAGAACATTTTCTTACTCGCTCATAAGAGTCAAATTCTGATTGGACAAACAAAATCTGATGATGAACACCACCTGTTAATAATAAGGAGGTGAGCGTTCACTGATTTCATCACCATCATGACCTATATCTCTAAAAAACTGCCTGTTCCAAACTGTTTGGGGGCAGTTTAATTCATGATATACTGGGGGTTTAGTTCAGGTTGTTTGGAGGGCTGACGGGGGCTGACATGGAGGTTGGGTGGAGTACTGTTGTGGACAGTTACAGCAACATAGTGTATTTTGGACACAAGAAAAGGGTCAGTGTTTGCTTTCTGGCTTATACTTAATTTGCCTTTAAATGGTTAAAATGCAAAGAAGAAAGACAATGACGGCACTCCAGTTTTACTTGGACAACATTGCCACACAGAAGTCTTAGGCAAGGCGCCCTTCCTCAGCATGTATCCTGCCAATTTCACAATCAGTATGCACAGGTTGGATTAATTATAGGTGATCAAATACCACTTCAAGTCCCACATTTGCATATTGACTGAGAAATTGCCACAATGCACACTGAAAAAGGGCGCCTTCCGCAAACGTCTGTGTCCTTTATGAGCCAGCAGCCAGTCTTTAAGGTCTCACTAGTTGAGCATGTAGAGAGAGAAGGAGAAATTCCTCATTTTGACACATGGGTAATAAGTTAACTACTTCTTGTATACACAAAAAGGTGTATTGTATTTGTAAGCAAAACTCAGAAGGAAACTCTTTCTAGTAACAAAACAAAGCTCTGCGAAGGACTCTTTGAGACACGTGCAACACTTGATTAGGACAACAGCTTGTGAGATGAAATCTTCTGTCTGCTCCTCAGAGGAATGAAAAGCCAATAAATCTCTATTCCATTAATCAATTAACAAAATGTTTGTTAGCTCAAGCATCAGCAAAGTCAGAGTCAGCGGATTGTTACCCTACCTCCTCCACATCTGGACATCTGTCTCAATAGAGAAGAGCAGGTCAGTGAGGAGGCGTTGGTGCATGTGGGACCAGCGGAACTCTGGGATACGAAACATGGTGGAACGAGGTGCTGAAGTGCTGCCCTCTCTCTGCTGATCTGACCCGCCTGCTGCTGCTGCTGCTGCCGCCGCCGCCGGTTGTCCTTGGCTTGTTTCCTACAGAGGAAGTAACACACAGTTAGCTTTAGTAGTCTTAAAACTGAAACGGATCAATTCCACAAAGTAGTGAAAGTAAAGAAATTATAAAAAAGGTTCATACTGTTGTTGAGGTCTCCTTCAGTTCAAGTCTTTCTGTGTCTAAGGCCACATTGGACACGTCCAGTCTGGCAATTTTGATCTCTTTGGTCTTGCTGACAGAGTCTGCACTTTTCTGGGTGCCAGAGTTGGAGGCGGTGGAGCTGCTGTCTGCAGAACCGGATGCAGTTTCCTCTTCAGTGGTGGCGGTGGTCTCTGAAGGCTGGCTAGGTGAGGTGGAGTCTGAAGCTGCTGCAACCTCCTGGGCTGTAGAGGGCGCTGTCGTGTCTGAGGGCTGCTGGTCGGCAGTAGCCATGTCAGTTACGGAGGAAGACTGTTCATCTTTATCTTTGGATGGTTCTGTCTCACTTTGTTCAGGTGTTTCAACTGGAGGAATCTGACTCTCCACACCAGGAACCTGTTCCTCTTTACTTTCACTTTCTTCAGTGTTTTCTTGTGTTCTAACTTCCTCCTTCTCACCTTTTTCTTCATCCGTCTTCATCTCATGTCCTTCTTGATCATTTTTCTTGCCTTCATCATCTTCATGTTTATCTTCCTCCTTTGTTTCTACCTCCTTTTCCTCTCCAGCAACAGCAGAAGCATAAGAGGACTCCTCTTGGCTATCATCAGCATCACTAGGGTGGATCTGGTCACTAACAGACGACACGTCAACCAGGTCTTCGTTTAAGACGGAGGCTCCAGCCAGAGCACTGTTCTCCAGACAGGCCGCACTCTCAGGGGACGTCTGGCCAGTCTTACCTTCTTGTTCTTGTACTTCTTTATCTGCTTCATTCAAAGAGTCTTCTGTCACGGAGTTGGATGATTCACCTTTGCTAGGTTCACTCTCAGATTTTTCATCATCTGTTACGGGTGTTTTTGTATCATCACTCGCAGATGTTGTAGCAGAGTCTGTAACCGCTTCCATCGCTTTACTGTCATCTGTTTCAGCCTGATCGCTAACTGATGTTTGTAGATTATCAGCACTCTTGTCGGTGGAAGTCTCAGTCACAGATTCCTGATTGTTGGTCTCTTCGCTCGGTTCCTGTTTGTTGTTTTCATGTGCCACAGTAGTTTCGGCCTCTTTCCCATCACCTGATTCATCCCTGAAAGACCCCTGAACCAACTTCTGTTCTTCTTCTTCGGCCCTTGCCAGGATGTTGGACACTGTGATGGATGCGGCTCCCTTTTCATTAGCAGCCTCCATCGGGCTGGAGGTGATGGTGGAACTGGACGCTGAGTCTGGAGACTTCTGGGACAGCTCGTCCACTTTGAGTTCAATGACAGTGGACGGGGCCGTCTCCTCTACGGGTGTCCCATTTACACTTTCCGTGTTCTCCGAGTTCTGGCTGACACCAGAGATGGTTCGGATTGTGCTCAGAGATCCGGCAGACCCCTGGCGCTGGTACTGATGGAACATGCGCGACAGATTCTCTTTGTGCTGCTCAAAGGTTACCTGCAAAGATGAGAGCATAAACACAAATGTATGAATCACTACCAGCCTTGACAGCACAAGTCATCCTGATTGGTCTTTAAAATAATTGCGGAGATCAGAGAACACAGTAACTTTACTACAATGACATCCAACAGGGCAAGAAAAGAGTAGTTAAACTATCAAACAAGTTGTAAACAAGACAGCTTCCAGGATATTTATAGTTTTATTTGGAGATAAAACTGAGCATAAGTGCTCCGGAAAAGGTCACTGCACAGTAAAACCTCCATGCACACACATACAGTTAGTCCGGTAGGTTCAAATGGAACCAGGAAGTCGGTCTGTGAATATGAGTTTGGCCAACCTTTCAGGTTTAAAACCCGAATGATTATCTGACCATTCTTGTGCTATTAAACTTCTTTTTAAAGCTTTAAAGCTGCTGTGTTCCCAAATTTTAGCAAAAAAAATGGTGACTTTAATCATTTATACTACCCAAACGACAAAAACAAGACTGTTAGAGAGACTGAGACCTACAATCATGAACCTCTTCAATAATACAGTTTTAGCATTGCCTTCATGATGTGCCAGTTAAAAATTTCAACCAGTGCAATCAATGTTTCCTACCTCGTCTCCTCAGTTTACAATTTCAGCCTTTTAATTATCTCTCCATGTGACACATCATGCCCCAACATCTTGTTTGATTTGGAAACATCAAATGACTTTGATGTTTCAAAATGCTTTTCAGTTGTGAGCTTGTTACTACATCTACGCATTGGGACCATTTGCGGCTAACTGTGGCATATTTAAAACTTTGCCTTTCTCTTACGTGCAGTTGCCCACAGCCTATTAACCTCTATCAGTCTTCTTACATCTGATACGGGTAGACTAGACTGCTAGTCTATAACGACAATGGTCTGCAGTGGCATTTGAGGAAGAGCCCATCCATGTAAGCAGTCATAGATTAGCAGTAGATACTATTAGTGTGTGTCTGCTAGCTGTGCTGAGTGCGTGTCCAGCATCGGCAAATCCTCCCACGCCTAATTTAAGACCCTGCATTAATCACTGGGCTCGGAGGACAGAAAGTCAAAGATGGGTTTGGTGGTGGGGGGGTTGAAACCAGACCCACTTTGCTGCTTTTTTACCTGAGGCTATTTGGACAGAAGGAGAGAGAGCGAGAGAGAGAGAGAAACAAAGAAAATGAAAAAGCCAGAGATCAAACGGGAGAAAAAAAATATATAGGAAATTGCAAAAGGAGGAAGAGAAAGAAAGTGAGTCATTGAGAGAGGAAGAAAGGAAAGGGAGAGAAAGAAGCTGATTATTTGTAATTAATTAGGCGTTATTGTTCTAAATTAGCCTGCTACACGGGCGCTCATTAATCTTCTGTAGTGGGAAGCAGTGATTGGTAATCCATAGCTGTTTTCTGAGTGCACAGCCTGTTCTAAATGCGCCAATAGTCTGTCTCTTTCTCTCTTCCTCCCTCTTTCCCAGTGATCACACGGCAAGACCTTCTACCCCATTAGTTTGAGCTTAATTTGACATTTAGCATTTTTAGCAATTAAAAGGCTGCATTCAGAGTGCGCTGCTATGGAAATTATGCGGGAGAGCGGTGCAGAACATAACGTCATAGATTCGGGATGCAGTCTGTACATTAAGATGATGTATGTTGGCCTTAAATGGGGCTCTGTAACAGATCCAGTTACCATTAGACAGAGGTAGTATATGTCTCTGTGGTTTTTAAAAGAGCGTTTAGCCTTGCTACAATATATATAGAAACTGCCTTGGGTGGCTAAGACATCAGTGCTGATCTAATCTAATTTCATTCTACTCCATGACTCGGCCTGGCCTCAGTGGGGTATGGGAAAATGTTATGGTAATGTATAAAAACATGGTGGGCTTTTCTAATGTGACAGGTAACATGGTATTAACTTGGCACAGCGTGATCATACAAAAACACACAATCATAAACAAAAAGTTCCACTGTAGTTCCACTTCCCACAAGATTTCAAACAAGACAAATATTTTTAAAAAGCAAATCTCTTTCCTGCCGTCAAGCAGTACCTGCGATTGCTTTCAAAACATCTATAGAGAACCTAAAACCTCCATTGTCTCTTGGTCTGTGCTGTATAACTGATCTGGAATAAACAGAGACCCCACACCACAAACTGTTAGGTGAGGTTCAGGGTGGCAAAGCACTGATCTTGGGAGACCCCCGCAGTAGGAAGCCTGGGAGTCCCCATTTAGATAAATAGATAGAGACCAACCACAAAACAAAGGGGGAAATGGGGAGGGCAGCGTGGCTCTAATCCGATTAGCTAAATGCAATTCCTCCTCCAAAATCAATGTCATCTGCTACCGCTGTGCTCGGCTGTGTGGTTTTCGCTCTCGTTCACAATATCTTCCTTTCTCACTCCTTGTAAAAACATTTTTCTTGGTAGTTTTCTCCTTCCCATCTGATCCAGTAATAAGCATACAGTCTTTATCTGTAATTTCGATCACAAGCATAAGAAGACAAACTCGCACAAGGATCCTTCAGGCCACTGTACGTTAAAATAGTTTCAAGCCGACCAGTTGAATCCAAAGGGTTCCCGCCAGCGATATTTGACAATTACAAGATAAGAGATCAAATACATGGATATTAGCGCTGGGGATTGGCTTTCTACTGTTCTACTGGATAGTATAGACAACACTTGACGCATGGCTATTATCTAACATTGGCTTTTCAATGTTCTCACTTTCCCCTTCCTTTGTCCACTTGTCAATGTGTCCATCTGAAACTCTTTACCAAGAAACACTGCTCAACTCTTGTATGTGTAATGTCTAAATAAACCCAGAGGGCAAAAGCTGCATGCCCAAATTATTCTGCATTTCATAACCAACTGAAAGAAGGTGATTCGCTTGTATTATTAATGTAGATTATATTTGGTCAAAGATCCGTTGGCTCATTTCTGCTCATATTTATCTTTGTGGTAAAACATCTGACAGGTGTAATGAAGTTAGCTGACAGTAGGAGTCTGAAGGACGGAGGGACCTTCACGCCCCAATCTTCCCTTTTGGAGATCTCCTTGTTCTCAAACTGATTTGTGTGCAGAGATGAACGAGGGGCACCTTGGGTGGGTGTGTGGGCTGAGGGTGGGAGGGCTGTTGTGTCAGCGTGCCCACCTGCAGGAACATCTGTCTATTCACAGAGAGGCATAGCCAGATACACTAACTTCCTAATGACTGACATAGACGAATGTACACCTAGAAACACACACACACACACACACACACACACACACACACCAAAGTAACCACAAGCGCACAATTTATTTATTAGCCAGGTTGTTAGTGCCTCTTGTTACTCCATGCTTTGCTGCTATAAAATTAAATACATTAAAAAAAATAATAAAATAAAATAAAACAAAACAAAACAGGTCTCTTCACAAGTTGGAGAGTAACAAAGCAATGGAGCTAATCACAGTGCACAAATCAAGCCTTTCTACAGTTCCCAGCATGGTTGAAATTCACATTTTTACACCTATAGGTTGGTATTATTGTACAAATAAATATATATGGTCTATAAAGTGTGTCAGTGAATATCTGTAGCTTTGTAGAGACAATAATATGAACAAAGAACCTGAACTCGAGACGAAAATGTCAAAGAAAAAAATCTGAATTTAAATTTTCTTTCATTTTTCCAACTAGATAACAAAACCTGTACCTGAAAGAGCGGACAAAAACTAAAAATATATAATAAAGTATTATTAATAAAATGCATCACAAAGACTTTCAGTGATGGACAAAATCTCAAAAAGAAAACGTCTCTCTGCTAGCAAAGAGGTGAAAACATGCATACAGCACGCAGCATATTATCTCTACACATGCCAAACTGACAACTTTACCGTGGTTGACACAAAGCTAACTAAATCATAAAGTCTATGTAGAGGGAAAGTGTGCAAATATGCATTTGTGAATGTACATATATGCACTTATGAAGAGGCTCCCAGTGGGCTGGTTGTATTTATGAGGCCTTGTTTCTCTGATTGTTCTCACACGGTTCCGATGAATATTCAATGGGCTCGGAGAGAAGGGCTTCTTAGAGCCCAAGAGAAAAGGAGGGCAAAGAGAAAACGTGCTTAGTAACTCACATTCACACAAACACAGACACACATGTGCATGCGCACACACACGTGTACACACACACACACACACACACACACACACACACACACACTCAGCCCTGCAGCAGTGGGAGGAGAGAGCAACAGTGACAAACAGCTTTGGTGCTACAAAGGTGGCAGGAAATCTATCAAACGGGACAATAAAATTGCAATTGAGTTTCTTTAGCTTTTTTATAGCAGATGCATGTATCTTGGTGGCTAGCACCCGCTGCAACTACCCAAGTCAAAGGCAGGGTCTCTGCACAGGTCTGTGAATTTGTGTGCATAAGTGCACTGGTTTGTTCACACACACACTGTACGTGTGAAATTCTGTTGTTAGACGAGTGCTGGGCATTGTAACTAGAGCCAAGAAGTAACGGCATTAATCTTGTGCAATTACAGGAGAAAAAAAAGGCAATTACAGCCCGTCGTATATGAAGAAACACAAACAATTTCTGCACAACACCAAACTATACACTTTGCTACGTTGCAAAGTGAGACATTGACACACTGCAGCTATATGAAAGGACAAAACAAGAACAAAAGATCAGGGATAAACTAAATCCTACATCGATAAAATGTACATCATAAATAGCCGAAATCTCTAAATATTATTATTTACACTAATTCTATTATATTTTTATGTCACTGTGCAACACAAACATTAGATTGGATTTGTTATATCTAAGATCAGATGTGTATTCAACGGAGGGATACTAAAAAAATTATATTTAAAGATACAGTAGAATGCAGACCTCAGCTGTTCAACATAAATGTGTAATATTTTGCGTCTGTGACAACCAATGTGTTACATTTCCTTACACCTTCATTTATACGTGGTTTATTTTCACTGCAGGTTAGTTCTACAGTGTTCAGAGGTGTGGAGAGACATTGGGGGGTTCAGAGCATCAAGCATACAACACACACACACACACACACACACACACACACACACACACACACACACATACACACACACACACACACACACCATCCTGTTAACCGCTGCCTTCATACTGGTCATCCCCCAGGCAGTCTGTCTGTGCCCCCTACTGGTCGCCAACGCTCACAGCAGCGACCCCGGACGCTACAGTGAAGCGTCTCATATCACAAGCACTTCTTTAACTCAACCTTCAATCTGCCAGGCTTAAAAACCCCCCAGACCACAATCTGACACCAACCTCAATTACTTCACTGCTTTGGAACAGGGTAGCGTAATATGATATCAACAGTGAATTTCTAAAGCAGTATTTTGAATTCAGCTTTTGGAAATAAGAAGTGCCAGAAGTTTATTTTTATCTGTGCAACGTGAAAGAAAGAGCCTCTATACATAAATAAAGAGTGGAAGGGCTGATGGACTCATTCCCATTGGTTTAAACTGCAACTAGCTTTTAAACTATAATCACCGTACGGCTTCCATGGCTTAATCTGATGGGCACAGAGAGGCAAGGTTCAATTACTTTGCTAGCCTGCGCTGCTAGTTAAGAGGGTCAGACGATAATGCTCTCTAATTTCTTATTTGATGAGCTGCATTATGTCAGATTCAAACCAAACATGTGGGTGACAGAGCTGATGGTTTTGACTGAATACTGCTGTCCGTTTGGCTGGGATCACACTGAGGAGGAGGGTTACAGTTACAGTCATGTGGTGAATGTTTAGGCTGACAATACTGAAGCAAGATGTGAGTGTGTGTGTGTGTGTGTGTGTGTTTACTACGGAGAGATAAAGTGTGTGTGAGGTAGAAAAAGAAGAGAAACATAAATGTTACACCAAGAAAAAAAAAATAAAAATGAAACAGATGAGGAGATAGAAGAAGATCCACAGAGAAAGATAAACAAATCTATGTCTAACCTGTGTGTGTGTGTGTGTGTGTGTGTGTGTGTGTGTGTGTGTGTGTGTGTGTGCTGTGCATGGATATAATGAGTGCTCTGACCTTGGAGTGGGTGATGGACAGGGTGTCCACCCAGACGCGCCAGCCGCCCCACTCATACTTGATGGCGTGATAGAGCAGGATGCGGAAGATGGCGTACACCATCTCTGTGATTTTCTGCTCCTCGTTGTTTCGTGGGTTGATGAAGCACAGAGAGAGCATCCACTCCTGCCACACCGAGCACTGCAGCAGGCTCCTGAAAACAGCGCGTCGGATGTGAATCCCACCGGCATGTAAACACTGCGTGGACATGGCGTGTGATGTAGATCTCCATCCGTGTGAGATGGTCGAATTCTTACCTGCGGTTCTCCCTGCTGTTATTGAACAGTTTGATCATGTCTGACAGGAAGACCCTGCGCACCTCCATGCTTCGGGGGATGGGGGAGCGTTCTTCAGCAGGGCAGCTATTACCTTCAGAATTTCTGGAAATAAACACACAAACTCGCTTAGGATCGAGGTAAAAAAATTTATGTGTCAGAAAATACATTATGCTTTTATCTACTTGAATTTATGTGTACGTTTTTGTAATATAATACAATAACCGTAGCAAGTTGTATTTTAAAAGGATTATAGTAAAAATAAAAAATAAAAAAGTTTGGATTTAAAACATGCAGCATTCTGCTCGGTAATAAAACTCCGCTTTAACGGAAGGAGAAACTGTACAAATCAACAACTAAACTACATTGGTCTCAACATGTGCAACCATTGTGTCACAAACTATCTGAACCCAGCTGTACACACCTGAAAATCTGGAGCCTGTGGTAAGAAAAACAGAACCCCGCCCCTCCTCAAAAAAAAAGTCCAGGCCATTGATCTTTATCATACTGTAATGGTTTTGGTATTGTTTCAAACGAGAGAGCCAGAGTCGCAGGCCCTTCTGGAAGGTTTACTGGTTAAACCGAGGAGACTGACTGTTTAGATGAATTATCTAGACAATGTCAGTGTCCATTTGCTTTGAGTAGAGACGGGCGGGCTTGGATTTCACTCTGTCTCTTCAGACCTGGCGCTAACCGATGCCCCCTTGTTCTGAGCAGACGGTTGTGTTGTTTCTCTTACTTTAGTCACTAAATTATGAGTCGCTGAACCTTTACCGCCAGAAAATTACCCCAGCATGTACCGGGAATGAGGATGGAGGGATGGCGTATTCCCTTCTTTTTTCCATTTGCTCTTGGTTCCTTTCCCTTGAGTTAATTTGAGGGAAACGGTACTTCTCAGTTTGTTTGATTTGGCTCTGACGTTACTAAAGACTGCAATCAGGGGCCATTTTGGGGCTTGTCACAGATTAAATCAAGAGAATGCACTGCAAAGGAGAAACAGACCACGCTCTATGTTCCATAGAATGTGCTCACATGTACAAACCCATACAGTGCTCTCTAAGTGATATATACCGCCTGTCTAGGATGGTTGGGTAGGAGAGCTTTTAACACAATAAAGGCTTAAGATAATCAATGTGTACTACAGCAGAACCTTTGTCAGATTAAGGCTGGTTGAAGTAAACCTTGCTGTGATTATACCTAGTGCTTGGATTTCAAACTGATTAAAGCTATGGTGTGTGTGTGCACACACAACGGTTGCGCACATGTGTGTGGGAAGCACCAGTATAAAAGAGGGTGGGATGTTTTTTCTTTGCTGGAATGAATACTTAAAATTTCAACATATGAAAAGATTTTATGAGCTGGACGGGAAATTGGAGGTAAATAATGGCCTGAAAAACATGAGATGGGAACACTGATCAGCCCGAGTCGCTGTTTCAGCTTGTTATGTTGCCGCATGTAAAATGAGCCTGCACATTCAAGTAATAGATGATGCAGTGGTAGATAAAATAAAAATATATATGTAAAATAATAAATTAAACATGTATATGTGTATGTTCTGCTGTAGTCACGTATTGATTAATATTAGCTGCCTTTATTGTGTTAAAAACTCTCCTACCCAACCATCCTAGACAGGCGATATCTCAGAAACCCTGTATGGGCTTGTACATGTGAGCACATCCTATGGAAATAAATAACAAATAGATTGTATTGTGTGCATATACATATACATTATGCATGCATTTAAATATACTTTTCTTTTTACATGAAGCCATAAATAAATGATTATTTAAATTCTATTTTCTTTATCTATTTTATTTCTTTAATTTTAGTTAATAACATATTTTAATATATTTATAGTATATATATATTTTAATATTTTTAATTTCAAAACACAAAATATTAAATATTAACATGACACACTGAGTGTGATAGTAAAATATAAAGAAATCTAAATAAATAATAATATTTTACTGCACAAAGCACAGACAAATATATATGCATCTATAGTAAGTAAATGCATTAAACAATAAACTCCAAATTCAATGAAATAATTAATTACAGTTAATTAATGCATACTCAAATATCATCTGAATTAAGTGTGATTTCATTACTGTGATTTCATCATTCTTTTATATGCAAATGAATCCTGACAAAACACGATACAGATTTCCAATAAAACTAGCACATGTGTGTACATTTGTCACACAAAGCGTTCGCACCATCCTCACACTAGTTTTACATCTGACATTGAGTTGTATGAAAATACCCTCTGGCTGCAAAATTTATGTCGTTCATTTGTTTGAATGTATATAGCAATCTCACAGTTCCACGGGGAATTATCCTCCAGTGCAGTATGGAGCAATAGGTACGCTGCAGGGGATGATTTAGGAGAGTAGTGTGGCGCAGAGGAGGCACTTACGTGGGTTGAGAATCTTCACAGTGGAGTCGGGGTCCGGATGCTGTTTATGGATCACTTGAGTGCAGATCTGCTCTGTAAGAATCTACCGGGGGACAGAGAGGGGATTCAAGTCATAAATATCCACATCGGTCTCAACAATAACAGAGAAACAAACCACACGATGGATACACAAAGCTGCGTGTATGTTTCACCGTTGGTTCTTATATGACATGACATGACATATGAATAATTGTCAAATCAAGTTTCTGCAGGTGTTCAGCAACACGATTTATTATTCCAAATAAGTCATTAAAATTGCGACAGTGAATAATACAGAAAACTAGAAGAAGAAAGGTTAGTTAAATAGCAACAAAATAGCAACAGCTGTTATTAGTGGATGTGATTGTTACACGCGTGGATCACACCACAGGCCTGGAGTGGGTGTACGTGTGCAGACGACTGACCTCGAAAAGCACGTTGTAGGTTGTCATGGTGAAGTTGTTGGAGTGGAGCATCAGGCGTTCAGTGAGCAGGGAAAACAGGCCATGACTCAGCATGACCTCAGCTTTCCTCCTGATCAGGATATTAATAGGTCAAAGGTCGGTCAGTCAGTCTATATCAGTATGTGCCAGACAGAATCAGAAAGCAATGCAATGCTGTTCTGGACTAGAACATGATACAGAAATTTGACTGGAAATCGATGCACTGAAATGACACAACGGTATTTTTTATTTGAAAAGTAATATCGAATCGTCTTGGAATATCATAAATCTTCAGAAATGACGGGGGGGCGAAATCTGGAGTTTCTGATGAGTCGATCTGCAGCGGTTGAAATCTGTTGCAGTATAAATCAGCTGAGCTCCAGCTGACTTTTGACATGGAGGAAATGAAAAAGAGACTCCCTGCTGACTAAGTAAGAGCAGTTCTTCACAGAAGAGTCTTCATCGCTTTCATCTCTGATCATGGATCAACTCCAATTTTAGTATTGTACTTCAGCTAAACAACTGCGGACTGTTTGCAGTCAATCTTGCATCTGGATCACAAGGCTTAAAAAAAAGTGTTGCCAAGAGTCGTTGGTGGCGCTACTATTTTCACCATGGGGCGCACACAGTATCACTGGGGTGGTTATTAGTGAAAATTAAACGAACAGCTTTCAATAAGACCCGAATCTCACCATGCATTACCTCCCAAAGTAACACTGGACATTACAGTAACTGTGTGCAGATTCGACTGCTCATTGGGCAAAACAACAGCTCACTTTACATTAAAATAATATTAAAAATGACAATAGAGAAATAAATAAAGTGGTAAAAATGCATGATTATTTAGGCCTGCAGCTGGAGAACCTGTTTTTCATTTTGCTACTTAAATGTGGCTGCATAATGGAAACTGTAAGTATCCTACAGTTCTACAGTCATGATAAGGAAGAATTAGGAATCTGATTTTGCCTTTTAAAAATTTGAAAATTTACATAAAAAATTAATATAATTAACAAAAAAACTACACAAAGATTTTGGAGAATTAAAGCTATGGGGTTGAAAACATCACAGCCTCTTCAGACTGTTATCCAAACTTAATTTCATTGCAGTTATTAGTAATTTTATTACTATTAAAAGTGTTTGCTTATATACATAATTTTAAACTTCTAATATAGACTGAATTACAGACATTTTTTTTTTTTTTAAATACGATAGAAATACTACCAAGATTTGAGTTTTCTGACTGTACTTACTTTGGTGACAAGTGTTTCAGGAAGTAGCCCATTACTTTGAGTGTCTGCACTCTTATTGCTTCACTTTTTGAGGCCAAAAGCTTGTAAATCACACTGTGGAAAAAACAAAAACAAAATTAAATTACATTTTAAAACACGTAGCATGAACCATGTTGCAAAAGAAATTTCCATTTCCAAAATAGAATTTAATTAAACAAAAGAAATGCACTAAACTACAATGACACAAGACTAAAGCTTGCAAATTTCAAACAATCTGCTCCAAATTTGTCTGTTTTTTTTTTTTATTCTGAGCCAAAACATACTAACAAAACTATGAGTCCATCTGCAAATGATAAAAACAGTGATGATTACCGAATCCCGTTGCGCTGATCGAAGGCCTGGACCATGGGCCCAGGATGTTCAGACATCAGAGCCACCAACAACTGCAGAACATCCATGAGGTTGTCATCCTGTGGGACAAGAGAAGAAGAAGGGACTTGAGGCTATTGGGGCATTTAAGGAGAGCACTGAGAAAAACACTTGTACATTTGGTATCTTGTAAATATGAAGAGCAATGGACTTAAATAAGCAATTCCTACTCAGCTGTACACGTCAATGCAAGATAAAGGCAAATATACAGTATGTGCATCACTTGTTGTGTTATTCTTGTGATGTTTAGTCGTGACAGTAGCAGCAGTAAGGGGAGAATGAAAGTAGTAAAAATCCAGTGGAAATAATGGAATACATGACAAGCATCTGAACTAAAGAATTACAATATGTGCTCTATAAAATGAAGGGCTGCTACATGCCAGGCAACGTTGTAATCACCCTTTATTCTTACAAGGTTCACTGCGTTTCTGAGTGATCTGACTGATTCAGTTGTTATGCATCACTCCACTGTAAACAAAACCACTTCTGTCAGGACCTCTAACTGGCAGACTCGGAAAAAATAACAAGGAACAGCGATGCTGCCTTTAGCAACAGGGATTGCTCTCGCTCTGCACATCTGATGGTGGGAAGACGGAGCACACAGCACAGTACAGTTGTGTTATGTTGCCATCTGGTGGTGAGGTCTCTGCTGGTTAGTGCTGCGTGAACAACAGCACACATGCCTACCTCATGCATGGTAAGGAGGTAGTTGAGGATACTCTGTAGTTCGTCTTCCTTCACTCCGTGATCCTAGAATATAATTGCAGAATATGTAGATCTGATCACACGACACAAAGCTATCAACTTGCACACGGTATATTAAACTAACCACAACATTTCGAATCTTGGGGTAGACTCAATGTTGAGGTGAATATGTTTTACTTGCAAGATAAAAAACAATCCTAAGTAATGTCAATATGACACGCATGGAAAGCCAATCATCCCTTATTTCACTCTAAGATGAGGAAAAGCCTTCAAACAATGCAACACTGCAGCTGAAAATCCCAGGTAAAACCTATTCTCACATCACAATATTAATATATCTCTTACTTTTAAATTTATGTGGTTCTATTTGTAGAAAGACATTTTTAGAGCAGGCAGAAATGATCAGCTATATTAGCATTTAGATCCATTTAATAAAATCTGGTCTTATGCGGTGTGTTTTGTTGGGCATGGGGGGATTGTTTGACTTTGATGTCATGACTTCACCTTCATTATGAGCTGCTTGACAAACAACAACAGAAAAGCCCGCAAGGAGAAGATTTCCTTCTGGTTTGGCCTTGGACCATCTGAAAATGAGCAGAACGTAAAGCAAGAAATTAGAAGATGTCCGTCTATTTATCAATCTGTCAACCTTCACATGCATGTTTACTACATATATTTGAAAAAGGAGAATGGGAACACCGTGAACATGTACAGTATATTTTTGCCCTCACCGAGGCCTTTAGGCACGACTCCACTGCGGTCCTGGGGGTTGATAACCCAGTAGTAGTATTTCAGCGTATGCATGACCTGAAGTACAGTGCCCACCCTGCGAATGGTGTTGTAGATGGTGACTGTGCTGATGAACTCTGTTGCCAGGTAAGTGTAAAGTGTCAGTTGCACCTGAAAGAGATGGAGCACATACTGAAAACACATAAACACACACAGGTTTGCCTCATAGTTTGGCTGGAATAATCCAGTTTTAGTGTGTCCTAGCTTTTTGTTCTTATAAGAAGAAAGTGGAGGCTTCTAAGGCCCCTAAGGCTTGTAGGCAAGCCATTGTCATTTAAATAGCAGTTACTGAGTCACAGGTGGGGGGATAACATTGAACTCTGAGCTGAACTCCCGAACACTGAAGTAGGGCAACACCATGTAGAGTGCAATTATGACTGTGCACGTCCGTATGTAGTAACCAATATGTGTTTTATCTCCAATATTTACAAAAGTAACCACATGCAAGAGCACGCAATGTGCTGCTGTGTATTCATGTTACCTTGGCAGGGGCGTGGATCCAGATGGCAGGGTTGAACAGAATGTGGTCGCACAGCTGCTTAAGTAGCAAGATGCCATTCTGCAGGTTGCTAAGGTATCTGGAAAAGGCCAGCACAATGTCCAGGACGGGCCGCGTCACGTGCACCTTGGAAGACTGCAGCGCAGACAGGGAGACAGAGAGCGCGGCGACGAGAGGTGGAAGGAGAGGATGACATGTCAGCGTGAGGAGTCAAAGAGAGGTGGTGAACGGGTACAACAGAAAGGGGAGGGAAAGGACACATGCCAAGAAAGATGAGGAGGAGCTCCTCTTCTGCCTAACAAGCACACAAGCCAGCTGTGACCTCCAAAATGCAGCTGAGGGAAAACAAAGTCTGTCTCATATTAAGTGTTGGTGTTGGTGTGCGGCTGTCTTAGTGTGTTTGTGGTGTTAAGGGAATCAAGATCGGCCTTATTACTGCACTGGGTTCATTATGTGCAACTACTAGCTACTGAAGATGGCTCTCTCGTGTATTTCTTTGCCAGCTGAGCCCATTTGTGTTTGTCTCACCTTCTCCAAAGTGTAGCCTATGACGAGAAAGCCTTTGCAGGCCAGGACCTGCTCTTGCATAGCCACTGAGTTCTTCAAGAGCTCCATCACAAAGGATAGCAAAGTGCAACTGAGAAGCCCACAGATAGACAGACAGAAACAAAGAGAGAGACAGAGAGTGTGAGTTAGACAGTGACAATAATCTATGTAAGCTGCTGACAAAGCCCTGACTGTGAAGGGCATATCCTACATGAAATGTGATTGAATGAGGGTGTCGTGTCCCCATTGTGTGAGGAGGACAGATTTGAGTTAATCACCTTGAGGGCAGTGGATACAACAGCGTTGCAATTTATTAGCATGAGCAGCACTTCAGAAGTTGAAAATATAAAAAATCTGCAGTAGATGTTGCTAAATGCTACAGGCAGACATTAATAATTGTCAACAAACAGCAAAGGTTACTTGTGACGCCAGTGGCAATGAAAAGAAAGGTTTTAATGGCTTTATTTTAGCTCAACAAAATGTTATTTTAGATCAGTAATAAAGACAGACAATAATGAGAGGGGAAACACTGAGTCCAATATCAAAATAAGGTCAATAATGCCTCATACACCTTCTAGTTATCTCAAATACAGTATTTTATCTCTGCTGGAATATTCAAAGAGGTACTGCAGTGATTTAGTATTGCATCTCCATGTGTATCTCCATGTCTCCAACTGTACCACGTCTGAGTTTTTTTAGAACTCATCCATTCAAATTATATGAAGTAGTAAAGTTATGCATGATCAACAGTGTGGCCACTTTGATTGGCAGGTAGGTGCCATTACAGATGCCTTTTTTGAGCACCCAGGCATCATTCAGCCCGCCTCAGGTCGACCAGTGATCTACACCTTTGCCAATCTTTAGATTAGCTAGTAGACAGAAGATGGAGGACAACAAACATGGCGGCGGCTAGAGCCACAGATTTTGAGCTTCAAAACATCTCTTCAGAAACCTGTGGGTGACATCATGCACACATTGTCCCCATTTTTTATACTGTCAGTAAATGCCCACATAAAACTCCACTCTGATCTTGATGTTCCTCTTATAAATATAATTCCCTTGTGCATAAAATTAAGATCAGTTAATTAATCAAATAACATAATATGATTAAGCAAGTGTGCCAGTGTACAGCCATCAAACTACCGGTCAAATTGTTTAGTGTTCCATGAAACAGTGTGAGTGTGTGCGTGTGTGTTTACCAGACGGAGGTGTCGAGTTCGTGGCTGGAGGGCTGGCAATAATCTAGCTGTGCAAACAGAGGGAAGAGGACCTGCACGCCTCCAATAGAGTGTATGCCGCTCTGGACTGAGTGAGTCACCACGGCCTTCACGTCCTACCGAAACAAACACACATGTGGCCAGGTTTAGCATGTAACATGACAAATATCAAACGTTGCATATGGGTCACACAGATATTTAGCTCTGATAATCACAGTGATGTGGATTAGATTTATGTGGTGACATATTTTATAAGTATTTACAAGGAGTTGTGTCGTCACAACAAAACGAAATTGCGATTCTTTATCCTACCACTACAGACATGCTGTCATTACCAACATATTATTGTAGCTTCCTTGATAAATCCAGCAAAAAAAAAAAACATCAAATTAAGCCAAACTAATCATAATTTGACTGGAGGTCTGGTGCATGAGCTGGTGTTCGTGTTGTTGTAGTACAGAATGTTGCGACACAAACAGCGGCTTGGCCAAACTTCTCCTTTCTATAGGATTGGAATTTTAAAGCATGGCACAGCAAAGCAGAAAATATAGGTCACGTATTCATTCATATTTCAAACAGTGTGTGTATGTTTATGCACGAGTTTGTGTTGGAGGGAGCAAAAAGCCTCCCTCACAAAGGAAACAAAGGCTTTTCTTTGATGAGAGGGCATGAGAGAAAACTCAATTAGTGCTCGAGAAAAGAAAACTCGACATGAGTGAAGGAACGGCATTGTGTGCGCTGTGGGTGTGTGTGTATTTGTAAGCAGCGTACGAAAGACTTCCAACAAAGTTCAACCCCTAAATATTCACAGAAATTCACATTACTCGAATGTCGTTCCAAACTAAAACTCCATCCCGGAGAAGGCTAATTCCCATAATTAGAGCACCAGGAAGGCATTTTTCAGCAGCTGCAGCAGTCTGGCAAGCTCAACACATTTGCACCTCTGACCTAATGAGGCTATTAAAATGAAAAGATGCCAACTGGGCCACTTTCATTATCGCAGAGGAAGAAAGAAGGAGTACACAGTGGTACATATGGAACAGTGGGAGGGAAGGAGCAGGCGTACAGGTGGTGAATGAATTTGTACCGACGTTGCTTTAATGTCGGTGCGGCATGGTGACTCGAGGTTAAATTTAAATAATGGATTTGTAAGCAATATCAACTCCAACTCCGAGGGGAATAACTATCAGCTGCTATACAAGCAAAATGTTACATAAAGGCACAATTACCTGCAGCATGAGTGCGTGGGGGGAATGGACGAAAATGGAGGCGTTGTCCTTGGGGGAGGACTCCAGGCAGAGCTGGGCATCTGTGGCGCGGGGGTTATAAGTGAAGGCAATACTAGAGGCCAGCTTGCCATCGTACAGTAAGGTCTTATGATGCTCTGCAAACAGCAAGTCGCTCTCAGCCTTGTACTTGAATGTGCCCTGAGGAGGAGAAGAAGAACATATTTAGTGGAAAAGAGCATCACAAACTCATAGAACAATAAAAGAGAGACAAACTATCTCGTTAGTAGATACTTATTAAGTAACAAAATGGACTATAGATTATGCCAAGGCCAAATACAAGTGCTAAATCCTGGACTATGTGCCCCTCATGAGCGTGGCATATTTAAACTACCTTATTAAATAATACTCACTGAACATCTGCGGACTGTGACAATTCCAATTTCTACAGTACAGTATGGACATCTCCGTCGCTATGGACACTGGAGATGCACCATATTTCGGCATGCAGGGAGATTTTTTTTGTTTAAATTTTCATTGTATGTTGGTGGATGTATCAGGGTGAAAGCTGTGCGTAGTATTTATATAAAATGCCAAATAAAATAATAAAAAAAAATAGCTTTCTGTTTAAAGTACTAAGGCTGAAATGTTTTTCTATACATTGTAGCTCTTAAACTGGAGCACACATGGCACAGCATCTATTATTAAGGTTAGTATGTGATCACAGTTTGTCGTTGATGGTAACCAACTATCTTGCAGAGGAAAATATCATGAAATGACCGGGTAAATCAAATGCATGTTATTCATTGTAAGGTGTAATGAAAAAAGCCCTAACACATGATATGAAAACGAGAAGAAAACTAAATCATTTTAATCAGTAGAATGCATAATGTGTCTGTGTGTTGTTATATATCACACAGACATCTGATCAGAGACGTTTTTTGTCTTCCAACCTGGTAACCCGGACCCAGCTGATAGATAGCCAGGATCTGAGCAGCGCTGAGAGCCTCTCCAAACAGGTAAACTGCCCCGATCTGTCCACAGAAGACACGGTTTGCATCTGCTGTCTCCGATGATCCCAGGAAACACTTGTCAAACGTCTGCAGCAGGAGCGATCCGGGCAGAAGATGACAGAGATGGGAGGAACCAAAAAGAGGACATAAAAGATGAAAAGAAGGAAGGAAGGGAGAGAGGGTGGAGTGGAGGAAAGTAAATAAAGAATTAAGACAGGAAGGAAAGATAAACAAGAACAAAAATAACCGTAAAGAAGAGAGAGAGAAAAGGCAAATTAATGTTAACACTCGCTGTAAATGGTATCACACAGCCTCAAACTATAAGCATACTGTGGCTAACGTGATAATGTTCCATCTTCCTCTGGTCATGGTCAGTGAGGCATGAGCAGAAGTGTTGAGAAAGATGAGGCCACGTTTCAATCAGCTGCTAATTTGCTTTCTGACATGCTGACACATCTAGAGGATTATTCTACACTGTGGAGACATTTTCATTCCTAACAAAATTTGATTTAAGGATCTCATATCTCAGCATGACAGAAAGCAATCCTAGGGACTCTGACAGAGTTCATATGGTGATGTGTGAGAGGCGCAGGGGGTGTGTATGAAGTCATTTGCTATTGTACTATCCATGCTAAAAGATAGAGAGAATGGTTTTACCCCCAAGCTCCCTGAAAGCAAAGACTGAGATTAGATATATCTCTGAATGAAGAGGGCATGAGAAGGAGGTTCACTTTTTTTTTCAGTATTTGGAGTAATATCTGCCTCTGAAATTGAAATTTGACAGAAACTCTGTTATGTGCTCCCGCACGCTGAACCATGAGAGGGTTCATGCAGTAATACAGTTTGCAAATATACACTCCTTCATACAAATGGCCTACATAAAGGAATGGTTTGACTTTTTTTTTGGAAATATGCCAACTGTTAGATGAGAAGATCGATACCACTCTGTAGGTGGCAGCCAGTTAGCTTAGCTTAGCATAAAGACTGGAAACAGGGGGAAACTGGTAGCCTTGCTCTGTCTGGACTATGGACTATGTCTTGCATGGGCCCCCGTTTTCAGTCTTTATGATCATAACAACATTATAATTAGCATAATTTCCAAAATGTCAATCTGTTCTTTGAACCAAATCGAAGAGAATGTGTTTAGGCACAAAGATATTAATCAGGAACTTGTGGCACTCCCCCCAAAAAATGTTACAATTGTTGCTACTTACATCACTAGTGTTGACGAACCAGGCGATGTCTCCAAAAGAAGCCAGTTCTCCGTTCACATAGCAGCTAATTTCACTGTTTTTCCAGCGATTGTAGACATGAACAAGAGTCACCATGTACCACTGCAACAATAGAAGGAAATAGACAATGAAAATCTGTTTCTGTATGTCACTTACCGACACAACAAGAAATCAACAAGTCAGCATATGGTGAGAATCTTAACTCAATTAGCCTTATTCCATCATGTTTCAGGACTCAGTCCCCTCAAGCTACAGTCCTACCTACTTAGGTTTCTGGTTTTCTCCTAAGCCTTACAACCTGTGAAATAGGTTACCAATGTTACAAATGGGTTATTATGGTTTCCGGACATGAAAGAGCAGGCATTAAAAATAGAGTGAAATCAACTAAAATGAGTACTGAGTCCTCATGAGGTTTATTGAGGTAAGGTGGGTCCTTCATGCCCAGGGGAAGGAGGAGGATGTTTCAAATTGTCCCCAGGCAGAGCATCTTTCTGACTGCAGTGGTCTTCAGTGTGTGCTGTGCCTGGAAGGGACTAAAAGTATTGGATAATCCTTCTCTCCCATCGCCCTCATTCCTCCTCCTTCTAGTCTTGCTTCTCCCCAGAGTCAGGTGAGACATGACAGTTCTCTCTTACAGCAAGGTCTAGATTTATTGTGTGAGCGTATGTGTTTGTGTGTGCATGCGTGTGATTGATTATGTGTGTGCTGACATGTGATTTCTGTGATCTATTTGCAGAGACATTGCCAGGATTTGTCTTTAATGTGCATGAATATTTATTTTGCCTGGGTTACCAAACCTTTTTTTTTTTTTTGGTTCCTTTCCTACCTTCTGTGGTTTGAAGTCGTACTTTACACAGTGCTGGAATCCTTTCCCCTTGGATTTTAATGAGGTCACTATCAAACAGCCGCCCACAAAGTGTGCAGAGTAACCCAAGCCTTTACTAGTGCGGAAACTGAAAGGAAATGAAGGGAAAATATAAACACACGGCTTCAGTCACTGAGTGCGGCAACACACTTTCATGCGGACTACATTAAAGGGTAACACTGGTTATAGGGTCCAATATATCAAATAAACACTTGAAAAAGGGTCTCAAAAGGATAAAGATAGCAAACAATCATTTGTCAACTTCACAGACTCTTCCCATCATTCTCCCTGTCCCAACGAGACAAGGCCCCTGCATGTGATTTAGTGAATTAATCTCCTTTTAAAAAGAGCACAGAGCTGAAGAGGAGCTTTCATTACAGATTCTCTCAAGCAGCTCATTGCCCAATCCGGCTTGGTTCTCATTTTTACAGAAGTCCAAACAGTTCCCTGTTGTATAAATTAGATTTATGACAGGAAATTAATTATTGGTTGAAAAGAAAATGATCAGAGGCCTTGAGTTACTCGCTCCGCAGGGAGGAAGCAAAGGATGAGGGGACAGGAAAGATGGTGGGGGTAGTATGAGTAGGCTGGAAGCTGCACTTCACATGCAGGAGCTTGGTTATACTGGGGACAAGTACACACGCATGTTCACACTTACACTTACAAGTTAAAACACTATGCAGTTCCCCTCTGTTGGATTATTTACACTACAAATGTACTCTACTTCCTTTCCTTTTTATTTCTGCTTTCTATATTTAGTGTATTCAAACTCAATTAAACGTTAAATGGAAGGCAAAGGTTTACTGGTCAAAGAATGATCTGGTTACCTACCAGTATAAGTAAGGCTTGTCTTTATCTACGTTGATGTTGTTGAGAGGATCCATGCGGAGCCATGTGTGGAATGTAAACCCATTCTGGTATGGCCACTTTGCTATAGGAGGGAGAGCTATAGCCTGTTAGGAAAAACATAGACAGAACATTGCATGAGACGTGAGTCCTGGCCAGCTGTGGAATGAAAGGACCCAATGAGCATGAACAAAACACCGTTGGCTAGTATAATAGGTCAGTCTGAAAGCAGAGAAATTCATGTCACAAGTTGGGAAGTATCGGACGTACATGCTCCCCAATAAAAACGTATTGGTCTAAATATTGTTTCTGTGCATGCACGTGTCCTCCCAGGTCTTTCTATCTCATTAGCACAAGAAGGGGAAGATGCATGTTCACCTCACTGCTGATGCACACAGACTCATACTAATTGACTTCAAGCAGACCATCACCATGGCGATGGAGGGTTACATACAAAAGATGTCTGCTATGCACACACTATGTGAGAGGCCTAAGACAGACTAATGCAACATGTAAGAGTCACACTTGTTGTAATGAACTTCATTCATCTTCATCGTTTACAATTAAAAGTCAGTGTGATGTATGTAGGTTTGAGAAAATCTCCCTGAAATGAAAACACACACACACACACACACACACACACACACACACACACACACACACTACATTGTGACCTGTGGCAGGAAGAGGAGAAAACAACAGTGCACCTTTCAGTGTGTGTGGTAAATGTTGCAGGTATCAGCAACGCAATGCGTTTGTAAAGTTTCACTGCGGTGAAGACTAACACTAGAGAACGCCACATTAGTGAAAATCAGTAGCTGACACTATTGATACTGAAAAAGAATGGAAACATAATGAGTTTTCAGGACCTGAGAGAAACATATGGACTAGAAAATCTGGATTTTCTTTAGATACTTACAGCTGAGGAATTATTTCATAAAGGAAAAAAAAAATCAAATGGAGTGATTGATGCAATAATGCAAGTATATAGTGGGACAAGAATCAAGCTGATATCTATCCACGTACATTAAGGCTAAATGGGAGAAGGAACTGAACATTGACATTGCCTCAAAAGGAAATTTGGATGGACAAATTTGACCTGCTTCTTCTTCACACTTAAAATAAATAGTAGGCAAAGTGGCTCACAACAGCCATGTTGGCATATATGTTGGCTAAAGAAGCCAACCATGCACTCTCTTTCTGGATATGCCGTAAACTGTGCTCCTTTTGGGATAATGTCAATGCCACGATTCAAGATATTCTGGGATATGAAATACCAGATGAATGCATAATTATGTAAAATGTAACTGAATGTGTCACTGGAAATGACAGATATATAGTCAAGATACTACTAACTGCAAGTAAGAGGGCAATAAACAAGAAACTGGTACAAGACTGAACCCTGCACCAAAGAACAATGGCTAGGAACTGCAAGAGAAATCTATAATATGAAAAAAAAGAGAATGTGTCTGCTACTAAATGGGAAAAATGGGTGATGTATGACATAATGAAAAACATGTATGAACTGAATACTGTATATACCCAAGAAACCAGATTTGTATTCAACTGTATTCACTCTTTGACATCAACACAATATGCATCTACAGAAAGACAAGAAAAGGACTCAAGTGTGCAGCCTGATTTTTCATGATAAAGAACGAGGAGGTTTGACGTTTTGAATAAGCTAATGTGCACGGAAGATACAACCAAAACATTCAAAGCGTGATTTGAATAGACCAGAGCTGGATAGCAACAGCTGCGACATGATACATTTTATTGGACATGCTTTAACAATAGACACATACAGTGTCATCAAAAAGGACGCTCCTCTTATATACAGCACCATTTCTACATACTTCACAACATCTCAGTAAGAGTATAGTAGCAATTGAGGCTTGAGGGTCAGAGTTGTAATGGTAGACTAGAAAATAACTAAGAGAATGTGTAAGGCTTATTAATTAGAGAAAAACTGCATGGGTCAGTGGCTTGCTCTCAGCTTGGAAAGCACTTCAGGAAAGATCATCATGTAATATCTGAAGTCCTTCATATCTTTATGTGATGAAGGAAAATAGCACTAGGGAAGCAGCCATGGTGAGGATACACATTCTGACAGCTCACCATTTTTTCCGTTAATATCTAGTGGTAAATCTTGCTTCAGTCTAACACTAACATCCAAACTTGGGGGGGGGGGGGGTGTTTTCTTCTGTCTGTGATTTGTGATTGTGACATTAGGTAGTATACTCACAGCTGCATTTTTCCCCGGAAAGCTGAAGAAAGAGTCAGGGCCGTTCCTGTGGGCCATGTACTTCAGAACTGACAAAAGCTTCACTGCATGACGAGGCTGTGGGAAGAACACAAAAAGGATTTTAGACAACGGAGGATGTTGATTTGCACACAGAAAAACATGAGAACCCTAGGTACACACTTACAGTTCACGCATGCAACCACAAATGACGCGACGCAAGAACAGAGTTTGTGCTGCTTGTTCTAAATTTACCTCTCAGACACATCAAACTCTGACACTGACAGAGATTTGACTTCATAATATACTGATTACAGTGCACATTGTTTATACAGAATAGTGTACACCCATCAATAGCAGTGCTGGATCAGTGTATGTGATTAAAAAAAAAATCCTATAAATGGTTCAGATTTTCAATAAGCTTGTCGATGATTGCACTTTAAAAGTGCACTTATCGCCATTCACGTAAGGAAGAGAGGAGCGGTGGCTTGAAAAAGGGAGAGTGAGGTGAAATTTTTGAAGCATAAAAGCAACTTGCCCTATTTCTTTGACATCTTGATTTGTGTCAGTGATCTCGTCACTTCCTCGCTTCATCTGTCTCCCCTTGTGTGCCACTGGTTCTGCCTGGATGTAGTAACTTGTCTTCTCTACACGCATCATACATCTTAAGTTCAGCGTGGCTATTCCCTTATAGCCACACTCAGCTCAGACGGTCTATTTTAGAAAACTAATGTTCCCTAACTAAAGTCTTTTTTGGCTCATGCTGTTTTAATGTTGTAGTTAATATAGACTGGAAAAAGTAACCTAAATTCAGAACTTGCGTAATCTCACGGAGAACCTAATATTAATAATGTACAGCAGCAGCTCTGGATTTAAGACCAGCGTAGAGTAGTAGTCTGGTTTCGCATGATTTATCTAGTCCATGTGATGAGAGCATTGGCCTGTGGGATGGCAGCAGTTGAAGTGTTGCTAGCACATTCCTCATGCTGGTCCCAGACAACCAAGACAGATCACCGTGGCATGACTCTGACTCACCCACTGGCCTTTCTCCCCCTGCAGCTTGCTGAAGAAAAGCTTCAGCTCTTTTACTGTGATGCTGTAGCTGGCAAGCACGCCCAACATGTCCACCAGTAAGTCTGCAAGACACACACAAAGCAGAGGAGAGACGTTAAACACAGAAACTTGCACGGCTTGAACATGACATGTTGCAAGAGAAAATATATCTACTCTGAAAGTGAGAGGAAGCTCCAAGTGACTGCAGTTTGGCTGGTTTAGCTGGTTTTACTTGTGAAATTATATTTGAAAAAAACTCACATTTTATCTTTATTGGCATTTTGATAACTCAATATTAGAGCGATGCCACAGCTACTAGAGGCTAAGTCTTGAAATCTTCGTCTTAAAATAGAGAGAACACTCCGGGAGTCCCGCAGCTTCTTTCATTAGTTATTACTGACTAATCATGATGCATAGTATGACAGATTTATGACTTGGGTGAACGTAAACTCCCCTTGGTTTAATCCTACAAATATAAGGGTATGAGTGGCAGTTACAGGTGGTGGGTCTTTTTCCACATAAGCTGTTTGGTTCACTTCTTTTAGAAGATTATGTGAAGAGGAGGAGGAGCTTAAAAAGTGAAGAGAGACATTTTAATCTGTAAATGCCAATCAATAAAAATGTGTACTTTGTTTGAGAGTGTACGTTTTTCTGAACGTCTTCATAAACAAGTTAAACAGATGAGGATTTACAGTGCAGTGAATATTACTATAACCATTACTTTCAGCTGCCTAGTTACTGCTGGACGATATCAACCTTGGTCGACTGCACACACCCTCCAGGCCAGCACTGTTCTAGCCGGCAAAAGTTCACTGAGCCGAACACTGTAGGATTAATTCGTACTAATTTGCAGATGGGCAACAGACTAGACAGACTCGGGGGAGACTGTGCGGAATGATTGTGTCTGCTTTCACTGCAATACATCACCAGTGTGTGCAACAATGTGGACTGGATAGGAAAGTTTAAAAAGAGGTTTCTTTATTTGAAATACTCAATTGATTCCTCAAATTAGAGTTGCTCTCCCGCCGCGCAGAGGTCAAAGCAAACAAAACATCTCTTCTGGAGGTGATGAGGATTTAGTGTCGAGCACAGTTCTGCAGTACTCGCTATCATCGGGGATTAAAGCTGGAGAGCCTTTTTCATTACTCCACAAACCAGCTGTCTTTAACTTTTAAAAAACTAAATGAAAATAAATGGCTTGCGATGAGTTTGACTGGACTGCAGTGGCTCTAAGGGAAAGAAACTGAAGAGACTTTTTCCACCAGGTGCTGCTCTCAGTACCTGCGATCATGCTGTCCGTGGTGGATATACGCTCGAGAACCTGCCGGATGAGCCCCACATCGGTGCACGCTTGCAGGTTGCGGACGCTCTTCTTTAGGATAGCGGTGAAGATGCTCCAGACCTCGGCCTGACAGGTGGGCTCGCACTTGTCCAACAGTTCCACCATGCATATGATGCTCTCGGGTTCCTGGATGATGAAGTTCATCTCCAGGTCAAACTGACCGCCGACCAGCTGGGGGGAGAGATGCAAATAGGAAGGGAAGGAAGGAGGGAGGGAAGGAATGGGAGAGAAAGTGTTCTGAGTAATCTGAACAAAGCAATAAAACAAAACTGCAATGAATTGATATTTTGTCAGCAGAAAAACATAACTGAGAGCTCCAAAAAGGCAAACAGTGTTCACATGACTGTCTGTGTGCGTGTGTGCAGACTCCTAAACAGATGATTAATCATGCATCAGAGATGCTGCTAGCCAAGTGGATAAAAGGTCAGGGGAGAAACACAGGTCTCTGTCTGTCTCTTTGTCTGACAGTAGATTCAACTGTTTACAGCTGGCCCTGAGACACTGCGATGAACCCAGAACAAAAAATAAATAAATAAATAAAAATCAAACAAGAAACTATGTGACTGAAACTAACTGAGACATCCAGACAGACAAATACAGTGAGAAGCAAATTTAGAGGTCTTTTGTTCCTGTAGGAGGCGACGGAATACTAACAGCATCTGACACAGCCTGGCAGACACAGACCAGGGCTGAAATTAACTTTCATCCATATTAAAACATTTTTACATCTTCTACACTCAGGGATGTTTTTTTTTTTTTTAATTGTGTGTCGGAAGAACAAAATTAACACATTTTATTCTAACCAATTATACAAGCCTGTATTTTAAATTAAAGGCTACCAAAGGCACCACCATGTTTGTCAGCCTCAGCAGTGATCTCCAGCTAAAGCTTAAAGCTCGGGAGCTGGTGGGGCAGCTTGTCTTATTGCACAGGAGTAATGTTCTTTGTGTGTGGAAATAAATTGTATGAGCCATAAATGTCATAATTCGTCACTTCTTAATAGTTGTGATGACGTTTTTATTATTGAACCCTGCCTAATAGAAAAAGATAAGGAAAATAACAACACTGAAGTCAAATTAATACCACGAGTAAGGCTGTCATGTTTGGAAGTGAGGAGGAGTGACTGGACAAAAAAAAAAATAAAATAAAAAATGAAGGTGCGATAGTCGTATTCGGCCATTAAGACAGGCTGGATGTGAAAACAATATGAGCTGGTGCAGGGAATGGAAGCTGTCCCATTAAAATGAGTGAGGTGGGATTAACTCTGTGTGAGTGTGTGTGTGTTGAGTACAAGATAGGAAAGGAGGGGAAACCGGGGTAACGCTGCTGCCACAACATCCTTGAAGTCATGGGGATAAAGTGATGATAGCATTGACACGCACATCACCTTTTGTCCCTTTAACCTCCTCACACATCATATCTATTTATTTTTTAATGTCAAGCATCAACATTAGAGCAATGACGCCATCCATCAGCTTTACACAAGGCCTATTTCCCCGAGTCATAACTCCCCAGAGCCCAATGTGATGTGATGTTTGCTTTCTATGACTGCCAAATTAAAGAGATATTTCTTTTACAAAGAAATCTAAATATCTGTAATGCAAAAAACAGCAAACACTGGATCAGGTTTATTGCGCAGTAGGTTTTTACATACAAGAAATTTGTCCTAGTGTTTTTGGTGCACCGCAAACATGAAGTAAAATATGAGAAATATAAGAAAGACTAAAAAATCAAGTATTAAAAAATATAAATATGTGTACAATATGTTTAAGATAAAAAAGCTGTTTTGTACAGGAATGTTCAAGACTTCAACATTATGCAGAATATTTTATTTAATATTTTATTTTAAACATAAAAGTAAGTGGTAAAAGGTGTGCGTTAATGTAATGTGTAGGGTCTGGGTCTGTGTAGGGTGAGAGTCAGTGTCAGAGGGAGCCCCGGGCCTCGCTGATGAGGCCAGCGGCAGTTTTTGTGGTGTGAGGTTTTGGTCCTGATGGAGCACAGCCTACTGCCGTAGGGGAGTGTCTCAAAAAGTTTGTGTCTGGGGTGGAAGGGGTCAGCCACAATCTTTCCTGCAGACCTCAGGGTCCTAGAGAAGTATAGGTCCATGTTTGTTTTCATGTTTTAGTCAGCATAAAAAACATTTAGTTTGGTCTGAGATGAATAAAAAAGTTTATCAAAAAGAAACAGTGGTAAGGTTTAAATGCAGTGCTGTTGTGTTTACAGCACTTAAAATGAACTTAAAATCAACAGCGACATGTGTTTCCAAAATCTGGAAAGTTACTCCGGATAATTCACAAATGTCACGTTTCAATGCTATAAACAACACAAACGAAATTTAACTCATCTTATTTGTATTGGGTTGGAGAGGCCCAATGCAGATGTGATCTCTCACAACCAGAACAAGTTAAACCAAAAACATCTGCAGGGATAGAGTACAAAAATATGACTTTTGTAATTTGGATGAGCTAGCCCCTTGACAAAGTCAAACAGTACAAACACACTATAAAGTATAAGTTAAGTAAAACTTAGAACAATACAGATGTCAAATAAAAAACATGCCATAAGGGGAAAGCCACCTGTTAGGGCAGCAAGCCAGTGTTGAGGTAAAACACTTATAATAACACATACACCGATTAATACCCCACTGGCAGCTTGTCTTTTTTGTCTCTTACAAAGTCACTGATGAATCACACAGCTCTCGACGGAGTAACGTGTATTAAACCGGACGGTAGACGCCACCAATCGCAGCCAGGTCTGCCTTTAATGGAGGCTGGGTGCCATTTTGCCACAGTAACAGTTGATTTATGAGCCTGACACTGCGTGTAAGTCATCCATCCATCAGCGTCGGTTGACCGAGGGGACAGAGAACAAATATGAGGATGGAGATAGAGTGCCATGCTACAAGTGACATACACCTGGCACACATGGAAGGATATTTAGGGCTGAGTCACTTTAGACAAATTGTACAATTACTTTGACCCAGCTCTACTTGATACTTATTTGTAGGCCTCTTAAGTTAAATCAATTCTAAAATGATGATATTTTGTTGATAGACACTGATTATTTTTTGTCCTTTTGCAAAATAAAGAAAATATCAATAAAATGTTTGTTATAGTTGCTGTCACAATTTTTCTTTGAATTTATTCTTCTTTGACTGTTTGTCAGACAAAATAAGCAATTACAAGAAATCAGGGAACTTGTAAAGGGCACCAGTCATTCTATAAAATAATTTATTTAAAACATAAAAATTGTTAATGATTAATATTGATGAATATGATTGATTAATAATTAGTTAAAAACCAAACATTATAGACTCAAAAATTTGCAATATGCAAAATTCTATGTGAGAGTCCGAGAGCTGAGCTGACTGCAGACGAGGAATTCATAAACAATAATAGGACTGTAGCTGTAATCTGCCAGCGTGTGTCATTTAATGACTAAAGAACAAATAAAGACCTGTGAAGTCTGACGATATCTGTCATTACAGAAAATGTTGGCTCTTTCAACATCAGCTGGACCCCAGTGTGTGTGTGCACCAGCTGGAGTTTCTGCAGTGGGTGGTGTATTTTTTTGACAGAAATGAGCCTGTGGACATATAAAAAAAAAAAAAAAATGTACTGTCATATTCAAATGTGGCTCAGGTAGCATTCTGCTCCAAACCTGGAAACTATGTAGTGGTTGCCACCTCTACCACCTGTGCCAGCTGAATCAGACTAGCAATAAACAATCAGTAGTATCCCTTAAATTATAAAAAGGCAGAATTATGCCGTCATTAATCAGCTGCTATACTTTGAACCTTGATGTAAATTACAAACAAAATGCAATTTCCTTTAGCTGAGTGAGAACATTTAATGTGTCCATCGGTGCATGGCAAAGAGGTTTACAATATTTTAATTTCTTAAATTGTTCAACGCAATCATTTACATTGCTCTATTTCAGGAACAGGTGTGAAAGGTTGCCAGTTCCAGCCTCAGCTACCGCCAAGGAGAGCTCTGCAGATGAAGCTTAGCATAAAGCCAGTGTCTTTATGGCAGCTAGACACCAGATCCCTGGCTGGGTAACCTAGCCTGGCTGTTCTCCCCTGAGGCCTGCCTGAATTAATCATGGCTGAGCAGCCAAGCAGCCACTGGGCCGTAACACAAAGCACAAACAGGCTTCTATGGTCTCCATGGAGAACAACACTGGAGGATGGCAGGGCTAAATTGTACGCCACAACTGCAATTTATATCCATCGCCTGAGCTAAACTTGTATTTCAGGTTACCTGATAACCAGACTGCTGATGACAGTCTGATTCTTGGAGAGCGGAGATTTGAAATCTTGTGTTAACAACGACAATGTGTGACATGAGATTAATATTTCTACAACATGCACAATACCATATTAAAACAAAAAGTGTCAGCCGTATTTACAGGCTGCAAACGGAGCTGTAACATAAAACTGTTGCCATGATCAGCACCTTTCCATCCACCTTTTGTATGCACATTTTCAAGAAATGAATATCTCATTCACCCATTCACACTGACAGCAATGGCTGCCATGCATCAGTTTTTGGGAGCTAACCATTCATACACATTCACACCCCGATGGCAAAGCATTGGGAGCAATTTGGGATCCAGTATCTTGCTCAAGGGCTCCTCGACACACAGACTCAAGGAGCCGGGGACCGAACCACCCGTCATCTGATTAGTGGACGACCCGCTCTACCCCCACAGCCGCCTCCCTGCTGATAAAAACACCACAGGGTGCCACAATGCAGGGAGGAACATTTGTTCTATTTATTCTCATGAATTTTGTGTAAATAGGAACGATTCAGCCTTTCACATATGATTTTACTAAAATCTAAAAATTCAACAAAAATGAAGCACGCATTTAAATAAAGACTGGAGTATAAATCATTTCCACTCCTATTACAAACCACAGAGACCGCATGTTTTGGCAGCAAGCAAGAAACTGAGACTAAGAATAGAACAAGTAAAGGTTTATTAAAGGAGCTATTTGAGGTATGAGCTAAAAAAAAAAAAACAAAAAAAAAAAAAAACAGAGCCATCTATGCGATGCTGGAGATGAGAGAAAACAAGAAATGATGGCCACTTTGTACCAAAGGGGAAGAAATTACCCAGCTAAAAGTAACAGGCAGAAACAATGATGCTGCCAAGCCACAACTGCAGGGTGATGAGACCCTTTATCCATTGTGTACCGTAAGTGTGTGTGTGTGTCCATGATGATGTTCGTCCTTCAGTTCTCTCCCTAATGAAACTGCAATTAATTCTATGGGTGAAATCATTTGAATATGAAGTCATTTGCCTGCAGGAGAAAACAGCGGACACAAACAATAGAAGAATTCCCGTGACAAATCTGCGCCCATGTCTCGCATGTCTTTGTTCGTCAGACGGCTTATATCATCAGAATACAGTACATCTATCACTTGATACCATCTGTCAGTTTGGGCAGTGTTAGACATGAGAACAAGTGTAGGGGGAAGATATGAATGGTGTGATGTTTAATTGATTTAATTACAGTGTTGTTTTGATACCTCGCTGTTGGAAAAAAAAAATGTAAATGTCAGTTAAATTAGCCCTTCATAGGAGGCCTGTAAATGCCAACTTATGTGTTGTAACCCTGTTTGACTGCTTTTCAATCAAAGCAACAAAATACTCAGAGTTTTTTCAACAGCTCTTCTAACCGAACCTCCATCTTGTCGAACCGGAGGCAGGTTTATTGTTTCACAAGAGCACACCCTCCACACCACCAAAACCGGAAAAAAAAAACCATCCATCACGGTGACCCAAAACATGATTCGTGATATGACAACATCTTATAATCCTGTGCTCTTCACTGCTGATGTGAGACATTGAAATGGCTCCAGCAGTTAGGGAGGTCAACCAAATAATCTGTCCTACTCAAATCCCTCGAGTGCTCGCCTGATATGAGGGAATGAGCTTCGGATGAAGTAGATGAGAGCACACAGTGAGGCGAAATGCTCCGATTATAATACATTCATAATGTGCTTAAAATAAACAACACTTCAGATGAAGTGGCACAAACATGTAGAACATACAGAACGTATTCAAATGTAACGAGTTGGTCCAAAGCTTGTTGTTCAATTTAACAAACCCTCTTCTTATTTTTTTTGAATATTTCTGTATATCAGTGATGCAGCTTAAAACAAATGAATTACAAAGATCATTTCAGGCACTTTCAGAACAGGACTGTTTTAAACTGACATTTGTTCTGTGCTACAGAAAACAAACAGGTGTTTGCTTGGATTAATTATGAAAATATGAGGAACTGTTCTTGAAATATGATAAGAAATAAGTCAGAGCAAGTGCACCGAAAAAGTGTCAAATTATAGGAATAAAATATCTCGTATACAACTGGCTGATGGAATCTCCTTCCTTTGTCCAATTATCTGTCAGCAGGAAACAGAAGTCCACCTACCAAAGTAAACAAATACAGACTCCAGAGCAGCAGAGGGCAAAGGCTGCATGCAAAATGTGGGATGACGGCTGACTCGCGGAGAGTAGCAAACAAGTGACAATTCTGCTTAAGCTGATGGTAATGCGCGTGTTGGTGGTTTGGCAATATTTCAGTTTATTAAGACCCGACAAGATCAGAGGAATCTTCCCTTGAAAAGCAAAATACAGCGTGCTATAAACCAGAGCTCGGACACTGAAAAGTGCAGTTAAATTGAAGGACCCATTTATTGTTTGCTGCTGAAAAATCCGACCAATGCTTTTCGTCTTTGCATAAATATCCATATTTAACAGAAATATATTAGCATAGTAAATTATGAGAAGGACATTATTTCTGCCATATTGCTCTCTGCACAGTCTACAGTTGTCACAGACTCCCTCGATACTACCTGCAATTAGGTTTGCAAAACTCCACACATTTGAGCCCTTGGACTACATAAAGTGAAGTAAGTTTTGATGATTTTATGTGGTCAGTATATTTGATGCATAGTATTATTAGTATTATGTTTAACTTGCAAATAGCACATGGAAAGGTATTCATGAGGTAGATAGCTCGCTGATAAGTTAGATGCTAAATAAGCTATAGCTAGCATCATTTCATTAACCATCTTATCATGATGTTATCTTAAGATTACTAAATTACCCTCAGTTTCCAGTTGATTCCCATAAATTTCCATACTTCACATGGACATTTTTCCAGAAATTTTCCACCCCTTTGCAACCCTACTCTGTAATCAACCAAGCTACAGAACTAAAAGGGGGAATTATGGATCACTGTCAGTTTTACAATACAGTTTTGTAACATGGCTCGTTATTCTAGCCTTTGTTGGTCAAAGTATTCACATAACATTAAACCAGCCTCCCTCCTGGTGGATGAGCCAGCCACTCTACATGTGTCAAAGCAGGGGTAGAAGGTAAAGTGGTGACAATTATGCATGCAGTGACCATGGAATACACTGGTTTAACGCTGTTTTTCCTGACTCACTCACTTCATATATAACAAGCTGCTATTCCAAATACACTTCATGAATATTTCACAGAAGTGGCTCTCTGTTGAAAGCCAACACCGAGATTAATGAACAAATGATGATTATTCGGCTCTAATTGCAAAATTATTCTTGGGTTTTTACTTCATTATTGTTGAATTAATCAATTTTAAATTAGAAGATTGATCATCTGACGCAGATGAGCACATGTTTTCTCATCAGCTCCACAATGCTGCCTTCCTCACACTACGAGACAAACAATGACAGACAGAGAGGAGAGGTGCAGGAGGTTGGTAGAGATATTTAAATAGCTGGATTTCTAAGAATATCTTCAGAAGGGCAACGTGCCAAGCTTTTGTTTTAAACAATGGCTGGCAGTCATTTTTACACTACATTAAATGGGCTAATGCCTCTGCAGTAGTCTGCTCAACACATCCTTTGTTGTAGAAGAAAATAAGCTTGCTACAACATGAAAAACAGTAGATAACAGATGTATATAATTGGCCTGCGTGCTGTTTTTAATTACATTAAATCAAAGTCTTTTATGCAATTGCACATCTTTCACCCTGTATTAAGCCATCTGTGCCGTGTGACGGGAGAAACAAAACGAGGAAAGTAAAAGGAAAGCAACTTTATAATGAGGACGTTTCATCCAAACGGACGAGAGGATTTAGATTACATCAAAAGTGACACGATCCGTCCTTCCATTTAACTTGTTGACAATGTTATGTGATGATATTACAAATATGTCAGCATTCCTGGGGAAGCTCCCATTATGCTACATCCCCCAAAATTTCTCATAATATGTACTTACATCTCCACATTTCTATACAGGAAACAGCTCCAAGGAGGAATGTACTGTAATCCATAGCAACAGTATTCATCGCACATGGCGGTCACAAGTGGTGTCAGCTAACACACAAAAAAAAAAGTACTGGAAGACTTTTTGGACCATAATTATGAAGCTCAGTTTGACCATTTTCAACACAGAGCAAATAAAGTTCTAGCAAAGTATTATATAAGGATGTGTAGTATGTAACAGACACCTTTAAACGTGTAATGTCTATCTGGCAATCTAGCTTAAGTTGCAGGGTGGCTGCTATTGTCAACAAGAGGAAAAGGCTTGTCAGGAAATGGTCCTCATTACGCTTCAGAGTAATCTGAAGTCTTTCAGAGTCTTTCAGAACAACTTTGACCGACTAAAGTCATCTGCTTCTGGAATGAGAGGAATGAGAAAGTGAAAACTATACTCAAATGTGATCCATCCACTACACGGCTCTCTACTTCAGAACATCTTTGTGTGGTTTCTTTCTGAAATATGTTAAGTATTAACGAAATTCATGCTGAGGTACATATTTTCTCTGTGACTGTGAGGCGACTGCCGGATAGCAGCCATGGAGAGAGTTCATTCGATCATGAGGTAAACAAAGAATTTCATTGTTTTACACGGCAACGCCTACAATTTTAGTTTGCATAGTGGCAGCAAATAGTGAGGTTGGCTGTGGTGCAACATGTTAAAAATAGCAGCTGGAACAGAGAGGTAGGAAGAAGGAAAGAAATAAACATTAGTGAGCAGCTTCAGCCTGCTTTGATGCATCAAGTGAAATGAGAATTTCAACATGGAGGACACGCCCTTGATTAGTCGCCTTAAGGTAAAGGTAACCTGTGAACCTGTGACATGTCAGTGTAGACAGACAATAATCAGGCATTCAGGTGAACATTAAAAGAGCTTTTGCTTGCAGTTATCAGTCTTTCTGTTCACACCGGCCATTAAAGATTCCTTCATAATGCACAAGGCGTACATTCAGACAGGTGCTGCGGTGAAAACACAGGATTTTCCATCATTTGAGTGGGAGCAGGGCTGCGATGATGTGGTCCACAGGGGTGTCCACCTAAGAACACAGCAACCTGCGGCAGATAAGTTGAACCGGATCCAACTTTTGCCAAAGAAATGAGTGTGAGCAAGTGCTTACATCGAGATAGCCGGTTAATCATGGAAATAAAAAGCTATTTCCTGATTGTTTCACAGCAGTTACGTTCAGCACGGATAGACACAACCCCAGCAGCACACCCATACACTGCAAGACAACCCTACAGCAATTTGCTACAGTGCCTGATCCTGTCCAATGTACCCTAAGTGATGGGGTGAGTCCTCGATTTGTGCAAAAATGTATTCTGAAGTTAACTAAAGACAATGTAAGACAAAATCTTTTGAGTATATAGTACAATTCCCTCCTCACAGTGTCCCTGTTCAGCTGCAAAGAAGTAAAGTACCAAGTAACAAAAAAGAGGGAATTTTTCTACAAAAAAAGTTACCAGTAATTAAAAAAATATCCAATCTGATTTGCTAAAAAAAAACTTTCACACCTGAACCACTAACATCATGAAAAATGAATGTACTTTTATGATATAAACATTAACCTCCAGAGAAAAGGAACAGGGATTTCATTTCACAGAGGAAATGCTACAAGTTTGAAAGGAGTGCAACCATTGTTTAGACCATTATCTCCAAAACACATTTATCAAGAGATGAGATGTGTCAGGATCTGGGCAGTTTAGCACCTCAGCTAAACAATTTCCTGAGGGAAACCCTGAACGGGGAACCAGGAAACTGTCTGCAGCATTTCCAGCACAACACAGTTGTTCCACTAAAAGTGGCTTCCTGTGGTTTGATTGTTAACTGTCACTGTACATCCTCTGTCTATCCGTAAAGTCTGATCAACAAAGGCTGATCTTAAAAAGCTACTGAATATAGCACTGGGTGCAAATGCTAGTTTAACAACTGCCGGTGAAAAAGCTTGAGCAGAGGATAAGGAGAAGTGTGATTTGGTACTTCCACCCTCAGGGAAAGGCAGTCACTTAGACAAAGGATATATGGGTCATCTACTCCAATAATGAATGAGCATCAGTGAAGTTTATTTGATCTGTAGGGTTAAAACAGGCAAAGCTCAGTATTTTAAAAAGCACAGAGACCAGCCATGTGTTTGGATGTTTCAGATACACACACAATTGCCTCTGGGACACCAAAACTTTGTGTTCAACCTTGATGACTTGGGTGTAATCCAATGAAACAACCGTGATGTGAGATGCCAACCTGATCACTCCAGTTGTGTTCTGATGAACGCATGACCTTTTAACATTTACTTTCAGTAGCTTCTGACCAGGTGCTGCCTGTCTTGTCCCATAGATGTATGATGGCATCACTTGATGTCATGATAGGAACCATTTACAGGTTACTGCGTGATTCTTTTGACATCTAGAAAATGACATCTGGATGTGGATTATGGAGGGATGAGAAATATATTCTGTATAACAAAGCAATGTTGGTTTATCCTTGATTTTATAGAGTTGTGACACATCACACCAATAAAAAAAATCCCTGTGATAGGTATTTGTACCAAGTGAACGAGTCAGAAGAAATCTTATTTTAACATTCCTCTAGTATTATGAAAGTGTCAAGAGGGGTTGGGTCCAAAGGAAGACTGAACATTTATCTTATCGAGCACTGCCAGACTAAATATTCTGGTACGTGGTTGCTCATTTTACCAAAATGTTTCAGTGTCTTGGACGTTGATAAGTGGATGTCATTAAAACACAGTTCAGTACAAATTGTCTTGAGGTTTTTATCTCTAGGGGAAGTTTGTGGTTTTAACCAGAGATCTTCATCAAATACCGTCTCTCCTCAGTAGATGTTACTAATAGATCTCACAGTTAATAAGATAAACCAACAATGTAAAAACTGTAGGGAAAATTATTCAGCCAGAACAAAAAGGGACATACAGTACATCTGCCATAAGGTTTTAAATAACGTTTTTATATGTATGCTACGTTTCAATTTACCATATGCATCCAATTTGTAAACTGATAAACATGGTAAATCCCATGAAGACCAATCGTGGAACTCATTGGCTATCATCTGACAACAGTTTATCCTCTGGGGGACACAAATGATGTTTCTGGGTTTCCAGTGTAGACAGCAAATATCCAGAAAACAGATAAAGGATATTCAGGCCAAGACTTCCTCTGCAACCTGATTAGCAACTGGGTATGCAAGAATGACATGAAAGACACATTTCTGCTAATCTGCCTAGGAATGCAGATAACTTTATAAAAGATAATTGTCATCAGACGGTAGCCAATGGGTTCCATCTCTTTTGTTCTCCACATGGACTGTTGCAACCAAAGTCTGTTCAATGTGAGTGGTCATTATTACTCATTTAATCATTTAACTGACACTTTTATCCAAAGTGACTTACAGAAAAGAAAAACAATCCAGGTACGGTGCACCAACGACATGTTAGTTAATGACAGGTGTTAGATTTTGCATGTCCAGTTGTTGGTAGTGTTATAGTAGTGTAGTGTAGTGAAGAGCTGGGTCTTCAGGAGTTTTTTGAAGGTAGAGAAGGACGCCCCTGCTCTGGTAGGAACTGGTAGCATTGGTTCCACCAACGGGGAACAACAGATGAGATTGCCCTGAGCAAACGGGTGGCAGAGCCAGGCCTCGTTCATTTGGAGCACGACTGGGAGGTAACATATGCCTGTATAAGGGCATTCAAGTACGTGGGTGCAGGACTGAACACTACTTTGTAGGCAAGCATTAGGGATTTGAATTTAATTTAACTTTTTTTTTTTAACCTTATCCCCAGGACCAACTTTACCATGACAATTACTAGACACAGACATGGGAATCGTGCAAATGGTTACCCCATGGACATGGCTAATCACAGGTAACAGTTAAAGATAATCAGCTTTACTGCCTCTTGACTGTCATTTACTGTATGTAGCTCAATGTCCTTGAAATAGCAGAGCTACTCAGCACCTGATACAGATCTGATGAAAGAATCATGTCAACAGTGAGAAAACAAGTTTGGTTAAGATCTCTGGATTGTAAGAAAAAGCAGCTATTTGATGGTTATCATGCACTTAAATAGAAATATGTTCCTCCTTGTTATTACTGGCAGGGAGAGAAATGCCCACTCTGTGATTCTGGCAGATGGTCAAATATCTGGGTGTAGATTGCATGGCCTTCAACTCACCCTTATGCCCAAACAACTTTATTAATCTAGGCTGTGCACACTCCTCCACCTTCCACAACCTTTCCTCATCATCCTCCTCCTCTTTTTTCCAAATTAGAGCCTGGTACGTTAAGAAAAAACAAATTAAGAGATAATCTTAAAAAAAAGTAGGCATATTGAAGAGATCCAAACTTAGTTATTTTTATGTAACTAAAGACAATGTTTAAATACTTTTTCCACTATTAGCCATCTTCAACGATTTGGCAAAACCTTTTAATTTCTGTATGAAATAACCCATTTCATCTATCCATCTTCCATAACTGCTTAAGCTTATCATGGTCGGAGGGGCCAAGTTGCTAGTTCATAGCCCAGTTCAACCAATACTAAAAGAAAAAAAAACAATGTGTCTATGACAGATTAAAAACAAGACCTAAAGCATTTCATTACACTTCAGGTAAGGACATTTTCTAACTTAGATGTCAACTACTTCAGATTGCTCACAAGATTCCCTTTAATTCAAAGTCAAAGTTCTTCCTCTTTAAAGAGGGCAAAAAGAAGAAGTTAAGGATTCAGCAAGTTACACTGAAACTTGAATTACCGTTTTAGTGGTTGGCATTACAACAATATCACAACACACAGGAAGTGAAGAGTTTCCTTTTGTGGTCTTGCAGATGTTGCAGTATAGCAGATAGCAGTTACTGGTGCATGGAGCAGTTTTATAAGAAGTTACTGTACTGTGGGAAAAAAACACTGGTGTTTTATCTGTACAGTGATGTCTGAGGAGGCTGTTCTGTTCTGTTCTATGTTTAGTCACGCCACACTTTAATTTCAACAGCTTCGCATTTGCATGACGAGTTCAGTTCATTTTGCCATAGACACTGCTGCTACCATAGACCTACCTTTCAATGTTAACAAATGTGAAAAATAATTTGTGTATCCACCCTCTGATTCTGATGTGCTCTAAAACTTAATAGGTATTTCCTTCCTCAACTTGCAGTGTGCAACTATGTGACATCAACAACAGCTCAGAGAGGAGAAGGAAGCGATGGCTGACCATGTCTGCGACAGAGATGAAAGATCATTGCATCAAGTCTAAATACAGAAAACCTTGTTGGTTTGACAAAAAATGTCAAAAGTCAAAAGCCGCCGAGACAAAACCAGAATAATTTCAACAGCAAATACTGTGTCACGTTTGATTCTGCAGTACTTATTTATGGGCAGCATCTCTTATGTCTTGCCTGTATTCCCTACAGTTTGACTGCCAGACCTTGGAAACAGATGAGTTGTTGATGCAGAGAGTGTGAAAGCAGGTCAAGGGTAGAGAAACCATCTAGGGGTCAGCAGTCAGGTTCATACAAGGGCCAGTTTTTTTTCAGCATGATTCACTGGAAGGCCAACAGAGTTAAAGGTGCAGTGAAGATACAGGCCTCTCTGTTATGCATGCTCATTTGTTTGAGTATTACTTTCACTTCTTTGGTTTAAAAAAAAAAAAAGAGAGAGCTATATAACTGTTTGAATCCTTCTTGCCATAGCTTCACTGCAACTTCAGGCCTACACAGCAGCTTTGCTTTGACCTTGAAATATATCAAGACTTGGCAAGGCATAGGAGCGATAGAAATCCAACACAGCTTGTTAATTATGTGTGTAGGTAAGCTATGCTACACTCAGAACCAGCAATTCAACTCAAAAGACATAATCTCTCTGAAAACAAACATGGATAATGCATATGTCACTGCCTAACTGGTGCCTCAATTCAGCATCTTGCACTGTCTTTAGTATGGCCAATTTAAAGCCTCACGCATAGTAAACAGCAAAGCAGGTAATGATTTACTTTATATTTAGATACATTAATTACATTTCTTAAAACGCTACAGTTTTGACTAGATTTGGCTCATGGCCTTTCTGTCATGATCTAATCTAAACCATCAATCCGTAAGTCCTGCTCAGTCTTTGCCATTTAGACACATATGAGTTTACCAGTCACACCTCCACATTTACAGTCAGTGCAGATGATTTGGACTGGTCTTAGATGCACACGTTGTAGGGTTAAACGTAAAGCCTGCATGCAATCAAAAGGGTGCGGTCTCACCTCAAAAGAGCCCAGTTTCAACATGACAGTTCGATCACACAAGTATAGCAAACAACAAACCAAATTACCAAACAAAGTAAGGGCTGTGCAAAAGCAGATGATCCTTTAAGAGGAGGAGAATCATGGAGCCTATCCCACAACTAATACACCACAGACTAGGCTGCAACTAGAGCTTAGACGCAGGGAGGGAAAATACTCTTAAATGGTCACTATTGTGTCAGTATCCAGCAACAGGCCTGTTATTCAAACTTTGATTTGTTTGCAATAGTTTCCGCCTAGCCATGAAACCATAAAAAGATAAGAGCATGGCAGGTTGTCTCGAGCACAGTGAGCCATGCCTTCATCTGCACTGTGTTTCTGTGACACCGGCTGCACAATATGGACCGAACAGCATTTACTACAAACAACAGCATGAAATCATAGAAAAATACAAGCAAAAGCAAATAAAGGCTCACCTTAAGACCTCCCATCCTTCCCTCTTAATATATTCTAGCATTTGAGCCAGTTCAGTTGTATCAACTCGCAATGATGAGGTGTCCATAAGCATAAGAGCACTTTGCACAGCTAAAAGCCCACTGGAAACAGCACTCTTATGTGCAAATGGATCTTAGGGCACGTAAAGTAATTACTCGACAGGCTCTCATAGCTCCTGTTGAATGCTTGTCACGAAGATTTACTAAAAAACATAACACAATTTAATGAAAAACAGCAATGATTATGGCAATAGAAAGGACTGTGATTGGAAATAAAAAGTTTTCAGGCAATGCTCCATCGTGCAAGGCAATGTGCCATTTGTTAGATTAGCGGTTCTATCAGAATGAACTTTAAAAAGCCATTTCATCATCACAAAATGGGCTCCAAGCAAGATAAATCTTACCAATTCCTCTGCCTTAAAACAAGGAAAAGGGTTGAAGACAGTGCTATGAAAGACTAGAGAAGAAAATGCATGGCTTTAACTTATTTAACAATTATTTTAATTATTGTGTTTTCCCTTGAGAAATCTCCCCCACAGGGAATACAGTGAGCCAACACCTTAAGCTCCTTTAACAAAATGAGCAGCATTTCATATTATGTTTTAATATTCACACCTTTTTCAGCATCCAACTGAAACTTGGCTAGCAGGCAAGCACTATTAGCATATCATTACATCCCCTACTGTGAAGAGAAGGTAGCGGGCCAGGAGGTTAATGGAGGTTATTGCCTCCTGTTTAGCCAAAAGCTCTGCTTCACTGTTCCATCATGTCAATTTAACCACCATGCTAACACATTAAGGTGGCAGCAGTTGTGGCGTTAACATGGTGTGTGTAATCATTGGGAATTTAAAAACACACGTGCATTTTCGCAGTTTATCATTCATACGCAGTAAGTGCACATCATCTTTCTTTAAAAAAAACAACATTGAGCTTTGTGACCAAGGTCAGACATAATGTTTTCCAGAGGTACAAAAGGAAAAGTCCTGTGTTTGTACTGAACAGCTCAAAGCAACTGCAGATCTGCAGGCCCTATGAAAAAAATAGTACAGTTCATGTCTTATGGTGCATTCAGACAGGCAAACTCAGGTTTATTTGTCTATCTTATGAATTTGAGTGGGGATAGTGCATTTTGGCTACAGCAGTGCAGGCAACAACCTGCGGCAGAGAGGTCGAATCCAACTTATGGAAAAAACATAGTCCGATGTCACATTATGGCCACCAACCAGACACTCAGACCGGTCAAACCGAACCTATCTAGCTCTCTGGGTGGATTCATGGATTAAACTCTGATGCTCTACCTGTTTATTTATTTCATGTGTGCCCACCTTCTAAATCTGTGTCTGGCTCGCAGTTTACACTGAAAAATAGTGACACAAAGAAGTCTCCCTTGGTTTGTGTCCGATGGTTTGAGAGAGTGGGAGTGGGAGAGAGCGAGCATTGGTCAAGCAATATAGATAGTGAATGAGAGTGAGGGAGCGCATGCATCGATTTTCACATTTTCTGATTGTTTCACAGCAGTTAGGTTCAGCACAAACAGACACCCCCATGGCAATTTACCACAGCTCCCGATTCTGTCTGAATATGCCCTTAGCACATGAGGAACCTAAATTTAAAAGTGTTAGTTTCAGCTATGAGACTTTAACAATGAGTCAGGTAGCTGAGGGGAATCATGAGAACTAAGAGTAGAGGATTTGATGAAAGTCTTAACTCAGACTAGTGATATGTTGTTGGTGTTGCTCAACCTAGGCCATGTTTGTATATTAAGAAACATCAAAAGCCCAGTTCCTTGGTGACAGCATTACCCAAGAGTATCACCAGAGCTGTGTAAAAACACCTCAAAATATATAACATCAGTTGTAGGTGACTGGCTTACAAAGTCAGTCAACATCTCTGAGACAGCTCCTTCTGGAGCTGGGCTGAGACTCTAGGGCATACTGAAAGAACAACTCTTCAGAGGCCTGCTATAGATTCGATGGAAGGTTTTAAGGGAAATGAATTCAGCATGGCTGAGATGTCCCTGTTGCCACCACTAAACTTGACTTGACTACACAGCTAGAAAATTGATGGATGGGTGAAGGGAAGGATCATGCAAAAAGCCCGGTGAGGTCCAACTTGTGCATGTGTGCTTAAGTACTCAAAGCTAAAGCTGCACTAGGCAAGATTATGTCAAAACAAAAAAGTCAAAATGAGGCTGAAGCAGACAGCGCCATGCAGACTGACACGCCGCAGGTTTGCTCTTTTTGTAGGACGTGGTCACTGGTGGGAAATGTTCTCTCGACACAGAAGGCACAAAAAAGAAATCAAAGGGAAAAGCAGAGCTGGCTGATCAACAACCATGAGAAAGTGCTTTTTCAAAGGAAATCGCTACTCGCCAAACACAGCTAAAACTGAACCAAAGAACATTTTTCACCCTCCGACTGACAGCCAGTAACCACAGGAATAAGAAATATATTCCTGTTGTCAAATAAATGTGATTTTTTTTTTAAATTCTGACACCTCTTAAGTACCCTAAAAATAGTCAATTTAGACTGCATAAATTGGAAGCCGATAGTAAGTGAGAATCCATCTTTCAACTATCATTTGAACTAAACTCGGACCTTGAGGATGGTTCGACCAAATTATAAAGGAAACATATTTTCTTTCTTACCTTTGGTGGCACATATTTAGACAGAAGTTTTGTTTGCTTTGAGGTTACTTCCTCACTAAAAACATCTCCCAGAATCAGTGTCCTTGTTATAAAGGAGCATTTCTTCAATAGAAGAAACTAAATGTATAACACTTAGTGGACTGACCGTGGCTATTCCCTGAATTGTAGAGTATTAGTCTACATACAAAAAATGAAAGAGTGCAGCTTCCAGTTGCCCCTTTGGTCATTTCTGGGGAACATTTCAATCAACACTCTTTTGGTCTTTGACAATGCACACCAACAGTTCCTGTTCCCAGCTTCCTCCAACATAACCAGTAGAGTTCTGTTAAAATGCCTTTGTGAGCTGGCACTGTTTATAGAAGAAACAATAGGAGGAGAGATGTAGGCCAAGAAGTAGACTACATTATGGCCCTGTTTCCTAAAAACTGGCCGCGACACTGCAGAGAAATGATTTGTGAGCGGTTAATGCTTCACTCAACACTTACCAAATGAACTATGCTTGGAAGCAAGCTTGAAGGTGCATGCTTAGAATGGAGAGTGGGACGTAGAGACACGACTCATCAAGGTAATATCGCTTAAAAGCTAATAATAAAGACTACCAAGCCACATCATCATCACAATAAATTAAGTTGTAGTCTTTTTCAAAAGGTCTGTCCCCTCAGAACAACTGGTAACAGCTTTAAAATCAAACTTTCAAGTTAACAACAGATGTGTTTCTCTCTATTAACACTTGAATACGCAAGATTTGTAAAGCATAACGCCCGGTTTAAAATTTTGACCTGTTTCCATATTTACTGACTGTAAACACAAATCAATATGTCTACAAATAAGTCTGTTAAACTCAAGCAAATAATTAGAATTGAGCTCATTGGGCTGAAACGTGTATAAACAATGAGGCTAATTGATTATTCTGTGCGGTGTTAAAAATCTGTGACAGCCAGCACAGAGTAACCAGAAAACAGTTGAGTTGTCCATACGTCATGTTGCAGTTAGGAGGAGACATAAGTTTAGTCATAACCCCTATGTCCAAAAAAAGATTATTACAAAGCCTCACATACTGTACAAGCTTTCCAAAACAAATATCTCAAAATGTGTGCTGCTTAAGACCTTACAGTCTCCTGGTTGATACACATCTTTTTCAAACACCGTTGAATCCTGAGGCAAAATGCCTGCTTGTCAACACACAGCAGGTGATGAGGCATGATAGGTGCATTATCTGATCTGCTTGGGGGCTGAATAATGACACACCATTACTGGAGTGTTGATTTTCTGCTTACCTGGATATAAAGCAGAAAACAGCCATCCCAGTAATGGTCATTTAGAACCAGTTCAGCTACACGCTGGCTAGTCAAACCTGTGTGCTCGCCCTGGAGATGCTCAATGTGTTGACACTGCGATAACTGTGGAGTTGCAGCCAAAATGGTGCAAAGGCCACACGAGTGCCTGTTTTTGTTTGTTTAGGGAAATATAACTTAGGGACTCAGCGAGCATTGAAGGTAAAGCTGAAAATAAAACACACACACACACACACACACACGCATACACACACTTATACTATAAACAGAGTCCAGTCATGCTTATTTAGACAACAGCACTCAAGGGCTTCAACTGCGTTTGGTCACAGCGGAGAAAGAGGAAAAAGGTGTGACCGTAGAATTGGGCTGATGCGACAGATAACTGAGAGAGGCAGATAGGGTTTCATTCATGTGTCAGATTAGAGGGCTCTTTGTTACAGCCAGAGAGGGCAAAGCATGCCTGGAGAGAGGACAAGGATCGCCCTCACTCCCATACCGCTTGTGTTATTGTGTGCAACTGAAGGGCTAGTCTGTGTGTTTGTTGCATTCCTGCTTACATCATACTGGCAGGATTAAAATTAGAATTAAAAAAAGCTGCCAACTTGATCGTCAGGGTCATAACTCCACTGTTATAGCAGCGAATATTGATTTAAAAGACCACTTTTAGGTCTAACTATTAGGTCTAAATAACTTGGAACTGCTACTTTCTGTCTGCGCTCTTTAGATGGCAGGGATATTTATAATCGTTGAACCTTTAAACGGTTCACCCAAACCACAAAAAACCTTGGCACACATTACCAAACCATCTTTAGGGATGGATAGCAATAGTATGCCTATTTCTCGAATGGGAAAATGTGATTTTAAGATCTTTAAAGTCTTTTTGAAAAATGGGGGAAAAAAGTACTAAAACTTCTGATACCTTGGGGTTTACAACTTATCTCACTATCAAACTGCAGCCAACCTTATTCCTAGGTAGTAAAGGCAAAAATGGCCTCCATCTGATCATGAAAAGTTAAGCTGATTAAAATCAATTTTACGATTTTATTATCTTATACATCATAAACTCCAGAGCACAGCTACTTTGCATGATTCTTCCCTGCAGTGGTGTGTAGGAAAGGTACGAGGCAGACTATTTAAAGAAGCACATGCAAGATGCGGTTTGGAATAATTAATTTTACTTATGACAGCCTATCTCAAAGGAGGATCCTCTTTGTCAACATCAGTAGAAGAGATGATAAAGTGGGCAGCAATGACACCCTAAAATAATCCTGAACAAATATAATAAAACTGATTTTTGTCTTTCACAAACAACAGTCAAGCAAAATAAGGTGTCTTCATTTTATGCAGTTGCTCCTCCAAAGGAAACTAAATACCAGCACATAACATGAAATATTTACAGGCCTGAAACATAAGAGCACTTTTAGGCTATAGCTACAGCCTAATATAGATTTAATAAATTGTATTTGCACCGGCAGTATGATATACATGTTCAGGTGAAAAGAAATGAGAACATATGGAGAGATGTTCTCCAAAACCAGATATTTAAAATTAAAATATACGAAGGCTGTTCTTGCAAAATGATGCAAAATGTTCTAAATAATCACTAAACTGTTGTTTTCCCAAATGGTCCAGTAACACAACAGAATCACACTGTGGGAAATGAATTCATATCCCCAAAAATGGACAATTCCTTACAGAACACACAAATCATGTTGAGTTAAAGGTGTGTTTGCTCTTATGTTACAGACCTTGTATCTTTAGCACTCCATTAAAGCATCCATTAAAAAGGAATCAGATAATGGCGTTATGTAATGTTTCATATGTGTGATAAAAATAAACAATGACATGTGCATGGATAGCATGGGGTTCCACAGTTGCCCATAAAGCTAGCAGCCAACCCTGCGAGCTTGCCGTCAGGTAAGGCCAAAGTTACATTCCACACCACAAACTGCCCCATCTCCTGTGTCACCTGTCCGAGCAGACGTGAGCGTGACTCAGGCCAGCTCTGCCGCCACAAAGCTTTACATGAGTCAGTGGTTTACAGAGTCCTGTAAGACCGCACGGCGCTCTACACAGTGAGCAGCGCTGTAATGCTTATGAGTGATAGCTGAAGTGACATTGTTGCTTACCATGCATATGTGCCTCATGACTGTTGGTATATATGGTGGGTCTCTTTGTTGTCGTTATGGGCAAAATGAAACAAAGGAGGCCGATTACTGTCAGCCCATACTGGTTCCTCACAGAAATATCACTATCACCATACAACACACACAGTTTACATAGCCAACATTTTTTTATAACACTATTTAGCATATGTGATGACAAGGAAGCAGATCTCAGTCGGGTAGATTGTCAAACAAGTGATGTTTTGAAGTTCAGCTCGTGTTTATTCTCTTCTATTATGAATCCATAGTTACGGTATTATCATAAGGTAGCACTCTTATGGAAAATATCATCTCTGTCTCATTTATTATTCTACATAAAGAGGTGTCATCGTGCGTCGTCATGTATTAAACCAGAAAACTGTCTTGGCATAAACATGTAGTTTCAGTATTAACTGCCTGCCGACTGTTCGCCCAAGCTAACCCCACCTCAGTGTAAACTGAAAATGACATCAGACGTCGGTCAGTAACGTTTGTTGGATGCAACCTAAATGAGACCTAACACTCTGCAGCTGCTTGCAGCTTTCAGCATATTGTTAACCAGACAAAACAAAACCAAAAACAGTGCTGCTTCCTGTAAGACTGTGGGCTGCCACAGAGCTCACACAAATTAACTGTGCGCTGCTGCTGCTGCTTTTCAAAGCATTAGATAATGACATGAACCAGTGACTGGTGAAGAAAGTCAAACATTTACCAAGCACAAGTTTCCCAGATATTTGTCTCAAGAGTTGGCAGACCAAACTAGGGCTTAAAAAAAAAAAAAAACAGTGACCATTGGACTTGAAGTTTGACATGCAGCCATAAATAGGTCTTCAATGGTGTTCAACTTTGTTCACCAGTAACCTCTCTGTGGTGCAAGAAACTGTATGACTGTATACTGTATAATCTTGCGTGTGATCTTGCGGGCCGATAGTGGCTGCCCAGTATTTTAACCGAACCGATGTGGTTTTGGGATTTTTGGTGCCACAACCTCAACAATGAGATCACAGTGATAGAGAGCTGCATCGGGCTGTGAAGTAGGTCATTGATTCTCAGTAGGATTGAGAGTAGCCCTTTCACATTATTAATAGTCCTTCGATTCAGTGTGAAATACATCGCTTAACGCTGCTTTAAACGGGTAGAAAAGGTCAAACATGTGCTTACAGAAGCTTTTAACTACTCAATCTATGCAGCCTGAAGAAAATGTTTCGAAGAACAGTGTTTATTACATGTATTCTTACCAACAATAACCAAAACCGTGAGCAATAAAACTATAAAAAGTTGTGCAAATCCACAGAGGTGTTTTCAATTTCTCCGGCTGAATAGACCTCAACTCAGGTGGAAGGTGGACGGAGCTCTGCTTTGTTGTATATACACGCCTACACAGACCTGAGAGGAGGTCGAATCAGGCAACATAAGTGACAATACTTGTGTGTTGGTGGACTGGTGCTTTAATAATACTCAACGAAAAACCAACGCAAAGAAGCTGAAAAAAGTAAAGCTGAATCTCTTTTTTTTTGTAAGTTGTCCTTCTGTGCGGCAAAGACGACAAATTTACTGAGGGAGGTTGTGCGTAGCCCTGCCATTTAATTTAATCAGGCACCGAGGGGGAAAGTAGTGTGATACTTACTGAACTTATGCTCGATTTTTCTGCACGAAAAACTCGACTAAATTAAAAAATATATGTGTTGTGAAGTTCATTGCCTCTAGTGCACGAGCTCTGCTTTATAAAGGAGACCGTCAACCGAGACAGGTACGTTAAAACGAGCCATGAAAAGGCGACTGACATTTCTCAGTAGCAGACTCAGTACAGTACAGTTAATGAGTGGCTGTATGTTTAGGACACTCCAACACACAGACTTATTACTCTTTTATTATTAAAAAAACTATGGATATCAGTTTAAATGTTAACTGTTGGTTATTATAATACTAATAAACTCTTCGCAGTTTTGCTTTTGTGACACGGATATACTATACTACCTTAAATAGATACCCAGCTAGGGTTAACCAGATGTAACAACTAAGAGGGGAAAACCCACAGTGTGGTGTGAGGTGCAGCTCCTTTAACTAAATGTGACTATGAGATACAGTCTTCTTTCCAATTTGGTGACTTCAGGGCAAGAAAAAAAGCCAGCATAATGAGCTGCTTTTATAAAAAAAAAAGTGAATCCTGCTGTTATAACCTCAGCCGATGTGTCACGAGGCATCACAAACACTGTTTTGGGTCAGATTCTTGAGAAAACAATGTTAGCGTTTAACTAAACACGGTGAAGGACTAAAGCAAGGAGAGGGCTGCAAATGAGAGGCTGTATGGTAAAATCACATTATCGCCCAAGTAGTGGTGAGGTGGGGGTGAGCAGGGGATGTAGAGGGCATGAGAGACAGAGCGTGGAGGGTGGTAAGCGTAATGAAATGCATGG